>CAOLHI010000066.1:0-600000 GCA_948474755.1 Ctenosaura bakeri | reverse complement strand
GGAGGTGTCTAGGGGCAGTGATTTAGTAGAAAATGCCCCC
The DNA here is from genome assembly GCA_948474755.1 of Ctenosaura bakeri. Taxonomy (NCBI): domain Eukaryota; kingdom Metazoa; phylum Chordata; class Lepidosauria; order Squamata; family Iguanidae; genus Ctenosaura; species Ctenosaura bakeri. The sequence goes on along the minus strand of CAOLHI010000066.1, from coordinate 599,960 downwards.
AACATTATCCCCCACTCCCCACCCTTTGAAAAATCCCCAAATCACAACTGGAAGTAGATTTCTGGTCAGTTACGACTGTAGTTTTCAACTGATTTTTTGTACCCGTCCTGGAGTACTACAGCCCACAGAGGGTTCTCAGGGAAGATCGTTGGCATCCCTAGCCACTACAGTTGCCCCTACAAAAAGGCTAAATTCACAATTGTGCTTGTCTAAAACAGTGTGATAAGGAACCTGCCTAATAACTTAAGCAACAGGAGTTTATATCACCTGCGGAGGTAAAGGTGACAGATTTGTTCTTCATTGGATGTCTCTCCTTTTTTGTTTCCCAGATGGGCCTCTTTGGAGCTAACTACCAATGAGAAGTACAATGACAGCCTTCAGGCTTATGCAGCAGGTCTGGCAGAAGCAGCTGTGTCTCAGCAGGTAAGAGAGAGTGGGGCAGCTTGCTGAATGTGCTGTTGCCTTCTTACATAAAGATTGTAAGGATCTTAATGGTCTTCTCCATCTGATGTTCTCCAGCTCATCTACATGCATTGGATGAACACCATGGTGGGCTACTGTGGTCCCTTCAAATTCCAGACTGCTTACTGTCAGAAGCTGAAGAGCTACATTGAAACCAACCTGGCCTGGATGGAGCAGCAGATTGAGACAGGAGAAGACTCTGAATACTGGTATCAGGTAGGGCTTCCTGAGCTGAGATTGGTGCTTGCCTCAAGCATGTGGCATTGCACAGTGGACTGTGACAACAGGCAGGATGGCCCAAGAGATTTTGCTGCCTGAGGTCATTGAAGAGCAGAAGTGGGCAACTGCCTTGGGGCTGGGGGCCAACACAGTCCATATCCTACACAGCAAGCCCAAATACCTCTATTTTCCTCTACCGTCCCTCTCAAGACGGTGACAGAGTAGGGTGTTGTGTTGCTTCCAAAAGGTGATGGAAGATACAGTCCAAAAGGCTATTTTTCCAGGTGTTCTTTCCCCTTTGTTTCAAATCTGGCATTCCTGCTTGAGTGTGCCCCCCTCGGAAATCAGTATAGGATTATCTGAAACGCTTGGGACCAGAGGTGTTTTGAATTTTGGATTTTTTTGGATTTTGGAATATTTGCCTATACATAATGAGATTATATACCATTCTTTCAATGCAGGGTCTACTTTTTTGTTCACTCTTCTCCTGCTACCTTCTATTTGTAGAGAAAATTAATGGAGGCTTGCTTGGAATTGTGTGTGCACAGTCCAAAGCAAGATGAGGGGGGAAAAACAGTACCAATCCAACTGAGAGACTACAAGCAGCACATGCACAGTCCCAAGCAAGCCTCCGTCATCCCCTCGTGTTCCCCACAGGAAGAAGACTGAGTTCCGTTTTTCAAAAGTTTTGGATTTTGGACCATTTCGGATTTCAGATTTTAGGATAAGGGATGCTCAACATGCATGCAGAGAATTTTTGTCTCCTCAGTGACAAGGGACTAAATATCTTGGATCGGGCCTGAGAGAGGAGGGCTCCATCTGCCACTCTTCATGCTAGATCTTTGGGTGACTCTCCTCCTTGTCTGTCCAAACCTCCAGGTGCGTCTTGCTCTGCTGCAACTGAAGGGCCTTGAAGATGGCTACAATGGACGGGTGGCCTTCCCAACCAGCACATTCTCCATTGCTCCCTTTGGCTTTCTGTGAGTCTTTTCTTTGGTTTGTGTGCCACAACCCAGTGGGGAAAAACGTTATTAGACCCCACAGTCATTGTGCAGGGTTGATTGGCCACAGCCTGGAGAGGTTACCTTTTGGACTGCAGTGCCCAGCATTCCCTACCCCAGGGATTCTGGATATGGTAGCCCAGAAGTCATCTTTTCCAGGCTCAGTGACCAACATGTGACAGATTTAAAAATGTACCATGCGGGTATGAGAATCAAGTGCCTTGTGCAGCTTTGTGGCTCATCAGATTTGGAATTTATTTGTTGATTGCTAGTGACTTACTATCTTGCCTTTCCTGCAGTGAGCCAAAGATGGTATACATAGCTCTCATCCCCACCATTGTGACCTTGCAACAACCCTCTGAGGAAGGTCACACTGAAAGAGAGTGACTGGCCCAAGATTACCCAATGGGTTTCAGGGCTAAGTTGGGACTTGAACATGGATCTCCCAAGTCCCAGTCCAACATGCGAACTAACACTGTGAATAGGGACAAGCTACAGAGGCAGAGGGGGTGAAATGCAGAACTGTGATGCCCAGGTAGCATGGCCTGTCCTATCCCCATATCAAACTGCTTCACTTTATTGGTTGGGGAAGTGACTACCTCTCTTTCTTCCAAATTGACTTGGTTTTTTTTTTTCTTTTCTAGCTTGTTCCAGCTAGGAGGTGACTTGGAAGACCTGGAATCAGCCTTCAACAAATCTGGGAAACAGTGTGTCCTGGGCTCTGGGTCATGTTCAGCCTTAATCAAATTGTTGCCTGGCAACCGGGACCTCCTCGTGTCTCATGATACGTGGAATGGTTACCAGTCCATGCTGCGAATCCTCAAGAAGTATACGTTCCTTTCCGGACTTCGGCACAGAGTGAGTAGCAGGAAAATGGGAATGGGAGGCGTAGGGTGAGATATTGATCTCAGTGTTATTGTGTATACACCCAGCCACCCACCCACACACAGTATAGACTAGATGACCCTTGCAGTCCTTTCCAGTTCATGAGATGGTATGGTTCTGCAACCAGGTGGGGACGAAGAGCTGGCATAGTGAGCCTTTTTCAACCCAGGGCTCAAATTATGGTTTGGGGACTTCTTAGGGGACCAGGGCTAAGGCTGCCAGAAAACAGATTCCATGGGTTCAGAGTAGAACTCAGTTCCAGGAAATAGCTTCCTGGGTTTAAAACAGCCTCATAAGTCTTACCTATGATTGGTGGACTAAGGTCCTCCAGGAGGTTTATGGCCTTCTTCTGTGTCCCATGATTGAGGGCAATTTGTCACCAGACAGGTGCTGACGGCTGCTTGTGGTTGCATCCCCTAGGTGGCAGCTTGGTCCCTGGGTACATCCAGGCTTTCTCTTCATATCCGGGCACTATCTTCTCTGGTGATGACTTCTACATTTTGAGCAGTGGCTTGGTGAGTGGTACCTTTACAGCTTTGAAAAGTTGTTTCTACAGACTCCAACCAACAGCCGGTGTCCCAGCAGCCAGGGAATTCTTGGAGGTGTAGTTCCCCAAAGCAACCCTTTCAAGCTCTACTCTCTTGTTTTTGTCTTCTGCACTGTTCTGGGTGAGGTGAGAGGGCCTTGCCCCCTGGAACACCCAGTATGTTATTAAGTCCAGAAATAGCCAGTTTTTCATTATGGGCACCATTTTTCAATGGGCAGCTTTGCTCAGATGAATTGGCTGCTGCATCAGATGAGCAGAATCCCTAGTTAGACCCCGTCCTTTGATTGCTAGCATTAGGGTTTGCTGAGAACTCTCCCTCTCTGCAGGTCTGTTTGGAAACCACCATTGGGAACAGCAATAGCACCCTGTGGAAGTACATCCAGGCCAAGGATAGTGTCTTGGAATGGCTGCGCAACATTGTGGCCAATCGACTTGCAAAGAGTGGGGCCGAGTGGGCATCCATCTTCCAGAAGTTCAACAGTGGCACGTGAGTGGAGGAACCATGGCAAAGTAGTTGGGATGTGCTCTGAGGTTACCAGTTTGGGTAGTGAAGGTGGGGAGCGGTATCTCTAGGGGCCAAACATAATCTGAGGGTTACCAGTTACTGATCCTCTCCTGCCTCTAGAAGTTTTTCTGTGCTATGTCCTCTCTTCTTTCTTGGCACAGATACAATAACCAGTGGATGATTGTGGATTATAAATGGTTCATCCCAGGCAAGGCAGGCCTCCAGGAAGGCGTACTCACTGTGCTGGAGCAGATCCCGTAAGTGCTGCAAATGGTTCCTTTGTTTGACAAACAGAGCTGCCTGACTTCATTCACTTCCTAGCTCTGTTTTCCTTTCAAACAGTATCCTGCCTCCCTGCAGACCTTACTGCAATCATCTCTCCTTATGCCTCTTTATGGCATGGCCTTGGATGCTAAAACACCTCCCTTTCACCCCAGGGCAAATGTTTTGAGATGGAAGCCTCAGTCTAGAAGATACCTGTTGAGGTTTCAGATGAAGAAGTGTGGTTGCAGTCCCTGAGGGTGTTGTTTTTCTAGTGTTTAGTATTCCAAGAACTGTGAAAGATGCAAAACTGTGGAGGCCCCTGTCTGATTTCATTTGCAGTGGTGAGGAGTGTCTGGCCTGCAAAGCTTTGAAGCACACCCCTTGCAAAATGGGTAGGGAAAGTTTTACATCCTCATCTCTAGAGGGTTTTAGTGTACCAGCTCTAGACCTGAGTGTCTGACCCTTTTTTCCTGATTCAGGCAGCTTCTGATCTGGAGTAATCTTTGCTTTTATCTTTCTTTCTGCCTTTCTAGAGGGATGGTGATTACAGATGACAAGACCAAATTGCTATATGAAGAGAGTTACTGGGCAAGCTACAATGTGCCGTAAGGATTTCTTGCTTATTGCCATCTCTTCTATCTTGATTTGTTGTCCAGGCTAGACTGTTCAGTGGCAAAAGGTCCCAGGTTCTCTCCTCAGTATCTTGAGAAAGGGCTGGGATGAACCCCTGGAGATCTGTTGTCAGTTGGTGTTGACCACATTTGAGCTGGATGGTCAGTTGAAGACAGTTCCCTATGTTTCCATTTGCGTTGTCCCTTTCTTTAGAAACATAAGCACTAGGATCTTAAGAGAATGGCCATGGCAATGGCAGAGACCCTTCTTTGCATGCAGAAGGTTCAGGGTTAATTCTCCAGCATTTCCAGTTAGGACTAGGAAAGATTCCTGTATGAGATCCTGGAGAGATACAAGGCCTGTTTCTTCTTTTTAAAAAATCAGTTCTCAAAGACCTGCTGGCACAAAAAGGGTTTTACCTGATTCCAGAAAGATAGTATGAACTGTCTCTGGGAAGGGAGTTCCAGAGCGTGGGGGCAGCCACTAAGAAGGCCCTGTCTCCTGTGTTCCTGTCAGATGTCCCTGTGAGGGTGGAGCGACGGAGAGAAAGGCCTTCCTAGAAGGTTGACCTGTGCTGTGTGAGGCTCTATAAGTCATTGCGAGCACTTTGAATTCTATCTGGAAATGGGTGGGTACCCAATGGATCTGTTACAACAATGGAATTGTATGATTACCAACTCAGAACTCCATTCCATAAGGATTTAAGAAGCTACCTTATGCTATGAGGGAATATTTGTCTGCTCCAAGCGGCCAAGGCCCCAGGCAGAGAGGGATCTTTCCCATCACCTGCTATGTGATTTTTAAAACTGAAGATGCCCAGGGTTGAATCTGAGACCTTCTGCATCCAAGATAAGTACCCTACCACCAGATGATAGTCTGGTCCAAACGAATCTTTTGTGTCATTGAATGGCTGTTTCTACTTGGTGTCCAGGTATTTTAAAGAAATCTTCAATGCCAGTGGTCTTCCTCAGCTGGTACAGAAGTATGGTGACTGGTTCACTTATGAAAAGAACCCCAGGGCACAGATTTTCCGGCGCAACCAGACCCTCATCCAGGATCTGGACTCTATGATCCGGCTCATGAGGTAAGACATATCACAAATGCTAAGGCACACTCCATGTTTCTCATGCTTTTTTTAGTACTCTTCCTGTTCCAGGTGAGCCAAAGAGCAACCTGGGCAAGCAGAAGGAGGCCAAAGGATGTTTTATAGAGGCGACTACCACCTGCTATTCAGTGCTATTATTCTACAGGTTGGGCTTCTAGGGTAGAAAACAGACCCCAGACCATCTGAAAGTTGCCAGACCCTGCCCTGCAGTTCTGACTACTCTCTCCTCATTCACCCCCATCTTGGCTGTATCTCTGTGTAGGTTCAACAACTTCCCCAAGGATCCACTGTCCCGCTGCCAAGGCTGTGACCCACCTCAAAATGGAGAAAATGCTATTTCTGCCCGTTCGGATCTCAACCCTGCCAATGGCACATATCCCTTTGGGGCCCTGCGCCAGAGGCCCCATGGGGGCACGGATATGAAGGTAAGAGAAGGAGAGAAAATCTACATTGAGAAGAGGACTAAGGTTTCTGCAAAATAGAAAGTCTTTTTCTATTGGAGGAAAAAATGTAATTTGTGAACCATTTTAGTGTTCTTCCAGATGAGAAAAATGTATCTGGAAGTCCCAGGTTTTGTTCTTGTACAAACTCTTTTTGGAGAACCATATGATGTTTTCTTCATCTTGAAGTATTTCCCTGGAGCTCCCAGAATTACCAAGGACTTCTTATTCCGACTCCATGGTATAAGAAGGGAGTGGGGGTTCAGCTGAGGCTGGATCCAGACCCAGTCATAACAAAGTGTGGTGCCTTTGTTTAGTTTTCTATCCATTTCCCTTTGATGACATCAGCAGATTTAGAGTCACAGAGTCAGACGTGACCACAAGGTCCACTTGGTCCACCATGCCATGCAGGAGAGTGCAACCGTGGCCATCTCATCCCTGTGTAAAGACTTCCAAAGAAGGAGAGTCCACCACTCTCCAAGGCAGTTTGTTCCACTTCTCCTCTCCATCGACCATTCATAGCATCAGGAAGGCTAACATTTTCCAGGACTAGAAAGAGTAGGCCTTTGTGTCAATCTCTCTCTCTCTTTTTCCTCCCAGATCACTTCCTTTGAGATGACTAAACTCTATAGTTTTGTGGCTACCAGTGGGCCTACCTGGGATGATTTGCCTGCTTTCCAGTGGAGCTCCTCACCTTACCACAATCTGCTACACATGGGCCATCCTGATCTTTGGAGATTCTCACCCATCCAAGTCCACTGGGGTTGATGCTTTTTGGGATCAGACTTTTCTAATTGTACTGGGCTTGTTGGGGGTCCTTCTAGCTGTTGCTATGCAGCTTTGCATCCTTAGCTGGCCCTCTTTCTTGAAACAATGAAGCCATCCTTTTGAGGAAAAACTCTTGAAAGGATGAGACCCATGCATAATGAAGCGATATAATTGAAATTATTAATGCACTGCATGGAAAACAGACCAGATTTGGCTAGCATTCTGGGGAGTTTGTGTTTGTTTTGGTCCAGTTTGTTTTGTTTTCATGTAAAGTTCCTAGCCCCTGTGGCTACAAAAATATGCCTGGAAAATACCTGTCAAAACCTCCCAATGGCTAAATAGGGCTTCTGGGAATTAGTGTGGGATGAATTCTGGGAAGCAGGAACAGATAGGTCCCTAATAAAATTCACAGCCCCCACCCCTAACCTCTGACCAATTGTAGCCATATTGTGCCCCCACATAGAGGTCATAGAAACCCATCCAAAACCCAAGTGGGGGATGCGTTTTGTTACCTCCCAAGTCTCAGTACTGGAGACATGCTTTGTTTCTTGCAGTTTCTCACAAAACTTTGAATACGTTATGCAAAATAGCTATAGCTATGCAGAAGTTGCTTGATTCGTGGAAGCAATGCTCGTTGTGTGGAATTCTGTTATGCTTGCTGCTGAATTTCCACGGCTGGAGCACAGGACACACTGTAGACCTGGGCAGAGTACAGAGCTATGATTTTGAAAATTCAAGGCCATTACTCTCCCTTCCCTTTCCTGAAAAGAGAATGAGATTGGTCTTTCTTGACCTTGTGTTTTTCCTACTCCTGCTTCTGTGACCCTGAGACATTTCAGGAATATCTCTGGAAGATGCAAGACTCCCCCATAATATGCTTGCCTGTAGCAACTTCCAACTGCTAGAGAGGGTGGCTTCAGTGTTGCACTTCATGCCACTACGTCAAATGTTAACCTCTTGGGTGTCCTGGGAGGAAGACAGGAAGCTCTGAGTCCTGGATAATAAGACATTCTGTCTTGAGTGCAATATGCCAAAGCTTTGAGTGCTGGTACACTCCATACTTAGTCTGATTTTAAGATGGTTTACGTCAGAGCTTGTAGAAAGGTACTTCCTTGGATGGTAACTCCCAGAATCCCCCCAAGCTTTGCCTTAACTATTATGGCATCCCCAGGAAACCTTGGAGTCTTCCATATGAAGACGACCATAGCAGAAAAAGCCCATAACTCAGGCACAGAGCATCTGTTGTCCTGCAGCAGGTTCCAGGTTCAATCTCTGCTGTCTCCAGGTAGGCCTGAGAGGAAAACCTGTGCCTGAAACTCTGGAAAGCTGTACCCAATCAGGGCAGGTGATACTGAAGTAAATAAACCATTGATCTGGTAATGGTCTAAGGCACCTTCTTGTATTCCTAGGGTGCTTGGCAGACACACAGATCACTCAATTTCCCAAGGATTCTTTTGGGAAGAACTGACAAATTCACCCCAGTTTCTCTTGAGAGCGTAGATACAACTCCTGTGTTCTCCTTGACCTCTTTCTGTCTCACCAGGCTGCCTTTTGCCAGGCAGTGGAAATGACCTTTGTGGCTTTATGTTACTGTTTTATTTTGACCGTTGTTTACATGTGTCTGTATGAGACATAGAGGAATTAGTGTGTGTGTGTGTGTGTGTCTGCATCTGCAGTGTTTGCCTTAAAAGTGACCCTTTGACATAAAAAGAAGGGCTGTGCTTTTGAAAAGCCATTTTGCAGACACTGCCTTAATTCTACTGTCAGCTGTCCCAGCCAAATCCCAGGACTTCATTTAGAGTGGAACCAGTTCAGTTGAGCATGCGCAGTGTGCCTTTCCCATCTCTGCTGAGTAGCCACCTACAAAGCCTGCACCCAAATGTCTGGACTCCTAGCTTGGAAAGTGATTCTGCTGAGTCCCACCCACGCCCTAGTGCTACTTAGGGAATGATTCTCCTCTTATATTTTACTTGATTTTATTGCCTAGTGAAAGGAGGAGTCTGGTCTCACTTTTTGCCTCCCCTCCCCCAAGCCCCTCTCCACTTACTCACTGCCAAGGATTCTTCTTTGCTGTCCGATGCAAAGCACCATGTCTCTTCTGCATCCTGCAGGGCAGTGATTCTCTGGTCTTCCAGACCTTTTTGGACATCAGCTCCCAGAAACCTCAGTCAGCGTGGCCAATGCTGAGGAATTCTGGGAGCTGGAGTCCCAAATAGCTGGAGAACCAGCGTTTGAGGGCCACTGCTTCAGAGTATCTGGCAAAGTGCTGGCTCATCTAGGTAGTCAGCAAAGCATATTGTGTCATGCCCTAGTACTAAGAGCTAATTGCTTTCGTCATATTGTTTCAAGTGCACACCACAGGGTTTGTGTTTGAATCCAGATATATGTATGTGTGTGTGTGTTTTTAAACCCTCTTTTTGTTTTTAAACCACTCAGCAAAATAAAAAATCCAAAGAGTAATGGGAGATTGGACACAGACACTAGATAAAATGGCTCTGGATGTGAATGATGTGTTTATATTCTGTAAGCTGCTTTGAATGGGGCCGAAATACCATAAAGGACCAGATCCCATCTTGGAAGCTAAGCAGGGTCAGCTCTGGTTAGTACTTAGAAGGGAGACCCCCCCCCACACACCATTATGACTAGTAGCCATGGATTGCCTTCTCTTTCTGTCCAGTCCCCTTTTGAAGCCATTGAAGCTTACAATTGTCATGGCAGCCCAGGTCAGTAGATTCCACAGCCTCATGACATGATGGGGAAAAGATATGTTTATGATCAGAGTCTTAAGCTCCATTCATTTCCTTGGGAAACAAGTATTATTATCAGCATATTCTGCCCAACCGCCCTGCAAGGAAGCCCAGTGCTACAGCATGGCAGCCTGAGGTGGACTCATATTTGAACTGCTAACTTCAAGGGTTACCAGTTAGTCTGGTGTAGCTACAGGCTGGGAAAGTTTCTCCAGAAGTCAGTCCTGTATTGTGGGGAATGTGTGCGTGTGTGTCTTTGAGTTCTAATGACAAAACATTAAAAATGGACAAAAAAAACCCTCAGTGCTTAAGAGTAGTGAGGGGGTCTTCAATTGCCTTCTGCTTTCTTCTCTGAGCCAAAACTGGAGCGGTGTCTTGATGGCATGCAGACTACCATTGACCATCAGGATATCCCAGTCAGACATATGAAGGAATTTCTGTCTCTTGTGTGATCAAAAGTTAATGAACACTTGGTAATGAAGATGGTTTTTCTTTTTGTCCTAGTAAACGTCTCTGCTAACTTGTCTTCTCTTGCACTGTGTGTTTTTGAACTGTCTTGACAGTTCTTCTACAAGCCATGTTCTCAACAGGGACCTCATTGTGGAGGATCAATTGGGCAAAGATCAATTGCTTATCACCAGTTTCCCCTGTGAGCCCAGGCTTAGGCAGAAAGGTTTTCATGCCTTTTCTCTCTGTTCTGAACAATAACCAGAAGTTGACTGATTTATTTATTTCTCTGCTTAATTTTTTTTAACCCAGCTTCTTGTACAAGTTTCCTGACACCTCTTACAAATCAAGAAATGAACTAAAAATTAAATACAATATGTCGAAACATCCACCTAAGCAGACTAAAAGCAGTTGTTAAAAAATCTCATCTGTCATGTGTAACATCAGCCTGCCTTAAAACACTCACGGGATGGGGGTGGGGGTGGGGGGTGGGCTTGCAGGGTCAAAGCACTTTTTGATTATCTGGGTTGACAACACATCCACCCCTGCCCCGGGTTTCCTTTTTCCCTCTGAACTCAGCTGCAGTCTTCACAGCAACTGGGGAGGATGGTAGTTGACTTTCCCTGCCAACCATGTATTGTTTTGAGCTACCCCTCTTGGAAAGCAAAGGATTTTGGGGTGGTTTGTTCATGAGCAGAGAGTTAAATCCCACAAACTTTACAAAAGACCTGCTCCTGGTAGAAATCAGAACTGCTAGCCCTGATTAGTTGATGCAGAGAAACACCTTGGCAAAAGAGCTGCTAGCAGCTGAAGTGTGCAGTGGGAGGACTCGCTGGTTTCCATTTCTGTTCACATGGGAAAGGAGCAAGGATTAACAAATGCTTTCTCCCTGCTGTGTTTAGGAATGACTTATGGGGAGGCCAATGGTACTGACCTTCAAGCTTTTGCTGTATCCAAACTATGGTTCACATGCAATAGGAGTGAAGGAGGAAAGAATGACTATGGGGCCGGTGAAATGAGGAGAAGTCTACAATGAGCCTGGAGTTGGAAACCAAACAACAGAGCAGGTAGTAGACCAAGGAGTGAGCAAGAAGAGTGAAGGACAAGCCAACATCAGGAAGGAAGCTAGAAGCCCAGGCTGAAGGAGAAATCACAATACAGGGCTGAGAAGGAAGTCAGAGGCCAGGACAAAAAGCAATACCAGGCAGCAGGATTAGATGTGAGCCAGAAGTCAGGGCTGAAGGACAACCCAAGAGGTTGGACTGAGAAGCAGGTTAGTATGCAAAGGGCAGCCAGGAGGCAGGGTCTATAAAGAGGCCAGAAACCAAAGGACAGTCTCAAGTGTGTTTCAGAGAAGGAAAAGATGTCCCTAATCTGCATTAAAAAAAAAATAAAAACAAAATGCCAACAGTGAAAAGGATATGCAGTTGAAAAACAAATGCATGCACACACTTCAGTCAGTGAGAAAAATGCATACCAAAATGCATGCAAAAATGTGGATTTCAAAGAATGCAAGCAAAATGAGCATGCTTTCTTTGCAAGTAGGATGGAAATGAAGCCTTGCAATATAATACAAAGCAAGGAGGGGATGAGAATATAGGTATGATTTGGAGAAATGTACTGAAATAAAAATGGGGAGATCTTCAGCTCCCCTTCTAGGTTCCTTTTCTGTTAGCGAGCCAAACTAAATCCAGGATGTACACCATAGTTTCCTCTGGTCCACTCCTGCTCTTCCACTTGTGTGACGCAGAGCTCAGGGAAACCACATAGGATGCGACACTTCAGAGCTTTAATAAGCACAAGGTTTCCAACAAGACTGGAGTGAAGCCCTGAGAGTCCCGCTATTGCTCTGAGACCTTATGCCCCACACGGCCACAGCCACCTGGCTGTCTGTCAAGTCCTGTTCCCATCGGTTGTTATCATTCTGGATGCCCAGTTGCTCCTTCAGGTGCTGCAGCTGCGCCAGGGTGATGTTGTTGCCACCGCACACAATCACTACTAGGGAGTCCAGTCGGGGACTCAGCTTGCCCTCAGCTTGCAGCCTTTGGACAACCTGGCTGTAGATTGCAGTCAAGGCAGCCCCACATGCCGGTTCCACCAGGATCTTCTCATCATCTACAGGTGAAAGACAGAAAGGACTGACTCTCTCTCTCTGTCTCTGTCTCTGTCTCTCTCTCTCTCTCCCTCTCTCTCTCTCTGTGTGTGTGATCAGATCTTGCACAGATTCATTGCTGTTTCATGCAACTCCCAATGTTTTTTGGGGGAGTGGGAATACTTTCACAAATCATCATGTTCCTCCAAGCTTGCTGATACCTCCCTTGTATGAGTAGATTTGGCTATGCACAGACCTACTCTTCAAGAATGAGTCTGTTGTACTGGAACGTATGGTGGGGGTTACTAGGGGGTGCAATACGTACCTACAAACTTCTCAATGGCCACCACTGCCTCCTGATCTGTGACAACTACAGAAAAGACAGGGTGCTCCTGAGCCAGCTTCAGAGTCTCTGCTGCCACGGTATTGGCCCCCAGAGTTGTGGCAATGCTGGAACCAGAAGGAAAAGGGGACAGTTGTCAGTGATTAAGGATGATTCTAATGATGTCAGGGTATAAGAGACAATTGGCCACCCTTTTTAAAACTTCAAGAATATCAGCAGCAGTGCCTTTGCCCTCTCTTTTCTCACTTTTTCCCCTTGCCCAAGGAATTGTATCTCAAGTGCCTTAACCGTCTCCTCTTTTCCCACCCTTTCCGCCTGTCTCAGGAGTTATGACAACCCTCCTTGTGTTGCTTCTAGGAAGCTCCCATTTGGAAGTTGCAGGCCACTGCAACTTGAACAACAAACTTAGGCACCTGATTTGTCTCTGAATGACTTCTACAAAGAAGAAACCAACAAAAATGTGATTTGAATTAAAAAAACAAAACAAAAACAAGAACTATAGCAACACATACTGCAATCCATTAGGAGGACCCCTCATATGATATGCTCACCTGGTGATATTTGGGAGTGTCACCAACTTTCCAGCTGCTAAGGCTGCATTCAGGCTGTGGGCTCCCTTGGTCTCTAGGGCAATGATGGGCACATCATCCCAGCCCACCTCACGGAGGCCCCGGATCACTCCGCACAGCATGCCTCCTCCACCTACTGACAGGGCCAGCACTCCAGGTTTGGACTCCATCTGTTCCTTGATCTCTCTGATGAGGGACATATGTCCTTCCCTGCCGAGTGAGTGCAATTCAACGAGTCAGAACCAAAGGCAGAGAGAGCGGGAGTTCAGCCCGTTTCTCAGGGTCTTTTCTCACTACACAGTTACATGATGTGATGATTCCACTTTAAGTGCCATGGCAATATCCTATGGAATCCCGGGACTGGCAATGTGGGGCATTTAGATTTCTCAGCCAGAGAGCTCCTCAAGAGAATACAAACCCCAGGATTCCATAGGATGCCATTTCCCCTCTGCCCCATAATACCCTGAAATAAAGTTACATTTAAGGATATGTCTCATGGAGGATATAAAATGGCCAGTTCCTGTAGACCTTTCCCCACACATAGGTCTCATACCAGATGAGAGGGTCGTCGTATGGAGACACGTAGACCCATTCGGGGTTGTTCTTAACTAGCTCCTTGGCTGCTTTTGTGCTTTCCGCCAGCATCTAGGGGAAAGAAAGTGATTTTATTAGATGCAAAATGGGGCAGAAGGTGAAAGAAGAGCTCTCTGCTCTGCTCTTCTCAGAAAAATTAGTTTTGGAGGCAACAATACTTAGAACCAACCAGCATGAAATGCTGGGAATTTTGGTCCATAAAAACTGTTTCTTCTCCCCTGCCGCCGCCTCCTCCTCCTCCTCCTCCTCCTCCTCCTCCTCCTCCTCCTCCTCCTCCTCCTCCTCCTCCTCACTATTGTTATTTATTTTATTCATACCCAGCCTTTTCTCCAAAAATGAGGGTTCAAGGAGATTTACAAATTAAAACACAGTACAATTAAAACATACAGAAGATCTGTATTTAAAACATACCACTAAAATGTAATTTCATCTAATGGTACACAATTTAAAACATACCATTAAAAATGAGGAAAAACCATTTTAACGAATAGTACAATTACAGTAACAAAAACTGTCCTGCACCCTCTTAAAACCCCTTTGCTGAGCATCCCTAGTCCTCAAAAGCCTGTTGAGATCTTTCTTTCTTTTTTCCTTCAAAGAGGATTTCCATTCTGGCCTCCCTAGGAAGGGAGAAGGCCCTGCTCAATGCCTACCTCTCCCTCAACACACACATTGCTTCCCTCATCTTTTAGACGCTCTATGGTGAAGGCTGGTGTAGATGTAGGCACACAGATGGTAGCTGGAATTCCCAGCATCCTGGCAGAGTAGGCAGCCGCGAGCCCAGCATTTCCTCCTGAAGAGAACAAACAGCACCAGTTAGATACTAGAAAATGCAGCTCCAGTTGTTCATCATGTCTGCCCCCGCTGCCTTCCCCCTAAGGGAATCCAAAGCTGATCCACAAGCAGCTTCCATCTCCATCTAGAGGAGGTCTTTTGTAAAGATAATGGCTCTTAGTTGTCTATTTGATTCACAAGCACCCAGGAACACTCCATGGACAGCTAAAAAGACCAATGAATGGGTCTTAGAGACAATCAAGCCTAGATCAAGTGGCTGTAAGTCAAAGTTGTCTGGAAAGTGATGATTCTCCTTCATCTTGACCAACTTTGCAGTTAGGAGACAGAGCCAGATTGAGTAAACACATTGATAGCAATAAACCAGAGCAGGGTTCATAAAAGGCAACAGATCTAGCAGGAAATGACCTGTTCCCCCTCTCCCATCACTACCATTGGAACCTAGTGGTGTTACCTGAGGAACTGACAAAGCGCTTGCAGCCGCGTTCTGCCCACTGTGGAAGCAAAACAAGAGAAAAAGGCGTGAGAAGTGGCCATCTTAATTGTTTGCAATTGTTTGACAGTAGTTTTGGGCTAACACATGTACCCTGAGTCCTAAAGCCCATTCACACTATGCACACTAACATCGCTATGATTCTGCTTTAACTGCTATGATAACATCCTACCGTTTTACAGAAGTGCCCGATACCCCGAATCTTGAAAGAGCCCGTTGGCTGAGCATTGTCAAGCTTCAAGTAGACTTTGGTGCCAGCCAGCTTGGAGAGGGGGATGCTCTGCCGCAGTGGCGTGTTCACATGAAGAGGCTTGCTGGGAGCCGTTGCACTGGGCTGAGGGGTAAAAAAAGGTTAACTAAGCTGTTATGGGCAATTACAAGAGGGATGCTTTAGCTATGTCCTCTGGCATGGTAAAGAGTGGGACCAGCTGGCCCTTGAGGTTCCTTCTAACTCTAAGATTCTATAACTCCAGATTCCTCACTCCACCCCTGCTCTCTTTCAAGGACAAGCTTCTTCTCTGCAGAAACTTCAGTTCCCTAGTATTAAGAAGAAAATTGTCAGAGGGTGGGAGATGTGATTCATGCTCAAGAATTGCTCATAGCTGTTAGGACTGTTGCATGGCATTCCTCCTTATTGGAGAAGGGCCATCATACCACCAGTGATAAGTGTCTACTCGAGATTGCCAGTGACATCACCGATAACAAGTGCCTGTTGGAGAATGGCCATTTACATCAGGGAGAGATGAGCTTGTGGCTCTCCAGATATTGCAGGCTGCAATTCCAGTTATCCCTTGCCATTGGTCAGGGCTGATGGGATTTGTGGTCCAACAACTTCTGGGGAAAGGCACACACATTCCTCACCCTGATCTACAGCAAGCCCATAGACACAGTCGTCTGGAGGTTAGGAACAAGGTCAATGATACCCAGGCCAATGATACCCAGCTCTGCTTTGTCATCAGATCTCTGGTTGCTGTCACATTTCTTAAAGAAAATGGGTGACTCCTTGGACTCCACAGAAGTTTCCTCCAGAGCATGGAAAGTTAGTTTTTTCAGACTAACTGGTTATATTTCTAGCCCCAAGCCCCCATAAACTAGTTAGTTACCATTATGGTTATCATTTTATTTCTCAAAAGTGATGTAATAATGACTTTTGAATGGAGAAAAAGAAAACCTGAATGTTACAAGCGGCTAGGTTGTGCTACAAAACCATCTCTCTCTGCCTTGCTGTGGCTGCAACATGCAAAACAGAGCATGAGGCTAGGTGAAAGCCAGTGCTTGAATCATGTGAATACTCCTCCTCCATCAGTAGGTGAGGCTGCCCTTCAGTAACTGAAAAGTTATGGCCGCACCAGAAAAGAAGCAAAGCTATTCCTTGCTGAGTTACAGATCTGGTTTCCTCATACATCTGTTTGATCTATTTGCTGTTGTGGTGAGGCGCTTTTAAGTCAAACCCTACTTAGGAATACTCTGTCCTGGGGTTCTCGTGGCAAGATTTGTTCAACGGTGGTTGGCCACTGCTTTCCTCTGAGACTGAGAGAGGGGGACTTGCCCAAGGTCACCCTACTGAGTTTCCATGGCTGAGTGGCAATTCAGACCCTAGTCTTGCAGAGTTCTAGTTCAACTTCTGAACCACTACACCATGCTGGCTCTAGCTGTTGTAGACTCCCATGATCTCTTTTATAGAGCTAGCAGGTGGATTCATTGCTACAGGACAGCAAAGGGAGCCTTGATTTTACCACTGCTCCTCTGGCAACTGTTTTGAGCTAAATGGGAGGCTTTCTGATGCTGCATTCAACTATTCAGACATTCAGCACCAGCAGAGCTCCTGTTTGGAGCAGCTGTAGGAGAAAGGGGGGTAAAAGCAAGAGAATTTTTTGTTGTTCTCCCAGTTTGGCTTGGAGCTACTTATCCCTAAAAAGCCGGGTCCCAGCCCAAGTCCCTTAGCTGGATCAAGGGCATAATTCAATGAGCACCCTGCTAACAGCTGGCTTTAGCGTGTGTGTGCATAACTCTTGAAACAAAGCTTAAATTCCACCCTTCAGCTGTTCTGCTCAGTGCCATTCATGCCTGCCAAACAGCAAATGGGTAGCATTTCAGCACTTCTCGCCCCTCTCCCCAAGACTACACACATGTAGCTCCAGGTGGTATGTGTGCACACGGATTGCCATTTACATTGAGCGTTATGTGTTGGTCTGTTCTTCAGCTGACAAACAGGAATGGATGGACTCTCTTTCTACCTCTGTGCACATTCCACAGTTCTAGCACTATGATTCCACTTTAACAGCTTTGGCTACATCCTGTAGAATTCTGGGATTTGTAGCCTGGTAAGGCAGTAATTATGGCAAACAATTCTAAGTACCGCTCCTTAAACTGCAAATCTATTGGAAGTTGCTAGGGCAGTTAAAAGTGGCATCATAGTGATATAAATGGTAGTGTGAAAGGGCCCCCGATTTCTTTCCAGGAACACAGGTCTATCCATCGCAGCTAGCTGTGGTCATTATAAAATGGAGCCTCCATGTTCAGAGGCAGTATAAAGGCATCACATCCTGTCTGATCTCAGAAGCTAAGCAGAGTCAGCCCTGGTTAGTACTTGGATGGGTGTCTGCCAATGAATACCAGGTACTGTAGGCTCATTTTCATAGGAAAGAACTGGCAAAACCACTCCTGAGTATTCCTTGCCTGAGAAAATTCTATGAAATTCGTGGGGTCACCATAAGTCAACAGGTGACTGGTAGGCATGTGCACACATGCAAATACCCCCAATTTCCAAATCTTTTGTCTGGAGACACCACCATTGAATCTTGGACTTTCTTCACTTCAAGGAGGCATTCTGCTCCTAAGCTGTGATCCCATCCTATCAGCCAATTGTGCTGTGCATCAGTACAAGACAACCTCATATATGCCTAAATCTAACATTTTCTAAACAAGACCTTTCTACTTGTTAATTCTCTACTCAGGCTGTCGCCCCCTGTACCCAAACTGCAATTATCTGACTCTCCCAGTTATTTAAATTCATCACATAACCTGATCACCAGGACGTGTGGTACGGTGCCAATGATGGAACAAATCCAGATTGGGTCCCCTCCTCACAAAAGGTGACATTTTGATCTAGAATGCCCAGCACCCCCAGGTTGGCTGGGGATCCTGGGCATTGTAATTCCTCTGCCACCCCTGGAACCCCAAACAATCTCCTCTGAGTTGCTGGGAAATGAGGACATACTTACAGCCAGGAATTCCTGGGGAGGCGATAGAGCGTGGGTGGCCATGTGTGGTGGTTCTGGGGTGGCCTAGGGGTGCGTAGCGGGGGAGACAGATGGTCCGGTAGAACCAGGGGTGCTCTTCTCCTTGGAGTGATGGGATTCTGCCAAGATGGTCTTTGGAGCCCCAGTCTCATTGAAGAACCCCACTCTCTTGACCCTACTTTATAAGCCGGTGGTCTTGGCTTGGTGGCCAATGAGGGTAGGAAGTCGGCCACCCCCCATCATGACCACGCTCATCTCTGATGTCATCTCCTTCCTCTCTGCTCCAACCCCTGAGGTGCCAGCTGAAGGGAAAGAAGCAAAGCAAGACCAAAAAGGATGAGATCAAGGGAGGGGGAGATGGGGAGGAGAGATGGGGAGGGGAGAGCTAGGAGCCTATTTCAGGCACTCCGATACCAAAAGGAGAGACAGGGAGGCTGGTTGGTTATTGGAGGGAGGCAGGCAGGGCTGACTGACTCAGACAAAAGACACTTGGCTCAGACGGTCCAGAACTGGCTCAAACCAGGCTGGAGAGCTGGATCTGGAATAGTGATGAGGCCAAGAGTGAGGGGGTAGGAAACATATCCCTCCCCCACAGAGAAAAAGAGGCCAAGCAAATGCATCAAGGAGGGGCAGCCCTTCCACCCTCTGCCCCCTCACCATCTCTTTTTTATTGATTGTTTCAAATGCTTGCTGGCTGGCTGTCTTTCTTTTATAGAACAGCCATGCAAGAGTCCTTTTGTTGTAGAAAAAAGTTTTTAAAGTTCTTCATCATTTGACCTCTTGGGGATCAGACCAAGGGGTGGTTATCTAGTTCAGCTTTTTCCTCTCCAATGTTGGTCACCTGGTAGTTGTGGGGCAGGGGTGCTGACAAGCCGGGTGAGATGTTAATCCACACTAAAGCATTGTAGCAGTTCGATCCCACATTAATTGTCATAACTCTGTCCTGCAGAATAACAGGCTTTGTTGTTTGGGGAAGGTACTTAGAATGATCTGCAAGACCTCACTGGCCCTGTAATTTGAGGAGAGGGGAACTATAGTTCCCAAAATTCCATAGGATGGAAGCGTGACCTTTCAAGTGGTATCAAACTGCCGTAACTTTGGAATGTAGATTTGTTGCCTTGCTTGCTATTCCTCTACAGGGTTCCCCCGGCATTTGGCTAGGAGGGGTGAACTGCCCCTGAATAGTGCGATTTCATTATGTGGGTTATTAGGAAGTTGCGCTGAGGCAATTATAATTGCATTCTGGTCTGTATAGCTTGGAGTTGTCTGACAACAGCCTTTAGGGTTTTCAGACAGGAGTCTTCCCCATCCTTCCCCGGGAAGGCTGGAGAACTGAACCCAGCACCTTTTGCATGCAAAGTGGCTGCTTCCCCCTTCCCCCATGGCTTTGCCATCCATGTTCATAGACCAAGTTGCTCATTCTGCTTCCTTGCCCAGAGAAAAAGGCCTCTTTGTTCAATGGGCATCACATGTGCCCTCAAAGCCTCTCCTTCAGTTCACGGTCCACTGAGCATTGGACAGCTTGGCCTGGCTGCCTTCCTCTCTAGACACATTACCTTGGTTGCAGCGTTCACCGCCTTCCCTCATCACAGCACCCAGCAGCTAGGCATTGCCGATTTCCTGATGCTTTTTACAGGAAAAGCAGGGAGGTAGACAAAGGGATCAAACATTGAGAGGCAGAAAGAGTTAAATGTGAGTCTGCTCTAGATTAGCCAGAACTTGGTGTGAGTTACTTTTTTTGGGAGGGGGAATTCCATGTCTCCAGTGCTCTCCACCAGCATGTCTGGCAAAAGAGTCAGCATCAAAAAAGGTCAATTTGCAAAGGTCTGAGGTTGGCATAACCAGGCACCTGCTGAGGTCCTGAGCCTAACATGGAACAGGAATGTAGCTATGACGGCAGTAGGGGGTAGGATGGACAGATGAGGACATCACTGCTAAATAATTCTGCTCCCCCTGGCATTTGCCTTCGGTCCCCCAATTCCTAGCATTGCAGAGACCAATGCATTGAAAAGTTACACTCACACCTTTTCTATTTGCTGTGTTCGCATTCCCTTGGTTGCTTTGCCCACCCCTTGACTTTGGAGGCCTCAATTGTATTCCTAAAGGCTCAACTGAGGTTTTAAGTGATTGCAATGCTAGAAATCTGGAGATGGAAAGAAATTTCATGGGGAGGTCAGAATTCTTACTTGGGAGAATGTTCATCCCCATCCCCATTCTGAGGATCCAAAAGGGGGAAGAGGAACATATACACCCCCAAGTTTCCTGGTTTCTGTACAAAAATATGATGTGCGAATTTTGTGCAGAATGTGTCCCAAACTGCAAGTAGTCTTTGAAAACTGCACAGTTTTTGAAGACTTCCTTGTATTGGGAAGAAATAACTAAAACAACTTGTTACTTCCTTTCCAAAGAAAATCAGTAAAGATTTACATCCTTAGTATGTATTATTGTGGTAAGCTGCAGCACTTCAAAATATAGCTTCAAGCATATTCTCCCCACCGTGAGGGCTAGAAGGTTATCTAAATGTTGCTCTTGGCAAGTGCAATACAGAGCTGTGAACTGGGATGGTTTGCCTTAGGAAATGATATCGCCTCTCCCTCGAAGATGTTTGGTGATCCCAGGTGTAGGGCACTCTCTTAAAGCTAGGGATCAGCCTGACAGATTCCTTGGCATCTCCTTGTGCTGTTTGCAGAGTGGCTTGTTATGAAATGATGTAAATTTGAATTTACCTGGGAGGGCCCAGGGCCCTGTTGTAGCCCTTAAGGGACCTGCAAACCTCCAGAGGGGGGCATCCAAAAGAAGACCTGGACAAGGTGGGAGCAACTGGAGGCCTCTCAATAACTCCAGACCTCAAATCCTCATAACTACAAAGGCAACTCCAGAACACTTGACTTCTGGATGGGTGGAGGCAAAGGGCAGACTCAAAGGATTATGACATGCTCATCTACCATGGCAACTGAGCCATGGACAAGAGGGGAGGGAGATAAGAAACCCAGGACAACTCAGTCCTTCTACATTCCCCAAGAAGGACAGCAAGAACCTGATTTTTAGTTGACATATTTCCTTCCCCTCTTCTCTTCTCCCAGCTCCATCTTAGGTCTCATTGACACTACACAATTATAATACTTTGGTACCACTTTAACTGTCATGGCTGCATCCTATGAATCCTGGTAGTTTAGAGAAGGACTAGAATTGCAGAGAATTCTAAATACTTCTCACAAAACTACAGGTCCCAGGATAGGATGGAGTGCTGCAATCCGAGTGCTATAATTGTGTGGTCCTTGCAGTGTAAAGACCACAAAAGTTATCTATTAGTTACATTTCTATTCTACTGTTGGAGGTATTGTCTCCCTTTGGGGAGGGGCATGTTGAACCCCAGGGCCTCCAGAGTACCCCAAAGATACACAAAAGCCCAGGAATTCAGGATACAAGTGCATTTATTAGCAACTGGTGGCACAAAAGATAGGGTGTCATGGACAGAGTGTTTGGGTA
Organism: Ctenosaura bakeri; assembly: GCA_948474755.1. Classification (NCBI taxonomy): domain Eukaryota; kingdom Metazoa; phylum Chordata; class Lepidosauria; order Squamata; family Iguanidae; genus Ctenosaura; species Ctenosaura bakeri. The sequence goes on along the minus strand of CAOLHI010000066.1, from coordinate 578,344 downwards.
CCTGGAAATATGATATCAGAGCTGCTTGTTTCAGTGTTTCAGCGGTCTGCGTATATGCCTTGTGTATATGTGTGTATATTTATCCATAACAGTGACCAATGACACTCTTTTGCTTGTGCTCTGTGCATTGTTTCTTCAAATAGTGTGCTCAACTGTGTTTCTTTCTTTTTACATGGATATGGTTTTAACATTTCTTTTACTTCTCATTTCATCATGTCCTTACATTCTCTAGGTATCTCCGCAGAGCGACTTCTCCAAAGATGTTGGAGACAACTAATAAAAAGACTAGCAATCCAAATGACTACCCCTAGAATGCAGGAACAGCCTTCGAATGATCAAGCCCCACTGATCCTTGGACCTTGCTCTTGCTTGCCCTCTTTTCTCTCCATTGTAGAAGACTTAATGAGACAGCAACCTTTGGAAGTTCAAAACCAGCTTAATTGCTTTTTGACAGATTGCATAAGAGGGGGCATCACGTGGGCAACAAAATGGAAATGTGACCTTATGCAACACAAGCGATGTCACTTTGCTGATCCTGGCTGTGCAGAAAGGAGGGAATCCCCTGCCAAGAGTTTTCAAAGAGACCAGAGAGAATGGGTTAATTTCTGCCATGGGGGCATTGTGTTGTCCTTATGCAAGTCTTCGGGATTTGTTACCATTTGTTTACAATATTCATTTTTACAATCTTAATTTTTCATGTTTACACTCTTACATTCTGAGGCAATATATTTATTTATTTGAAAAATTTTGCAAAATTTATTTTGATTGCTAGGGGGTTCAGTGAGGCTCTAAGGATGATGGAAATGACCTCCACACACCCTAGAGATCATTGTTGGGCATTTCAGAGCAAAATAATAGATATAGCTATAGATATGGCTAAGGATATAGATAGATCCCTGGGGGTCTCCAGGGCTGCAAACCAACACTGAGAGCCACAAGCAGCCCACGGGCAACACTTTGTCCACCCTTGTCTATACTGTGCAAGAGGTCTTCTGCCAACCATTTCAGTGTATCCTAGAGCTGATCTTCATCCTTCACCTTCCTGCTGTGGCTTGCCCACCTGTTGCTGAAGCATACAAGAATGAGGTGCTAGGCATTTTTTTAAAAGTTCCATTTGGATGCAGTTGGGTCCATCTGAACTGTTGACTGCTGTTATGGGCAGGTTTTTTTTTAGGAAATCTGTGGGAGCTACAACTTGATGTTGCAATGCTCTGGCTCAAGGGACATATTGCACAAGTCAAGAAGTGAAACAGCTTGAAAACCATGTACTGCCCCTGTCAAATCAAGAGAGTTGGGGAGTATGGTGTATCTCCTTTAAGATCCACTTTATGTGTTGGTTTTCTGGTACATCAGCTGGCAATCTATAGCATCCCTACCATCTATTAAGCTAGTGACCTGACTGCAAAAAATCTCTAAGATTAGTTTGACAGGATTTGTTCTTGACAAACTCATGCTTGCTCCTACTGCATTGTCAGCCAGATACTGGCAAACAGGCTCCTTTTATAGTCTGTTCTAATATTTTTCCTGGCATTGAGATCAGGCTGACTGGTCTATAGTTCCCAAATCTTCTCTTTTCCCCCCTTTTGATGTGAGAGACAAGGTTTGCTCTTTTCCAGCACTCTGGCAGCTCACCCATTTTCCAGGAAGGCAGAAAAGGAGGGAGGGAGGGAGTGTGCATCACCCAGGTGACATAAACTTGCCTTGAGAGTATGAATGGTTGGTCAGTATGAATGGTTGTCACAGGATTCTTGGTAGATTGGCTGCTGCTCATACATGTATCTGATTTAACATTGCTCCTTATTTGCTTTATAAATTTCAGATGTAGCTAACCACCACCCAGTGTTTTGAAACTTATTTCCAACATTCCTGGTCTGTCAGCGGTCAGTCTCTTTTCTTGCACATAGCCTGTAATTTCATAAGGGTTGTTATCAAAAAGACAAAGTTGAACGTACTAACCAGATCAGTTCATTGAGCACTCAGCTTGCAGTGATGGCTTGTAAAACCTTTGCTCTCATCTTGCTGACAGCCACGGCGCACAGAACGACTTGATGGGTTGCATGAGGATCCATCTCTGGGAGCGATTTGCAGATTTACTCAACCAAAGTTCTGGTAGACATTTCTCCCAAGGAAAGTGCAAAAAATATTGACTGGCACATACAGTAAAGAAAATAATAATAATGGTAGGCATCTTGTTAACAGAGTTACAATAGCATAACTCCAATTTATACTATTTGAATCTACTTTTTGGGTAGCTTTGGTGGTCAGAATTCTTCACTGGCTGCTCAATGACCAACATCTCTCCCAAACCCACTTTTTAAGTGACACTTCCTCCCCAAAAAGTCAGTGTCAGTGGAGAGTGGGAGAAAATAACATTTTCCTGTAGCTGAGAGGTAGTCAAAGTATGGCTCATGGGGCAAAAAAATGTTTCTACTCCAAAATGCCCTTTAGGAGTGTGGAGGGCACTTTCTGCCCCATTTGAGGGCCCTCGGGATTAAAAATAAATGCAAAATTTTTCGAAAACTTATTTTGCTCTCAAATGCCCTAAAATGCCCTCTAGTAGGGAAAAGGCAACCACAAAACATTAAAAAAAAAGTGCTGCCATTTCATAATCCTCCAGATTTGCTGCCTGAAGTGGCTACCTTGCTTTACCTAATGGTAAGGCCGGCTCTGATAATATCCTCTATTTGTCCTGCCTCTTGTACAAAGACATCAACATACGCACCTCCCAGAATGGCCTTTGTGCTTTGCAGTCAGCATTGGTTTATTCTGTCACTTTGTATGGGTTTGTTTGTAGCTGGGGCGGAAGGATAGGACTTGAGGGGTTATTGCAACGAAACTGTCAACAAACGAAGTTCCAGAATGTACCACTTGTTTGTTAATAGTAATTAGGAAGATAATTCATTTACATCAGCAATCTTCTAATCCTGTACCTTCCAGACATTCTTTGTTGCATAATTTTAAGTCTGAAAGTACAAGTTGCCCAGGTGTGCATTTCTTCATTCCCTATTTTTCCATCTCCTAAACCAGAGACAGGAATCAAGCAGTCTTCTAGATTTTGTTAAATTGCAGCCCCCATCAGACCTGAGCTGCACAGGCATGCTGGGAGCTGCAGTCCAACAACATCTGGAGGGTTGTGTGATACCTATCCCTGTTGTCAACTGATCCACTCACTCTTGTTCTGATGTCCCCCACCCCCACCGCCGCAGGTTAAATTCAAGTATTCTTTGTTTCCTTGCTCTGTTTTTTGATAGAGAAGAAAGAAAAGGAAGTGAAGTTTGGATAAGTCCCTTTGTTGAACTACAGTTCCCATAATCTCCTATACTTGACTGGGGGAATTTAGGGCATTTCAGTCCAAAAAGTAATGCTTTCAGTATCTGTTACATACATGAAAGTCTCTCTGGACTTCCCTCTCATGACCTTGCTTTCTTGTCTTTTAAGGAACACCATGAAATGCCAGCCAAGGAGCAAACATTTGCAGACTTGGAAGTTGAACAGTCGTCATCTCAAATGTCACTGCTGGCATCTTTCCGGCTCCCGCCCTCATGTCTGAACTTTGCACACGCCGCTGCAAGTGGCAGTTTCTCTCTCTCGGAGGGAGAGACAAAGCTCTTCCAAAGCCCGAGGGAGACGTGAACCCTTTTGGTTGAGAAGTGCTAGAAAAGAAGGTACTCTTTATATGGCTGGATTCTTGGGAATGTGGGAGAGGGGAATCTTGCCTTGCTCGCCTGGCTTTGGATTTCTAGAAACTATGAGAAAGAACTCTGGTTTCCCCCTCTTTAGTTGTTTGCACCCTGATGTGGCCAGATCAAAAATGGCTGGCCCTGAAACAGCCAGTGCCCAAAAGTGAAAAACAAAAAAGATGAGCAAGAAACCAGAACTCTTTTAATCCAAAATGGAGTGTGAGGCAGATATTGCTAGGAGCTGTGGAAAGATTTCTGGACTCTCACAGGCAATGGTGGGGTGGAGCCAGAGCATGCCAGGACTTTGAGTGGAGCCGAGACAACATGTCAGCTTCTGCCGCACCTCCCTCTGGCTTTCTGTGCTCTCTGAACTTAGTTGCAATCCATACAGCTGCTATAGTGTTGGGTGTATGTGTATGTGCCTTTTCAAGTTGCCTGAATTTCCTAGGGTTTTCTTAGGCAAGGAATACTTAGAGGTGGTTTGCCAATTCCTCCCTCTGAAATATACTGTTGTGTGCCTTCAAGTCTTTTCCAACCAATGGCTTTCCTAAGGTGAACCTATCACAAGGTTTTCTGGGGGCTGAGAGTGTGTGATGCACCCAAAGTCACCCTGTGGGTTTCCAGGGCTGAGTGGGAAATTGAACCTGTGATCCAATGCTCAAACCTCTATATAGTGGGAACTATTTCTCCGTATAGAATATTGTTTTGAGCTCCCCCTGTTGTAATGCAAAGCATTTGGTAGTGGAATGGGCAATTAAGACCCATTTGTTTTATAAGGGACCTGTTCCAGCTGGCGCTGAAGCTGTGATCCTATTTAAAACTGGTGTAGTATAAGTTTACAGGGAGGTCTGGGTCCCAGGGAGGGAGGAAAAGGCAGCCATTCTGGAGGTAAGGTGAAGGACCTTTCTTGCACATCACCATGGCTAAGCCCTACTTTTGCACTTTCTTGCTTAACTTACATAGCTCCAATGGTAGATGCATTGAGTTGTGGGGATGGACGGCCATTCCATGTCGTGACTCCTGTGCTGGAGAGTGTAGCCCTTTCCCGAGTGGCTGGCACCAAGGTCTACATGAAGATGGAGAATGTCCAGCCCACTGGTTCTTTCAAGATCCGAGGCATTGGCTACTTTTGCCAGCAGGTGAATGCAAGCTTTCAAGCATACTGGGGAGTTCCTTTGTTGAAGAATAGACATTTCTATTGTGGGTGGTTCTCTAACACATATGTCCCCAAGCTGGCCTCTTCCATTCACCATTTGTCCATCCAGGCCTGAGGATTTTAGTGCTCCATTCATAAAATACTGGGTTTCAAAGCCCATATATTCAGCCATGTTCATGCAAAATTAAAGTTGCCACTTCTTTTTTTCTGAAAGGCTCCTCATCTCTATAACAGATAGGTATATCAGTGTCCTCTCCAGGCTAGGAAAAGCTCAGGCATCACTGTTACAGAATTCATTACAGGACCATTAGATTGTATTCATTATATTCATTATACTCCAGGACAACGAGAACAGTCGTTGGGCAACATGGAAATGCAAGAAACAAACAAACTTGTATACTGTCACTTTCCAGCAATGGCTTTTGATAACTCCACAAGAAGAACAGGTTATTCTTGACAGCAGCTTGTAGGTCATAGATTGTATGTCCAAGTAGATTGCAATGATTTGCAACTGGTTTTAAAGGTTTGTCACGAGGGGTATGAAACGATTGACAGCTGCTGTTGTGACAACAACGATGGCCCAGTGGTCTTGGGTAGTATAAGTCACCTTCCTGTGTTCCAGGACGGGTAGCATCTCACAAGTAGAAGCCGTGGAAAAACTAATCCCTTCTTCTCTTTTGTTTCTTCTAGGTCGTCAAGAAAGGCTGCCAACACTTAGTTTGCTCATCTGGTAAATAAATCCTCCCATGCCTTTAGAACAATCCTTCTGTCTCATCTGTAGCAGGAAGCACCATATACCCAGCGCTCTATTGAATCAACCTGGTTGGCCCAGTGTAATAATGGACGCTTGGCAACCTTCCTCTAAACTAGTGTTGGGAAAAGTTCCTTTGGAAACTGCAGTTCCCAGCATCTCCCATACTGGCCATGTTGGCTGGGAGATGCTGGGTTTTGCAAATTTTTAAGAGCCGAGCAATGAGTTTTAGCTGAAAAAAAAAAATTCATCATCCCATGATCACAATTTTCTTCTGCCTCAGAAGTCTCAGTACAGCAGCCTGCCTACCCTCCAACACCAGATGCACTCCAGATGTGACATACTAAAACTCTCATAACCCCTAGCCACTGTTGAGGTGGGAATCATAGGAGTTGTGATCCAGCACATCTGGAGGGCACCCACTTGTGGGCAGGGGAAAATCTACAGCACAAGATCATGGTCATATTGCCTAGGGTTTTCTGGGAGCTCTAGTTGGGGTGTGCTTGTGGGATTGGAGTGGGGGGTTTTTTTTGCATGTTTTCATGTGTTTTGGCATGATTTGGGGGCAAAAAGTGCACCAAAATGGCACCAACATCTCTAAAAAAATTTTTGAGGCACAGTTGGAAGGCTTTGGGAAATGGGTGCTGGGCTTCAAGAGCCACAGAATTGGGGTCCAGGGTCACATGAAGTCTGTGACCTACGCTAGGTCCTCCTATGATCTAAAATATCGAAAATAATTTTGGCATGACATTTTGTTCGATGAGGAAAGGGCCTCCAGTGTTGCCTAGGAATCAAACTGAGCTAAAATGTTCTTCTCTACTCCAACTCCTTACAGGTGGCAATGCTGGTCTTGCTGCAGCCTATGCTGCCAGAAAGCTTGGTATCCCAATCACTGTTGTTGTACCCCAGAGCACTGGTGAGGTGACAGTGAAAAGGCTTGAGGACCGAGGGGCAGAGGTGGAGGTCTGCGGGCAGGTAAATTGGAGGTGAATGAGTGTCAAATGCTTCAGAATCATGGATGGTGTCATCTTGGAGCTGGAGCTTGCAGGGTCACCTGACTGTGATTTCTGGCTTACCAAGATGTAAGAAGCCCTACTGTCCACTAGTCCTCACTCCTGTTCCTGCTGAGCTTAACCACCATCTTCAGAGTAGATGCTGGAAAAATTCATTGTCCCACCAGCAAAAATATTGCTGTGAGCTCTTCCTGTTGTAATGCAAAATCTTTGCAGGAGTGACTTAGCTAGAATGGACAATCAAAACTTATTTGCTTTACAAAAGAGCTGCTCCTGGTGGAGAAGACAACTACCACACTTGTTTGCTGATGTGCTTTGACACAGCCACCTCAGGTTTTGGGTTCTCCATGGGGCTGGGTTATGGAGACTGTTGTGATGGACGCCTGTACTTCAAGAATGCAACCAGAGGGCTGTTCCACTCTATTTTTACCTCCCCTAGAACTCTAGAGGGCTGCAGCACATCATTGAGGTTATCATTTGGGGTGATTGGAAGTGACTACCCATAACTTCCTGTCATTCAGATGAAGGAGGATCAAAGGCACACCAGGGTCTAGCACAAAGGAAGCCCAATATATAATGAGAGTCAAAGGAGTGAAGGAAAATTCTGTCAAGGGCTGAACTCAGTTTCCAGATACTGGTTCTGATAGATTTCCATGCCTGGAAGTGAGGTTTCTAAGCCTGAGCTTCCAGGCTTCTAAGGCCAATCCAGGCCTTGGCTGTAGATCCTACAATTCTCCTCAAGAAGAGGACCCTGCTCCTGAGGCATTGGTAGCTGGTGGGTCCCATGTCAGGAGGTGTTGGATAGGTTTAATTGAGCTCTCCGTGGTGCTGAATCATCTTCCCTCAAGAGGCAGAAGCACCTTGGAGACCTCCTTTAGGATCTGAATCAAAAACATGGAGAAGACTACCTGCCACACTGACAAGGGCCCCACAAGCTACCAATATTCCAAGGAGGCCTTTACTCCCCCGGAGTTTATCATCATAGGTAGGCACTTCTTCATGGGGCCGCCTGCCTTGCCTGTGTTTTCAAATGTTGACCCTCTCTCAGATTGGGAGGTGGCCCCATCTCATCCCCCAATACAGTGATGGGTTCCCCAGCCTTTTGGAGTGAAGATCACTCAACTCTATCTCCAAGGGAGGTTGTAGTGTTCTGCTCTCCTGGGCCATTTGTCCCAGAAAGCTCTGGTTCCAAAAAGGATTCCTGCAGGGGAGATGTAGTACACTGAAATATTACCAGTTGATCCACATCTGGCCCTCAACTAGAGGTGCATTATGCCGGAGGTCCAGAAGCTTCCCTCCACTCAGTGGCAATTTTCCTGTTTCTCACTCTGGCAGGCATGGGATGAGGCCAACCTCAGAGCACTGGAGCTCGCCAAGCAAGCTGGTTGGGTCAGTGTCCACCCTTTTGACCATCCCTTAATATGGTAAGAACCTCAAAGGGTGAATCAACTAGAAATGATTGGGCACTGGTCTCTTTCCCAGGTAGCCCTATTCTGCAACCTTCATCCTTTAGACTCAACACACCCTTGTAGGGTGACACTCAGGTTCCTCCATGGCCTTTGCTGCTGTAGTTGTGGCCCAGTTAGGTCCATCTGCAGTTATTCCTCAGCTTTCTGAAACAAAGCTGTCGAGGGATGAAAGGTGAACAAATGGAAAGCTTGGAAGGGTTCCTTCCAGTAACTGTTCTTTTCTGTTATAGGAAGGGCCATAGCAGTATCGTCAAGGAGCTGAGGGACACCCTGGATGCCAAACCTGGAGCCATAGTATTGTCAGTGGGAGGCGGTGGTCTGCTGTCTGGTGTGGTGTCTGGTCTTCAGGATGTGGGCTGGCTAGACGTTCCCATCATTGCTGTGGAGACGAGAGGGGCCGACAGTTTCAATGCAGCCATCAAAGCTGGGAGACTTGTCACACTGCCTGCTATAACGAGGTGGGATGTTTGGGCTAGAGTTGGCCTATCATCTAGATGATGTAATGGGCATGGACTTGAAGGAGAACTTGGAAACAGTCCTTTTCCACGCTCTGGTTTCAAGAACTTTCTCTACCTTCTTGCTGCATGCTCTGCTATGGAGAACAAAGCTTGCCAAGGCTCCCAGGTTGAATGTGGACATCCTCAACTCCATATTCAACCTGGGGATTTTTTTAAAAAAAAAATCCTTCTTTTTTTAGTTAAATTTATTCCTGACCCTCCAGTAATGTAGGGTTGCCAAGTGAAATAAGGGATGGGGTTGCTGCACCTTTAATGGATGTGCAGAAGAGGGTATTTCAGCAGGTGATGATCACACCAGTACCACCTACTGAAAGCCCTTCTTCTATACAACTGTTAAAGGGTACACTTGTCATGAGAGAAGACAGTTATGATGGCCATTTTCAAACATCTGAAGGGAATGGAATTGAGTCACCACCCCACAGACGGCTAGGGAACCCACAGCAGTCTGCTAGCCCCAGACATGTCTTATCATTAATTTGGCCTGTCCCTCTTTCCCTGGTCATAGGTGCCAACTTGTCTTCTTGCTTATTCTGCAGTGTGGCCAAATGCCTAGGAGCCAAGACAGTGGCACAGCGAACTTTGGATTGTGCCAGGGAGTGCCAAATCATCTCCCATGTGCTGGAGGATGTAGAAGCTGTGAAAGCTATAGAGCAGTTCCTGGGTGAGTTTCCAGCATGTGTGGTACCATTTTCTTGGTTTCAATTGCTTTTAATTTTGTTGTTAGTTTAATTATATATTTAATTTTTGTAAGATCTAGATTTTAAAGCTGTCTCTCTTTTCACTTTTGTGAGCCACTTTGAGTCCCAGGCTGGGAAAAATGTGGGATGAGGAGGAGGAGGAGAAGGAGGAGAAAGCCGACCACACCTCTCTAGGAAAATGTTTTGCAGTTTGGGTGCTAGAATAGAAGTAATTTTCCCTGTGGTGTGGGTTTTGCTCTGAAGTTTTAAGTAGGCTTGCAATTTGGAAAAGCAGACAATTATACCCAGATAGCTCCTCCTAGTGGACAGTAGGGCTTCTTATTTTTGTCCATCAGAGAGGCCAAGTACAGAAAAAGTAATTCAGAAAAAGGAGGTGGGCCTGGATAACTTTTATAGATAGAAGTGGTGCTGGCACTATCTTAAGGGACAGACTTCCTTGCCACTTGTCCTACCTTGCAGGGTTTGGAACTGCAGACACACCTGCTTGTTACAGGGGCCCTGGTCTTCTGGTCCCAGATCTCGAGCTAAAAGAACCACCATTTTGTTGGGGATTGAGGAGGACTTGGAAGGAAGAGGGAAAACGTGTGATAGATGTCCCCAGAAGTATGCAGGATGAGACTTCTAAGCAGGGCGGGATGCTTCTGCACAACAAAAGGAGAGAACAGAAGAGAACACCACTTCACATAAACCATGCCTGTGCTAGTTTAGATTTTGATGTACGTAGAGCTAGCTGGGGGATGCTGGGCATCACTGGCCCCAAATGTCACTTTTCCAAGTTCTGCCTTCTCCCACTTTCTCTGAGTTTTGCCGTCCAGCAATCCTGACAGATTGTCCTGACTTTCTCATCTTTGCCTTTCCCAGATGATGAACGGATGCTGGTGGAGGCAGCCTGTGGGGCCTCCTTGGCCTTCCTGTACTCAGGTGGCCTCCAGCGGCTGCAGGAAGAGGAACAGCTAAGCCAGAAACTGGACTCTGTGGTCCTCATTGTGTGTGGTGGAAGCGCCATCCGGATGGAGGAGCTCCAAGCCATGAAGAACGAACTGGGGATGAACTGACAGAAGGTGATTTATCTGGATCTCCCATTCAGTTGCCTCCTGAGGACCCCTTGGCTGGCAAGCCATCCTTCATCCAAGATTTGGCCCTAAGCCAGGTGTCTGGAGGTCACAGCTCCTAACTTTCATCTTTCATCTTCCTTACTGCTGTGTCATCATGACTCCCATTTTATGACCATGGCTGTTCTTTGATGGTAGCCATATTATGACCAAAAGTGATGTCCTGGTACTCCTGCTCACTTTCTTCCCCATCCTGTTCTAAACAATATTGTGGAAAATGGGTTTGGGGGTGAGGATGAAGCCCATGGAGAGATGCCTAGTGTTGTACCATGCAACGCTTCCTCGGAGAGACCACCTTCCTCATTACGTGTTGAAAATGCTATTCACATTTATTTCTATTTATTTAAATTGATGCCCTGTCCCAGTGGTTTTGCCAGCACTGGCTCATGTGCCACGGCGAATATTATTATTGTTTACCCTCATCAATATTTATCTACAGTCAGATTGTTTTGACTGCAACTCTGAGCTTTAATTAGCAAGTGTGCCTTCTCAGACTCATTTCTTTGCTACTGTCTTCATGCATTATTGTCATAATTATTTTTAATTATGACCGTCCTCTCCTGTTGCTGCTTTTGCTTTTGGTGGTGAATCATAAGAGAACAAGGCAAACGGAGCAGCTTGGAATAGCAATGGTCACCGGGGTGGAAGAGCAGAAAATCCTCAATTTGTCATGCACGCGCTCACTGTCGGACCTGCTAAGTCCCTGGTCGGCAACTAATTTCCATCAGGCTATATTTGATTTGCAAGATCCCTTTTATGCCGCCCCGCTGCTGCATGCTCTAGGCAGCTTAGAGCATGTGAAACAATAAAATATCACTGATACAATATTATCGTTAATCTTAATAGCAGCTATTAATTAATTAAATATTGATTATTAATATTCATATGAAGGTTGAGCTCCTGTAGTAGACATAGCTGTGATACTGGGGCTGCACTCTGTCTCCTGACCTGATTCTCAAAATCTACTTTACAGCCTAGCAAGCCACACTGAATGACAGGGTTCTGATGGGCTGGGGAACAGGACTATGAAGGATGATGCCTCCAGCCCCCTTCTGCCAGAATGCAAGAATGTCCTGAAGTGCATCGGGCTCTACAGATATACACTGATCAATTTCACAGTGGAATGGAGACCAGCAGTTGTATGAAGCTGGCTTTAAAATTAATTCATAGGCTCTAAGAGTAAAAATATCTGCACCTAACACCAAATGAGAGAGAGAGAGAGAATCATCCAACTATCCAGCAATGGCCTTCTATGATTCTGGGTCAAGGGACAACAGCAAAGGCTTGTTCACATGAAAGTCACCACCCACTGAGCTTCCGGATGGGCAAGCCATCAGAGCAGGCCTTCCCATAATGATCTCAGGGCAGCGACATATGGAGAGAACCGTGCTAGGAACTAACTCATTCAAATCAATTAAGTTATCAATTAAGTTAGCAATTTTCTAACCGAATGGGGTAACTTGATTAAATTTATTTTTAAAAGTTTAATTGATTGACTTAAGTTGGACTTTCAGCAGCAACTTAATTCATCATTAATTCATGCAGTGAGGACTGGGCTAAAGAGCCAACAAATTTGACATTTCCCAGCTGGTTTTTTAACCAATGCAAATGGCTGTAGGAATCTTGCTTTTGTTTTTGTCTGTGGCCAAGGTAAGATAGTTCAATTAATTCTAAGGTTAGAAGATGGTGAGCCAACAGGTTTTATGGGCAGCTTGGAAGAGGGCTGGCCTCTGTGGGGAAGCAATCAGGCACAACTCCATTGTGCTTTGCCCCAGCATCTGGTGAGACACCCTCGTTCTGTCTTCTAAGTGCCATTGCTGTGGTCTCTGCGGGAACGAAGAGCAGCCGGCCTTGGCTGGACTTAATCCCTTTCCCGGCATTGCCATCCTGTTTTCCTTGTGTCTCCATTCTTATTTAGATCGTAAGCTTGAGAGCAATGAAATGTCAAATTAATGATTTGTAAGCTGCTCTGAGAGTCTTTTTAGCTGAAGTTTGGGGTATGAAAATACTAAATAAATAAATAACAGATTATTGAGATCTTACATAAATGAGAGTGACCATAACTTTATGCTCATTTCTTTTTTCAGCAGTAACAGACGTGCAATGCTGCCTCATGAGGGAATTGCCACATTGCACGGCCAAAAGTGCACTAATGTGCAATGTGTGTCAAAGTTCATTGATGTGCAATGCACCACAATGCCTAACTCTGCTTCTACAAACTTGAACTGAACATGGCCACTCTGCACTGAACACAAATATCCAACCACTTTGACAGGAGGAGGTACACCAGGGTGCATCACAAAGAGAATACCAGATGGTGGTAAGCCTTTTCAGCTTATCAGGGTGAGCATCCTGCATGGGTGCTAAGCGCCCAATTCCTCCCAAGCTCCCCCTGCAACCCTGCGATGAGCTCTCTACAGCAAGCCCACATACCTCCACTTTTCTCAGCAGGCTGTCACTAACTGGTGATAGAAAATGACACCCCATCACTTCCTGTTGATATTGCGAGAGGGACGGAGGAAAAAAACAGAAATATTGGGTGGGTAGTACAGGGTACTGGGTGCCTGTGGGGGCATTTTTGTATATTTTAACGTGTTTGAGGGGCTCTCTGTACGGTTTGAGGGCAAAAATTGCCTCAAAATTGTGCTGAAACTTAAAAAAAAAAAAAAACCGGGGTGGCTTCAAGGGTAGGATTCATGTGGCCTGTTGATCTGCACTATGCCCAGCCCTGGTACAAATGAATCAATATTTTTGTAACAAGCTTCCCATCCACCCAATTGCACATCAGCCAAGGTACAAAAAGGCATCTATCTGCTGAAGATCAGCTTTTCTTAGGTGAACTCATGGGACTGCCTAACTCCATCTGAGGCCATTTCTTCACTCTCTTTCTTTCCTTTCCCTTCTTCTTCTGGTTCTTGATAAATTGCACTGGTCAAGCCACCCTGGGAGATGTTTCAGGATGAGGGAATCTCATAAATCAAAATGCCGGGTGATTCCAACCCACCCCCTGCTGCTCAGTTCCTAAAAGATAAAAAAAAAAAAATCTCCCCAAGTATGTTGGGGGCTGGCGAACCCTTGCAACTGGCTTCTCCGTTTGTTATAAACCCCTCCATCTCGAACATTCCAAGCCATTTTTAAATCTGAAGTCTCAAAACTGATTACTTTCCACCTTCCGGAATCTTTCATCTTCTAAAGAATATAACAATGCCAGATTCAGCAAAGTAAGAGGAAAAAATAAGGAAGAGAAAGTGGTGGAGGAAAAAGCTAAAACTTTGCACAGATCTGTGTGGTGTACAAAGTTTGGAGACAAAGACTACCTTTGAATAATCCCTCTACCCTCTGTGCAACCCCCCTCATACATCAGTAGCAGGTGGTGGCTTCCATCTCTCTCTCTCTCCCTCCAGATTTTAGGCTGAATTTTAAAGGAGTTATCCTAGGTTCTGGCTAGTCCTCCAATGGGTTCAGCACCCTGGATAGTTCCATTTGCCTCCTCACCTTTACAAGACCTTTCCATGGTTAATGACTAATGACCAAAAATCTGCCTTACCCAAAAGGTCTTTTCCTGCTGACGGAATAAGATCAGAGAGGGAGCAAGTCTATCATCCGTAGGAATGAAGTTCCAGAATGTGGGAGCAGCTCCCCAAAAAAATCTTCCCTGGTGTTCTCTGTACTGTCAAGAAGTTCCTTCTTCTAATGTTCGATTGAAATCTACCTCCTGTAATTTCAACCTAGCAGACCTGGCAGAGAACAAACTTGTCCCTTCCTCTCTGTGACAGTCCTTTAGCTAGTCAAAGAATGGCACTGTCACCCCTCAGTCTTGTCTTCATCAAGCTGCACATGCCCAAACCCCTCAACCTTTCCTCATAGGCTTTGTTCTCCATACCTCTTATCATCCCTCCTGCCCTTCTCTGAAGCTGCTCTAACTTGTCTATATATCTTTCTTAGAAGGAGGCACCCAGAACTGTGAATGCAGTATTCCAGATGAAAGGTATACTGAATGCAATGCTCTTCTAAGCTTGGTGAGAATCCAGAATCTTAGTTCAAAGAAGATTTGGGTTCTGTACATTTGGGTCCCATCTAGCAGGTCTCAATGTTTGGTTGGAGATCTTTCAAAGTGCCCCTTGGCTGAAGAAAGCCCCAGAGCATGTTGTCTACCACAAAACATCTACAACTGGGGCATTAAAAAAAGCAAAGCATAGACTCTTTTTCAGTAGCATCCTGTAAACTATGATGCACATTCAATAAGAATAAAATAATAATAATAGCCAAGATGCTACATTACGGTCAATGTTTTGTAACTTCTTGTAGCTTTATAAATCTGTAGCTACAGATTTGTACCCATGGTTTAGACTTTAGATGACTACAGTACAATAAATAATCAATAAACACAAAAACATACTTTATTTGTTTCTTCGTTATACAAAATAAAGAAACTAGGAGCCAAAAAACTATAATACATCCTTAAACACATGTAGCCTCCAAGGAAGGTTTGGACTGGATTGATATTTGCTAGCAATATCCTCAAATGTGCCATTTTGTTTTATTGGTAGTTGTGGTTATATTTCTGCCCAAATAATAATAATAATAATCATAAGGATAGAATTATATTAATAATTATAATAATAATAATTAACCAAATCAAATATCCCTTCCCAAAAGCCCTCCAGAGTTAAATTAAGTCCTTGCAAGTCAGTCCAGCACTTACCACGAGGGGGGACGAGTCACCAACGAAACATCCCTTCCTGCCCACAGTCCTTTGCCACTGTGGAACACACACAAAATAAGCCTTCTAATGAAAATAAATCCGTTCTCTCCCTCTCTCACACTTTTTTTTCCTGATCAAGAAACAAACAAACAAAAAGCCCAAACCAAAGCAAAAATCAACCCCTTTCCCCGCTATATCCCGAAAAAAGGAAACCCAAACCCCAAACCAAGACGCGATTCTTCAGTCTGCGAAAAGAGATGAGTCCAGCTTTGGTCCAAGGAGTTTGCGAATTTCCCAAGATTCGCTGCCAGAGGAAACAAGGGGTGTGTTGCATGGAGGGATCCGCCTTTCGCTGCCCCCTGAGTGGTATACAAATGCCCCCCTTGAAGCCCCTCCATTGTGGAGGCAGTGGTCCATGTACAACCCTGGAGTACCCACGCCTGCAGAAAAAGAGGTCCGACGAGGTGCTATTTTGGCATTATGGTGGCTGGCGCTTTGGGTACGTGGAGTTTTGATCCCCAGTGGAGCAGAGAGGGGAGACCAGAGGAGGGTGGGGTCCAGGTGCCAAGGGGGCTTGGCATGGGGGACACGGGGGTGTGGCTGAATGTTTCAGGTGCCTTCTCCACTGGGGGCACTCTACCACACGGTCGTCTCATTGAGCTCCTGGTTGGGGTGTGAGAGAGGCCCACTGTAGCTGGACATGGCGAATGGAGGGCTGGGCCCCCCGCTGAAGACCTCGCCCGGGATGGGGTGCAGGGAGCTCGGCAGGCCTGGTTCCGGGCTAGGCGTGTCAGGGTGCGAGATCATATCCGTGTACCTTTGGTTCTCGGAAGCGTGATGCCCAGGAAGGGGGGGTTCCAGAGGGCCGAGTGGGGTGGAGCCTGCCCCCGAAGTCGGGATATAGCTCGAGTCGGCGGGGGACTGCGCCTGAGATGGAGGGCCATGCGGGAAAAAATCATGTTGCCCCCGGGACCATAGTAGTCACCCTGGTAATCTAAGGAGAAAAGAAAAAGAAGATAATGACAGAATTTAGGGTTAGAATGTATTGAAGGTCAATTGCATCAGAACCAGAGCAAGGTGTTTGTTCTTCAAGCAGAAATCTCTAGCAGTAAAAGGGTTACTCCTGTTGTCATGCCAAGCATTTTGCTGGGGTTTCAACCTGAATGGGCAATGAGGAGTCACCTCAAGGTAACAGGAGAGCTCTGGCATACAGCCTTAGTCACAGAACCAGAGTTGGAAGGGGCCTCAGAGACCATGAAGTCCAACCACCTGCTCAGTGCAGGACCTCCAACTGATTTGAGGAGACCCAGCACGGTGGAGTGGTTTGAGCATTGGACTACAATTCTAGAGACCAGAGTTCAATTTCCAGCTCAGCCATGGAGACCCACTGGGTGGCCGTGGGTGCATCACATACTCTCAGCCCCAGAAAATCCCATGTTAGAGTTGCCTTAGGGTCACCGTAAGTCAGAAAGAACATGAAGGCACACAACAACAATGATCTTTGCATAATATTTGCATAATATTTAAAACCCTTTGGAGAAAAGGAGAGATCAGTGCAAATTATGAGTCTAAGCAATCCACTTTACACGGGACACAGCAGCAACAACAACAGCAACAATGACAGGAACTCAAGACAACTTGACAAATTTAACCAGTTACAGATAAATGCACATCCAGGTGAAAACAGACAAAAAGTTGCTATGAGCACAGCACAAGGCTACTTATAGAATTAAAAACAATCTGAAGCGACACTGTTTCAGGCTTCCTTAATATACCACATATTCCCCTCCTCTCCTTTTCTTTCTCACCCTGAACCCCATGTTCCTTGGCTCCCTTGGACCACAACTGCCATCATCCCCACACCTAGGGTGGAGGAAGATGGTTAAAATGTTGCCCAACCCATTTGGAGAGTGCTGGGTCAGCCAAGGTCAAGCCTACAGACACCCACTTGCCATGAGAAGAGGGAGACCCACATAACTCCCTGACACTTGAACAGGCCTGTGTAGGATCATTGGAGTGTGAGAAATGCAGTTGCAATTCGGCTGGCCTCTTTTGGCCAAAAGCCGCCTCTTCTCCACTGCATCCTTCTCCCAAACATGAACAAAATGGACAGAAGCCAGGCAGTGGGGGCATTTAATCTTGTTTTAATCTCCGGAAGCCAACAGCTTAGATCTAGTGTTAACTGAGGCAGTAACCGCACCAGCTTACCAGTGGGAAGGGAAATCCTCTTGACCTCCAGGAGCCAAGCTGGTTAGGATCGGGATCAAAATGAGGATTTAGAAAGCAGGGGGTAGGAGGAACTTTACTGGCTGAAATGATTGCTTTAAACTGGGTTTAATTATTATTTTTAAATCCCCCCTCCTTTCTTTCTCCTCTTCAGTGGGAGGGAGGGCAAGCAGGAGAGGGAATGTTAAGTCTATTAAAGGTACACCAAAACCTCTTTACATTCCCCTCCAATCCCCATTTTTTAAAAAAATGGGCCTCAAATCTGGGAGAAAAGAAAGCAGAAACTGCTGGGGAGAAATGAAATTAATTTGTGACTTTCCCAGCCCCCCCCCCAGAGATGTAAACATTGCCCTGAATCCTGTTCTTAGGCTCAACCTAAATGGATCCACTGGATTTCTCAGCTTTTCCTATGTGTTGACTGAGACTGCCCTTTTCTTTCTTTTTCTCTTTCTCTGAATGCCTTTTACTTTGATTACGAATTAGATTGTTTGTGTTAAAATTAATATCCATCCATCTTAAAAACCAAATGCATCCTTGAACAAAAAGGTCTACTGGTGGAAAGACAGCAGGGAGAGATGGAACCTGACCTCCTGGGGAAGGAAGTTCCACATCTTGGGAGCAGCCACCAAGAAGCTCCTCTCCCCCATGTCTTCACCAAACATGCCTACAGTGGCAATGGGCCAAAGGGAAAGCCCTCCTCCACAGATCTTGAAACTTGGGCAGACTTGTATATAGCATCACTAAGCCCCTCCTCCTGGGGCACCGAAAGAGATCATTTCAGGTTCTGGCCCTGAAATGTCAGGCACTGGAAGAGGTCTGGTCTGGCAACTCTGTTTGGGACCTTGAATACTTGAGAGCGCGCTACTTCCTAGCTGTGCCTGCCTGAGGACTGAAGACTGCTGGGATTTCCATTGAAACAGAAAGGTACTCCAAACACAAGATCCTGCCTACTGCCTCCAAAGTAAGTCCCGTTGATTTCCTCCTAAGCGTACCTAAGATCAGAGCCTTCAGGAGCTCAATGGGGCTTTCTCTCAGGTTAGTGAGTGCAGGATCACAGCCTAGAGCCTAAATCATGATGTGCTCTCCCAACAAGAGAACATCCATGAAATCACTAAAATTTAAATGAACTCACTTTTCCACCTTTGATTCAAGAGGTCTACTCTAGTCATAGCTAATAACCAGATTCAGCTTTAGGAATCATAGAATCATAGAGTTGGAAGAGACCCCCGGGGCCATCCTGTCCAATCCCCTTCTGCCATGCAGGAACTCACGTCAAAGCACTCTCAACAGATGGCCATCCAGCCTCTGCTTAAAAAACTCCAAAGAAGGAAGGAGACTCCACCACACTCCATGGAGGAAGCAAATTCCACTGCTGGACAGTGGAATATGGAAGGGCCCTGGAAAATGGGGAACAGAATCATCGCTGTTAAACTCAGCATAGCCTTATTATTGCTTCCAGTTCTTTCTGGTAACCTGATCACAGGATTTTCTTGGCAAGATTTGTTCAGAGGGGGCTTGCCATGGCTTTCCCCTGAGGCTGAGAGAGTGGGATTTGCCCAAGGGGACCCAGTGGCTTTCCATGGCCCAGTGGAGATTAGAACTCTGTAGTATACCTCTTAGTAATTGAGAATTGTCTACTCAGGGTGTAGTCTCTTTAGAAGAGGGCTCAGTAGAAGGCTGGAAATATGAAAGAGAAAATAAAGGCTTCCCTCTTCCTCAGGACACCCCCTCCTCACCATCCTACTGTTGATTTTCAGCAGAGAATGGGAGGTTCCTTCCTTATCTGAGTTCACCAGGATCAGGTTGCAGAGACCCCTCTGTGGGGAGTGGGGGAGCATATTTCAGTGGGTTTGTTTAAAGGGCCCTGGAAAAGGGGGAACAGAACGGAGGGGGGAATCATGCAGGAGGAAAAACAAACAAGAGGAGAGAGGGAGTGAATCCAATCTGCACCCCTCCTTCCCCTTGCTCCCAGGGTTGGGGTGCAACTGGCACAAATGCTGTTTGAAAGAGGTACAAAAGCGGGGCAGATGGGGCTTTGTTCCTCACAGCACAGGTCTGATGGCATGGGGTGGAATGCAGGGCATCCAAGGGGTCAGACCCTCCCATATACAAAGCCCCTTGCTAGCTTCAGAGCACCCCCCCTTTAAAGATCAGCTCACCTTTGGCCTGAAAGGATGGGGAGAGAGCTGCAGAAAGGAGGCAGGGAGGAGAAGCTAGGGGGCAGAAGCCAGCCCCTGGCATTGGAGGGACCAGGGCAATGGCGGGGAGGATCTTGGCCAGGACCAAACGATGCCCCTCATCCCACCAAGGCCCTGGGATTTCCAGATGTGGAGGAAGACTCAGGGAAGCAGGAGGGTAGAGAATGGAGGGGGAAGTGAAGAAAAGAAAAGAGGGAGGAAGAAGAGGGAGAGAAGGAAGGAAGGAAGGAAAGAAAGAAAGAAGGAAAGAAAGAAAGAAAGAAAGAAAGAAGGAAGGAAGGAAGGAAGGAAGGAAGGAAGGAGAGAAAAGGAGTGAATGGAGGCCAGAAAGCCAAGGGAACTAAAGGGAGAGAGTGGGAAAGCCCCGTCCGGCCCCGGGAGCCGCTGGCTTACCGCCATAGTAGGTGTAGGGCGTGGAGCCCAGCATCTCGGAGTCGTCCAGCCGGCCCCCCAGGGGTCGCATGCGCCGGGGGCTCCGGAAAAGCGTGCCTCCGGGCGCCCAGCGCGCTCAGCTGCTTCATCCGCCGCTCCTTCGACCGGCGGTTCTGGAACCACACCTGGGCAGCGGTGGGGGGAGGAGGAGAGAAGAGAGAGGAGTCACCGGGGGGGGGACCTTCCGCTCCCGCGCGAGCCCCGGAGCCATCCCGGCAAGGGAGCCGCAAGCAGCAGCGAAGGACAGGCAGCCGAGGACAGGCTTAGAAATCTGGAAATGCGATTTCAAAACGACCCTCACACCGCGGAGACAAGCAGGGCGATCCACCCGCTCAGATATTTAAACGGTGATGAAGTACTTCTTAAAACAATTTAATAAAAACTACATTGAAAAATAATATTGATCTGTTCTCGGGAATGACAAATGGATTCCCCGCCTATCTTGAACCTATCCCACTCTGAACCATTTGGCTGCCTGAGGTTCAGCCGCCCGTCCTTAGCCTTAACTCAAGAGTTTTGGGGAAAGTTCCTGGGGGCTGCAACTCCCAGCATTCGGGAATGGAGCCCCTCCTGCCCTTCTTCCAAGAACTTTCCCAAGCCCCTGAGTCAACACTGGTCAAGTGACTTCGGCAGGTGTGCCAGAACAATCCTTCCCCTGCCTCCCTCCCTCCCTGGCGGTACAAACGTAACGCCAAGGGAAGCGCACAACGAATTATTTGCTATCCTTTCCCTGGATTGGATCGGAGCCGGGAAGGATAAGCAGGGCGGGGGGTCCACTTTAACCCCCCCTCCCCAGGAACCCAAACTGCCTCCTGAGGGGACTAGGAGGCTACCAAACCCCTCTGCTTGGCTATCTCAGAGCAACAACTGGGCCACCTCGAATTTTATCAAGGCGCCTTGCAAAAGTACGCTGGAGGCCCCCTGTTCTCTGCCTCCGGAGGATGCGCCTTTTCAGCCTTGCCCCTGGATGGAAGTGGAAATGAAATTTTAAAAAACCGCCAGGCAGCCGCTCATCCCATGCCAGGGTGGAACTTCTCGGCAAGCTGTTCCCCTATTCCGGCCAGCCTGTTCCAAGAATGGAGCAGAGGTGTTGGGGGGTTTTATTTCCTACCCTCTCGTCTTTCCTGGGTAAATCCAGGGCGTTTTCAGCATCCTTTTTAGTGCTTTCAGATCTCGGAGATCTCATCCGGGAGCTGTTTTTGCTCTGGTTGGGGAGTCTGGAACGTTTTTGCCCTCAGAGGACGGTTTTGGTCTGAAGTTCTGCCATCTGGGACCCTTCTTTGAAGGGCTGCGTTTTCTATTTTGAATGCGTTATGCGGCTGCCCAAAGAACATGGTGGCTTAAAAGTCCAATAAATAAGGACAGGCTGAGGGCTTGCTCTGTGGAATGGTTTATTTCTGATGTGTTTTGAGCAAGTATTTGATGGCTTTTTTTAAAAAAAGATACGTGACAACAATTCACAATCTTTAAAAAAAAAATTCACGGGAGGAGCAAGTTTCTGATGATTTCTTACGCTTGCCAGATTTGCCTTCCTAATTGCAAGGGTGTTCTCGCTGTTAACATCTCACTCGGGTTTCAAGACGTTCTCCACCTTTTCCTAAAGGGCTCCTTTGTTTCAGAATGAAAGAACCTCCCCTGCTCAGACGCCAACAGGATGCAGGAAGACCTTTTGTGTTGTCTCCCGTGCCAAGCGATAACGCCAAGTGGAACTCGGGAAAAAGCGCCCCCTTTCGGTGGTGGCCCAAGAGGTGCTCCTGAATGGAGTCTGAGCAAGTGGAACCAGGAATAAGGAGGACCTTTCTGAGGGAACCAAGGCGGCAGTGTTGAACCAACCAGTGAAGGACAGACAGAAGGTCAACCCAACTTGGTAGCTATGACTCCATAGATGGGTTGCCTCACACACTTGGTCCATGGACACATGGACCAAGACCAGCAAAGATCTGGTCCATGAACACATGGACACATGGACCAAGACCAGCAAAGATCTGGAAATCTAGCTTTTATGTGGCCCTTGGGATACCTTTCAACTCTAGGGTCGATGGTCTGTCTTACCTGGATGACTCTCATGTTAAGCCCCGTCTCTTGAGCCAGCTGTTCCCGGATATGCCTGGTGGGCTTCGGGGTGGCTGCAAACGCTGCTTTGAGGGTCTCCAGCTGCTTGGCTTTAATGGTGGTTCGGGGTCCCCTCCTTTTGGTCCGGAGTTCTGCTCCTCGTTCTCGTTGTTAGTGGTCTCTTTATCCGAGGAGGTGGAATTGTCTGTCTCCTTCGGGTCATCCTGCATTGGGTCTTGGAGGTCTGGAGATAAACTCCGGTCGGTACAGGAGGACACTGTGGAGGGAAAAGGGAGAGAGGGTTTTAGTGAGGGAGGGGCAGAGGGATGGAGTTGGGGAGGGGGAGCACCCTGGGTCGATTGAGACAAAGGGCTCCATCTAGAAAGAGGGACAACGTGGTGGGACCCATCTCACCAAGCCCTGCGTTTAACGGTGGTGCCATCAGGGTGCCAGGACTTTGGGATGCCAGACCAGAGGTCTATTCCGGAGAATGACCAAAGCCACCTCCTCCCCCATCACTAAGTCTGGTTCATCCTATAGCGTAGGAAGGGAAGGAAGACACCAGCTAGAGGGGACTTGCTAAGACCATGCAGCTGGGATCACAAACTCCTCTCTGCACTTGTGGCGCTCAGTCGCAGCCATCTGTACTTCCTAGATGAGCCTTTTTTGAGGTCCCCCTTTGAGAAAGGTGGTTATCAGCCACTCACCCTAAGGAGATTTGTAGTAGGAGAGGAGAGTTTGGACTCCTACAGGAAGCTGCTGGTGGTAGTGGTGGTGGTCGTGGGGAATCTTTGACCCCTCTTTTGAGGAAAGCTCCCAGATTTTTGCCACCGCATCCCTCAAAGGGACTATCCGGTGAGGAGGAGGAGAAAGAGGGGGAGGAGGGGGAGGGAAGGGAAAGCAGGCTGAAAGGACACAGGCTGCCCCGAGAGCCTTGGAGGCACCCAGAGAAGAAGCAGGGAAACCACATTGATCATATGGATTCAGGGAAGGAATCATAAAGTCTTCAGGAAGGGAGAGAAGCCAAGGAGTCTGAGACCTGTCCTAAAGGGAGCAAACACGTTTCTTTTTAAAGAAAGGAAGAGGGAAATGAAAGAGCTGGGTGGGCAGCATCTGTGTCCCAGTGACTCCACTGGGAAGGGAGGAGACCCAGCGTGCTGGCATCCCGGTCAGCTGGAGACCCCAGCATCCCCCCCAGGCTGCTCAGCGGCGTGGAAAGGTCACTGCCTCTGAGGAAGAGAGGCAAAGGGGACCCAAGTCCAGGGTCGGTGGAGCCACAGTTTCACTTGTGAAATGGACGACCCGGGGACCATCTTGTTCGCGAGACACAACTCGCCCCACATCACTTCACTTTTCTCTTCCTCGACAACTCTCCCTCGCTTTGTCAGGTAGAGAAGCTTTTTATTTGTTTTGTGTCCCGGCTGAGAGACGACGCTAGGCGCGGGGCTGAACTGGATGATCTCTAGGTGTACCCTATAATTCCCCGAGTCTAACGCTTCTCAGCCCTTGCGCGTTTCTGGCTGGAAAAATGCAAGGATCTCCAGTTTGGTGGAAATTCCTTCTGAGCAAGCGTGCTTGGGCATGAGGGTTTGCATTGGCTTCCTCCGCCTCCATCCCTACCCCTCCGGGGCATAAAGGTCCCGATCCCATCTATTCCCCACTCACTCATCTGGTCCTGGAGATCACCCCTTTGTACGGGGAGGACTCAGGAAGCTGGTACAAAGGGGTGAGAGGACGCTGAGGGAGGAAGACAATGCATCTCCAGCGGTCCAGGTGCATCTCTCCACTCACTCCCTTTCAAGGGATTAACCCTCCTCCCCCCAGTTATTTCTCTCCTTTCTGGGTGAAAAGATCCCGGGGACCTTTAGGAACAAAATTGCTCAGACTGCCTTTCAAATGTGGCTGTTCCCAAACCGTCCCTCCCGCCCCCCTTTTTTCTTGGCAACAGCCTGGCTACAAATAGAGAAATGGGAGATTTCTCACCCACCCGACCTTCCTCTTTCTCACCCTCCCTCCCGGCTGGAGAGGCTCTCCAGTACTGATGGATTTCCCCCTGCCCCACAGAAAGGACTGCCTTGACCAGGTCCCCTCCTGGCTAAGAATACCAGCACATTTGCCACCCCCCCATTTCTTTCTTCACCCCCCCCCGTGGATTCTCCATCCCCAAAGAAACTGGGATGCTCAGCTCCCTCATCCTCCCGTTCTCATTCCTCATTCTCTAGCTCCCCCCTCCATTTTTCATATCTTATTTGCTGGCTTTCCCGCTCTTTCTCCTTCTCCGGGCATAAAAGGAGTGCAAGATCTTCGGGGCAAGGATCTATCCAGCGGCTAACGGTACTGTGGAAAAGGTCCCAGAAGTGATTGAAATGAATGAAGAAGGTTCTCCTTTACCACCAAGGGAAGAAGGGCATAACGAAGAAAATAATACTAAAGCCCTAAATAGGGCAAATTTTTAATATTTGGATTTAAAAACCCACACAATTATTTACTTCATTTTTTTTTCATTGGGAAGGACCTTTCATGCTCCTCTGGGGAAGACATTTGGGGCGGGGGCAGCGTTTGTTTAGGCTATTCCTCGTCATCCAGCCAAATTCTGCCCTTTAAGTTCGTTCTCTCACTGTCCAATTTTGCGAACCACTTGGGGCAGGGACCTAGCTTATGCTATAGCCTAAGCCTATGCACGCTTGTCCAGAAATGAAGTCCACCAAGTTCAGGGGTTTCTACTTCCAGGCAAAGTAGCTAGGTATTCCCTAACAACAGCAGGAACTGGAAGAACAACAACAATAATAGAAGCTGTCTCAAAACTACTACTATCGGGGCATTTCTGCTACAGGATCATCTTCAAGAATCCGGTTATTTTGCTTTTAGGAAACGGTACTGTAAGTGGGTGCCGCCCAAGATAGTTTGCTGCCTGAAGACCAGCGGCGAACGTCGCCTCCCATGCCACTGAAAGCACCCAGCTGTGACCAAGACCAGCCTGGTTGTTGATCTTAGCTTTCATACCCTGCCCTTTTCCCCAAAAACTGAGACTCCAGACAAATCGCAAATTAAAATGCAGTACCATTCAAGCATATCTGGAACCCTAGGGTCAAAGATCCCAGGCGCCCCTCTTTCCTCTCTGGGAGCAAACGCCCACCCAGCCGTCAGTCCTTCGCAGCCTCGTGGACTTCTGGACAGGTTTCCAGACCTTAGAAACCAGCGCTGGAGATTCAGGCAGGTTCCCTCTGCCTAAGGCTAGGGCCGGGCCAAGACGGAGGGGTTTGAGATGGCGCGGCGCGGCGCTGGACTGAGCCTCGGGTCCCTTACCTGAGTTGAGGCTGCCTTCTTTCAAGCTGGCCGAGCTCAGGTAGTCGTCCTTGCAGACAAATTTGTTCTCGTCGATGATGTAGAGCTCCTCGCCCGTCGAGAGCTGCTTGTTACACACCATGCAGGTGAAACAGTTCAGGTGAAAGACTTTGCCCCGGGCCTTCCGCACCAGGTCGGACGGGGAGATGCCCTGCGCGCAGCCGGCGCATTTGGTCCCAAACCTCCTGGATGGGGTGGGGGGGACGTATGTGGGGAGGGGAGGGGGCGACAGCCGAGAAGACACAGAAAAGAGAATGAGGAGGCGTATTGGAAAAATCCCTCTCCCCCCTCTGCTAACTTGCAAGATCTTTGGCAAGGAGGATATGGAGGCGTGCATCTTTCCAACTCTTTGCCTGGCCCCCAATCCTTCCTGGACTCCCTTTCCCCCCAAATAAAGGTTTGGGGAGCAAAAGACCAGAACCAGAGCCTCTCCCCCGCCGCTGAAACCCCTCAGGAGCCGAGCCCGGGTGGAATTCCTTCCTCCCCCCCGGCCCCGATCCAATGCGGTCATTTTTCTTCCCCAGGGCGATACGCGAAGGACGCAACCGGGTCCCCTTCAGGTGCGGGAATGCCCCAGCAAGGGGTAGCGGTTTCCTAAATCGAGAGGTTTCCCATGGAGGGGTCAGGAACCATTTCAGGAACAGAACTTAGGGAAACGGCCTTAGGTTAGCGAAACCGACGCAGGGTCGCCTTGGGTGCGCCGTCTGGGGACGTGTGGACGCGCTCAGGGAGGCGAATCCCCCAGGGAAAGAGGGGACACTCCTTCTTTCCCCAGGGATCAGCCCCAGCCGCCCCTCACATGTGCCCAGACAGAGACCCACATCTTCCACAAAGCGCAAATCGCGGCCACCCTAGCTTCGTCAGGTGGGCTGCTCCTGCCGCAGGCCCCTGGGGCTCTGGACCCCCAGTGGATCCCCAAACTGGACACTGAAGAGGGATCCCCGCCATTTCCCGCCTCCTCTCCCCTCCCCTTCTCCCCCAAGCTCCTTTCTCTCCCCAGGACGGGGACAGGGTGACTTTGATTTAGTGAAAACATTACAACCTATTAATCACGGCTCCCGTCGGTATTTTTTTTTTAAATTTCCTTTCCTGGAGCGTAATAACCCCATCTCCACCTCAGACAAAATCATTCCAGTGGTTTAAGGCCTTTCCAAAAAAAGAAAGAAAGAAAGAAAAAGAAAAAGAGGGAGACCTTGGGGTTGGGGAGGGAAGAAGCTTCCAGGTCCAAGAATTGAACTGGCCTTGCCAGGCCGTTTACACGTGCAAAGTGGGCTCACCTCCCGCCTATTCACATGCTTTTAGCCCGGGGGACCCGGCGCCCGCAGAGCTGCAATTATTTGGGCTCTCCTGACCCCCACTCCACCAACATCTACCCCCTCCCGCGGCTACTATTACCATCTCCACTAAACAAATGGGCGATTTACCTCCATTAGAACCCGAAAACAAAAGGCAGGAGTCGCTTGTATTTTCAAGTGGGGGTTAATTTGTTGATTTTTTTTCCTTTGAAATCTTTGAAAGACAAAACATACGTGGGTGGGCCCTCAATCGCCCCCGCCGGGCTGCTGCTTCAGTCCCTTGGCCAAGTCAGCGCAGGAAATTCTCCCCTTCTTCACCCAAACAACAAATCCCCTCCACCTCGGTTTTGGTCCCAAACCCACCTCGCGTCTCTCCACTTGGACGCCGATTTCGGAGCCAAGGTTTCCAAGGAGCTCCATCCATTTCCAACTGGATTCCCCCTCCCGCACCTTTTCCTCCTCCCTTTTTTAAGCTAGAAATGAACCTTCTGCGCCACCAAGGTACACACATCCCCGCACAAAGAGGGCCGCCTGCAAGGATATGGAGGTGTTTTCCCGGGGCTTTGATCGCATTTGTCTGATTTGTCTTTCTTTGCTTCCAGGGGGAGGCTGTGGGGAACCTCGGCCTGCAAAGGTGTCAACCTCCTTTGCGGGAACGCGCTGATTTTCTGGGGGAGGGAGGGAAGGAGACGTGATGCAGCTCCCGGGGGGGGCGACAGCACTCCCCAAAAGGAGGGGTTAAGGTTGACTTTTCAGGGGAGTCCAGAGGCAGGCTGCTCCAGCATCGCAGTTGTGGGCCTCTAGGGTCGTCCTTAACCATCCTTAAACAAGGAAAGGCTTCGGGGAGAGGGGAGGGCGCCCAAACCTCGCCTGTTTTTTCCTTGAAATAATGTTAATGATGATAACGAGCAGTCCCAGCCTTCTGCCTGGTTCTGCTGGGCAGTAAGCCGAGAAGGGAAGGGGCGCGCCCCCATAATGGAAGGCGCCCCCCAGCCTTGGAGGGGAGACAGGAAATGCGGCTTCTCCATTCCCTTGCAAAGCCCTTCGGATGTGGGATATTTCGGTTTTACTCTCGCCCTTTTTTGCAACCCCTTTTTCTCTGAGATTGAGAGGAGTGACGAATCTACCTTGGCCTGGGGTTTTTGTTCTTTGCCGTTGGCAAGCCTTTACTACATACACACATACACACAGAGCAGTGTGTGTGTGTATGTGTGTGTGAGCCTGCACATATATGTGTGACTGCTCCTTCAAGTCACTGGTCGACTTATGGCGACCTCCTGAATTTCCTAGGGGTTTTTTTTAAGGCAAGGAATCCTCAGAGGTGGCTTTGCCAGTTCCTTCCCTGAAATAGAGCCTCCAGCACCTGGGAGTCATTGGCACTCTCCCATCCACATGCTAGCCAGGGCTGACCCTGCTTAGCTCCCAAGATCAGACAGGTTCTGATTTCTTCACTGTATTTAGGCCGGATGGATACACACACACACACACAATAATATTGTGTGTGTGTGTGTGTAGATAAGAGGTAAAGCAGGGCTCCTCCCTTCTTCGTCCAACTGCCAGATTCCCCCTTTAAGCTTAGGCAGATTTACTCCGGTTTAAATCGCTGCTGCATCCCCCCTGGACTGACTACCTAGTAAAGGACCTTCGGACGAAGGCCCTGGAGCTTAGTCCAAGAGCAAGGCGCGTTGCTCAGCGGATGCTTTACTCGCCCGGAGCAGGGGTGCGCGCTTGGGTTCAGGGCTCGCCTGTGTGTGTGTGTGCTAAGGCAAGACCCCTAGGATAACTCCCTTCGGGGGTCTTCTGCCCAAGGCCCAGGGGAGCAGAGGACGGTGGGTCTAGGTCGAGGTTGGCTCGGTTGAAACCCACAATTAAAGAGGGAGGGAGTCGTTTGGAGGGCGCGTCACAGAGGCGAGATCGCGGAGCTCTCGGGAGCGAAAAGAACCCGACGGAAGATTGCAGGGAGGGAAGGCATCGCTCTTGCCTTTGGGTGGGGAAACAAGGAGGACCAAGGTGCGGGGACCGAGGACCGAGGTGTCCCTCCCTCCCCCCTCCCCTCCTCACCTGAAGAAGTCGTTCTTGCAGTAGAGCTTGCCTTCCCGGGAGAAGCATTTCTCGGTGAGGTTGCATTTGCACTCGCAGCACTGGACGCACTTGATGTGCCAGGCCCGGTCCAGGACGTTGAGCAAGAAGCGGTCCAGGATGGGCCGCTCGCAGCCCGCGCAGTGCACCATCATCTTGGCGCCGGGAGCCCTCCGACGACGCCGGCCCACCAGCCGCCGCCCGCCCAGGCTGCCCACCGCCACCCACAATCCGGGGGTCCCCCTTCCTCCGCTTCTTCTTCCTCCTCCTCCTCCTGGTCCTCCGCCGCCGCTGCTGCCTTCTCTCCTCCTGCCGCCCGCCGGCCGCCGGCGCCCGCCTCCCCCCGGGGCCGCTCACCGCCGGGGGCCCCGCCGCCGCTGCCGCCGTCCTCGGCCGCCGCCTCGCGCCGCTCCCGCCTCCCTCCTTGCCGTCGGGGCCCGCGAAGGCCGGCGCAGGGCAGGGCGCAGCTCGGCTCTCCGCCGCCTCGGCCGCCCGGGCCCTGGGCCGGCTCGCCTGACGCCGTCGAGGGGGTCCGCTCAGCTCCGCCTCTCGGGCCCGGCGCCGGCGCGGAGAAGGCCACCGGAAGGCCCGACGGCGCTGCCGCCTCCTCCTTCGCCTCCTCCGCCGCCGCCTCCTCCTCCTCCTCCTCCTCCTCCTCCTGGGCCGGCCCCCTCTCCGCCTCCGCCGCCGGCCTCCCGGTCGGCCTCCTTCCTCGCCTCCTCTCTGCCGGCGGCTGGGCCGCTCCTTCTGGCCGGCTCGGGGCTGCTGGAGCTGCCCGGGACCCGGCGCCACTTTCATGCTGTTCCCATCGCCCAGCTTTGTCTCGGGGCTTTAGTAATTCGCGCATCCTTATTCAGATTTGGTGACGTCGGGCGCCACGTCGGGCGGGCCGCGGCCAATCGGCGGGCGGTGGCCATGGCAACCCCCTTAATTTATAGCATATCTAAATTGGCTCCGTCCTCGCGCTTGGCACAGAGGGGGAAAAAAAATGGGAAGGCAGACCTATTGTTGAGGGGCGAGCTTTTCACCTGGACGGCCGGGGGAAGCGCCGTGAGTAAGTGGGGCTTTTCCGACGGGGGGTGGTCGAGGCGGAGGGAGGGGGGCGGGCGGATCGGGGCCGCGGGAGGGGGGCCCTGAACGGGGGTGGGTGTGAGGATCGCCCTCGGGGGGGTCCCCACCTCCCCTCTTCCCCCTTCCCTTCCTCCCTCCACCCCCGCCGAACAAGGCAGCCCGAGCAGCCCGTTGGTCCCCTTCGGGGCCAGGAAGCATCAGGTGGGGACGGAGGGCGACTTGCAGCCCCGGGTCGGTTTGTGGGGGCGGCGGGGGCCGGGTGGGCGCAGGAGAGTCCCGACTTGCCGGCAGGAGAAGTGGGTTCCCTCCTCGGAACAGAGCCGCACCTCGGGAAAGTCCTGGGATGGGATTAAAAACAAAATAGACTTCCCCTCCAAGCTTCTTGGGAAATCGAGCCGTCGAGGAAATGTTCATTTACTTCGAGGCCTGTTGTCTCCCCCCCCTTTTTTTTTAATTTTTATTTTCCGGGAACGATGCGGGTGGTTTCCTTCAGACCCCCAGTCCTTCCGGGAGTCAAAGCGAGAAGGCGTCGAGGTTCTGCGACTGTCCGCTCCCCCTCCATTAATAACCATCGAGGGTAACAGCATCCAGCGCCGCCGCGCCCGCTTCCCTTTCGCGTGTCAGGTCTTGAACCCGGCGCCAAAGAAGGAGGGCGCGCAAGGGATGGGGGGAAAAGGAGCTTAGCCCCAAACCAGCCTTTGGAGAGGGTAGGACTAGAACTGGCTGTCCCTGAATAAAAACCCCGAAAATCACAGAGGAATAACAGTCCCGGAAGGTCGGCGCGATTCATTTGGGAAGTCGGGAGTGGGCATAGCGACTTATTAAAGCGAGTGTGAACTTCTCCTATGAGAGATATATTACATTTTTTTCACACACAAGTTTCATGCATACATGAAATAGTTTGTGTGCGTGTGCCATTTAATAGACAGATGTAAAAAGCAATTTCATGCATTCGTGCACGCACTATATAAATACAATGATATATAAAATGTAGCATTATAATATAAAAAACTACTTTATGTATATATACCCCTATATAATATATATTATATAAGGTATATATTATATAATATATATATTATATAATGCATTCTAAAAACATATGTATATGTATAAATAATGTATTATAAATATATATATATAAACTACATATGTTTGCATGTTTCATGACTATATTTATAAAATCACATGTGCATAGAGATTTTAAATATATATATATATATATATATATATATATATTTATATATACACATACACACACACTATCCTATACATACACACATTATGTATACACACGATGTGGTTTTATTCCTCTTGTGTTGTATATTATATATTTCATAAATGCATCATATATATTTGATTGCATGTTTTATGTATGTGACAAATAAACTGTACGAATACGTGATATCACAAGTTATATACAATATCCGTACGTCATGTGCCACTGTTTTGATCCATCTATTTCCCATGTATAACGTTACATATTATCCACGTGCGTGTGTTTGTGTGGGCATAGTTGTGCGTATTTCATCCATGCGACCCCCCCTCGTTGCGCCCCATTTCCCCGTCCCCGTCGGGGCTCTCAGGGGCTCAACTTCGCCCCTCGCGTGGACGGGACCCGCTCCGAGGCGGCCCCGGCAGGAAACTCTCCGGCCCTTGTTGCCTTCCAGGCCGGTGTGGCAGAGGAAGGCCGACCGGCCTTGGGGGCTTCTTGGGGAGTCGAAAAGTGGGGGGTCGGCGGGGAGAGAGGGAGGCGGGCAAGGGGTGCCTCCGGCCGCCTTTCTGCGCGCCTTCCCCGCTGGCGGCCTCCCTCCCTCCGTCTCTGGTGACTTTGGACGCGCGTGTGGCGGTGGGCGGAGGAGAGGGGTGGAGGTGGGTGGGTGGAGGGGTGGGTGGAGGGGTGCGTGTCGGCCCCGTCCCGTTGTTGCCTAGGCATTGGCAAGGCGGGCCTGGCATTCCCCCCACGGCTCTGTGTGGGTTTTTGTTTTTTTGTTTTTTGTCATGCAAGGTGAGGGGACAATGGGAGGGGGACAGGAGAGATTAACTTATCAGCTCCCCTCTTCCCCCCGCTCCCCGCATTCTTTTCCCTTTCCGAAGAGGAGGGGCGGACACGGCTGGGCACAAAGCCACCCCTCCCCGGCCGCGGCCCCCTGCGCCCGAGCTGGCCATTTCATTAAGTCGGATAATGAAGAGAACTCTTTCCCCCATTTTGTACCACAACACTAGAAGCCTGCTTGTGTGTATGTGTGTGTGTGTGTGTGTCGGCGCGGAGAGGCCGGGCTTCAAAGAAACCCAAAGAAAAGTATCCCCCTCCTGGTTCCTTTTTTTTTTTTTTGCCTGAGCCCTCAAAACGGGGCTCAAAGGAAGGACAAGAGAGAGAAGCGGGGGGAGAAAGAATGCGGTGGAAGGAGGAGGAAATCTTTTTTAAAAAAAGAAGAAAAGGCTACGGTTAATCCCGGGTAGAGTAGGCCCGTGGAATCAGGGGGATTTACGGAAGTGTCAGGGCTCCATTTCCTCGTCCTTGAGGAGGAGCCGTCGATTTTAGGCCAAAGAAGGTATTAAAAGGGTGAGCAAAACTCTGGGATCCACGGAAAGCAAGCAAGCAAGCAGGCAAGTGAATTTGTGTCTCCCCGAAAAAAAGAAAGAAAGAAAGAAACAAAAACATTTCTTCGACGTGAGTAGGGTGCGTTAGGATAAGGCGCAAAGACTCTCACGAGGCGCAAGGAAATAACAACGAAACCGTTGAAAGGGACTCCCCGCTTCCTTTTCGAACCTGGGCCATTTGTTTGTAACCCACGAGCCAACCCACAATTTTAAAGGACCCGCGGGCCGAGTCCCACCCCGTCCCGCCCCCTCCAAGCGGGCCGACCCAGCAGCGGTGGGGGGAGAGAGAGGTTTGGGAGGATGGAGGGCGTTCTGGAGGAACGGCTCCCGCCCTCCCCTTGACGCCCACGTGGATAGGGGGTGCGTGGGCGCGGAGGGGATGGGGTGGGAGGGAGTGCTGGACCCCAACTCGCCTCCCCTCGGTGGGAGACAAAGAGCCCAGGTGCCAGTTGGGGAAAGTTCGCAACTGCAATCCTGGCTTTCGTTTCTGGGGCACGTCGGACTTCCGAGCAGAGAGTTCGGAATGGGGAGTTTGGGGTGCGAGAGCCAAAGGGAAATGGCTTTTTGGCTTTGACTTTGACGGATAGATTTTTGTAGGAAATGAGACTAAACCGGTTATAATTTAGCCTTCATTAGCAGAGTTATGCAGAGAAAACGGTTAAAGTCCTTTTTCCAACCATTTTTTTTGTTTGTTTGCTTAAAAAAAGAGGCTTGGGTCGACCCAGGAGGGCGGTGGGACTGGCAAGCTAAACTTTTAAAGTAGGTATCTTTGGAGGTGGCAAGGCCCTCCTCGCCATTCGCTGGGGTTTGGGTTAGAAATACCGCTTTGGTTAAGAAAAGGTGTGTGTGTGGTTCGGGCGAGGGGGCGGCGGAGTCACTTCGACTTCAAGCGAAGTGTTTCTGCTTCAAAGTCGACACGATTTTCGTTCCTTCCTCCTCTTGTCCCTCAGCCCCTTTCTGTGCGCGACATCCAACCCTTCCATTTAACGCATCGCCACGGGTTTGGCCAAACGCAGGCGCACGTTGAGCGTAGAATTAACGCAAAAAGGAAAAGGCATTGATATAGCCAACCACCCGAGCTTTAAAATACCCGCTGTTAAAAAAAAAATAGAACATTGGTCTCCGTGTTTATGAATATATCGCCGGTAGGCTCCTTTAATAATGTATTTAAAAGACTCCTACAATAAAGTCTGTTTGTAAAACAAACCACCGCTAATCTATATCCCGGCTTAGGCGCCGTGAATTAATAGATTTGGTAGGTTCATGAATAGAGAGGGTTTAATAATTCCACCCCCTCTGGTTTTTTTTTTTTTTTTTGGAGGGGGGCACATCGTCTCTGGGTTTTTCGCCTCCCGACGGATGTCAATTCCCACTCTCCAGTTTCTGGTTTCAGGTGACTTTTTCATCTTTCCAAAAGGAAAGCGAGCACGGAAAACTCCCACGTGGGAATCGATGGCCGCTTGGAACCCACTTGGACAATAGAGGGGGGGGAGTGCGTGGGGCGGGAGGGAAGAGGAGGAGGTGAGACGGAAGCGTGGGAAATCGGCCTCTTCTCCCTTGAAGGGGAAAAAAAAATACGTCCCCGAATTGTGGGTTTTCCCACGCGCACAACGGCGGAAATAGAGAGCGCGGTCTTATTTTTCTCTGGCCTTGCGCGATGGTTTGGATTACGCTAAAAATATAGGGATAGGATTTACCCCAAATAAAGCTCAGGCAGGAAGGAAAGAGGTTTTTCTTTGTGGGTAGACTGGGAAAAAAAAGTATTAAAAAGAAAAAAAAACTCCCTGTTTTACTGGTAGATTTCCTTTCCCGATCTCACCAGGACACCGGCACAAAAAGGGCTACTTTTTCCCCCAACGTCACCTGTAAATAAAAAACCAGAGATGTCCCTGCCTTCAGGTCTACCGGCCCGCGTAGAGGAGGGTGTGGGAGAACAGCGAAATCACGGGGAAAAGATATGGGAACCCAACGAACCCAGCACCCAAAGCGTCGGCACGCCAGAGAGGGGATTTGGCTTGTAGCCCCAAAGGCAAACAGCCTGCGTGTTTTCCGCTCCAGGCGGCGGGGAAACGGATTGCCGTTGGCGTTATTACGGGCAAGGACCGGGAACCATTTCTCGGCCGACAACTCCCTAGGAAGAGGCCTTTTCTCCGCACGGAGGAGCCCAGGAAGGGCCCCAGTCCTCTTCCCGGGGCTCAGGGATGCGCCACGGCCGGCGTTAGAAACGGTTTCCGCTCCGGCTTGCTCTGCTTACCGTCCCCTTCCATAAATTCTAATGTAGGCGACGGGGCGGCCGCGCAAAAACGCCTCTCTCTCCCCCTCCTCGGTTTTCTCTCGCTCTGCTTTTTTGCGGGGAGGAGGGAAGGCCCTGCTTTGTTTTCCTCATTCACTCGCGATCCCAATCCGGGGGGGTTTGGAAGCCTTTCTCCCGGAATCCCAGGAGACTTGGTTCCTAGCCAGTGCTCTCAGGAAGGCAACCACCGTCCAGTGGAGACGCGCCTTTTCTGCCTAGGAGCTCGCCAATGGGGTTGGCCCTCCTTCAGCCAGAGATCCTCGCCCTATCGCCTCTCCCTCTGCGATCTTTTGTCCAAAATCTAGATTTGGGACTTAAAACAAACAAACAAACAAATCCCAATGCTCTCCAGTCTTCACCAAACGGTTATTTACTTATACATACCCAGTTGATTTACGCGCCTGTATTTAGAAATGTCTTAAATTCTATTGTCAGTTTCGCGTAAAGTAGACCCGTTGAATCAATTGGAATTACTCACGTTTTGATTCAACAATTGATTGCGGTGGTCTCCTCTAGTTGGGAGTAACCAACAGGATTCCAATCTCTCACTGGGCACGCACGTGTATATGTATATATACGTAGGTACGCTATGTTTATACGGTTATAAAGGCACCAGATCCTGTTTGATCTTGGAAGCTAAGCCGGGTCGGCCCTGGTTAGTCCTTGGACGGGAGGGCCCCAAGAATGCCAGGTGCTGCAGGCTGCCATTCAGAGGAAGGAATGGCCAAAACCACCTCTGAGGATTCCTTGCCTAAGGAAACCGCATGAAATTCATGGAGTTGGCGTAAGTCGACAGACAACCGAAAGGCACAGACCCATACATATGTGTGTGTGTGTGTGTATGTATAAAACCCCATAACCAGCACCCTCCCCCAGCATCTGGAAAGAGAAGATAATTCTTCCTAGCCCCCCCCACTTTATTTTCCCTTTCTCCCAGATGAATCTTCTTCTCACAATGGGAAGAAGGAGGTGTGTGGAGGAGGAGGAGGAGGAGGAAGAAAAGAAAAGGAGAAAAAGAGAGAGGGAGCGCGAAGGCAAAAACGGGAACGAAATGGGGGAGAGGAAAAAAATGGAGAAAGGAGGGGGGGTGGAAATGGAAAATCGGGAAAGAACTGCAAGCCAGAAAGGGAAAACGGGGAGAACGGGAGAAAGCGCGCATTGGCGAGAGAAAAGCCAGAAAAACGGAGAGGAAAAGGAGAAAGAGGTAGAGAGGAAAGAACGCCTGGCGAGAAAAAGGCAGGGGGAGAGAAAAGGAGAATAAAAGGGGGAAATGGAGCTGTGGGGGAGAGGAAGCGCGTCTGTGTGAGATGGAAAAGGAAGGAGAGGAGGATGGAGGAGGAAGGCAAGGGAGGCCGAGGGAAAGCGACACAAAGAGACAAGCCAGGAAAGTGCGCGAGAAAGGAGCCAGGCGGAAGGATGTGTCTGAGAGACAAGAAACAAGGAAAAAACAGTAAAGATAGAGAGAAAAGAAAGGGAAAGCGGAGACAGAGAAAGAGACATAAGGAAAGAGAAAGCGGAAAGAAGTACGGAGAGAAACGGAGAACACAAGCACAAAGAACAGAGGAAGCAAAAATCTGGGCTTCCCCTGCTTCCCGTTTTCCGACGTGTCTTCCACGGGAGGGCCGCCGCAACGGGCCTCCCTCCCTCTCGCCCTCCCTCCCTCCCTCGGCGGTCTCGGCCCATTTGGGGGGCTCCAGAGGGCCGGAGCAGATGGTGGTGGTAGAAACCGCCCGCCGTCGCCTGGCTCTCCCCCGGCGGAGCGCCGAAAGCGGCTGCGGGTCGGGCCCCGGGGCGGTGACCGCGCGCGACACGTCGATGGAATGTGCGCGATTAAAAATAAAATAATAAAATAAAATAAATAGAAAGGGAGGAGGAAAAAACAGCCCCCTTGCTGACGAGCAAAGTGTATCCACATGCCGGCGCAACAGACGGCGGAGGGATCAAGGAAACAGAGAAAAGACAAACAAGATAATCATCTGTTTCCAATCAGTTAAGCTCTGTAGAATTTGTAAGGCTGCACCCGGCATATTCCCCCCTGGGTTTGGTAATTAATTACCTCGCTCGCGACGAGGGGGGGGAGATTCCGAACGCCTTCCCTTCTCCTCCGCCCCTCGCCCCACCTGCATGGTGGGATTCGGAAAAACAAAATGGATTTCTTTTTCATTTGTAAAAAAAAAAAGCAAATCTGGGGAAGGGGGAGGGCTGGGAAAGATGGGGGCGGGGTGGCTTGGTGGCGGGGCGAGAAGTTATTTTTTTAAAAAATGCGCTGAACCCAACCCCGAAGGAGGGGGTGGAGGAGGGAGTCGGTGCAGCCCAGGCCCCGGTCCAAGGCATGGTTTTACAGGAGGAGGGCGAAGGAAACCAGGCCCCGGCCCCGAGGGGCTTCCAGTAGGAAAGGGCTTCTCAGAAATTCCCCTGAGGTTCGATTTTTTTTAAAAAAAAAAGAGAGCATTTAATTTTCATGCGTCCTATTCGTAGACCGCCACAAGGCTTCCTCCAAACGAGCCAGAGCCTTAAAAAGCCTTTACTTTGTCTCCATCCGGCCTTCAATTTCTCCTCACTTTTGGGATAAATTCGGCATTTCTTTGGTTACCGATTTGGAAAAGAAGGCCACCAGAAAGTGCGAGGTGCGTGCATGTAAAAGATTTTTGATGTTTCCTATTTTTTTTTTTAAAATGCCTTTTCAGGATGAGAGAAAGAGGCCAAAAGAGTGGCCGGGAAATGACGATTTATTTTATTTTATTTTATTTATTTTTTAAAAAAACCCTCCGTGCCACAACCTCCCCGAAGCCCAGCACGGCTCTCCAGGCCGGTCTGTGGACTCTTTCTGAGCGGCTGCGTTACAAATTGTAAATTTAAATTGCTCGCCGGATTCATTACCGCCTCCCTTTGATTTCAGTCAGCCGTGAAAAATTGTACTGGTGTACCACTGAGAGAATGTTTTGCTGCAAAGAGCAACAGCCTAATCGCCAGCTTTCTCTCTCTCTTCTCCTCCTCCTCCTCTCTCTCTCACACACAAAAGTGTAATTATTTTGTTTTGGGTGTAAATATAACCTAGGGTACCAGAAGTGTGAATGCAGATAGAAGGCCCTCGAAGGAAAGCCGTCCGGAATGAACACCGGGGTTTTAGAATAAGAATAGAAAGGGGGCTGGCGATGGGAGAGACGGTGGAAAATGTCACCGTTATTTGGTTTATTTGATTATTTGGTTTTCAGAAGAGGGGACCAGAAACAAAAGATATACATGTATAAAATATAAATATACATATATGTATACACACACACACACACACACGGTCCCTTCAACGCTTGGACTGTCTTTAAATGTAATTTTCATATATATGTGCGTACACACACACACACACACTAGATATAAATCAGAAAAGAAAATTACATTTAAAGAGAGCCCAAGCGTTGATTTCCGCGTATTTTCACACACTTCCCTGGACCTGACTTTAGAAAGGAGGCAGGAATTCCCATTCTACGTCAGAGGGAAGGTCTCCCGCGCAAGGCCCCCGTCAAAGAGAGAAGGTGGCATAAAATACGGCCCCCCTCCCGTCATTTAAACTGGACCGAAAGCGAGAATTTCGCTTCTTGGTTGGTTTGTTCCCCTCTGGAAGAAAATCAACGCGCTCCCCTCTCCAGCGACTTCCCTAGAAATACACCCAAGATTAAGGGCGGCTGTCTTCCGACGACCCATGCACGCACGCAAATAAACGCGCCTTTGGGTTTCCTCCGGCTTTTTGGGACCAAATTCTCTCCTTCACAGAGCAGATGTCGAAACCGCCTAGCCCGCATCCGCGTTCCTCGGGCCATGGTTAAGAACCGCCACCCAGACACGCGTGATGCCGTGCACGTGGGAACGGGTCAACGCAGAGCTCTAGGCTGATCTCCCCTTTCCCGCCACATCTTCTTCCGCACGTGGTTTTTGGGCTCGTCACTTTTCCAAAGGCGTCTCCCCGTTGCTACCCCCACGCGCGCGCAGTTCCTTGATCGAAACGGATGGTTACCTAGCACGTATTTCCACCTCCCCGTGTTTGCCCAAGGGAATCGCTTCCCACATTCAGGCACCGGGCGTGGGGAGGGCGAGCAGAGAAATCGAGGGGTGGGATTCCGCCACGTCTGCTTAAGGCGTTTGCGTGGGGGGTGGAAATCAGGCCGATCCCATGCCGAAAAGGCTCTGAACACGTGGGTTTCGGAAGGAGACACCCAACAGACGTTGATGATAGCAATAGTACTACGCGTAATGCTGATACTAACATATGGACCGTAAGCTTCTGTATTCAATAAATACTCAACTTCGGAATGGAAAAGAACTCCGGAGTCGGCCGGGGCGACCCCTATCCCCCCCCTTTCTCCTGCTTCTCTCTCTCCTCCCCGGGGGGCAACTCCGAGCCCCTCCAGGGCACCTCGGGGGGCGGGCTGCCGGCACCCGAGACGGGGCGGACCCGAGGGCGGTGGGTGGCTGCGAGGAGCGGAGGGAACCCTGCTAATTAATTGTGTCATTAAAGCGGCCTTCTGTGTCTTTCTCTCCCTCTCCCTCTCCCCCCCCCCCACCCAGGGAAGAAAGAAAATCAAACGGATTGGCTCGGAGAGGAGGCGGAAGCCGCGCTCCGGAACGAAGGCGCGCCTGGGCTTCACCCGCCCTGCCTCCTCCCCTTCTCCTGCTTTCCTTCGTTCCTTTCTTCTCCCCCCCTTCTCCTTCTCCTCCTCCTCTCCGAGCAGCACAGACCTCCCCGCAGTCCGGCTGGAGACGGAAAGAAGAAGGGGGCGGCGGGAGGGGGGGCGGCTGGACGGCTCAGGAGAGCCGGGCCGGCCGCAGAAGCTCCGCGCCGGGAGGGAGGGAAAGGAAAGGAAAGGAAAGGAAAGGAAAGGAAAGCCGGAGGAGTCGCAGGTCCGGGAAGAGCGGGGAACGCCGAGCCTCCAACTCGCAGCCTCTGCCCCGAGGAGCTTGCAGAAGAAGAAGAAGGAAAGGGCTTTAAGGACTTTAATAAAAAACTAAGACGAGAAAGGGGGACAATAAAATCAGGAAGCTCTCAGACCAAGTCCAGGTGTGTTTTGCTAGCGGCCTGAAAAACGGGTATTTGCTGTGTTGTGCGCGTCTCGCTACGGCTTCTGAAATAAATGCGGCTCACTTTCCAACTTGGTCTGTGTGAAAAGCGTTTCCTTTCTGTCTTGAGGGGTGGGAGTCCTTTGGGGGGGCTGCGCTGTTGCGGGAAGCCGAGGGCGCGGGGGGGGGAGATTGCACGTGGGTGAAGCAGTGGCTTCAGAGGAAAAGATCCGAAAGCGGTTGGGCAGCCTGAGGCGGGAGACACGGGGCCTGGGCCACTTCGGACAGCTGGCACCTTG
Source organism: Ctenosaura bakeri (assembly GCA_948474755.1). Classification (NCBI taxonomy): domain Eukaryota; kingdom Metazoa; phylum Chordata; class Lepidosauria; order Squamata; family Iguanidae; genus Ctenosaura; species Ctenosaura bakeri. The sequence goes on along the minus strand of CAOLHI010000066.1, from coordinate 538,299 downwards.
AGATGTCCAAAGAATGTACTTCAAAATACTACCTGTTTGAATGAAACCCTGCATACAGAAAGTTAGCATGTCAGAAAGTTAGCATATCCTTATTTCATGTACGAATCTATAAAATAATTTATACTCTGTAGCGGAACACCCCCACCCCCACCCCGTGTTTGAAGTGGCATACTCCACAATTCGACCACTTTGCATACCCCGGTCCATTTATTTTTATGGAAAAACAAGGGCACTCTTCCGATGGCTCTGCCTTCATGGTGGGCCCCACGTAGGTCTCCTTACGAGTAAGTTCGATTGCGCTCAGTGAGCAACTCTCAGGTCAGCGCGCAAAGGATTACATCCGCGATCTCTCCCGCAATGATTGTTGAAAGAGTTGGTTCACACGTTCACTTGCCAGCAAGGGTTATGCAGGAGTGTCACCCCTCGCCTCTTTCTCAATCTCTCCATGTTTCTGTGGCCAGCAACGTTGGGTGGGTTACTTGGGTCAAATGGGTAAAAGCAAGCAAAAATGCCTCTGCGTGTGCCTTGAGATTGTCAACAAGGGACCCCACGGATTTCAGAAGGTTCTCACGGGCAAGGAACGCTCAGAGGTGGTTTTTCCAGTCCCTTCCTCTGAAATATAGGCCATTTCCGCACACTGTTACAGTGCCATCATTCCACTTTCCACCTCCTGTGGAATTCTGGGGTTTGTAGTTTCCTGAGGCCAAAGAGCTCTCTGGATGAGAATCCCAAATGCCGCTCCCTAAACTGCAAAGCCCAGGATTTTGTAGGATGTTAGAAGTGGAATAACAGCACTATAACAGGCTAGTGCGGAAATGACCATAGCCTACAGTATTCCTTGGAGAACTCCCACCCAAGTACTAACCACGGCTGACCTTGCTTAGCTTCCAAGGTCAGATCCCCCTGCCTTTAAGGCTACAGGGCTGAAAACGGGCTCAAGCCGCTGTCTGTTACATCTTGTACATCCTTGTCTCTTTACGCATTAAATTCTGTGCCACACCACCTAAAATAACTCAAAGATGTGCAGAAAAAAGGGCCCTAGTTTTCGAAGGGTTCCAGAACTCCTTTAATCTGGTCTTGCCCTGGCCCCTACCAACCCAATGCAGGTGGATCCGAATCAGTCTGCTGCCTATAAGCAGAATGAAGCTGGTAAGGGTAATCTCATGTCTGTCCGAGAACTTCAACTGAAAGAACTGATTTTGACAGTCTTAATAAACGGACGTTGGGATACGGGAACTCACGCCCTTTGCCCCGAAAACCTCAAGGTTCTGGGGTTTATCCCTCCAGTCCCCACTCGACTTGCAGCTGTATTTCCCCAATATTCTCATCCATTTGGAAGTACCCGCTAGGTGTTGCTGCCTCGCTTTTCCGACGAAATTTGCGCTTGACCTAGAAGTTCTCTTGGCTTCCAGTTGAAAATAGCCATCCATTCAGGGTTCCAGAAGACAGAGGCATGGCAGTTAAAGTGGCGTCGAACTGCTACAATTGTGCAGCGTGGACGCACATGGATCATTCCTGAACTCCAGGATCAGGAAATCAAGAGGGGAATTTCAGCCCAAACCAGTCTTCTTTCAGACCAATACGACTCCCCGCGAGCGCTTTTGGTAACAGCCAGTTCAGCACCACAAACGGAGGGACAGTTCCTGCAAAGGGCTGAAAAGTTCTGCCTACCCCGACGGGCACGTGAAACGCCCAAATCCTTCCGGAATAATACTAATATTGATGATGATGATGAGGATGATGATGATGGACGGATGAGGAGGAGGATAACCGGTGCCCGGCTGTGGTTTATGTAAATAAATGATTGCCGCATTTCTAAACAGTGGCGTTGTCTCTCTGGAGGGGTTCTGGACTCGGAAGTCACCTTAGCAGTTTCTACCGGTGGAAAACGCTCGGCACATGCTCAGAGAGTATTCTCTGCTCCTTTAAACCTGCCCGAAGAAACAAGCACGTGGCGAAGATTTGGATGGAACACGATCTGGCGAGGGAGTGACTTCAGCAGTGGCTTCCAAGAGTCTCCTCCCTTCGTGTCTAATGGGGTTTACTCTTTTATACATCTGGATGGAGCTCTCCAAGGAACCAGAGCAAGGGAAAGTAACATCCATTCCCTAAATCCTTTAAACCGATAGCAACAATGTTGAGAGCGTGGTGGGGGAAAGGAGAAAACCCCTCTTTCCCCACTCAGTTTAAAAAAACCACACAAAACATGTATTTTCATGCTAAACAGCCAAGAACCCAATATTCTCGTCGCAATATATCTTCTTTCCTCTCTTTCCTCCCTATCCTCCATTTAAAAAAAAAAGAAAGAAAGAATGTCTCCATTAACGAAATAAAGACAGGAAGATTTCTTGGAACTTGCCTCTAAGCGTAATAAAACAAAACAAAAACCCCAAACCCAGCCAAACAACCAAAAAGCCTGGCCTAACTTGATGTGACCGAGAAACTCTTCAAAACAGTATTCCCCTCACCCTCAAAGCCAGCATTTCACATTCTAGTCTGTTTAAAACGACAACAATCATGCTAAAGGGCTACTGTGGTTTTTTTTTTTAAAAAAATGAGCAGTTAATCAAGAAATGACTTTAATATTAATATTATTAAAAATATTAATAGCATCAATATTGCTGGACCGAGATGGAAAAATTCAATTAGAATATTATTATTATTATTATTATTATTATTATTATTATTATTATTATTCCTTAAGTTGCAAACATCAGCAAAGTATTGTGTGGTTGTTGTTGTTGTTTTCAGCTGGGAAAGTCCTAATCACTTCGTTGCAATGTGCAGATTTATGACGATAATTTTATAATGAGGTTCAGAAACACTTTTCTGCCTTGCCCTAGTCTTTTAGTCTTTAGCCTGGAAGTCAGAGCAGAGTCCTCAAGAAATGCGCGGGGAGCGCACACGCCCATGCCCCACTGGTCTGTAATTTAAATCTTTTGTTTGTCGTGAAGCCCTAATCTGAAATAGATCTAATAATTATTATTCCTTCCATCACAGCTGAACACTGCTAGCGCCCTGCCACTGTATAAATACCTGAGGTTTCCTCGCCTGACTGGCAATGGAACCGTGCGCCTTAAAAGAAATATAACCGCCCCCTCGGCGCTGCCTCAAAGAGAAGGAAGGAGGGGGACTAATTATTCTCTCTCTCCCCTAGTCTCTCCCTCCCTCGCCCTATCTTTTTGGAGAAGAAGGAAGAATGGGGTGACCCTTTCTCACTTCCTATCTTCTAGCCGGTTCAAACATCTGCCATAAAATCTTTCCGGAACTGGCCAGGGTGCTGAAATTGTGCAACTGACAGTTATCAGAGCTGCCTAAGTTGGTTTCCTTCCTTCCTTCCTTCCTTCCTTCCTTCCTTCCTTCCTTCCTTCCTTCCTTCTTCTTCCTTCCTTCCTTCCTTCCTTCCTTCCTTCCTTCCTCCCTTCCCTTCCCTTCCCTTCCCCTCCCCTCCCCTCCCCTTCCTCCCTTCCCTTCCCCTTCCCCTTCCCCTTCCCCTTCCTTCCCTCCCTCCCTCCCTCCCTCCCTCCCTCCCTCCCTCCCTCCCTCCCTCCCTCCCTCCCTCCTTCCTTCCTTCCTTCCTTCCTTCCTTCCTTCCTTCCTTCCTTCCTCCCTTCCCTTCCCTTCCCTTCCCCTCCCCTTCCTCCCTTCCCTTCCCTTCCCCTTCCCCTTCCTTCCCTCCCTCCCTCCCTCCCTCCCTCCCTCCCTCCCTCCCTCCCTCCCTCCCTCCCTCCCTCCTTCCTTCCTTCCTTCCTTCCTTCCTTCCTTCCTTCCTTCCTCCCCTTCCCTACATCTCCATTTGATCAACATTATTTCAGTGGGGCGACAGCTGCTCCAGGATGTCATTAACGTCTCCTGTCTCTCGCCTTCACGTCTGTTTTGCTGCGTCCCTTTTTCTCTGTTTATGTTTTTCGAAGAACTGATAAGCAGTGTCATTATCTCATCAGGTCTCTTTCACACTGTACAATTACAGCACTTTGACGCCACTTTTGGCTGCCTGGAGCCACAGCCAACGGAATCCTGGGACTTGTAGTTTCACAAAGTATTTAGGATTTTCCACCTAACTAGAGCTCTAGGGCCTCCCCAAACAACAAATCCCAGGGTTCCATAGGATGCTGCCGTGGCAGTTAATGTGAGATCAAGATGCTATAATGATGTAGTGTGAAAAAGACCTAAGCTACATCAATACACTGAATGGAGGGGTGTGTGTGTGTGTGTGTTCAGTTTCCTGGTAAATCAAAACAGGGAGGGATGTTGCATAACTACAACTCAGAAACATAGAACATCAGTCATCCCCAAGGGATTCTTCCCACTCCTCTGAAGCTGGAAATTTAAATTTGTGGCATGCAAATCTATTTCTCTCCAGGAGATATATTTCTGTCTTCATGCCACAAAAAATGGAAACTAAAACCACCACAACAACTTACCTGCCTCTCCCTATGGATTGGTAAAAGCAACAAATTAGACATATAACACCAGTTAAAAGAGCAAATTAAACCAACCCAGTTAAAACAAGGCATACTGTAAAATTCATAATTTAAAAATCATCTGGATAGGCCTGCCAGAAGAAACAGGTGTGTGTGTGCGCAAGTGTGTGCACATGCACACACACCTTCAAGTTGCCTGTCCACTTATGATGAGCCCATGAATTTCATAGAGTTTTCTAAGGCAAGTGATACTCAGAAGTGATTTTGCCAGTTCCTTCCTCTGAAATATAGCCCACCACACCTTGTATTCACTGGTGGTCTTTCATCCCAGTACTAACCAGAGCTGACCCTGCTTAGCTTCCAAGATGAGACAGGATCTGGTTTTAAACACAGATAGCATATCCAGCCAATGAATCTCTTCCAGCAGGTCATTCCACAATCTTGGGGTGGCTTAAGAAAGTATCCTCTGGGTAACAGTTGTCAGCCTAGTTTTGGCTGGTAAAAGTCCCATAGAGCACCTGAGTGTATGAGCTGGATCTTAGAGGAGAAGGTGATCCTGTAGGTAACCTGGAGCCTAATCATGTAGGACTTTAAAGGTAACAACCAGCACTGTGCACCTTGCCTGGAAACAAATTGACAACCAGTGGAGTGATTTTAATATTGGTGTAATATGATCACTTCTAGATTTGCCAGGAACCAATCTGGCTGCTGTGTTTTGAATTCACTGGAGTTTCTGAACTTGGTATGAGGTAGGCCAATGTACAGCACATTGCAGAAGTCCAGCCTTGAGGTTACCGGTGCATGCACTACCATCTTTAGGTCCTCTAGCTCTTGGAAGCCCATTAACGCCAACTACCGCATGTTGTTAAGACTTTGGGAAGAGTTCACTGTCTACACTAATTTCAAGGGCTGAATGAGATGTAAGTCATACGTTTGGAACCCTATCTAGACGGACAGATAGATTAAAAACAGGACTGTAGTAGGATGAGCAATATTAAACATTAAAGGTCTGGAGGGGAAAGGGTTAAGTACCTCTCTTCCTTCTGTTTCTCCACTGAAATTTGTAGCACTGTAAAAGAAAGGGAAAGGAAGGGAGGGGTGAAGGAGAAGTGGAACAGAAAATGACTGGAGGGGAAAGGGTTATACCCTCCCTCCTCCCCGTGTTCCTTGATCAAAAGAATCCAAAAGCAGGGAGTGGAAGAAAGAATGAGAAAGGAAGGAAGGGCGTGAAGGAGAAACTGGACAGAAAATGACTAGAAGGAAAAGGGCTCCAAAAAAAGAGAGGGGGGAAAAGACTGAGAGAGAAGGAAGGGAGGGAGAGAGACAAGAGAGAGGACACAGTTTTACCCACCTGCAGTGTAGATTCTACTTTGGCCTTTGAGAGTGATATGAACACCGGGCTGTCTACCCAGCACTTAACTGAAGTGGGAGAACTGAGTTTAGAGTGGAGAGCAGGGGAAAATGCATTTCATTCCATTCTTTTCTATTCCAAACAGACGGTCTTACTCTTTCTCCATCTCTGGCTCCAAGCAGGTACGTACACACACACACACACACACACACTCTGCAGGCATTGCTTCTAGGGCCCAGTGTTCCAACCAATGGGGAAAGGAACAGCAGAAATCCCTGCGGTTGCTCCAAAACAAGGCTGTTGTCTCCTAAAAATAAGAATTCTGCCCCCCCCCATGAAGTTTCCTTTTGGTCCTCCAGTTTCTAGCCTTGAAGTCACTTAACACTTTCATTGAATGGTTTTAGTCCTCAGAGAAAATAGGCAGGCCCAGGGACCAAGGGAAGGCCAACACAGCAAATAAAAGAGTTCAAGGCTTGAAGGATTTTCAGTGTCTCACTTTCTGCAGTGCTAGGAATTTGGGGACTGAAGGGAAATTATGCTCTGGGACAAAATTCTTTGTGTGTGTGTGGGGGGGGGGATGATCTTATGTTGCCCTCCCGCATAGCTACATCCCTGATGCTCTGGCCACGAGAGGCAAAAGCTTGAGACCTGAAGCCCTAACCCCCACTCTTGCAAGAAGCTTTCCCCATCCCTCCCATCTGACACAAAATGTCGAGCAACTGGTTCATCTCGGTCCACAATATGCCCATTCATTTCCTTCAGTCCAGCAGCATCCAGGGACAACTTTTGTATCCCGCTGTTTTGCTAACAGCAGGTCAGAATGAACTCTGAACCTCTTATATTCTCCGTCAAAGAGGAGAGAAAATGAAAGAAGATGATTTTGTACCTTAAAAAAAGAAAGAAAGAAATGAAAAGTAAAATGACTAGATATTTCGTACATGGGAGGTGTGAAGACAAAACAAGAAAAGAAAAGGACACAGAGGCCTTCAGACAATTTATCTGACAGTTCCAAGAGTGGGGGTTGAGGAACTTCCCCCGAGGTCAATGTTTTGGACTGCAGCTCCCAACTAGCCAAACCAACAGGGCCAGTGGTGAGGGATTATGGGATCCGCAGTCCAAACATCTAGAAAGCCAAGAGTTCTTCACTGTGACTCAAGGGTTATCCATGCTGGTTCTCCTCTTCAAGTCTGCTTTAATCTAACAACAACCCTATGGGGTGGGCCAGTCTGAGAAAGAGTGATTGTCCCAAGGCCACCCAATGCAATCCATAGGTCAATGGAAACATTGAGCCTGCATCTTTCAAGTCTTGGTCCAATCATTACACCACACGACCTCTTGGGTGGAATCTTGTCCCTCCACATTTCTTCCCACCCCAATCCTCTGCATATTCCACAATCCAATTTTGACTGATTTCACTGAAGCCATCGGATGTCTCCCACACAGTGAAATATTCCATCTTTAAAAAAAAACAACTCCATTTAGCTGTGGAATGTCCAGTAAAGCTGGAAAGAGAGAGAGAGGGAGGGAAAGAGAGAGAGACAGAAATTGAGGGAGAGAGAAGAGGCTGCAGTTAAAAGCCTTTCAGGGTGCAAAGAAATAGTTCCCCAATCCCTCTCAAACCCAGGTCCATTAAACTGTAGCTATGCTCATTTTTTTTTTTTTTTTTTTGGTTGTTGTTAGGAAGATGAACTTGATGAGTTAATTAAGCCACAGCCTGTAAAAATCAGTTTATTTGCCTAGCAAACTCCGGGGCCAGCGTGTAGCCGGAGCAAAACGTGTACAGGCAGACAATTCTGGGGAAATTACAACCTCATTAATATGCTAATCTGGTTGTAGGCCTGGAACGAGTTTGGGCTTTCTGGTGCTTGCTTGGGGGCGGTGGGTGTTTGGTTGCCTAGCAACCCTTTTCTCCAGGTAACCCTTCTCTGGCTTGCCCTTGATATCCCCAAAGGATTGTGATGTGGCAAAGAGAAGCCGGGCGTGCATGTGTGTGTGTGTGTGTGTGTGTGTGTGTGTGTATGTCTGGCCCTATGTGTTCAGGGGTCTTTCTCTTTCTCTTTCTCTCTCTTTGCTAACTGTGGTGTGATGAGAGAAAGTCAAACAGGTATGCGCTGGTTAGGGAGTGGGGAAGTGACACAGCTCCCTTGTGGTGCTTGGGAGGCCAGAGTAGGGCACCCCATATGAGACCTGACACTTGGTCCTGCCCAGCACTTTTGCTGAGGTTGCCAGGCAAGAAACTGGAGAGGGCTTCTGTTCCGTTAAGGGCTGCAGAGAAGAAAGGATTTCAACAGGGGCTGCTTGTTACCTGGGGCCCATACAAAGTGGTAGCACTCTGATTCCACTTTGCATCCTATGGAATCCTGGATTTTGTAGCCTGGGAAAAGACTAGATGGGTCCGCTGGCTAAGGATTCCACAAGATGCAGCCATGGCAGTTAAAGTGGGATCAGAGTGCTGCATGGGTCCCTTGCTGCCTGAGAGGCAACGTTTACTGGCCAAGTTTGCTGTTTGTAGAAGGGATGGGAGTTCATCTCAGAAGGAATCAAGCCTTGCATATGATTTCTTGAGTCAGCACTGAGAAGGAGTTATCTCACGCTGTGCTGGCAGGTCGACTGACACAATGACAGAATTAGATATTGATGAATGCATAAGTGCTTGAAACGCTGGCTGTGTTTAGCTTGAGGGTTGTCCAGCATTACAGATGCTGGCTGAGAGAGGATTAGAAAGGAAAGTTTCCAATTGCTGGAAGGTACATAACATGGCCTGGTGTCCTGCCTGTAACTGTGACCTTGAGCCCATGGTTTCGCTTCTGCTCCGGCTTCCCAGATCTGGCCACACAAGGAAGCTTGCTGGCTTGGGTCTAGTGCCGGATGCTGTCCAGTCAGAGATACAGGCATACTTCAATTTTAAAAGCCTCTGATAGTGAAGCTCCATTTACAAAGCCCCCCTCTTCAGTCTCCTTTTTTCTTTGGTTGGAAGTTTTCGAAGCAGCAATAGCACTGGAAGGTTGGTGAAGAAGGGTGGCAGTAACATGCACTTTTTGTGTCAGGTTACAGCATTGCCTGCAGTAAGTAATACAATAAACAAAACTTAAGATGGGACAGAATGGGATTCAGCTGTAATGGATTCTGCTGTGGCTCGGTATACCTGCCTACAACAAAGTAGACAGCAGCTGTCTCCAGAATTCCTGGCTGTGCATGCAAGAACAACAAAACTGAAAAGCAGAGAGCAGATAGTCCTGTCTCGCTGGCTACTGCTCTTTTTTTCTGTGGTGTGGGAACTTATTCCTATGCTTCCCATATAATTTCTGCCTCTGGTACAAAATTTTCCGTTACAGAAGTAATATCCAATGAGGTGTACCTGTATTGCAACAAGACAGCACTGCCACTCCAGTCACCATGCAATTGGGATGTGTATGGGTGGGTGGAGAGCTTCACCACTGCCAGGGCATATATTTGTGGATGGGAGCTGGATCTGGAAAGCCAGCATGGTGTGATGAGTTGAGTGCTGAACTAAGACTCTGGAGACCAGGGTTCGAATTCCTGCTCAGCCATGGAAACCCAGTGGGTGATCTTGGGCAAGTCACACCCTCTACACTTGAAGCTCATTTTTAACCCTCATAGTAAGGGGGATTGCAGCCTGAGTATGGACCCTCTGAAACTCTGTCCCCCAGTAAAATATACCCTCCTTTCCTAAATATGGTAGAGAATATTGACAGCAATGTATTTTCTTGTAATTCTGCCTTGAACAGGATGTGTCTTAGTACTGCTGTTTATCAAGAGCATCTCCTGTCCCAAGACCTCACAGGAGGTTTTCGCTCTGTTAAAGTATCCCTCCATTTCCCTTGCTGTGGGTGGGCTTGGGTTTAGGACACTGTTGTTCTTTGTCCTTTAGCCGTCAGAATATTCATGATCATTCCATGGCCTCATAGCAACATGCAGGCCTGGGAGCTAACTTTTAGTTTCTATTCCCCCATATATAATGTAAAAATTTACTAAGCAATTTACTGAGAGGAAGAGTAGTGGTGGAAGAGAGATTGAAAGAGAGGGAGAAAGAAGCCCACCTTGAAGGTAATATTGACATCTTGGGGGTGATATTAACATCCACAGTAATACTAGGATTATAATTAGCATAACAGGAGCCATACTGACTCTGCCCTAAGGCTCCCTCTATTCAGGCTTTTGGCCGCCAGATACCTATGGGAAGCCCACAAGCAGGACTTAAAGATGATTGCCTCTTCCTACTCTTTTTTGTCACACACTGTAATTGTTCAGGAATACTGCATCTGAAAGGGCTGGTTGCATTACAAGCTTTTCTGTCTCTTGTAACAGGCCTACAGCTGAGATGGGCAGATAGAAAGCTGGTGGGATGTCTGCCATGGATCTCCTCTCCATTGTTGTATTTTATTTCAAGTTTTTTCCTCTGTTTTTGATTCAAGTACAAACATTCCGATAACACAGAAATGACATTAACCTCCTCCATCATCTCATCCAAGAGGGAGGCCTATCAAAGCTGCAGTTGCTATTGGTAAAGAGTCAGAAACACTTGATGATCTACTCCACGTCTCTCAGAGGGATTCCAGAAGATCCTGATCCACCATTTCCTCATCCCTGGCTTACCCAGCCAGAACATAGATGACGAGGAAGTCTGAGGCTGCCTTCGCATAAGCCTATATTCCTGAAGTCCCACCGTAGATCATTGTAAACAGTCAGCCAAAAGTGGTCCTAGTTTACTCAGCACTTGTCTCTTGCCTCATTCTTCCTAGTGGGTAAACATGAAAAGAGATAAGAGTAGTCTGGCATGACTTGTTTTTGAGCAACCCACGCTGGCTCTTAATAATCACAGCTTTCTTTCCAAAGTGCTCACCGACTGACTGTTTAATGATCTGTTCTAGAACCTTTCCTGGTGTCAAGCAGCAGCTGCCCTTCTTTTTTCTCCCTTTTGAAGATGGTGGCAACACTTGCCTGCCTCTACTCTGCAGGGACCTCACCAGTTCGCCAAGAAGTCTCAGAGATTATAGAAAGAGACTCTGAGACTACATCCGTGTGTTCTTTGGTACCCTCATTCAGCCCTGGCATTCGTTTCAAGGAGCTGAGTACTTCTGTATCATCTCTTTACCTCTTTTGGGCTTCAGCCCCCTCACATCATCATTCAATCTGTTTTTACTAGTTTAAACTCTCAATTAGATTTACACTGCTCAAGCAAGACAAAGAAACAAGTCCATAAAGCATTTGTCTCTCTGTGTAGGGAGGGAGTCCTGGTTTGCTGATAATTTTGGTCATCCTTTGGAATGGGACAGGCAAAAGCCAAGTTGAAGTGCACATGCATTATGTAGGTTGTGCAGAAATGAAACAACCATGGAGATATGATGTGAATGAAACAAACATGGTGCAGGGATACATATTGATGCATACTGGGTATGCAAATGCATATGGCGACCCATTCAGTTGCGCAACACTGTGATTCATTCACAAAGCGGTATTTCACAACTGTGAGCAGAACATGACGTTTTGTCTCCTTTGAGTTGTATTTTGGCCATGGCTTTTCCTTGTCCAGTCATTGTTCCTTTTCTTTCTGACAGAGGCCTGGATCCAAGATCAGTGAGATGGAGCATAACTTTATGCTCACGGAGTTACCTGACAGTCGTTGCACTGTAGCTCCACTTTGGAGACTTGCAGCACTGCCCAACCAGATGAACATTTCTCATTGATATATGCTGTGCAATATGCATGGATGCGCAAGGCCTAATCATGCAGAAGGTGCACTGATATGCAATGTGCAACCAGGCGCAATGGCACCACATGCATAATCCTGTTTCTGCAACCTTGGATTGAATCCAGCTGTTCCCACATGGGACAAAAAATGTCCAACTGCTTCCCATGGGGGAATTTATGTCTGAGTAGGTCACTGATAGGATTCCAGCCAGGATGAGGAAGTCTTAAGGTCACCAGCAGATGCAAAACAGGTGAAAGAAATGCCAAGGCAGAGATGCTGGAGGTCAGCTTTGCTTCCCAGCCCCCCTGTAGCACCAAGATCCTTGCTTGCCCTCTGCTTCCTGACAATGCTGAAGTTATTAGGCCTCATTATAGATTGGAGTTTAATCTACTGCAAATAGCCCTGCCATTAGAGTATCATAAGAAGCAATTATCTCTCCCCCTTCCCCCAGCCAATGGCTTGCCACCTTGTATGTGCATGCATGTGGGTATGTGGGGTATGTGAGAGCTCAAATCAGATTCCCTGTGGGAGATTCCCCCCTCCCCTGTCTGCAAGCATCTTAAGCCTTTTTGCACCCAAGGTTGTACTTTACCAATCTGTTGGATTTACGATTAATTTTATTTTTTACAGTTTGTCTGCCAGCTTATAGACGGAAGCTCTCTGGGTGATGTACACTAAGAAACATAAACACAATTCAAATTTAGCATAAAGGAAGCAGTAGCATACTAAGACAACCAATTAGAGGTAGCAATCAATTGAAAGGACCCTGGGGCTAAAAGATGGATCACTTTTAGAAGATGTAAAAATATCAGCCATAAAACGACTTGTGTGGGATCGTTGTTTGAGTGTTGGACAACTCTGGAGACCGGGGTTTGAATCTCTGCTTGGAAACCCACAGGATTGTCTTGGGCATGTCTCACCCTCTCAGCTTCAGAGAAAGGCAAAGACAAACTCCCTCTGAATAAATCGTGCCAAGAAAACCCTGTGACAGGTTTGCTTTAGGGTTGCCATAAGTCAAAAATGACCTGAAGGTACCCAACAACAGTAGTATGCTGATTAGAGTTTGGTGAGGACTGGAGACACCCAGTTTCCAGTCTGCTGAGCCAAGAAATTCAGTCAATGCCTTTGGCCAGTCACTCTCTCTCAAACTGACCTATCTTCCAGGGTTGATGTAAGGACAAAATAGGGAGGAGGAAAGTGATGTATGTCATCTTGAATTCACTTCAGAGAAGGAAAGCTATAAATGTAAATCAGGGATAAACAGGTTTCAGGGGTCCAGGATCCAATTTCCCTGGGATCCACTGCTGGTCACATCTGTCTGCACCCCCCCCCATTACCAGAATAAGATGTAGCTGAAAGTCCATTGGAAATTGGACCATGTGTGTCCAGGCAACATCAGAATGTGCGTCAAGACGGCAAAAGTAATTAATAGAGAAGAACAGACAAGCTAGGAGGGGCTATAGCAGTTTACTTTTGCCTGAGCCTTCAGGGAGGGAGAAGATTTCACCCCTTCCTCTCCTCTCTTCGCTGCTGAGTTAATTGACTTCAAACCACTTTTGCACTTTGAACTCAGTTTGCAGCAACTGAAGTAAGCTGAGGACGCAGGGGAAATGTCAAGGATGACAATATCCCTGCCAATCCAAAAATCCAGGTGGTAGGATCCTGGAGCCCTGGCTGCACTACTCTTTTAGCTCCACATCCACATAATATAGCACAGCTTTGAAAGTTTCTGCAGGGAAGCCAGAAATTCCCACACGAGGCAGAGCCGGAGAGGATGGGAGGGAGGCAAACGAAGGGGGAAAAAAACCCAGGATATGAAAAAGACATGGAAGGTTGGTAATTACGGAGTAAGAAACAGCTCTAAGTGCTAATGGGAGACTCTGACCTGGGTTAGCCAGTTGTGCAAAGCTGTGAAATTTGCTCAGCACAGAGGCGAGGGCAAGGGGCTCCCTGCCTGGGTTACACTGAAATGCTGGTTTCACAAACAAGATGAAAATTGGATGCAAACATCTAATTAACCTTCTCCCTTATTTTCATAAGGGAAGCTGGGAGACCCCTCATTCAGCATCAGAGCCAGCCGGGAGGTTTTGCCACCCACAGGAATGTCAGCTGGTGATGGAGGGAGAAGAGGTGCAGTACATGAGATGACTGTTTGTCGCTGTTTTGCTCCTTCTCTCTGTGCTTTTCTGTCTGGTTCTTGCTAAGCCCCCATCCCTGTATTTGACTAGGGCTCAAGGTATAACCATGAGTTGTTCTAGGAAACCTTGAATGACCTGGCTTGACAAAAGGAGGGATTGGAAAATGCATTCGTTTTGCTTTCTTAAGCCTTTGAATTTTTTTTTTTCAAAGTTGCAAGTTCTTTCCATCACAACAAGGAAGACATGTGCAAACTTTAGCACGTCTCAAAAGCAAACTGAGCTGAAACTCTCCTCCACGTCTGCTTATCAAATCTAGTAAGTGTTGTTGTTGTTGTTCTGTTGCTGATGTTGTTGTTGTTGTTGTGTGCCTTCAAGTCATTTCAGACTTATGGCAACTCAAGGCAACTCTATCACAGGGTTTTCTGGTGCTGAGAGTGTGTGACATGGAGTGGATTTCCATGGTCGAACAGGGAATTGAACCCTGGCCTCGAACTACAGTCTCAGTTCGTGGGACTTTCTGCAGGCACATTTTTTCTTTGGATACCTAAACTCCATTTCTAAATGCTCAACTCCAGTTTTACTTTACCGCAGGACTAGAAACTGGGGAACTTAATGAAATTTCATGGGGAGGGAGGTAATGTCCTCATTTTGCACCCTCCCCAAGCTACATCCCTGAGCATATTTATGAAATCCACGTCCCTGAACAGCTTCCTTTTCTCATCTCTGCCCCACAATCTCATCTGTGGCTAGCTCATTCAGCTTTAGGATTTTTTTGTTTAAAACACACACACACACACATACACACCCCTAGGATGGTCACTATCTCTTTCCATGCTTGTTTTGTTACCTTTAGCATCAGTCACAGTTGCACGGAGCATGCCATTCAGACAAAAGCAATTCCAATAAATGAGGAAATTTATATAAACACATGTGTTTTAAGGCAGCAGTCTCCCCCTCAGATTCCTCCCCCTCCCCATGAGAGCCGGAGGAGATGAGTCAGGGCCTGAGACCCTTCACCCCAAGCTCCTGAGACTACCTCACTTCCTCCAAAGTGTGGTCAACCAGTGCTGATGTACTTGGGGCCATTCTCCTTAGGACAAGAAGCTGGGCCCCTGACCCAAATCCTTATCCCGAGAGAACCTCTATGGATAATTCACACTGAGTTCCCAAAACATTTGTCAACTGAATGAAAGCTTGATGGGCATGCTGGCTGGGGGATTCTGGGAACTGTAGTCCCCTCAAAGCAATGTTTCCAAGTTCTGTCTGACACACACACATACACACACACCACCTCCGGCTCAGCATGATGGCTGAGATACTCTACCATTGGGTTTTTATAGTCGTGCGGCCCAGTGTACACTCAAAGGGAGTTTGCCTCGGCAGCTGCAGGCTCAGGCCTGTGTTCCTGGTCACCCCCCAACTTTCCCCTCCCCAATCTCTCTTTCTCACCCCAGTTCCCTGTGGGGCATTCAGCCAGCCTGAACGGTCCCCAGGCAGTGATGATGAAGATGGATGAGTGATTGATTCTCTCCCCTCTTGCCCGCCCCACTCTCCATGCCCTTCTGGCAGAAAATTAAAAGCCTATTTGTTAAAGGGTGAAAGCCCTCAGGTGCGGCCCCCGGCTGGACAATTTGTCTCCATGAAAAGGATGCTATTATGAGAGAGGCTGGAAGCAGGCAGAGGGCCCGGGGCGGGGAGGGGGCGGTGGACGGCAAAGGGGTTTTTGCCAGGAGTGAGGGGAAAGCGGGGGGGAGAGAGAGAGAGAGAGAGAGGTGGCCAGTGGGATGGGGAGGAGGTTGTGATGGCAAACAATATGGGTACAGAAAAGCAGCCTGTGATTGTTAACGCTCTTGCTTCCTCTCTAAAGCTTGAGGGTGGGTTGCTTGGGCAGGTGGGAGGTCTCTTGACGAAACATATTGTACCAAACCTTGGTCTCTTTCCACAGCTGGCTTTTGGTAACTTAAGGACGGAAAGTGGAGTAACCCCTTACCCTACCCTCCTGTCTCAAAACAGGAGGTTCTTTCTTTCCCCCTTCTCTTTTTCTGTCCAAAGCCACCTTCTGTTCTTGTTTGCTTAGCACACTTAACTTCTACCAGAAGGAACGGTCAACCAGAAAGCAAGAGTGATAACAACTCACTTTCTCCTAATGCCATTACTGTTCCATAATAGTGCAGGCTTTCAGGTTCTCCAGAACTCTTTCACAGGAGAGATGGTAAAAAAATAATGGGTGCGAGGAACCAGGAAAACTCCAAACTTAGACTTGATGTATAAGCCACGGAGGTCCCAGTTAAACTCCATCCTAAGATGTAAAAAAATGCAGCAGTAGGCATGCCAATGATTAAGATCAAATTGCTGTGATGTCTTGGCTAAGTCAACTCAAAGACAGTGCGGTACAGTGGTCTGAAGCATTGGACTAAGATTCTAGGAGGTGAGAGATTGAATCCTTGCTCAGCCACAGAAACCCACTGAGTGACTTTGGCCAAGTTCTACTCTCTTAGCCTCAAAGGAAGGCCAGCCTCCTAGTAATAAATCTTGCCAATGGGAACCATCCTGGTGTAATTTGGGATTTCTCCGTGAGTGTTTGCTGGGGTTCTATGAAAGATCATGTCTTTCATCGATTTGGGAAAAAGAAGATAAGAATTCCAAGTAGAAATGATTTTCAATGTGTCACTCTCTGGAATGCTAGAAATTGGGATACTGAAAGAAAATGTCAAAGGGAGGGGGGTGGAATTCTTAGTTGGGGAAAATGCTCTCCTTTTGTTCCCCACCTTGTAACTATATCCATGATGTGCTTTTTTTTTTTTTTTTAAACAAACATGTGCAAAAGCAAAACAGGCACCTCGGCTCCTCTGCAATACATCTCTGTATGCACACTCACATGTTTGAGACCTGACTGGTATGATCAACCACTCTGGTGGGAAGTGCTCCAGTCCAGGAAGAGATTGGGTTTTTCTGCGACCACAGCTGCTGTTTGTATGAATGGGGCTTGGCTTAAGGAGGCAGGAAGGCATCCTTCCCCCTGCCTTGTTTCAAATTGGACAGAGCCACAGATTGCCTTTTGCCTTCCCCTCTGGGTGGGGAGCAGGAGAGGCTCCTCCAGATGGAGGCTTTTGTGAGTGACAGGTGCTCTGAATCAGTGGGATTCCGAGCACCTGATACCCCCAAACCACAGGAGGGGCTGTGCAGATCACTGGGTGTTGAGTGGCTAGTTCAAGCCGAAGGAGGGCAGGTGGGCCGTCGACTGTACCTTGCGGAATGCCGCAGCCGGGGAGGGGGATGACAAAATGATTTCTGTCCCCCCGCCAGTGAAATTGTCCTTCACTCTCCAAATTTCTAGCATCTCAGTCACTTAGGCTGTTAGTTGAACCTTTTGAAACAGAGTTTAGGCATCCCAGCGACATCTTGTTTTTCCCTTTTTGTCAGCCACCTTGGGTCCCATGCTGGGACAAAGGCTGGATCTTAACTCAATAAATAAATAAAGGAACAAATAAATGGTGTTGTTGCATGCCTTTAAGTCGTTTCTGACTCCCAAAGGCTCTAAGGTGAACCTACAAAGGGGTTTTCTTGGCCAGATCTCTTCAGAGGGGGTTTGTCTTTGCCTTCCTCTGAGGTGGAGAGCGAGTGGCTTACCTAAGGTAAGCCAATGGGTTTTCATGGCGAAGTGGCATTCCAAACCCTCGTCTCTCCTGCAAACACAAGAGTTCTAGGTGAGAACAATTTTCAGTGTCTCTCTGCAATGGTAAAAATTTGGGGACTGCAGGAAAACTTAATGGAAGGCCAGAATTCTCATTTGAGAAGGTCAAGGTCTTCATTCTGCTTCCATCTCCATAGCTACAGCCCTGGTCACAGCTGTCAGAAGCAGAGAACTTGGGTGGCTTTGAAAAAAGAGTGAGATCAAATGTATAGGCTCACCATCCCCTATTAGCCTTGACCTCCAGCTTAGATGACTGGAACAGCTTCTGTGGAGGGATGCCCTTGAACAAATGTTTGGAAACTTGCACTGTTTGGAAATTTGCAGCAGATTGGTTAATTGGGGCTATCTGGTGAGAATTGGGTGAGCAGCATTCAGAGCTTAAGTAGTTGTTGGGGTTTAGTTCACCAGTGATAAGGAGAGGAGCTGTAGTTGCTAGGGATGAAGGTATACTACTGAGCAGAATATACAGAACAGTTCTACAATCAAGTCCTGCATTGGCATCTCATTGGATACATAGGACTTTCAAGACATTGCGTACATGTTCAGTTTATTATAGAATGAGCTACATGGTTGTTATTTTTCTAAAAAAATTTTTTTGGACTTAAATTGTGGTTTTGGTTTGCAATCAATACCCTAAAGGCACCAAATCCTGACTGAAATTGGAAGCTAAGCAGGGTCAGCCCTGGTTAGTACCTGGATGGGAGACTGCCAACAAATACCAGGTGTCATAGGCTTGTCAACTGTGAGGACCCTTCTGTGTTTCTTTAAGGACCGTTGGAGAGTTTTGAAGCCACCGGCCCCTAGAATGTGAGGGCCCCAGTGGACTGAATTGGAAGGGGGGCTTTCTGCATCCAAGGGGGTCTGATAAAACCCCCTCCTCTGGTTTGGATGGCCCTGGAAGGGGGATGGCAGAGATCTCCTCCACGAAGGGATTGCTGGAAGAGATCTCCTCCACACATGAGACCACTGAGTCTAGTATCTACACTATAACCACTCTATCCCACCGGCTCTGATTTAGGGGCAAGGGTTGAATGGCTGATTTGTGGGTGCCAGACTGAACCCAGAGGATCCTGAAAGAGAAGTGGGCAATCAGACCCAGTCCAGGGATGACCAGTTGCCCGAAACTACTTACAGCCTCCCCCAAAAACAATAGGAAGGAAGGAGGAGTGAACGTTCAAAGGAAGGAAAGAGCCAAGCGCCCTGCCTGTTCCCGTCTCTTGGTTCCAGCTGCTGTGCCTTTTGGATGTCCTTGACCCTTTTGTGAAGGAGGTCAGCGTCTCATCTGTATTGCTCACTACAAAAAGCCAGTGACGGCTCTCCATGCATCACAGCGGCAGTCATGCTGGAGCGCGTGTGTCCTTTCAATTCATCTTTCTCCAAACGCTCCTTGTCACAGCCTGAGACTCTGACTGGAGAAGGTTGGGGGTGGTGGTGGCAGCAAAGGCAGAGCTAGGGGAGCAAGAGAGAGAGAGAAAAAGAAGGGGACCCCCCCACAAGTCCAAAATGAGAGAAGAGCAGGGCACACAGGGAGGCTGGAATACATATGGCGCTGGATGCATCTGCTAGGTTTGGGGAGGAATTTGTGGGGCCTTTTACATGGCACTGGTAGAACTTCCAACTTGCAGATGTGTGGGTGAGGTGTTTGACTTTCACGTTCTCAGCTGGGTTTGATTAGAGCTCTTCTATTCATCTAGAATTTACTGACTCAACTAAAACATTATCTTTTCACTCTATTGCCAGGATGAAACCATAGAAAACACAGAAAACAAGAAAAAAAAATCTACGGACTGCTGGAGTCCAGCAGGCTAAATGCAGGACACCAGATATAATGTAGCATCCTTGGAACATCTGAATTGATAAAAGGAAAAACAATCTGTTCATGGTCAAGGCATCCAATGTGCAATTGAATGCACACCCAAATGCTCAAGCACATAAGCTGCATCCAGGCTCAATGCAAATTTGTGCACAACACACAGGCATATGCAGTGCTCATATCAATGCACAATGGCATCTCATGTGAAGCTCCACATCCATAACCTTGAACGGAATGTAAACTTTCTGCACTAGGCAAAACTGTCCAACTGCATATGGCTGCTGTCCACATGCATAAGACACCCACTGTCATTGGATATGGATTTGTACCTGGTTCCTTCTTGCCTTCATCAGAGCTTGGAAAAGTTACTTTTTAGGACTAGAATCCTGTTGGGGCATTACACCAATGTAACTCTTAGAATCGTAGAAACATAGAAACATAGAGTTAGAAAAGACCACAATGTCCATCCAGTTCAACCCCCTGCCATGCAGGAACAAATACTCAGAGCACCCCCCGTAAATGGCCATCCAGCCTCTGCTTAAAAACCTCCAAAGAAGGTGGTTACACAGCAGTTGTACTTTTTCGACACTTGCAGAAGGAGGGATGGAACACTCTCTTACATAAGTGTTTCCTATTCATTTGCAGCACAGTAAGGCTGTTTTAACAGCTGGCTGGCAAACAGACACAGCTCTTACCCCTAACAGGTAGACTGTGACAACTGGCTCTGCTTTATGGCATTGATTAGGATCTCAGACTTGGGCTACGAATCTCAGAATTCTGGGAATCGCAACCCAAAAACTATCTTCCCTGAGCTCTTGTTTTAATCCTCCATTTGCACACTGGTTTTTCATTGCCCTGGAGAAAAAAAGGACCCCCCACAGCTCTGTACATCTGAGCTTCCCTTAGAAACCTGTCCCTCTCTCAGGAAGAATGCACAACCCTTAAAATGCAAACCAAGCCCCAGAAGCATCTGAAGTGGGCAGAACCAGGGATGAGTTAAGGGCTTCTATTCACATTTGGGAGCCACACTCCGGAAGACCGTGCTACAAAGAGAGGCCCATCCACGTCTCAGGCAAAAGCCTGGCTCATTGGCTGGCTGGCTTCCATCCCAATCACCACAAGGAGCCAGTTGGCAGGGATAGCTCTTGGCTGCCTTTGTTGCAATCGAAGCCTGCTGAGAAACTCGCAATCTTCCAGGGTGGAGGGCCTTTTCTTTCCATTGCCTACTGAGATGGTTTTGTTTGTTTTGTTTCCATGTAGGCTCACTGGAAGGGCGACGGAGGTGGGGGAGAGAGACTTGAATTGGCAAAAAGCAAGGAGGACAAGAACAACATCTGCTGGAACACAAATGAACCCCAGCAAAGCCCTCTTCAGACTGTGCCTTGAATGCCCTCTGTTTTTTCTGGAGACTACACTTCCTGACTTTGCACACTGGCATCACAAAAGCCCCACTGGCACAGGCACTGAGACCAGAGCTGTGAATCCCTATGGCTGCTGTACAGGCCTCTCAGACACAAATATTGCCAGAAGGGGAGCAAGGGCAGAATAAAAGTGAAGGAGGTATGGATGTGTGATTTTTCCTGCAATCTTCGTGAGTCACACTTCGCGAGGAAGTGAGTCACACAACCCTACTGTGCCTTCATTCACCCTCCTCTCCTGAATGGTTTCTTTCCCATCCTGCAGATATTCATGTGGAGTTTTGTAAATCTGTATGTACTGTGGCTGTAATAAAAAAAAATCTGCCCTACCTCTCTCTTTGGTACATAGTGTTGTAGTGGAGTCAGGGCTCAAGGGGTGAAGTCTTGAATGGGCCATTAAGACCTATTAGCTGTACAAAAAGACCTCCATCTGTTGAAGCTGAAAATGGACTGGCTTATTGATAGGCACCAACACAGACAACTTGGCCTTGGCTGTGAAAAAGGTTATGATGAATGCATGCACTTCAAAATTTGCCACTGTGCCACTGATCTCTAGCAATGATGTCTTGGCACCGGGACCAGGTGTATTGTCTCTAGCATCAATGAGTAGCATGAGTACTGAGGCATCGAGCAGTGCGCAGCCTGCTGTCTCCCACAGTGCAGTTGCCAAGCAAGATGTTTGCACTGTTGATAACATGTTGTAGGAGAAGTTTGCCTTTCAAGTAAATCTTTAACCCAAAGAACAAATACCACCTTAGTGCTTATACCGTTACAGTAGGACAGGCTGTTGCAAGTAAGTGACAGAGGTTGGACAATGGCTTTTTAAAAGCAATTAATTACTGTTCTGGTTCTGAGCCCTCATGAGTTAGTTCATTTCTATTACACTTAGAAACTTCTGTATTGCCATTAAAGACTTGTAACCCAGAGTTACAGATCCATAACTGTTTTGTAATCTATAAGGCGATGTAGTCACAACCATGGCACTACTGCCACGATCACAGATGCCTCCTTCAAGCCCACCTTCTTATCCAGGAGCAACATCAGGCAAAGGACGTTTGTTCAGCATCTTCTCAGGGCACAGGAATTATGAAGTTTCCAACCTCCTCCCACCAGGAAATGAGGCTTGTGATATTCAGAAGCAGGACCCCATCACAATTCCTTGTGATGGCCTTGCTTGCTGGTGGGAAGGGTCTGCAGACATCATCCTTTCTGCACTCCAATTGGAAGCTGTATAGGCCTCCTTCTTTCAATGAAGCTGCTGGCTGTTAGGGTGGGTTTTTTTTTTCTGGGGTTGGGAGTGGAAACAGGCTAGAAGACATTACTTAATTATGCATATGTAACTAAACAGCTGATGTCGGATATCAACGAGAAATTTTGAAGTGACTCTTTACTTTACTTTCCCAGCAACTAAAAGAGTCACTTTAAACACTCTTATGCTATGTGCTTCTGGCTTCTGGTACAAAACACACTCTCTTCCTAATAATCTTATTATCATGAAAACAGTCCCAATAGAGCAGAAGCCATCACCCAAATCATGTGATATTCTTCCTCCACTGTATGAGTCCACAGCCCCATAACTATAACAGCAGCTTTTAAAGCTACTGTTATATTGCAAAAGGGTTGAAAGCAGTCCTCATCAGCCATAAAGTAATGCAATGACAGCTTATTGAGAAGAATTATTAGTTATTAACCGAATACTTACTAGTAACTTCCAGGTTCTAGGGATGCAAGTGACAGGCTGGAGACTAAGCAGAACTTTCTGCAGCAGGAAATTATGGTTAGAAATGAATGAGTCTTCTCATGCCTATTTTCACAAGTAACTATTGCAGAAGCATTACAAGCGTCTTAGGCTTTGGCCCTGAAACTTCATGGGGTGGGATGCCACGGAGCTGACAGCCCTTTGAGTGAGGCCGTTTTCTCTCTTCTGCTGCAAGAGACTTGACACCATAATACCACTTTGCTCTGTGTGTGTGCATGTCTATGATCGGGGGGGGGGAGAAAGAGAGAGAAATCAATGCCAGCCCTGATCAGTATTATTGACAGCTTCACAGAGGGGGCTGAGCTGCTTGGCTCATTGCATCAGAATGCACTGGGCAGCTTCTTGCTTCTGCTCCAGTGTGGCGTTGAGGCTTTCAGAAAAGACATTCTTAACGGGGGTAAATATAGCCGGATGTCAACGAAAGCACTAATGACCGGAGCCTAGAAATCGAAGACCTGTTATTCTCTGCCAACTGAACAATAGACCATCTTGGTGTATTCATCACTGGACTGTGCTGGGCTGGAGGGTGGAAATGTGTGACGATTGCATGGCATTTATTTATGGTTGCTTGCAGGGGTGATAATGTATTGGACAAGAGTCTTATGCTAGAGGAGGAGGAGGAGGAGATGGTGGCAGAATGGATTGAAATCATTGCCTTTAGGAAAAATCAGGAGCACAGCTACAGAATCATGCAGCTCTGAAAGACCCCCATGAAGGTGTAGGATGACCACATGCATCATCAGAAAAAAGGAAAAGTATCCATAGAAAAGACAACAGAATGGGAAAGAGATTTTTTTTCAACAGTTTCCAAAAGCTTTGAGTGCATTATAGTAATCCAGACTGGTAGCAGTCAAACCATGCGTCACCATAGCCAGGAATGCACTAGCTTGAATTATGCCAACACAGCTCAAAGCTGAGTCCTAAAACCCCCTCAAACTCTGAACCTGAGATTGCAGGGAGAGTGTAACCTTGCCCAGCACAGACTGTAGCCCTATTTCCTGATCTGCCTTTTTGACTGAATTGGAGCCCCTCTTGATTTGTCCAGATTCAGAGTTTGTTCTATGTAACGGAAATGCATATCTGCATAGAAAAATCCACAGAGAAACATCAGATGAACACATCCGATCCCCTCCCTGTGGCCCCTGCCTTGCTACTGCTACCATCTCCTTCCACGAAGATGTTCTTCCAGGCACCCTTCGGCCTCCTTTGCTGAGTTTTGATAAATTTCTTTCCTCCCCCCTCCCTCCCTGAGCACCACTTGCCCCCCCTCCTCTTCTCCCTCCACAGCTGAAAGTCATGAGGCCTAGCAAGGGCTTCTCCCACTTATGCGGCTCATGAATATTTAACAGCATCTGCTCGGGAGGCGATAAAGCCTACCAATCCTTGACAAATATGGCCTAATCTTTTCAATTTCGGGGTGCAAATATTCCTTCAGAGTCCTGTTTGTCACCTAGATTAATGGCCATGGGTCCCATAATCCATTGGTGCTAATTCAAGTGGCGACTACTGGGGATGGTTGGAGCCCGGAGGATGCTGGGAATCATAGGAAGGAGAGATTACACTCACCAGAGGCTTTCCTGGCATGTGACTGTGTTGGGGCACGGATTTCCACCTCATCAGGCTGCTAAATAATTGAGCAAACGTCCCTTCCCCCAGCTCCAGACCAAGGTGGTAGCAAATGCGCAGAGCAGGGTGGGCAAAGGACCACAGATACTTCCTATCAGTTGCTGTTGCTGTATGTCTTCAAGAAAACTTAAACTCCTGGAGTTTTCTTGGCAAGATTTCTTCAGAGGAGATTTGCCTTTGCCTTTCTCTGAGGTTGAGACAGTAGGACGTGAGCAGTGAGTTTCCCCAACTGAGTGGGATTCAGATCCTGGTCTCTCAGAATCTTGGGCCAACACTTAATGTGCAGCGTGCGCATCACATGCACACTGGTCCTGCATGCAGAACGGTGCATCCTCACGCTTGAGCTGAAAATGGACATCAGACAGAAGCAGCAGAACACTGCTCCTCTCCACACAAGGCACCACCAGGATGTTGCCCAGGGTCTTCAGAATAACTGGGTTTACCAAATGAACTATTTGGCAAACTAAGAAACCTGAGTACTAACGTTTCTCTTTAAACAACACATTTCTCTTTGAACAGCACATTTGTGTATGTATGTGTAAAGATTTGAATAAAATATATGGCAGAAATGGAGCCTGGAATAATGTTAAAGATGGTGTCAGATTGATTTGCCTAATTTAAAAGATTTCATCTTTTAACTGAAACCCCAGAGCGGAGGGGGAATGGTGTCTCCTAACTTTCACGAGATTTGACATTTGCAAGGACAGTTCACAAGGCTCTTTCCATTAGAATGTGAATAAATGGAGTCAAATGATAAGAAAAGAGATCCCACCTCAACATCAGGAACACTAGGAACAGCACGAGCAATTCAACAGTGGAACAGACTGCCTTGGCAGAGATCTTTAAACAGGTTGGATGCGTCTTTCAGGAGTGCTTTAGTTGTGGATTCCTGAAAGGCAGCAGGTTGAAGGAGATGGCTTCTGGCGTCCCTTCCAACTCTATGATTCTATGGGTCTTCATATTGGAGCCCCTCTTCGAATCAAACCTTCCAAAATGCAAAACAAAAGCCAGTCTTGAAACGTTCAGGATTAAGCGTTATGGACTTTGATCTGCTGCAGTGGGAACTGGTAGCTACTTTAAAGGATCTGTCCAAGGTGTTCAAACCATTTTGGGGACAGGATTCAGCACCTTTAGTCCAGACAAAAGCCCAGCTTAGATTCACTGTCCCTCTGGTATCAGAGTCACCAGCTACCACCAACCTATTGGAAGCTAGTCTTTCACTGTTAGCATTCCTGAACAGAGATGGATGAATCTGTCAATTTCAGTTTCTCTCCCCTGTCTTAAATGCCATTCTCCTCTGATGCTGAGGCCCTTTTTTTAAAAAAAGTTTGCATAGAGATTGGTTTCCGTGTTGACTTGCATTTCTGCTATTCCATGCATTTTGCAAATTTTCTCCAATATACCTATTTAATTGCAATTAATTGCCAGACATTTTCCGAACACAGTGCATTAATTTTTTTTCTTGCCTTGAATATATGCAGTTTTGGGTCCCTTGCCTTAATATACATTCATTCTTGTACACATTTTTTATTCTGGCACGGAAGGCACCATTGCAACATTTGGAAAAGTGGTGATTTGCAAAATGTAACTGCTGTTGGCTTCGTGTATTGCTTCCAAAATGCAAAAGTCGGTGGGATGGCATTCAGACAGGAACCAGGCTGAGTTCCCTCACATCCCTATTCCAGAAATGTCTGGGAAAAAACAAAACAAAAACGTGTGTGTGTGTGTGTGTGTGCGCGCATATGAGTGAGGTGGGGGTCAGCTTCACCACCCCTTCTCTCCTCTCTTTTTCAATCAAGCCAGCTGCCTGTCTCCCACCTCCCCACTATCTCTCCAAAGCAGTTTGCCTCTCTCCTTTTCTGCTCACCTTCCCTCTTTCCTTCCCCCAGACCCTGAACAGCCATAGCACAATTTACTGTCCAACAGCTCTGCCCCATTTTGACAAACAACAGGTGATTTTGCTAATGAGGAATAAATGAGATCCACGGGATGAGAGAAGGGGAACAGCAGCTGGCGTGAGGGCTGGATGTGCAGGTTTTATTAAAATAATAGATGTCCACATGGTTGGGATTAGAGGGCTCCATTTGAGAACTCCCATCTCTCCAGACCAGCTCTCTCTCCCCCTCCCACCTCCGCCAACCTGCCCTTGATCAAGCATCCGCTTCCCCTCTCTGTCTGTCTTTTTCTTCTCTCCACATCCCTTAGCTGGAACATTTTCCAATCAGCAAATTACTGACGGGAGAGGCTGAAGAGATCCCAAGCCATGCATACAAATTGTGGACCCTCGTAGGAGTCTCTCTCTCATTCTCTCTCTCTCTCTCTCTCTGTGTGGTTGGTTGATGCAGAAGGAAAGGAGGTGGGGGAGCATGTATGTTTCCCTCTATGGATGCACCATGCTTGTGACTGTGCATGCCCAACATGAGGTGAAGCAGAAGAGCAGGCAAGTGAGTGAGAGTTAAAGGAAAGTCAAGACCACTTTTAAAAAAAACACATACCAGGGGCCTAGTTCCTCTACCACAGACTATGATGAGCAGCTTTACAAGATGTCTCATTGTACATAGGGCACTCTCACCACATAATGGGGCATGGCATAAGATGGCTTGATGCACCATAGAGGCTCCCTGGATGCTGTGAAAGGTGGGGAGACTTTTCTAGCTAGGTGCAGGGCACCCCTGATGATCCACTGTTTTGCCCTTCACTTGTTCCATTGTCAAAGCTTCCTCCCAGTGACTTCAGTACCCTTCCCACCTCCCTTAAATGCTAAAGGCACATCTTAGCCAGTAGTAACTGATGGATCCTTTCTCTCTTTCTATAAGAGACCAGGGGGGAGTAGAAGGAAAGAATGAAAGAAGGCAATGAGTGGAATCCTCTTGGAGACTGGGCTCATGGAAGCACTTTTTCTGATGTTGCATGGGAAAGGATACAGTACCTCTTTATATAACCATTTTTCTCTGGCTGGGCAACAGTTGCTGGATAGTGCTGGACATAGTTCTACTCCCCTGATCCAAATGGCCACTGACTGTTGGGGGTGAAGAGTTTTTTTGCACCATTACTTGGCAGGCAGGCATTGCCTTCCTGGGCCTCCACCAGCATCAAAGATGATCTTGGTGAAAATCTTGATAATAAAAGGGATTGAGGAAGGGGGTAAGATGGCCAGAAAGAAAGGAAGGGAACAAGTGATGGAAAGAGTGCAAGACTGCTCTGACAGATCTGAAGGAGACAGCATTTCATCCTTGCAGCAAGGTGAATGCAATGGAAACGGAATGCCGGCACCTCACCTGACAGATCCTCAATGCCATGAAATCTTGCCTTATCAGCACTTGTCAATGTGTGCAACTCCAGGTATCTGGCAGGCCTGACTGTTAATGAGGTGGATACAGGTGAGGTGAATCAGGCTAGGAGAAAGTGTGAAGGGTGACCCGGAGGTGCAGTTGCAAGAATGGAAAATAAAGGCGGAGAGTCATTTGAGAGTTATTTGCTTATTGTCATTGTCAGACTATAGGGAGTCCGAAATCCTTGCTGATCTACTTCAAGTCACTTAGAAATCTGCCAGTACCTCTCTGTCCATTTTGTTGGTGATCACCAACAGAACAGACCTCACTTTCCCCATGCAGCTGACGCCCAGTGTGTGTATATAGGAATTACAAACATGGTGATAGTGTCATAGTTGTGACTAAGTAGTGATCATTAACATGGAAGAGTTACAGATGAATAAATCTAGGTAACTTTTCCATAGGCTTAGTATTCCGTATTCAATATACTTAATATACTTAACTAAGTATCTGATATACAATACTGACCATGATTTTTAGAAATCATGGGTTTATAGCAAAATATTGTTTTCCACACAGATTGCAGGGACAACTACAGAACTCCTTATGAAGTGAGTGGTGGGGGACGAGGAGAAAAAAGGGAAAAAAAAAAAAGAATTAGAATTTACAAAACATCACAAGGTTTCCTGCTGGGAGAGTGATCACACCTTCACATCTTCTTCCTATAAGCGTGAAGTATCAATGCTCTTCTTTTTTCCCACTTAAAATTTTTTTTAACTCCCCCTAAACTTTGTGATCTTGCTGGAGATTTTCCATTGCTATCTTACCCAGATTTCAAAAGTCTCCAGTCCTCATCAAAGCGTCTGGGTTCTTTGCATGCCATTCCTCACTCTAGTAGATGACCAGCGTTTTCTCTATCCTCTTCTACCTCCAATCAGGCACTTGGGTGGAGGGAGGGAACTTGAGGGAGGATTTTGAAATGGTGCATTGAGTGCTAGGAAAGGGGAAAAAATTAGAAGTGTTCAGACTTCAAATGTAAATCAGTTCCAGTCTAGTTTAACCAAGGCTTTTTGGCGACTCCTGTAGTGAAAGCAGAGATAATTTAGAGATGTTCCCTTATATGGGACACTAGAATTAACAATATGTGCTTTATGGACATGCCCTCGCAAGATCATATTGGGCTGCCAAAGCAGAGCAAGGGAAGCTTGACATTGCTGTATTAACCGCAGAATCTGCTGATTAAAGATGTGCTTTCCATCATTCCTGTTGTCTGTGTTAATGGACCCAGAAGCCTCACTTCTCCCTGTGGAGGAACCTTAAGAATCATAGTTTTGTGAACTGTGTAGAACTTAAAATTGGTTTGTGAGAATTATGGTCTGCACATGCTGCTGAATATTCTTCAGATATTCTCTGGATGGATGAATATTTGTCCTATGTTCACTACTCCAAAAAAGAGAGAAGGCTGACATCCTAGGCTATCTCATTTCCACGTGTGACAGTCAAAATTCGATATATCTGACAATGGACATGCAATGGTTGGTAGGATTTAGCAGCACTTAATACATGACATGCAATAGTGTTCAGTATGTCACAACATTTGAGAAAAGATATGGAGCTGTATTTGGCAGGATTCAACGCCTGTCGGGATCTGGGACACCCTGTCTGATGCTTGCCCAAAGAATCAAGAGATGCCATCAAGTCTACATTCCATTTTCTAGAGCAGCCCACCAAATGCCACGTGATGTCTGCAAGCAAGATAAGATGGTGATGCCAACATCTTCACCCATTGTTGTTCCCTAGCAACTGATATTTAGAAGTATGCTGCCTCTGATACTAGAAATTGCATATTATCCAGGTTTGAGGTTGTAAGTGCACCAAAGGGTGTGAAGAGGTATGCCACTCATAAACAGTTCTGAGTGGATGTGATCAGAATCAGGTCAGAGTCAGTGCCCCAAGTCCGCTGAAGTGTGATAGTTCAAAGGAGCAGGCAAAAGGGACAACCAGAATGTAAGCTGAAGTCAAATAATAGATCCAAGTCCTTCCTGGCCATCCGTCAGAATAGAGACTAGCCGAGAGAAGGGTCGGAGAAGAATCACAGTGTGGGAAAGTGGAAATTTCTGAGCACATTCAGAGTGCCTTCTCTTTCCTGATGAGATGCCTCTGTCTCACTTCTGGAAACAGCGGGTCTGCAGCAGAGCTGGGAAACATTCCCTTTTTTTTTTTTTTTGCCCAAAATTCACAGAATCCCACAGCTGGCTTGCCATAAGAATGAGAAACATTTTTTTTTTCAAAAAAAATGT
The DNA here is from genome assembly GCA_948474755.1 of Ctenosaura bakeri. Taxonomy (NCBI): domain Eukaryota; kingdom Metazoa; phylum Chordata; class Lepidosauria; order Squamata; family Iguanidae; genus Ctenosaura; species Ctenosaura bakeri. The sequence continues at coordinate 508,791 of CAOLHI010000066.1, read as the reverse complement.
ACACAAAGCTGAGATTCCCTACATCTACTGCCCTTTTCCTCTGGGCCCACAGACCGAGGACGGATGCACGCCCCTGCCTCTCCTCTTTGCCCTTAAGCATAGCATTTGATCTTGGGTCTCCAAAATGAAGCACTTCAGAAGTTACTGACGGTTTGGCAGAGAACGGCAAGAAGGAGATAAGGATTTGGGGGAAGGAGAGAAACTCTTGAGGAAGTTCCACTCTGAGTCCAAACTTTATCAAAGTTGGGTTAATTAGGTAAAAGTTTTTGCTCTTGGGGAAGTGAAATAATAATAATAATAATAATAATAATAATAATAATAATAATAATAATAATAATAATAGTAGTAGTAGCAGCAGTAGTAATACAGTTTTCAATCTCCAATGTGTTTTGGGGTCAAGCCACCTCCCCTGCCATGCCTGCTCAAAAGCCATTTCATTCCATTATCATTCTGTTGAGCAATTAAATGTAGTATTATCTTATTTATTTTGGCTTGCCTCCTCGCCTGTCCCCTGCTGTAAATTAAATGATTGCCGAGTTAGATTAACAGAAAGCATATGTGGAAATTACCTTTTAATTTCTTAATTACATTGCATTCACCCGCAGCTCAACCCACCTGTATGGACGAGTGTGATGTTAATTTCCATTGATATATTATCTTCATTTTACAAATTAAGTTCCTGTTAGAGAAAGAGCACGTAGGAATTCATGGCTTCCTGGAGTGGAGTGGGGCTGTGCATAGTGCTGCATTCAGAAGGGAAACCCATTGAAGAAGAGCTGTTGGAGGGAGGGTGTGTGCGTGTGCGCGCGCGCGCCTTCAAGTTGTCTTTGGACTTAAGTCAGCCCCATGCATTTTGGAGAGTTTTCTTAGGCAAGGAATCCTCAGAAGTGGTTTTGCCAGTTCCTTCCTCTGAAATGGAGCCTACAGCACCTGGTATTCATTGGCGGTCTTCCATTCAAGCACTAACTAGGACTGATCCTTCTTAGCTTCCACAATCAGACAAGATCTGATGCCTTTAGGGTATTTAGGTCCCTATGGTAAGGATAAGTGACCATTTCTCTTCAGCTGCTTGGGATAGGAAGCTTCCCCAAATTTCTTATTTGTGATAGAAAGAACCTGGGATGAAAAAAAAAATCATAATCAAGGATGGGGAACAGAACTGATGGATCCCTCCACCCAGGCCCAGTGCTAAGGATGCTTAAGTCTGGGTTTGAATCCTTCCATGTACAGGTATAGCTCAGTGAACGAGGTCAATATGTTCCTGGGTATGACTTCCTTAACAGAAAATTGGGTACCCGAGGAAGAGATCTTATGGAAAGAAAAGGGATAGATTCTGACCTCATCACAAAATAGAAGAGCAGTTCAACATCTTTTGGCAAACTTTTTATTCAAAATTAACAGCATGGCCATATGAAATCAAACAACTAGATAAAGGAAACGTTGCATAACAAAAACCTTTTGCACCTTCTAGAGACCACTCAAAGGTTTCTTCTAAATGCATCCAGGGATGTTTTTTTCTTCCACCAACCTCCACTTGTCTTATCATTTCCATTTTGGTGGACAAACTTATAGGTCTGTTTCTTTAAAATGTGGTGAGTGGTTGACAAGGAATTCTTATCTGCCTATTTCTCTCTGTTTTGTTGTCCATGTCTGCTTAGCAAGGGTTTCTGGAGGCAGCTGCTGTTTACCTTGCCTGTTGAAGGAAGGCACACACAGCTCCAGTTGGATCAGCTAGGGCAGAATCCTGCTCTTTCCCAGCTCCAGTTCTGTTAGTACAATTGTTTACTGTAGACATGTTCTTGCGACAACTACAGTAAGATCAGCTAAAGCAGCATATACACATTTCAGCAATATTACATGCAAAACGCATCTTTGGATTACTGTTGATCGTATGTTGAACGTGAGCCAGCAGTGGGAGGCTGCAGGGAAGAAAGTGAATACTTGTTAGCCTTCCTTAAAAGTGGCATAGTTTCCAAGTTGAGGGAAGGAATAGCCCCACTATATTCTGTGCTTGCCACGGGTCATCTGGAGTACTGCGTTCAATTCTGTATGCCTCCTTTTAAGAAGGGTATAGACAATCTGGAGTAAGTTCAGAGAAGGGTGGCTGCAAAGCAGCTGCGTCAGGTTTTTAAATGAGTAAAACAACCCACTCATAAACATGGATTGTGATCATACTGAAGTCCTGTCTAGTTATATGGTGGCCTCGAGTATGGAGCACAGCAGAAGTTGCAGCAAAAATCTTGAGCAGATGTCGCTGACCGTGGTGCTGAAGAGCCCTTTTGTGCTGAAGGCCAAATATAAAATAGATTGGAGAGAAAGAGAGAGAAAGAGAGAGGGAGAAGTTGGGGGGACAATGGAGAGAACTTAAGGGGACCTATCTTTGGAGTGATGGGAAAATGGGGAAGCAAAGTCCATGTGCGCCAGAGCATTGCAATTACGTGGCCTTTAGATCCCGCTCCTCATTACCATCATTATGTATTTATTATGATTATGAAGTAAAAACTACCCCCATCTCTCTTGTTCACAGCAGGGAGTCACATTTTACTTTAATTGCCTGTGTTTGACTCAATTTAGGCTCAATTATCACATTTCAAGAGGTGTTACTAGGAGAGAGGTTATCTCTCAGCTTTGAGCAGGCATGATGCTGCCCACCTCCCTGTCCTTTCGCCAGGTGATCCGGCAGGTCCAGGCAGAGTCTGGACGCTGTGGGAGTTCTCTCCAAGTAGGCTCCCTCTCCTTAGACCCCCTCCTTAGACCCCCTTAGAAGATGCAAACTCCCCCCTCTCTGGTATCAGCCTGGGAAGAGGACTGGCAAGGATATATTGGCCAAAATTCTACCGCTACTGCTAATTAGAGTAGACCCACTGAATCTATGTGTTGGCTCAAAATTCTGCTGTTGATTTTACTGATCTACTCCAGATGGAATAAACCAGCAAGGCAGTCCAAGGTCCTGTCTAGGGGTGTGAAAACCATTTGTCCCATGTTGTGTCCTTCCATGTTATTTCTGCCTGTGGTACTAAAGGTTCTGTTAAAGAAGTAATAGCCAGGAACATATCTGCTTTGTTAACTGTGGCACACTTGTATAAAAAGTACATTTTAGACTTAAGTTTAAGGAAGAGGGAATGGAGGAAGTGGCCAAGCAGATCCCCTGAAGAGTCTACATCAGTCACTCCCAAGCAGTTTGCATTGGTAAGGTGGGGTGGAGGGCAGAAGCACACAGTTTTTTTAAAAAATAAATCTTTTGAAGGCAGTACTCTCACCCTGAGATTTTTCCCCTTGCCCTAGGGCCTGGGGGAGAGGCACCTGATATGGGAATCTTAACTCCTACCAGTATCTCATGAAAGGAGATGGAATCCAACAACTTCCAGGGTGCCTACAGCTTTCCTCTCCCTGAAAGATAGAAACTCAAGGAATGGGATTCTAGACAAGAGGAAGGGCTGAATGTTGTTGCAGAGCCCACACAAGGACTGACTTCACAAGGTCCACAGCAGAATAGTGCCCTGAAATCTCTAAAAAGGGAGCCAGTGAGGGACTCCCAGCTGAAAAATTCACTTTGATTTCATACCCTCCAACTGTCCCAATCTGGGAAGGACAGTCCTAATTAATCCTCTGTCATTCCAATTTTCCAGCCACTTTTAAAATGTCCCAGTTTCCCTCCCCTCCTCCCACTTTCCCCCTTAGCTTACTTCAATTGCTGCAAACAGAATTCAAAGTGCAAAAGTAATTTGCTCTCCATTAACTCAGTGGCAGAGGGGAGAGCAGGAGAGGGCAGAATCTTGCCCTTCCCAGTAAAGTCAGGCAAAAGCAAGCTGCTATAGCTTCTCCTAGATCATGCACTCTTCCTAATTAATAACTTTTGCCATCTTGACCATGCACTGATTTTGCTTGCCCACCCTTCCCCTGTCCTAGTTTTCATCTGCGAAATGTTGGAGCCTATGTGATTTGGGAATTGGGGGACGTGGCCAGCAGAGGCTGGGTTCAGTTCCCACTGCATGCACAGACACGTCCTCTCATGCACATGTCCAGAGGTGGCCCTGGTCCACTTTGCCTATCCCCCTGGCAGGCCGCAGCAGCTCCAGTCCACCTCCCCTCCAAAGCATCCGCACCCAACGCTGATTAGATCGCTGTCGCCGGGGACCCTGGAGGTTAATTGCCCTCTTCTTTGTGTGCCGCCCGGTGAGGAGCCCCAGCATGGTTTGGGGGCCTGGATTATTCCTTGGTCTTTGAGCGCAGCCGTGTCTTGTCTCACCCAGCAAAGAGAAGTGCTTAACAAGTATTAAGAGACACAAATAATTCTCCTTTTCTCCCTGGTCTTTTCTTTTCTCTCTTTCTCTTGCCTTGTAAATCCTGCTTAGCGTGGCTGAATAGGCCAATGGCTTCACACCGCACCTTTATTCAGGGCCAAAGTGGCTGAGGATTACCTCCCCCCCCCCGCCTTCATGTTTTCTTGCTCAGCATTTGTTCTCAGAAGAAGGGAGTGAGGAAGGCTTAAGAAGGAGGGGGACGGGAAGGTGGGGTTCCCCATTTAAAGGGATCTCAGTCTATTCAAGGAAACTTGTCCGGAGCCTGGTGGCTTTTGTTCCACAGCCATTCTTTAGATGATTTCTTCACTCCAGTAAAAGCACTTTAATTCCTTTTTAGATACCGAGATTCCATCCACCGCCTGTCCTGTCCGCCAACCGCCCCCCTGCCTCTGATCCGCCCCCTGCTACCTCTAACCCCCCCCTCCTCGCACTCCCTCATTCTCAGCCGCTTTACCAAGAATCTTCCTTCCTGATCATCAACAAAGCCATTGGAAGAAAGAAAGAAAGAAAGAAAGAAAGAAAGAAAGAAAGAAAGAAAGAAAGAAAGAAACAAACAAACTTAGGAGCTGAAGAGAAACGTTCTCTCTGTGTGTACATGCACATATACATATGCGCATGTGAAAGAAAGAAAAAAAGAGATGTGCACGTCCCATATACCGGAACCAACTGGTGCTCCAAATGACCGATATTATTTTGTTTTGCTTAAATATTTCTATCCTTCACTATATCACAACGTCTCATGGCAGCACGTGTGTAAAATCAGTTTACACCATTGACAACCCTTCAGAATTTATCACTCTAAAAATCATGGGAAGAGACTCATAACCCATGAACTGAGCCCCTGAGTCCTGCCAAACTTTCCTTCAGGTGGAAGTGTTTTGAAAGCGGCCCCAGCGGTAGCGACAACAGCAAGAATGGATCTTCTGGCCCATGAAAGGTTAACCACTTTCTTACGGCACAAAGTGTTGTTGACCTCAGAGGCACAAAAGCGTACCATCCAACATTTCATAGATGAAAGCCAGGATATGTGTGGCCAAGCAACCTCAGAGTGCGGTCAAGAGGGCAACGGTTCTGTAAAAGGAAGAACCCACAGACTAGGAGAGGCTGCCACGGTTTACTTTTGCCTGAGCCTTCTGGGAAGGCCAAGATTTGGTCCCTGCCTTTCCTCTCTCCCCTGCTGGGTTAACTAAGTACAATTTTCCTTTCCACTTTAAACAGTTTGCAGCAGTTGAAGTAAGCTGAGTAGGGGGAGGAGAGAGACCCAGGGACATTGGAAAGCTTCTGAAAAAGTGGTATGGCAGAAGTTTCACTGGCGCTGTGCCTGCCAAATTGAAACCGTTTGAGGATAAGTGAAATTTTGTACCACAATGACATTATTAATATTTAAGGTGACACCAGACTCTTGGTTATATTATCTGCAACTAACAGGGCTGTCCCTCTGAAAATCATCATCATCTTGATCATTTCATATATATCCCACCTTTCCTCTCAAACTGGGTCTTGAAGCAACTTACGAAAATACAGATAAAAGGACATATCAAGGCACAGGTAAAAAGATAATAAAAGTGAAATGCAATTAAGCTATTCGTAGAGTTAAAACCATGTAAAAGAAGTCCATGAAAAGACCCATGTTGACATGATTGCTGTTGCATTCTCTTGCGGAGGGCAAGAAATAGAATGTCCTCTATGGATTTGTGTGTGTGCTATTGTGAGAATCCTTTTTTTTTTAAAAAAAAAAACAGGAATGTGCTCTTTCTCGGTCTTGTTAATGTTAAAGAGAGACTTGCTTTATGCAGCTGAGTGCACAGTTTGGTCAATACAGGGCTTCACATGTAGACAATACAAAAGAGGTCTAACTCTAAGGCACAACTCTGCAAAACCGCTCAAAAGAAAGGAATGGCCAGTTTTCAACAGTGGCTACATTCACCCAATTAGGAACCACTCTAGTTGGCTTAAAGAGAGAGAGAGAGAGGGAGGGAGGGAGAGAGATGCTATAAACATACAACAAAATGCAGGCGTGTGGAGTGTTTCCACGTACTCTTGTAATCCATCGGTGCTGTCCCAGTCACAAATACTTCATCCCATTCTCTTCCTCTGTCCCACAGTTGTTCTTCATTCTCCAATCACTGAGGAATTTCAGTTTTTGGGATGTTTTGGGGAAGTCTCACTCCTCACATTCTAGGGTGATTTCCGCACTACAGTATTATTGTGCTATTGTTCCACTTTCAACATCCTAGGGAATCCTGGGGTTTGCAGTTTAGGGAGGGGCATTTATTATTCTCAGCCAGGGAGCTCTTTGGCCTCAGGAAACTACAAACCCCAGAATTCCACAGGATGTTGAAAGTGGAATGATAGCACTATAACTCTGTAGTGCGGAAATGTGACGACTGAATTCTAATTAGGTAAAATATGGCATCAAAAATTCCTTCTCTTCTTGCTCCCAGCAGTTCAAGGGGAAGTTCCACATGCCATGGGAAGCCATCAAATTCAAAGTGACAGAGCTTATGCACTTGCTTATTGCATCTTCCCACCTATCTATCTACCTTGCTTTTGCAATACTAGGGCATATATAAAAGGCAGCAATGGGGGGGGGGTCTGAATGCAATATAAAATAAATAAAAAAAGCAGTGTCAACATTCATTTTGCAACACAAACTACAGAGAGATTCAGACCCAGAGTTAACCTATCCAAAGATGGATTAATCAGTCCGTTTCAGTCTTTGCCTCCATCGCTTTTTCTAAAACTTCATGTGCTAAAGGTACAGAAATTTGTGGATTCTGGGAATGTTTAAAATCAAAAATAAACTGTAATGAATTTCTCACCCATCTCTGATCCAGTCTGGCCATTCTCTTGCTGTGAGTGAGCAACAGATGTGCATGACAGACCTCTGGCTTCTTGGTGCCTCATTAATCGATGATAGGGCACTTTAAAAGTTCCATAGAAATACTAAATAATCATAACTCAGCCTGACTTTCAGGGGCACAAGGTAGATTTAGCTCTGAGGAGCAGAAGCAAAAATACATGCTCAGGAAACAAAGACAGAGAGAAAAATCTTTGTCCACATATATGGAGGTACTTTTGATTTATCAGTCCATTAGTCCCCCTAGTCCAGTGCTGAACCCTGGACAGTACAGTAGAGAAAAAAATTGTTGTTTTCTGTACAGAAAATACTCTTTTCTGTGCTTAAAAAAAATGTCAATTTTGCACAAAGTCACCAGTCAGCCAATTTTCTGTGCAGGAAATAGCATTTTTGGCAATAAAAATAAGATCTAGATGGAAACATTGATTTCTGCACAAAAAAGGACATTTTTCTGGGGGGTAGGGGAAGCCAAAGGTGAATTTGACACAGAACAGATTTCCAGCTACAGCATTTTGTTTGCATGGAGCATAGCTTTTTCAGCATAGAAAAATAATATAAAATTCCAGAATAGGGTCACCAAAAGACAGATTCTGCCTGAAGGTACATGCAAACCTCATCTGAATAAATCTTGCCTGGAAAACCCTGTGGCAGCCAAAGTCTCAGTCTACTTGAGGGCTCCTCACCACAAGAGTTCTAGTAAAATGGAAGTGAAGTACAAAATGAAGTACAGTAACATGGATATAAAATGCATACGCGACCCAATGCAACTTTAATTATGTTCATAATAATATGTACACACCTATGATCTATTATCTACCTATCATCCATCATCTACCTATCTATGTGCCTGTCTGTCTATCTGTCTCCTCCACAAGATGAATTGGGAGACAATATGGATGCAGCTGTGCATTTGAAGGTACACCTCAAAGCAATGTGCACAATGAAGCAAGATGACACCTGCCCCCAGAATGCTCGTTATGATGTGCATCAGCTTTATGACTCTGGTTCCCCTTCTAGGATCTGAGATATACACATGTGGAAACCTGCCTATGTATGCCCATCACTTTACCTAGGCAGCGGTGCCAGAATCTCCTTTAGTTACATGATTGTTGCATCCCTATTGATTTTCTCAAAAACTTTTATGTCCTACCCTTTCACCAAAACAGGCTCCCACGCCAGCTTACCAACAGTCACTTCAACCATTCCCGGCTCTTCAGTTTACCATCTGAATGAGACACAGCAGGCAGAGAAAAAGGCCTGGGGAGGGATGAGGAGGGAGAAACAGAATCTGTATCTTCAAGACCAGTGTGTCTTTTAATACTTTATGCCAGGGTGGAGGGGGACAAAAGCAAGAGGGCTATTTATGCCCCATTGGCAGACTTCTTTGGTGACATCTAGAAGACTACTAAGGGGAAGTCAATGTTGGATTAGATTGGGATGAGCAAAGTCTGGGCTACCAGACAGAAGGCCCATCAGACCTTCCTAGCATAACCATGGGTGTTAGAGTCCAACAGCATCTGTAGGGCCATATATCCCCATTTCCAGACTAAATGGGCCATAGGTCTGATGCACCAGCTCTCTTCTCCACTCTTATTGCTGCTTTTCCCTAAAAGTGAGACTACGGATGCTTTCTTTCTCTGCTTTGGGTTTGCTTGCAGGGCTGAAGTCTGATTGCTCACCACCTGTTTATTTGGAGACTTCGCTATAAGGGAGGGATGTCCAGGACCCTTCAGATGTTGTTGGGCTACAATGCCAAGCAGGCCTAACCACCACAGACAATGGTGAGGAATGATGGGAGTTGCAGTCCCATATCATCTGGAGGGGAGCATGAATCCCATCTCTGCGCTATTGTCCCCTGAGCATCTGGCAAGCTATGCTTTTTAGATCCCTGGCTCATGACAAGAAAATAATTCTGCCTACACATTTTTAAATGTCAGAGTTGTTAGATGATAGAACAGACTGCCTCAAGGATGTTGTTGGGTGGTGGAGTCTCCTTTTTTGGAGACCTTTAAACAGAAGTTGGAGGGCCATATTTCAGGAGTGCCGGTAATTTTCTATTCCTGCATGACAGGGGGCTGTACTAGATGGCCCTTGGGGTCTCTTCTATGTCTAAGATCCCATGAGTATATGACTTCAGAGTTTCACGGCCTGAATCTCAAACTACAGCCCACGCATTGAACCCATTGGGGTTTACCTACGTATCTGCACACCATGCAACAACTGCCTCAATAGCTCTACCCTAGTTGAGGTTCATCAAGAGGAAGCAGGCCCACATCTCTGGAAAATCCCCAAAGCCACTTCCATTTCTGCGTCTGCTTTATTTTTAAAATATTACCATTCCAGGTGCACACGCACGGGGGGAGGTAGAGGTTATCTTTCCTACTCTTACGGTCATCTTCCCTCCTAGTCCAGTCTGGATCTCTGCCAGTTTCCTGCTACCTCATTTGAGAACTTTAATGAGCCTGGAAGCTTTTCAGGACTCCATAAAATATTAAATAAATACTGCTTACTTTAGGCGATTCACTTCAGAAGTGTCTCTCTCTCTCTTTCTCTCTTTCCTGCTCTCTTGCCTCCCATTCTTTCTTAGTGGCGCTCTGTGTGTGTGTGTGTGGAGTGGGGGGGTGTAAAATGGGGAGGACTCAGCAGCTGGTTTCACTTCTTTGGTTTAAGCTGTGTTTGGATGACAGGCTCAGATGCAGAGGAATTGAGGAGGGAAACGGGGAGGGGGAAGGATGTTTGACAACAAATAAAGAGACTCTGCCGTTAAACCCCATCTCCAACCTCCCCCAATCTGCCAGTGTTTGCTCGGCAAACAGTGTTAATTCAACGACTTCCCTCCTTTGGATTCAGTGGGTGACAGCAAATCTTACCTCCTCCATCCCCGAAGCCCCGTTTCCCAGCCCTGTCACTCATTGACAAGGCCTGGCAGGAGCTCTCCCGAGAAGAATGGATAGAAAAGGGTCAGAACTCTTACCGGAGGCACGCACCTATAGTACGGCCAGGATGGCCCGGAGGGTTTTTGTTTTTGTTATGGAGCAGGGGGCACAGCCACTATGAAAACGTGGACCACAGGTGCTGTGGCCAGGCCTCTTCGTTGCTTGCTGATAAATAATAAATAAAAATGGGGAAGAAAGCTTTGAGGGCACCTCAAGAGTTGTCTCTTAATGGACACTCTGGGTGTGTGCATGCATGTAAGTTGTCTCCTGACTTATGGCAACCCCATGAATTTGACAGGGTTGTCTCCACCAAGGAATCCTCAGAGGGGGCTTTGCCAGTTCCTTCCTCGGAAGCAGAGCCTACAGTACCTGGGGTTCATTGGCATTCTCCCATCCAAGTATTAACCAGGGCTGACCCTGCTTAGTGTCCAAGACCAGACTGGATCTGGGGCCTTGAGGGCATTAGGGGGTGCATGGGAGAGGGCCTTCTCAGCTGCAGCACCCCAACTGTGGAATGCCCTCCTTTGGAGGCCCAACTGGTTTCTTCCCAGTGCCATGTCAACATACAGCTCTAAAACAAAAACCAAACATCTTGGGGATTAATTGACCTTTAAACGGATATGGACATGGTCTTACATTGGTGTAGCTTTTTAAGCTGTTTTAACTTTTGACTTGTTTAGTATAGAACCAGAGAGCTGGAAGGGACCTCATGGGCCAACGAGACCAACTTCCCTTCCCTGCTCAATGCAGGAACTCCAGCAAGTAGCTCACTGTCTTTTTGAAGATGTCCAGAGGAGGAGACCCACCTCCTTTCTAGGCAATTGGTTCTCACTGCCAAGAAGTTCCTTCCAAGGTTCAATCCAAATCTACTCTCCTTTAACTTAAAAGCCATTAGACCTGGTCCTACTGTCTGGGGCAACAGAGAATGTGCATTTAATTTGTGTATTTAAAGAGTGCACCTCTCAGTCTTCTCATCACCGGGCTGAACATGCCCAGCTTCTTCTACCTTTCTTCATAGCTTTTGTTCTCCATACCTCTTATCATCCTTGTTACCCTTCTGAGCCAACGCCAACTTGTCTATATCCTTCTTAAAAGGAGGCACCCGGAACTGAACAGAGCATCCAGATGAGACCTGACTAGGGGGACTATGACTTCCCTTGACTTGGAAACGATGGTTTTTATTAACGCAGCCTCCACTTCGTCTGGTGTTGCTCCCTCTTTCTCTGTCAGACTGCCCTACCCTGCAGGGCCGTTGGGAGGCAAAAACAAGGGGATCAGCAGACCCATGCCCAAGGGAACCTTGAATTTGTCTTGGGCTCTCAGGAAGGAAGATGGGGAGCAAATGTCAAACATAAAAGCCCAGAAGAAACGACAGCTCTGGAAAGAATGTACAGCTCAGCTGGCCTGCCTCTTTCCCCGCCTTATGCTAGGACTCCAAAACCATTCACCGTCACCCCTGCTCCTATTAAGCAGCCGGCCGTCTCTGTCTCAAAGGTAAGCAGATGGATGCCCCGAGAGTCAAAGGACTCCTGAGGCCTGAGTCCACTCTATGACCATATTCAGCTGCCACATAATTCAGCCGCCCTGTTCGGCTCCCTTTCTCTCACTCTTTTCTGTCATTGTCTGCCTCCACCCCACAACCTTCTGTCACAGCCTTTGGGGTTCTCAAAACCCAACTCCCTCCCCCACGGCGACTTTCCCCCAATTTGGCTGAGGAAGGAAGGGGCCCCCCTAGAGACCGTGGGCACGTCAAAAGAGCCAGGAGGAGATGGGGTTGCAGGCAGAGTTCGGGGAAGGAGGGACTGAGGGGAAGCAGGGTGGAGGGGAGGCCCGTGTGTGTGTGTGTGTGTGTGTGTGTGTGTGAGTACACGTGCCTGATCAGAACACATAAATCAAGCGCCACAGCCCGGCCATTTAACACACACTTCTCCTTCTAGTTGTCAGTGAAACCCTTAATTAATTAGCTAATCCCACAATGAAGTGGATTCTAAATGGATCTCCCCTCCCTTCCCCCATTTAAGTAATTACCGCTGAGGGAGCTTTTGTCAAGAGCAATTTTCTAGCAGGGGTAACCTCAAATGGCTACGGGAGAAAAGGAGAATATATATACACACACACACACACACACACACACACACATATACACATACATACACACGCACATGCACACACACGCATACAAACACACACACATACATATGCATACACACACGCATGCATGCATACAAACACACACATATGCATACATACACATGCATGCATGCATGCACACACACATATGCATACACACACATGCATGCATACACACACACACACAGGAATAAAACCAGCCTGTGAAAGAACTGGCAAAGTCACCTGTGAGGCTTTCTAGCCTAACAAAACCCTATGGGATTCATAGTGGGGCCATGAGTTGATAGGTGACCAGAAAACACATGCACACCCATGGTAGGCAAGACTGTGGTGTAGAGCTTGGAAAAAGGCTGAAGCCAAGTCACTGACCCTTTCCTGGTGTCCTCCAGATTTGAGAGACTACAACTCCCATTGCCTCTAGGCCTCCTAGCCATTGCAGTCCAAGGCATCTGGAGGATGTGCTGGCTGGAATTCTACCAGCGTTCCCAACTAGAGTAGGCTCATTGGCCTAAGTGTTGAATGGGGAGTCAGCACATAAGAGAGTCACTTTGATTCAATGGGCCTGCTCTAGTTCAGACTAAAATAGGGTCCAGGTCAGGGAAAAGTGAGTGGTGCGGGGAGAGAGAATGGTAGACAATTTCCTTTCCATTTTTTTCTTTGAAATAGGGAATTTACCAGAATTCATACATCTCTTCATATATTTAAGGTAGAATGAAATTGAGATTTAAAACCTCTGAGTGTGAGAGAAACTGAAAGGAAGAGATGCCCTCCTCTAGATCAAGGGTTCTTAATGCTTCTGTCTTAAAAATCTGGGTTTCAATCCCTGAGCATTCAACCACATTAGTGTTGAATTAAGGTTGCAGCATCCTTATACCGGTTTTCTAATAGCTTCCTTATATTTAACAGCCAGGAACCACTGTTGAATTTCACTTGTGCTGATGGGGGAGAATTTAAATTCAGTTTGTTTCTGAAGAATGTATCCAAATTCATAGATTTCTTTGTATTCAGAGAGAAAGAAAGAAAGCTTTCCCCCTAAATCTGAACATGGAAGAAAACAGTTTTTCTCTCTCAGTTCATAATTTCACTCCATCCTATTTCTGCACCAGTTTGCTTTTAAAAAAACAAAACCTGCGTGGGAATTCAATGTTTAAAGTGTATTGTACCTCCAAAGACGCAAAATACCACTCCCACAACTTAGTATAAGTATGCTTCATGCCTGAGGCCTTCATACAACTCAGTACTGCATGCGAAGAAATGTGTTTATATCCATGAAAGCTCATGAGAAAATAAAAACGAGTTCACCTTCAAGGTACTGCCACATTCCTTCCCCCCTTTCCTTTCTCCCTTTTTAGGTGTTTCCTTTGTTTTTAATAAGTACAGCCCCAAAGCTGCAAATTTCATCAGACCTTGGGAAGAAAGAATTTGAGATTTAAGCCAATTTAAATGGAGGAGAAAGTTAAAGTGACTGATGCTATTGTCCTCCAGACTTCATTCACACATGCAGCAGTATCATGAGGCCATTTCCCACTAGCCTGTTATAGCGCTATGATTCCACTTGCAACATCCTATGGAATCCTGGGGTTTGCAGTTTTGGGAAGGGCCAGCCAGCCCCTCTCGAAACTGCAAACCCCAGGATTCCATAGGATGTTGCAAGTGGAATCATAGCGCTATAACAGGCTAGTGTGGAAATGGCCCCAGTTGTCAAGAATTTAGGAACTGTGAGTCGAGGCTTGTGTGAAACAGTCTCATATACAGATGGTCAAGTGTTCTACTGGATTCAAAAAGTGCAGCCAAAGGCACAACTGAATGTGCATGGCACATCCACGTGTACTGTGGATCCATGTGCAGTGTCCAGTGTGCACTGATGCCCAATGGCACCACATGTGCCACCCAGCTTCTGCAACTTTGGACAGAAGATGGCCATTCCAGATGAGACAAAAATGTTCAGCTACGGTACTTCCATCGGGGAATGTTTGTTATGTGGAAGTTATCAATGGGATTCCGTACCATTTGGGCAGGGTACAAAAACCTTAAATAAATAAATATAGTAAACAATTGAAATTTTGCACCAATGTTGGCCAATGATGCAATTATTGCAGATTATATATATATATATATATATATATATATATGTGTGTGTGTGTATGTGTGTGTGTGTGTGTGTATATACATACATACATACACTTACAGTTCTGTTATCTGCGGTAGGGAACTGGGGAAGAAATATTTGCAGGGTTCATTCCATTAACTTAGTCCAAAGTCATTCCAACATAAACATGTTTGCCAGCAAGTAGATTCTCTCTCTCTCTCTCTCTCTCTCTCTCTTTTTATTACTGAAAGTATTAAAAAATGACATGATTCTACTCTTAGGGGGGGGGGAATTGCAAATTTTCACACATTTCCCTTAGGTGAAAATTTGTCAGTTTCACAGCAAAATCATATTTTTAAAAGGTGCCAGAACATCAGTAGTCCCTGTCCCGCACCTGTCTACATCACATTTTATTTTCATTAGAATGAAAAGCAAGGATTAAAAAAAAAAGAAGAAGAAGAAGAAGAAGTAAGGCTATAAACTGTTCCCCTCCTTATTAAAACACAAATTTGTCCAGAACCTTGGAAGGTTGCTTTTAAGAAATCATTACTCTGATTTTTAGTTTCAAGGCCCAAAGGATAGTTACTACAGAATCATACCTGCCAATTTAGGAACCAATGGCTAGAACATTCCGTAATAAATATGCACTTAACCTCTGCTTAAAAAACTCCAGGAAAGGAATGTCCACCACTGTCTGAAGTAGTTTTGAACTGCTCTTCCCTTTAGGATCTTCTCCCTAACATTCGGTTGGAATCATTTTTCTTATAATGTGAATCCATTGATTTGGGTCTTACTCTCTGGAGCAGCAGAAAACAGGCTTTCTCCATCTTCTATATAACATCCTCCAGATGTTTACAGTGGCTATCCCATTATCTCTCAGGCTTATGTTCCCTGGGCGAAATATGGCCAGCGCCCTTAACTGTTCCTCCTAGGACTTGGTTTTTGGAGCCTTACTATCTTTGTTGTTCACCTTTGGACATGATCTGGCCCATTCATATCCTTCTTAAACTGTGGTGTCCAGAACGGGACACAGGACTCTAGATAAGGGCTGGCTAAAGCAGAATAGAATGGTAGTATTACTTCTGCCATTCTGTGGTGCTGTCTAGAATTGCATTTTTTTAAAATGTTGTTTGGGTCTTTGTGTATTATTTGCTTTTATTTTAATAAAATATTATTTTAAAAAGATAGAATCGCATCAGCCTCTTTTGCTGCTGCATCACACTGTCGACTCATTTTCAGCCTCAGGTCTACCAAGGCCCCTAGGTCCTTTCTGAACTGACTGCTCTCAGTCCAGGTATTGCTCATCTTAGAGGTGCACCTCTGATGTTTCCTGCTTAGAGACAGTACCTTACATTTTCCCTGTCAATGGACAAGCAGGACTTCCTGCTCACTTGGTATAACTTGCAGCCAGACCACAATCCCAAGATGGGTCTATTTAGGAACTTAAGGGCTGGTGAAGAGGTGTAGCAGGTTTCTCAAGGGAACTGATCAGACGGTATCAGCCACCTGGATGCCAGAGGCAGAGAGTGGGTTAATAGAGAAAGGGGGAAAAAATTTTTTTGATCGGCAATAAAGAATAATCATCACCCTCTCTTTTTCTCTCTGCATCTCCCTGGCCACCCTCCCCTCCCCACACCTCACACATGCACATGTACTCAGGTTGCTTTTTTCCCCGATGATTTCTAAATAGAGCTCTCCCATCGCATCTGGGAGTGGAATGGAACAGATTTCATTTTTCACACGCGACACAATGGCGTCGCTGACAAAAGAGGAAGGCTGCCCATTGTTTGTCACTGCCTTCCCCACATCCTACCTCTGTGCCGTGAATTAACCCCTTTCACCTCCGCCATTGTCGCAACACCACTTCGGAGTTGATGAACAAAGGCGGAGAAAGCCCTCTCCATGTACACAGGAGGCGGAGGGAAAGGGTGTGCATGTGTGTCGAGGGGGTGGCGGTGGAGGAAGCGCGTCGAGATAAGTTTGGGCCCAGACCGAGTGTCTGTCATTTCTTCCTCTGTCCCTCTCTTTGACTGCCTCTTTAGGTCTCGCCTGTCAGTCAGCAACAAAAGAGACCTATCTCTCCCTTCAGCCACTGCTCATACAGCTTTGCTGTGCCAATTTTTTTTTTTTTAAAAAAAATTAAAATAATGCATGCCCCAATCTGTTGTTTCCGCACTACGGACCCCAGTCCTGCAAACGCGCTTGGCTACAAAGCACACGGTGTCAGTCCTCAGCCTTGCCTTCTCTCCCATCCGGCCAAGGACTCCTGCAGGTTGACTTAAACTCCCTCCAGCAAGGTCCCTCCCTCCCTGTGCATTCTGGGCCTGGGGGGGATCCCGTATCTCCATCTTTCCATCTTCATCCAAGGCATTCCTCAGTGAGAAATGAGCCGAACCAGAAGTGGCTGAGGAATCCGGGCTTGTCTCAAAGTGGTGTGATTGGCAGAGGTTCGGTTTTTGTGAGCAAATTGGAAACAGCATTTCCAGGAAGCTGTGAGGGTTTCCAATTCGTTTCTGGGTGGCATCAAAGTCTGGGTGGTCCAATTCATCTTTCATTGCCAGCTAGGGTTGCCAGGTCAAAAACAAGATAGGGCTCCTGTACTAACTGTCTTCCTTCCTTCCTTCCTTCCTTCCTTCCTTCCTTCCTTCCTTCCTTCCTTCCTTCCTTCCATCCATTAATTTATATCCTACCTTTCTCCCATTATGGGAGAAAACACAAGTTAAAAAAGCATCGAAAAGACATTTAAAACAGAATAAAATAAAAAACATCACACCCCTATCCCATTAAAAGCTATTTCAGCCAGGGTTGCTTGCGATAGTGGTTGGTGGCTCCATGTCAATGGGGCAGACAATTCACTCCAGATTTTCATGCAAGCTATAAAGGAGCTCTCTAAGGTGCTGAACACTCTTCCTAAAGCTAGGCAAAACCTCATGTAGATTCACTGCGCCATTGACATGGGAGCCACCAAGCCACTGCTAGTTCCTTGCCAGGCACTACTGGTTCCTCGTCCTGCTTAACTGTCCCCTTCCACACAACCATTAAAGGTACAAGGACACTGCTTTATTTTTCACTTGGCAGCTCTATCACCAACTGATCCAGGAAATGCAAAGGCTGTGGGCGGCTTCTGCATGAACGTCCCTTTGTTGGTAAGATCTACAGAGATCTGCAGAGCAAGGTACTTTCTGTCTTTCTTCTGAAATATACCCTAGCACCTGGTATTCATTGGTGGCCTCCTATCCAAGTACAAACCAGGGTTGACCCTCCTTAGCTTCCAAGATCAGAAAGGATCGGGTGCCTTTAGGGTATTTAGGCACAAGAAGTTGAACCCTGAAAATACGACAAATAGAAAACTCACAGATGAGAAGACTCCAAAAACAGACCAGCAGGGCTGAAAGCATTCAGCAGCCGACTACGGGCAAGAGAGGAGGTGGGGAATTGAAGAAAAAAAAATGGGCAGGGGGAAAAAGTGATGGGCGGAAGCTGGCCAGGGTCTGACGCTGCAAAGTTTTGCTGCAGTGTCCATTTGTACAAACAAACGCTCAGCCTCTTGGCTGCTCCCTGGGGGTAAAGCTGAGCAGAACCTGGAGCCTGAAGAGTCACTGAAGAGAAATGGTGTGTGTGTGTGTGTGTGTGTGTGTCAGGAGGTGAATAGGCTGGTTGCTTAGATGCTTCTCATCCTTTGGGCCGCCGAGGGACATTTTGAACAGGAGCTGAAGAGCAGCATCCTTTTAAATAGGGAGCATCTACACTCCCAGCCAGGGCCTGCAGAAGGTTAGATAAGACGGCACAAACAACATCTGATTTCTCCTCCTTCCCTCTCAGCCTTCCCCCACCTTTTAATCTCCTCCCCCTCTTTTATTATCGTCTTAGACCCTTTTGAATTATCTTCGCCGATACTACATTAATTTATTTGGGGCAGGTAAGGTCAGTCCTCAGACATGGTTGCTCATATTTATGTATATTTGCCAATGGAGATAAACAGGAGAAACAAATGATGAGGGAGAAGGAGTGGGGAGAGATGGCGCAAGCTGAGGAGGGGAAGACAACCCGGAGTGGGAGAGCCCGGGTACCTCCGTTGGGATGTGGAAGAGTCTGTCCCCCAGGGTGAAAAAGGGTTCAAGAAGCAGGGCATGCATGGGCTTCCTGTGATGCTTATCACTGTGGACCTGGATTATTATGCCCATATTACAGACAGACAGATGGGGGAAGGTGAGGCTGGACCAAGCGCCCCATTGAATTTGGAGCCCAGATGTGGTTTGAACTGGGGTGTGTGACTTAGAACCTATCTTGGGATTGCATATTGCCAATTCCCACATACAGAGTTAGATGCTAAACAGTCCTTGTATTGAATTGCAATACAATTATACAACTGAACCAAGACACTAAACTAGTTAGTCAATTAATTAATTAATTAAATTTCTATTCGGCCTTTCTCCCAAAATGGGACCCAAGGTGGCTCGTGATATCAGGCAGCTTACAAATGCACAACTGAAGGGATAAGACAATGCACAAGTGCATCCATGAGCGATGTGTGCCCGTGTGCAATGGCACCACATAGTGCTCCCTCCTCCACAACCTTGAACTGAACACAGATGTTCCACATTGGACAAAGATGGCCTACCACTTCCAGAAGGGAGCTGTCATAGGCGCAAGGCACCCACGGGACTTTGACTGTGCAGCTCTTAAAAATCTCTGTTCGAATTCTTTTATACTCAATCATGTTTAGATTGCTGCATACCCATTGCATTTATTTTGACAGGCTCTCTATCTTGAACAACTTTAACATGCAGGTACAATATCATCCTCTCCATGCGCAGAAAAGCTGCACCTACTGAACCGGGCCAGTGCAGACAGTTAAGAATTTCACTGGGTTCTTTTTTTTGATAAGGACTTATCAAAACTCTTCTGTTTGTTTTTTCTGTTTTTTTTTAAAAAGTGAAACTGACAGATTTATCCATCCGTTGGCAGGGATCCTTCCGGATTTTGTTTGGAGAAATGAATCAATCTCCTGGACAGATGTGCAGATTGGAACTTCACATTTCTCCAAATTTTACAGTGCAGTCAACCCCCCCCCTCCAGCAATTCACAGGTAAAGGAATATCTCAGTGTTGAGAAACAGAAATTGGAAAAGTTGCTTTGTTAGACTACAGCTCCCCATGTTAGCCGCTATGAAATTTAGGAATAAAAATTCCAGATTCAGGCTAGATTTTTTTTTCCTGGGCTGGCCTTCTCTCTCAGTTTGGGGCTATGGGATCTTTTTCTCATTTCTGAGTTGTGGATGATCCATCCCCTCCAAGATGCTAATATCCCAATTAAAATAGATTTAATTTATATCCCATAGCTTACACCATACATTAAAACAATATCACTAAAAATGTCTAAATATCAAAGTATAAAAAGCATTAAATATAATCCTCTTAAAAATCTTGATTTAGAACAGTTAAAAGGACATGAAACCTCTTGTGCATTAAGAACCCGCATACCCGTTGCAGTACCCCTAACCCATTAAAAGGTGAAAGCCTGATAGGTACAGCCAAAGGCTTGAGAAGGAGTGGAGAAAGGAAAGGAAAGGAAAGAAAAGGGAGATTTAGAAATGGGCTGGCAGGAGAGAGGAAACAGCAGGTGATTTGCCAAAGAAGAGTGAGATAGGAGAGAAGTTCAGTGCAGAGTTAGCATCTGAAGGAGGGAGCAGAGATGTGGGGAACACAGACCCAAATCAGAATGTCAAAGCTGATATTCAGATTATTCATTTGTTGTGAAAACCAACCTCTCTGTGCTGCTTTGCACAAAATTAACCTTTATCAGAAAATGCATAGGCTGTCATCCTCTTTTCCCCACTTTGCTGGGCATGATTGTCTTTCCCAATGGGTCACGTCATCTCACCATTGGTTGAAAAGTATGATAGCCTCAGTTTAGACCTTTTTGGTTTCTTGAGATAGATAAGGCTTTATTCTCAGACCCATTTCTTTTTCTTTTGGGCAGTTGGTGGTATCTGTAGAACTCTCCTCCATCACCACCTTTCAAATGAACGGATTCTCTTCCAATTTGCTTTCTTTGGGAGAAAACAACATGAATAATGAGTAATGTGCAAAAATTTCATTGTGCACATCCCTGGTGTGTGTGTGTGTGTGTGTGTGTGTGTGTGTGTGAGCATTCCTTTGGGGGCTGCTTTGTGTGCTTTCCTATAGGGAAGGCTGCTACAGAGGAAATGCCAACTGTTTCCCAAACTTTGTGCCCACCAGACATTTCAGACAACCATATCCATAAGTCCCAGCCAAACACGGCATTTTTCTAGGGATGATATTTATGCAACATCTTTGCCAGGGGGGCCAGGTTGAGGACATCTAGGATACGAGCTTGTCACTCTCTGTGAAGTGTTAGGCCTCGGTAAAATCAGTCCTGTGTTGATGTCGGGTGAGCAAATGGGCAGTGAGCAGTTTCTCCTTGAGAATAAGAGCGAGGCCAACAGGATGTCTGTCAGTCTCAGAGCAACCTCTGAAAAGGTGCTGATTGCTTTTGCGTCTTCTTCTTTTCCAGTTTGCAGAAGCCTCTTTCCCAAGCTAGCAGTGGGATTAGGGCAACTGTAGCCCAACACAGCCAGAGGACAGGCCAGGTAGGGAAAAGCATTGTGCTGGGGCCTTTGTGGCAGGTAGAGGAAATCCCGTTCTTTCTCCTTTCTCCTTCTTCTGTGTTCAGATCTTTGGGCACCTTGGTTAGGCTTCCACATCAGAGTGTGAGAAAACAACCTCTGTGGCTGGTCAGGCATTCTTTGGTACATGAGAGGTCTTTGCTGGGCATTTTCTCAGCCCTCCATCTCTCTCCCTCTTCTCTTCCCCTGCCCCCATTTTCTTCTCAGACCGCTATTGTGGAAAACGAGATAAAAATAATTCTTATGGAGGCTTCTCAAGTCAAGAGACCCTCTTCCCCTCCCTTTTTCCTCCTTGTGTCCCCCTGCTCTGTCCAGATAAAGGGCCAGGACCATAGCGCATGTCATCTGCTTTTGCACAATCAATATTCAGCAAAGTTTATCTGCCAGGCCTAGCACAGGGGGCTAATTTCAGTCACGTCAATTATTTTGATGAATGCTCACAAAGCTTGCAGTGTGGGAACAAGATAAAAAAATATTATTGCAAGGAAGAAACACGCCCACATTTGCACAGACACACACTCACTCTTTCTCTCACCCACATGTTATCTCATCCGCTCCTCAAGCTTGCCCAGTTTGGGTTATATGGTGCACATGTTTTGACAACTCTGCATGGTAAGAGAGGGAGCATTGGATCAGCAGCTGCCATGCACCAGCCTTCTCTTTGGACAAGGTGTAGATGAGGGGAAGCCTCTGTTGGCATTCTTGCTTTCCTGCACACATGAGAGGAACATAGCATCCAAGATCATGCATGACTTTGGGGCAACATCCTCATTGATTGTGCTACATGACCCATGAGAAGAATTGTAACATTGTGCAATTGAATGTGGAACCCTGTGCACATCTGAACATGGAAATGAATATGGAACCACATCCACACCCACCAGTGCAATCAGACCACATGTGCAGCTTTTTTTTTCCAATCATGAACTGTATGTTTTGAGTTATCCTTTGAGACTTACTCCGCGCAAAATTCACATATGTTTGTTTTGCCCAGGAAACACTAGTTTTTTTCTGCTTGTGCATTCTATTCCATTCAGAAGATGCAACCTCTTTCTGCTGCTGTAAAATGCTGTTCTCTGCCAAACAAATACATAGATGCTTTTTTTCTGGCACCGAATAAGTCTCAAAGTGCAAACAGTGTTCAAAACTCATGCCAGTTTTGAAGACTTCCTTGCAGAGGAAGAAGAAAATGAGTCAATGATGGCAGCCCTCATTTCACCTGTCCCTTAGCAAGATGTAACATATTGCCTGCCAAAGACATACCTTCGTTTTTCATTTTCCTTATAAATATGTAGCAGTTTCTAAAATTTGGCCTTTGCTTTGTTCAGTTTCTGCTTTAGCTATGTATTCCTGCATGGCCTGGGGTTGGACTAGATGGCTCCTGAGGTCCCTTCCAGCTCCAAGGTGCTCTGATGCTGTGATCTCAGCATTCCCCCAAAAGGGGCGGCAAAGCCAATGCAAATAGGGGTAAACAAAAGCTTCCTTTTCTTACCCTCCACCATGGTTGAAATCAGGAGACCTGTATCTGCCTTGCTCCTGATTTGACTGCCTCAGGTTCCACGCCCTTGCACTCAGAAATTCATGGTGCTTTGGAGCCGTCCCTGCGTGATTCTTTCCTAATCTAATCTAACCTGGGTTTTTCAACAGCACTCCTGCCGTCCCAATTGCTAAGAACCTAATGCCTGCGTTTGATTGTGAATGCATGGATTCGACGTGATACGTTCCTCCTTCTCTGCTCCAAAGCCAAGGAGGCCAATTTGGAAGTGACCGGCCACTGTGAGCCTGTGGCTGATAGCATGGGAATAATTGACAAGCTGTTATTTTCTTAGATTGCCATGGATTTTTCAATGCCGGGTACAGCCGTGAGGATCATGACATCAGCCCTGGAATGGCAAACAGCCTTTCCTGTATGTCAAGTCTTCAGGGTTTCAGAAAGATCTGACAGAAGCCAAAATCCTAGATCTCTTCAATGGAGTGTAAATAACCACCAGCAGAGTTGCGTTACATAACCCCAACACTGAACACCAGCCTAGTACACCAGAGGTGAATCGGTGGTCAATGCACCTGACTTCAGCTGTTTTAAACTAATAGCAATCGTGCCCATTTTTTTCCTTTGAACTACATTGCAATCCTTTAAATTTGAAAGCCACCTTCAGTTCCATTGTTGGTGGGCGGGGAGGTTATTTTAAACTCTTAAAAACAGTCTTAATAGTCTTCACATTTTAATACTATTTAAATGTGGATTTTTTGGTATGATTTTTAAAACAGCTTTAAACTCTTTTCAATTGTTTTCATGTCCTTCATAGTTGCATTCTGTTTGAATGTTGACTTTGTGTATGTTTTCAATGATAGGGCAACCATCTGAATGTATCCGCTGCCTTTGAATCCAAGTCTTGGGAGAAAGGTGGGGGTCCAAATATTTGCTGGAATCCTTTACCAGCTTTTACTTATTGTAAATTTATATATACTTAGCTAAGCAGGGGAGGTGCTAAGAAACCTGGAATTGTGAAGATGCCTAACAGGACACCAGGAAGAGTGCCCGATGCACATCGGGAATCAGTGTGTGAGATGCACCAGTGCACCATGTGCATCAGGCACTTTGCCAGCTCTGCTACATAGTAATGTAAGAGCAGTCTTCCACTGGGATATGGATTCACTCCCAAGCAGCACTTGCCATCAAGAAATCCTCCCCCCCATGCTTAGTTGGGATACCTTTTCCTGTCGTTTGAATCCATTGGTTGACTTCTTGTCCTCTGGATCAGCAGAAAACAAATTCCTCACATCTTCCATGTGGCAGCCCTTCATAGATTTGAAGATGGCTGCCATAACACCTCTTAATCTTTTCTGCTCCAGAGAAGAAAACACACAGAGCTCCTTCAACCATTCTTCCTAGGGCTTGCTTTCCAGACCTTTCGCCATCTAGGCTGAGCTCCTCTGGACACGTTCCAGCTTGTTGAGTTCCTCCTTAAACTGTTCTTTTGCCCATAGAAAGGAGAGGTGTCCTCGTGTTCATTGCCTGAGGCAGTAGAATGCCCTGAGCCTGCTCCAGTGGAGCAAAGGCTCAGTAGGCTTGAAGTGCTGGGATATCTGTTTTATCAGTAGGGGCAATGATGTAATATGCCAGGCCCTGCAAGTTTTCCTGCTTACTCTAAGTTTAGCTGCCATCCCCACAGTAGATTGAGGGAAGCAATTGCTTCTTCCAGAAACAAGATATTGTGGTGAGTTATTCCTATTGTAATATAAAGTCTTTGGGGTTGCTGCCTTGTCTTGAATAAGTAGGTAAGACTCATCAGCATGACAAAAGACCTGTTCCAGGTGAAAATCAAAAGTTTTCTTCATATTTCACATTTCTTCATATCTGAGACGGAATGAATTTGAGATCTGAAAAAAAAAATCAAATGTGAGAATCATCTATCCAGGCAACTAGGGAGTCAAGTAAGGGTGTATCTTTTTGTCACTGTTATTCTAGTGAGCAAGAATAAAGAATTTAACAATTTTTTTTCCCCCTCTCCATTGCAAGAGACTTGTCAAAAACTGCACGCTTTTCAAGGACTAGTCATTGTTTGGGACTTGTTCTGTGAAAGATGTGGGTTTTTTTAATGTGTAAATCAACATGATTCAGATGACATGATTTAGCAGAAAAGACAATGATGCTTGGCAAAGTGGAAGCAGTAGGAGAAGAGGAAGAGGGCAATCCAAGTGGATTGATTCAGCCAAGGAAGCCGCAGCCCTGAGTTTGCAAGACCTGAGTGGAGCTGCTCAGAACAGGTCTCTTAGAAGTTGAAGGCCACCGGATGGCAGCTAAGAGCAACAACAAAGCCTTCCATTGCTTCATGGGTTCTGAATGTGTTCAGCTACAGTTTCCAGCACCCCTGTCCAGCACAGCCATTAGCTAGTGGTTATGGAAGTTACAGGCCAATACTCACACACATCCAAACTCTTTACTTAAATACATTCTCTGCAATGCATTTCTCACAAATTGGTAATGACGAATTGCATGCCCCCCCAACATTACGAATTTGTGGACAAATGTTTGAAAGGTCCCCCCTTTTTTAAGAGAACAACCCTTAGGGGATTCTGGAAGGCTGGGGTTATTACCTCCAGAACCAGAAAGCCTATGCTATTTCAATAGTTCTGTTTGTGGTTTTGTCACTTGGATCAGACACCTAACGCTAGTGCTCATTCAAAAGTGCAAAAGTGAATCTGGGTGGCTGAGCCTTAAATAGAAGGTGTTCTTGTGTTTGCACGCACAGGAGACCTCTGTGTACTTACTCATTGGCAACAGTATAATAAAACAAAAGTGGCATGAAAGAAAGGAGCAGACAGGACCGAGAAGGAGAAAAAGGGAGAGAGAAAGACTCCCCCCACTTGCCCCCATCAATTAAGACGAGCTTCCTAAGAACAGAAAAGCATGGCCGCCTATCATGCCCTCTTAAGACATTGTCACCCTAATCCCTGCCAACCTCTGACCTTTCCCATAATCCCTGCCTCTTCTTTGTACTCCTGCTTCCCTTAAAGTCTTCATCACCCAGCACGCACCCCAGGGATGACATAGACTGGCGTCCTGAGACCCTCTCCGCATGTGTGGGTGTGGGAAGTCAGGAGACCATTGAGACAAGACACAAGGGAGTTGAGACTCAAAAAAATTCCCAAAGACCTTCCCCACTTGGTGCTAAAAGATTCCCAGGATCAATGCCTAACTGGTCCAGTTCAAAGCCATGCTGTGATCCCCCCCCTCTTCTTCTCTCCAGCTCCCCTCTCTCTCCACCCCCACCCCTGGTCTCATTCTACCAGAGAGTACAAAGCTGAATTCTGGATTATCGCCATTTCCATATGGGAAGCTGTGTAAGCCAGTTCAATGCATGGCCGGTCATTTTGTTCACAAGTTTGTGGCAAGCGGGAGCAAAATCCATGGGGAAATTAACCATTCATCTCTCCCCCACCTTGTGTGTGCATGCACAGATCAGTAAACACAGAGGCCTGTTTTTTTTAAAAAAAATCTCCCCCTTCCCTTCCCAGCTCCCTCTGCCTCCCTGCTTAAGCACTGCTATTGTTGTGTGTGCACAAAATCCCTAACCATAGCAGCCCATCTCTGTTTTTTGAAATCTTCCTTTCTCTCCAATTTTCAACCCATGTTTGCACTCCTGTTTCATTGGGGGTGGTCATGAGTCCTCCCCTATGGAGGACAGGGCTCTGTTTGAAAGTGCCTTCTGCATAAAGAGCTGTGGGTCTATATGCTCTCAGGGGTCAGGCTCTCCAACCAGCAGGTTAAGGTGCCTCATTTGACTTTTTGCCAAAAGCTAGGCCAGCAGTGAAAATGTTCTCCAGCCTTGTGAATATAAGGGTGTGAATTCTGCTGTTTGTCATGACCAGAGTAATCCCATAGAATTTCTGGAATTCATCAATGTGTTGATTCATCATTCAACAGCTGATTCTGGAGGTCTAATTTAGTTGGGCCTAACCAACAGGATTCATAGCATCATAGAATCATAGTGTTGGAAGAGACCCAAAGGGCCACCCAGTCCAACACCATTTTGCCATGCAGGAAGACACCATCAAACCCTCCCTTTAACGGATGGCCATCCAGCCTCTGATTACAAACCTCCAAAGAAGGAGGAGGAGATTCCATCACATTCCCAGGCAGCAGTGTATTCCACTGTTGAACAGGTCTCACCCTCAGAAAGTTCTCCCTAAAGTTTAGGTGGATCTCTTCCTGAAATTTGAAACCATTGCTCCATTGTGTCCTAGTCTCTGGAATAGCAGAAAACAGATTCTTGGGATGGTACAGAGAAGAAATCCACAACGATTGGGTTTATCCCCACATGCCAACTGGACAGGCAGGATTCTACATTCTTCCAGTTACTCTTAAGCTTCTCTTCTCCAGGCTAAACAGAGATGGTAGAAGTTCACAAGAAAGAGGCAAAGTTGACAAAAGCTCTGCTGTATGACATTTTTCTAACTGTCTTCCAAACTGTTGCTTATCCACAGCCTAGCACAAGCTTCATGCATTTATAGAACTGACTCCTATGACTTAGTCCCAGCTATAGTGAACCCAATGAATAGGTGGTTGAATGGTGACTCAACATTTGTGTAAATCCCACTACATCAATGCAGCTACTTGAGTTGGGCCATACAAATTAAAATCATTACCCTGTAATTAAAATCATATTAAAACATCCACATTGAGATAAGATTCAGCTTTTTACAATATTAAAACCATTTAAAACATACACTTAATAATGGTTTTAAAGCAATTTAAAATAGCATCCTTTAAAGCAAACGCAGCACTCTCTTAAATCCCTTTCCTTAAAATACCTTCAGTTCTAAAAACCCATCAGAATTTTTTTTATTTTTTATTTTTTTTAGTAGAGGATAAGAGCCTACAGTGCAGTCTATGTATTGCAACCAAAGCATGGAAAATGAGCAAATATGAATATCTATATTTGTATCTAGATCTATATTGAAATGGTGGTCCTCTCCATTAATGAATATGGACCACAGCTTACAGTCCTTGTTCTATTCACAATAGCTTGTGCACAAGAGCCATCATGATGCAGTGGTTAGAGAACATCAACCTAGGACTTGGATGATCCTAGTTTCACTCTCATTGAACCCTGGGTGACTTTGGGCCAGTGTCTCCCCCCTCTCTCTCAGCTAAGCCCACCTGACAGGGTTGTTGTCATTTGATGCTACAGCAGGTCACAGGTGAGCCAACCATGTGCACCAGCCTTCAGTACCCAGGAGAATGGGTGGGGAACATATGTCACATATCCAGAAAATAAAGAAAGGAACACTTCTTAGTAGATTGAGACCAAGCACCCCGCCTCTGCAGCTTGAACCTCACAATTGGTCTCTCGTGCTCCAGAATGTTTCTTCGTTCATAAGTTAGAAGAGACAATGGCAACTTCCCTGCCTTCTTTTTAACAGATGGGGCTGGTGGGAGGCAATGGGATGGGAGTTGTGGTGGGGTGTGCACATCACTCTGTGAGTATTTTAACCCCAGGGAGCATGCGGTTACATATGTGCGCATTTGTGTGTCTGTGCCTGTGTATGTGTGTGCAAGAGAAAGAGAGAGAGAGAGAGAAAGAGTCCTTTGCTCCCTCCATGTCAGAACCGCACGGCTGATAGGACACAGTGATAGATCTGCCTTGGACACACTCTACAATAGCTCTCAGACAGTCTATTAGGCAGTGATTGTCTGCCAGCAAGCCCAGCCGGGGCTGTGTGTTGCCACTGATAATGGCAGAGAACAAAGATGGCAGCTGTTTTGTGCAGGAACAGATTTGTGGCAAATCGAGATAAAATAAAGAGGAAGAAGAAAAGAGTGCTGGGGGGAGGAGGAGGAGGGAAGGTAGAAAGGGAAGGAGGGAAGGAAGGATGATGTTTTTGGTGGTGGTGCATGGGTGGGGGGGATGAGATTGGGGGAAATGAACAGCAAGGGGGCCGTGGAGGTCGTCAGTGGGCTCAGAGCATCTCTGAGCCCATGAAAAAGCAGGCAGGCAGGCAGGCAGGCAGGCAGGCAGAAGTGGAGCAGGGAGTCCTCAAGCAGAGAAGCAAAAAAGCTGCAGCATCTTGAGGGGAGAAAAAGAAAATTATTTCAGGCTGCTGGTATCTCCAGGCAGATAAGGCTCCACAACACAGAGGCTATCGAGGGGTGGGGTGCAGGGGTGGGAATTGTCCCTGGATTTGTATCTTTGCCTGGATCTTTTCTGGATGTCTCATATTCCTACTGTCCCTGGTGGTATGCATATCCCAAGGCATCCAGGAAGGGGAAACTTCATGAGTTGGTGGCCATTGGGGATTTGGGCCAGGCAGAGGCAGAAAGGGATGCCATTTCTTTTTTGAACTGGTCCCTGTTCCTGAGCAGAGCAAGTCTGTAGCCTGGAAATGGAGCATACGCTTTGCATGCAGGAGGTTGCAAGGTAGGGACCAAGAAATCCATCAGTTTTGCTTTCTTTCACATTCATTTTTCCCAAATGAATAATTTTCCCAAACTTGGGGCATCCTGCTTAGCCTCAGAGATACAGAGGCATGTAGCTGGATAAGAAGACTTTATCTATGGTTCAAATGGGCTGCTCATGGCCTCACAGGATATAGAAAGAGCAGTGCTTGCAGTAGGTCAGTTAGCATCCAGCTGGCCAATGGGAGAACAGATTGTGGCACTAGATTGATTTGATTTGATTATCTTTTGGGGACTGGAGCACCCAGAATCACTCCGCTCACATGATCATATGCCATTTTGGCTGAGGAATTTGGGGAGCTGAAGTCCAAGATGGAAGTTTTCCAAGCTCTGAGGACTCCTGGGCAAGAAGATATCATTTTCTAGGAAGCCTGAGCACCAACCTTATTTTTTCGTATGAAATTAAAACACCAGCTACTGGTCTGAGTTTCCCCTCTTCTGTGGTTTTGCACACATGTGTGTGCACGCATGTTCAGGAACAGACAACATACATCAGGAGAGACTGACCATCTCATACACAAAAGTCCTGAATGCTGAATAAATACTGAGCAACCTCTAAGGTAAGAACGAACCTTATTGGATCAGGCCAACGGTTCATCTCACCCAGCCAGCCTCCAACAACTTTGGCATGTCATCTTTGTTCTCCTTCCGCTCTCATTGCTTTGGAGCTGTAATGTCCCACAGGGAACTCGCCCGGAGGCTGGCTTGAGCCTAGCCTATTTAGATAACCTTCTGGTTGATCTATAGACAGCAGAATATCTCCCTGCAGGAGAATCCCACAAGAGCTCAGCCAATCCCCCCTAATCTCCTTATCAGTGTAGGCCTCAGCCGCGAGGCCTGGTTATCTCTCCGGATAAAAGAAGAAGGACAGTGCACGGCTGCACCCGTCCTGGAAGAGGGCCCCCCTTCCTATTTAATCCTGCCAGGCCTGGTTCTCCCTTTATCCCGGCAGTGACCAACCCTCCCTCCACTTCTTGAGAGAATCTCTGCAAAGTCCATTCACGCCTGAGGTGACCGGAGAGGAGGAGGAGGAGGACCAAGAAGATGGACTCATCTTAGCACCTGTGGGTAACAAATTGTTCAGGGCAAGACAGAGGCACAAAACAGGGCAGACCTAAGCCAGGGAAGTGGGAAAGTGATGCAGGACTGGCCCTATTATAAGGCAGAGCAAGGCAGCAAATGCTTAGCTGCTGGCTTTGTTATTAATGGCTGGAATTCTGTGGGTGTCCTCCACACATGTAACTTCCCTTATCGAAGCAGATTGGCATTTTCCTCTGAAGCTTAATAGACACAAAGAAGTGGAGTTAGGCATGCCACATGCATGCATATGTGGAGATATATACATAGAAACATACAGACACATGTGCACATGCATGCACAGGCAGATGAATATGTAAATATACTTGTACAACTTCGGGGGGGGAGGTCACATTTGGTTGTGCAGAATTGCCCTTTCAACACAAGGTCTGAGTGCCACAATCTGTGCATAACTCCCCCTGCAGAGATTTACAATGGACAACCTTGATGTACGATCCTGATCCTTGACCATTGTATATTTTCTACCAGGGATCAGTAAATGTAATTGTGGAGTTTTATGCTTCTTTTGCCAAAACAACCTACTTTGCACCCTAAATTGGGGATAGGGCATGATTTGCCATTCTGCCTATGCCAGCAGTGGAAAGCATGTGAGGCACTCCAAATGACAGTGGACTACAGCTCCCACCATCCACCACCACCGGTTACACCAACTAGGACGGGTGGGACTTGTAGTCTGACAGTATCTGGGGGAACTCGGAGAATTTAGAAAGTCAGTAGACAAATGTGTTCATTGTTAACATGCGTAAAAATCTAATGTAATACCATTTTAACTGAAGAAGGGATGTTCAACAATTAAGATAATTTTAAATTGGCATCGCAATTTATGTTACATCACTTTACTAGAAGTGTTATTAGAATAAAGACGAAGATTGTAATGACTCAGAATGTTTGGACAAATGTATCATTGGGACAAAATGTGTTGTGTCTCAGAGAACAAAGTTCTTGCAAGTTATATTCTTAATATATTTGTTTCCCTTTCTTTGGTTTTTATTTCACATGGATTTCAAAAGTTTCTACAACTTTCTGAAGTTCTCTGGATTTTATACATATAAAGAAATATCATATGGAAATTTTATTGTGTTTAGAAATGGTGTGGAGGAGGTTTAGCTACTGAGAGCTTTAACTTCTGAAGCCTCTCACTCAATTTGTCCCAATGGAACCATTTGTTAGTAAGTTTGGGTTTTTTTAGTCTTCCAACCTAGACCCAAATTCTTCTAACCTAGACCCAAATTCTTCCAACCTAGACCCAAATTCCAAGACACCAAGACTTTGGGACAAGAAAATGCTGGGTAAGGTAACATTAGCAGGGTCTTCAGCACTGTGGCTCATTTAATTAATTAATCAGCTTAATCAATAACTTCATTCTGGGGCAACATTTATGTGGAGATCACTTTAGCTTAAACAAAAGTGTTGAAGCAATTTTATTTTTTAAAAAATAATTGTAATGAACCTGCCCCTTTTTGTTAGCAAATTTCCAGCTTAATTTGTAACTCAATTAATTTTAATTCGTTAGGTCCTGTCACTGACCGCACTTTTCCCAGCTCTGGTTTCTATTGGTTTTGCCACTGGGGGAAAGCAGTGTAGCCTTCCTATTCCAGGAGGATTCTTTCCCCTACAGTGCTGAAGGGTGTTGTGCCGTGGCATTGAATCTTGCTAAATGTATTGTTTTGTGGAAAACATGGCTCGCCTTGGTAGGCCAACACAGACAGGCAAGTCAACAACAAGACATTTTCCTGTTAAGTTGCCCAGGGTCAAAACAGGATTGTTGCTCCTGCCTTCCTGTTCGGAGTGGCAAGAATATTTAAAAATATGCCGAAAAAGGATTTAAAAATTATTTTAAAATGCCCCCAAATGTATTTCTCAACTGTTAGGAACCCCCGGGAAGGAGAATCCACTCCAGAGTGCAGTGTGAAAGGAATCCCAGGAGAGAGAGAGAGAGAGAGAGAAGAGAGAAGGAGGGAAAACAGGACCACGGACAGCTCTCTGCAGCCAAAATGTATGCAATGCATCTAAACTGGAATGTTGTCCCAGCTAGGAACTGAAGGCAGAGCTGGGCAAATTTTGCCCCTCCAGGTATTATTGGATGGCAAGTCCCAGCATCCCTGGCCATTTTAAGTAATGATGAGGAGTGCTGGGAGTTAACAGTCCAACACCACCTGCAGGCTACCCTTTCAGGAGGTGGAACACTTTGAGGAGTGGGAAGCTTAAGGAGTGGAGAACATGCGGCACTCCAGATGTTGATGAACCACTAGTCTTGTGTGGAGATTTGGTGCTCTAAGCTTCAGCCTCTCTCAAAGTCCCTGACCACTGGTCATGCTGTATGGGAGTCAGGGAAACTGCAGTCCAGAATATCTGGAAGGCACTGAGTTTCCTGTGTCCCTGCTTGTGCTAAATAAGACTACACCCTATTACCCAAGCAGAGGGTCCACTGTTACTGGAAGACTGGGGCTGAGGTTCTGTTGTGTAATTCTGCCATCATAGTTCTTGCAGTATAAGCAGGGGCATATACAGTGGTGGTGGTGTAGTATCTGCGTAGGGGAAAAAAAGCCCACGGGAGGAAGAGAAGGCAGGCAAAGTCATAGCCGTCCTTGGGAGGGGAGGCTGTTGGATCTGAGGAACCTATTTCTCCAATGATCATCTTTTCTGAGGGAAGGTCACACTTTGCCCACCCTTGCTTCGCACTCCTGCTTGGAGGATGGAGGGTGTTATTCCCCGGGCACAACATTTGCAGGTCACAACTGTCTTTGGAAACCTAGGGTTGGGGGGTGCTGGGGGCAGGACTGAAAGTGGAGATGTGGTGCGCAGGGAAAAGATCTCTTGCTGCTTCTTAACCCTGTTCTTCCTCCAAAACCCCCTTTACTTTTCAGGCTAGTCCCCTTGCTCTTGTATATCAAATTCAGCCTGGACTTTTGAGAGTTCTCCTCACACACCTTCCTAAAACAGAAGTCCACTCCCTTCACCAAGACATGGTGGCAAACCAAGGCAGAAAGCAAAAATGTGCCTAACCATTGGTGTACCCATTGGTGTGTGGGGAGGTGTCCCTTATTTCCCTATGCCCACAGCTAAATGCATACAAACACACACATGCCTCATTTTACCACCCCCTTTCAACATCACACTTTGCTTTGATTGTGTGTGTATGTGTGTATGTGTGTACACACGCTAACAGAAAGATCTCCCTACCCTGGTGCTTCATCCTCTCATTTCACCAGTGTTTAAAGTTTCACTGGGGGTCCTTTTTTACCCTCCCTTTCATGCACCCCCTCTTCCCCTCCCTTTCCCCTTGCATTATTTTGGGTCCCTCTTTCTCTCTTCCCCATAGCCCCCCTTTAAGCCTCCATTGCCCCACTCCATTTCTCTAGCACCCCATGCCACCATGATGACACCACACTGCTCCTTTTTCTCTTCCACTTTCCCCAACTGTCCTTTCTCCCCCCACTTCCCATCTCTGATTCTTTTGCCTCTGTGCCGGTGGGTGCGCACACACATCTTTCCTCTCCCTTGCTTGCTATTATTGGTGCTCTCCCGTCCCATTCTTTCCCCTGCTCCCTCCCCCACTTTCTTTGCCTTTAATTTCTGATTAATATGTTCTTAGCCAAGGAACGTGGAGTTTAAAAAAAGGAAGAAGAAGAAAAAGCAAGGGAGAGCAAGGGAGGGAGGGAGAAGGAATCTTCTAAATAAATCATCTAGTCCTGTGAGGAGCTAATCTCTCAGTGACGGCCCATGTTTATCTAGTTTTTAGCAGTGCATGTTAAATAGTGATAGGCGACTCTCGCTCTGCCTTTTTCCCTCCCCAACCCCCCTTCCCTGGAACTGCTGTGAAGGGATTTTTTTTAAAACTTCATTTCCCAGAAAGAAAGAAAGAAAAATATTGTAAAAGCACAGATAAGTCTCTCTCTCTCTCTCTTCTCCTCCCCCCCCAATTCAACACGGTTTACTCCCGCAACAGCTAGCCTGCGTGATTTCAACCGAGGGCCAGTGGCCACACAGACTACAAAAACAGTAGGGGCTCTGACACAAACACACATGCCTCCATGTGCACTGAAACCCAGATCCAGCAAGCATGGAGGCACGCAGACACATACACGTGCATGCACACTGCATGACACAAATGCATGCAAACAGGCAAGAAGAAACATTGACATAGGAATGCTAAAAAAATAAAAACAAAACTCACAGGGACACAGAGAGATGTAGACACAGACCCAAACAGAGATGTACAGATACAAAGATTTTGGGCCCTTTCACACTACCCAATTATAGCATTTTGATTCTGCTTCAGCTGCCATGACTGCCTCCTATGGAATCCTGGGATTTGCAGTTTAAGGAGAGGTATTTAGAATTCTCAGGCAGAGAGCTTTGGGGCCTCAGCACACTACAAATCCCAGGATTCCACAGGAGGCAGCCATGGCAATTAAAGTGGAGTCACGGCACTATAGTTATGTAGTGCGAGAGGACTGCCAGAGACAGAGGCAGATATATACAGAGACACCCATGCAAACACCCACAGATAGAGAGATGCACACATACAGAAGTGGAGACACACAGGCATACAGAGGGTATCACATACAACACAAGCACATGCAAAGACACAAATACAGTTGCACACACACAAGTCCACCCAGGCCACAGGGAACAGTGGCCCACCAGAGACAAACGAACTCAGACAGTTTGGGGGGGGGTTGGTCTCTTTTGGGGTGATACAGTTCCTCTTTCTTTGATGGTGCATGTACCCACCCTGCACACAACTAGTTTTCAAGATGGCACAGGGTGCAGTGGATATGGGTTGCCAGCCTGGCATCTTTTGCTGAGCAGAGCAGAACATGTGGGCCACCAGCCTCTCCCTCGACAAGTGGCTCTGTTCTACGGAATGCAAGGCTGCATGCAAAAGACTGGGCCGTATGGGAAGAAGCGCCGCTAATTTCCACGTGGAGAGAGAGCCTTCCTTGGATGCAATTAAGCACTGAGCATTAAAAACACAGTAATAAGGGGCTATGGCGAGGGGAGGCTGAGCAGTAATTGAAATGATATCCAGCTCAAATATGGAACCGCTAAATGGTCTCTCCAAGAGTTTTATATTGACACGGGCCTACCTACCTTGTTCATTTATTAAGTTAACTGGTGACTTATCAATGCCCTCGCCATCTCTGCCTTTTGATCATCTGGCAGTTGGAGAGCCTGCTAAAGGAAAGGCAGGACAAGGCATGAGGCTGGGGCCTGGACACTGTAATAATAATTCAGACAAAGTCACCCCAGCTTTGAAAGGGATGATGAAGGTCAACAGTCAACTGGCTTGCAAGAGGGGGAGAATATCGTCTTTTGTGCAATGTTTTGAACCCATGTGCACCTAGAACCCTGTGTGAAAACAGTTTCTCAGAAATTCACATTCATTTGGCATGGAGAGAGATAAAACCCTCCACTCATTTTGCATGGGAGATGGGAAGGACCATTTCACCAAATTTCACCCTGGGAAAGGGAGGAAACACTGCTGGCTGGCTGGTCCTCACTTTGCATCCTCCTCAGTGTCCCTAACTTTGTTTTGTTCTGGGATACTGGAGAGGTGCCCTCCTTGATCAAAACAGTGGAGAAAATTTCAGGGGGAAAAAAATCTACAAAGCTTAGATTTGAAAGGAAAGGGCTTTGAAGCGGGTGCTGCATTGTTTCAAATTGGACTATGCTTTAAACAACTTTTAGTCCCTTTTAGGTTTATGTTGTAAATTGTCTTAATAAGGTTAACGGTTTAATTCTGTTTTCATGCTGTCTGTAAAAAAAGTGTAATTATTTTTCTTTGGAAGCTGCTGTGAGTCCCAGACGTGGGAGAAAGATGGGGTATAAATAGAGATGATAATGATAAGGATGGATCACCATCATCATCATCATCAATACCTACCCTCCCTCCTCCTCCCCCCAAGATAAAACCCACTTTATTTAGCTCCTTTGTCCAGGCTTCTGAGGCCACAACCACACAACAGATGAAGATCCACCTCTCTGCTTAATCGTAAAGGGGTGTGAGGGAAAATGAGGAGAAGTGTGGGTAAAGGAGTATCTTCCTGCTGTTTTGTTTTGCTCCTATGAAACAGCAAGTAAGGGGAGCCACTGGCTTTCACGTCAATCTGTTAGTGAATCCATGTCAGGTTTTATTCTGAACTTTCCAGGACTTTTCCAAGGTGCTGGATCTAGTTGGGGACCAGAGCTCAGAACCTTGGATAGCTCCTGATATGGAAGCTACTGGCTTCTTCTTGACAGCACGTGTTCATGGGGAATGACAGCAGGGAGGGGAGAGGGCTTCATGAGGAAGTGGATGCCAAGGTAAGGTTGAACTTGTGACACTCAGGTTGGGAGAGCACTGTCCCACGGCATTTTTCTGCCTGAGGCAAAGGACAAGATAATGGTCACCATTCTATGTGCAGGAGCCAAATAGAGAAGCATGGTGGTTAAACCTTCCTTCCACACTGATGTTGGGAAAGGATCAACCATGCTCGAGGGTACAGAACCAGTTGTATGACACATAAACCTCTGTCTTTCATCAGAGAGGAATGGCCAAGAGATTGAGGCAGAATCGGTTGTAGGTGTTTTGGTGGGTGTGGGGTGCTCCTGCTGTCCCCTTGCAACTGCCACCTGAAGTGCTTGCCTCTCATTGTCCAATGGTAGGGCTGGCTTTGGGTCCAGTTTCTATCAGCCTTGTTACTTCACCCTTATTCTGATATTCTGCTGCTCCCAGTAGCAGCACCTCTGCATCCCTTTTCCTTCCTCCATCCCCATCTTCACTAGGACGGATCCGGGTTCCCCACCATTCCTTTCTCCCACCCCCCTACAACACTCTGTAAGTTCCTGGGGATGGTTTGAGAGGACAGCTGTCAGTGAGCTGAGATGTAATGGCTGCCTGGAGAGCAGTTAGTAGATAATTAATATTTGCTGCACAGTGCTGTGATCGCTCTCTGTCTTCTGCCTGACAGGGGACTTAGGGAGGGAGGGGGGAGTGGGAAGAAAGACTGGGACGCCAGTAATGTCATAAAAACCTAGACACTTTAAAAGTGCCTGCTAGCTCCTTTGCCAGCCCATATGCACAGGTAAAAGAACTGTAGAAGAACACTAAACTAATTCTAGACCTGGATGCTGAAGGATCCCTCTCTTTAAAAATGTACATGGAGACTGACTTCTCTTACCCAGCATGGACAAAGGTACAGATTGGCACTTAGTTAAGGACTGACTAGGGATGTGTGAGAAATTGACTCCATGGAGGTTTTCTTTTAATGATTCACCCAATTTGCACTCTCAGACCCAACCTGGAACTGGACTGAATTTGTGGCATGACAGAAATGGGTACCTTCCCAGGTTTGTGATGCATACTGTGATGAAAGGGAAAAAAAACATGCTAAGCAATATGTGCACATTTGAAAAATGTACCAACCGGTGATGGAAATTCACAACAATTTTCTCCTTGCACATGAAGATGAGTAATGTTGGTAGTTTTCTCCTCACTGCATGAAAAAAGAAATATTCCTTCACAGTATTCTCCCTGCATTCAAGTGTTTTGAAATGTTTTGGAGGAATATTTTGCAGAGAAAAACACATGTCCTTCCCCGGGGGGAAAAAAAAAGCTGTTTTCTGTGCATGAAACAGTGTTTTAGGCACAGGAAGCCCACTTTCTGTACATAAAACAGTTTGGGGGGTTTCTGTGCCAAAGACTCACAGAAGAATTTTTCTTTAACACTTTGGGATGCTGGATAACCAGAAGAAAATTGCACAAAACTCTAGCTGATCTATTTTTCTTTCTAACATGGTTTCCCAACTGTGAAGAATCCAAGTTTTTCATCTGGGAATGAACAATTACAAAGACTCTTTCCATCCCTAATTACCCCTCGCCCCCTTGCATGCAGTTCTAAGACGCAGCAATATAATGCTAAATGTATTGCTTGTGACTATATGACAATGCAAAACAAAATAATACAAATACAGACATGCAAATATGTGTGTGCGCACAGACACACACAGAGTAGAATGCATGAATATTTACAAATGACTCCAATCCCGCTATTTAAAATATATGCAAACATATTTTCATGAGTGGGGGCATGTATCCATTAATATGTTCATTGGAAAAATGCAAACCAAATGCACACTCATTTTTTGTCTTTTTGAGATGTCTACAAGGAATCAACACTGAACACTTTGAGGTGGGGAAAAGAAGGAAGGCTGGAATCCTGTATCAGCTACTTAGTTAAGTATAGGTAACTAAGGACCTGACAACTCAGTTACTTAGAACTTAAATATAGTTAAACTAAATCAGTATACTACTAATAATAACTACATATACTTAACTAAGTAACCTTTCCTAGGACACACATACACCTAAACCTGATGGAAACTTAGGAGTAAATGCCAGGTTCTTTCATCTGATCCTCTTGATCATTCTTATCTCTGCTTGTTTGGCGCCCTCAAGCTAGCCTGCCGCTCTTGGCTGTAATGGAAGATGCTCTGACCGATGGCCAAAGTACTGAAGTCAGCCTTATAAAGGGAGTTTGCATCTCACGAAAGTAAATAGATTTGATTTCAGCAGTAGAATTTGCAATTAGGGGCTTAACACTGCACAAAATTCACAGGTGGTTGTTTTGCTTAGCAAATAGCATTTCCTGTGCAGGAAACAGCCTTTGCTGCAAAGAAAATATGATTTCTGCACATAAATGTTTTCTACACCGAAAAAGCTGTTTTCTGCATAGGAGATGCCATTTTCTGTGCAAAAAAACCCCACGTGAATTTTGCATGGAATAAGTCCCAAATTGTGAAGATACATATATGGATAAAAAGTTTTTTAAAATGTCTAATTTTTCTTTATTCCTATTTTTATCAGCTGCTTTGAAAGCCATTTGGAGAGAGCAACTACTATCAAACAAGAGAGGGAAACCTTTGGCCCTCAAGATTTTTTTCCACAGCAGTTCCTATCATCCCACATTGTTGGTTATGATGGGTGGCGTTGATGGAAATTGAAGCCCAACAACACCTGAACTTTTGAGGACTATAACCCACTTCATCAGAGATATACACTGTTACCCAGAATTTCATACATAAAAATATGCACTCCACATGGTTGGGAGTGGCATTGTGGACAGTGAGGTCAGAAGGCAATGAAAATCAGAAAGTATTGCTAGTGACAACTCCATTATTAACACTGTCTGTTCACCAAATTGCTGCTGCTAGTACAGATACCTGCCGCTAGCTAAGCTAGTTAACTCGTGCATTGAAACCCCTGCCTTCACAAAGATGTGTTTAAAGTTTCCTCGAGGACCTCCTTTTCAATGAGGATTTTGCAAATAATGGCCTGAATCCTATTGCTAGTCCCAATCAGCACAGAACCACTGAATGAATGGGATTTACCTATGTGTGGACTCACTGTTCAACAATTGACGCCACAGGTCCAATCTAGCTGGGGCTAAGCAATAGGATTATTCAGGCCTTAAAATATCCTTTGGAAAGCTGCAATTGTACTCCATCTAGAGATGTGGGAAATTCTCCAGGATCAAATACCACTTAGAATGAGCCACCCTGCTCTCTTGACCAGCCATGACTCATGCTGTCAGGGCAACAGTTCCTGCATTCACATCTACATATCTGTCAACTTATATCAAGGAAGCCATTCTCAATTTCATGGCCAAATGGGGATTTGAATTGGGATATCTCAGGTTCTGACCATCACCCCATGCTACATGTGTGCAGCTTCAGCTTAATACACAAACCCTTCCTTTTCCTTTCTCCCTCCCAACTTGTGCATGTAAAACATCACTTATGGCAAAGCACGTGTATGTTTATTCACGGGCATATTTAAGGATGAACAAAACTATCTCTTTCCCTGGCCTAGATTCTACATGATCAAATGTAGCATAATAGCCCCACATGTGGGATTCTGCCACAACAGGGACAGCTATTCTATAATTTAGCACCTCAAACTTTATTGAAAACAGAAGTGTTCAAGCCTAGAAGCTGAAGAGCTCAGTACCTAAAGCCTGTTGCCAGGGTAGACAAATCTCAGTTTTTCTCTCTCCCATGCGTGCGTGTGTATTTCAAAAAAGGAAACTCAAGTTCTTCCATCTTATTTCTTAATCAGGAACAAGAGCCATGAAAAATTCTCACCCCATGTGGTCCAGGGACAGTAATGTTCCTGTTGAGATTGGAGGTGGTCAAGACCATGGACAGCTCACTGTGTGGTTGATTCCAATTCAGTTGTTATTGCATGCCTTCAAGTTGTCTCTGACTTAAGGTGGCCCTAAGGCAACTCACTCATGGGGATTTTTTGGCAAGATTTGTTGGGGGGGGTGTCACTGCCTTCTTCTGAGGCTGAGAGAGTGGGACTTGGCCAAGGGCACCCAGTTACTTTTTATGGCCAAGTGGGGATGTGAACCCTGGTCTCCCGCATCCTAATCCAACAGTCAAACCAGTACACTCACAAGATTGGCCAATGATTGGCCCTTGAGATGTTTTGGAGTTTGGACTACAGTTCCCACAATACCTTGCTGTTGGCCCTGTTGGCTTATGGGTGTCAAGAATGTTTTAATGGTGTATTCCTGCATGGCTGGGGTTGGACTTGATGACCCTTGTGATCTCTTTCAAGTCTATGATTCTATGTTTCTACGATTTTCTTGACATCTATTGGAAATCAGAAAAATCAAGATTCACCAGCCCTACTCAGAAGGCATACAATGCAGCAACCTTGCTCAAGTTGAAAACCTTTAGGTCCAGTCTGGCTAGCTTAGGGGGCACAAATGCACACATACAGTTTCCCCCCCCCCCAACACCTTATAATTGGTTCCCTCCACTCTCAGCATCTGCCAGTGGAGTCTGTTGCCTCACTTTGCCTGGTGGTCAACTCAGCTCTGTTTTGGATTCCATTTTGCATTCTGTGCCATTCTCTTATACTTTCAAAGTGTGGGATTGTTTCTTCCCACAGCTCCCTTGTGTTGCTGCTGGCTGACATGATGAGAATGAGGCCAGCCACAGGCTGCATCATTCATTCATATGACTGGTTTGCCATCGGTGTTGTCTTAAGATTTTTTTTAAAAAAACAATTATCCAGACCGCTCCTTCTGTTCCTGTCAATGTACTTGAGTGCCCAGCCAGATGGGGAAGAAGACATTTGGGGTGACCTTGAAGTGCCCATGTTGCATTTGGAGGGTTTGGTTTTCCAGAGCAGAATGAGAGCCAGAGCAGAGAAGCCTGAGGAGACCAATGTGTTTCCTAGACTGCATTCTGAGTTGCACAAAAGCATCCTTAACAATTGCGAGCAATGCCACTGTGCTGAGACCTGCAATGATTTAAGCTCAGTGGGGGTCTTCCCACACATTGTGCAGTATCATCAAACAAAGGCCAATTTCATAGCAGCCTAAGTGTGCCATGCAGTTTTACCCCTTGCCCTCTAATTGGCTGTCAGTGGGGGGTGGTTCCATATCGTTAGCCAGCCAATGAAACAGGATGTCTGTGGATGTCGATGAAACATGTATGCCTATTAGCCGACGGAGGAGTCATCAACATGGCTTAGATCTTATGACGAGCAGGCAGGATACAAAGAGTCATAGCTTATCAGGGATAAGTACAGTGCAGGGACCCTTGCAGAGGTACCCTTGCAGAAGCTCTCCAGTTTTAATAACACCTTTCCTGCCCCTTGGAATGTTTTGACCCTGGTGCCACTAGTTATATTGGGTTTCTTATACATGAATGTTTTCTGGATGAAATATGAGATTTTTGCACAGACAAATATGGAGGCAGCCAACGACTATCATGTCAGTGGGGGACTGAATCCACTTCAGGTTTTAAACTAGGCTTTACAGGAGTTCTCCAAGGTGCTGAACCTATTCCAAAGTGCTGGATCCTAGCCTCCAAAAAAAAATTCAGCACCTTGGAGAGTGCCTTTAAAGCTATTCAAAACCTATAGCGGATTCATTGACATGAGAATCACTAGCTACCACTATACAAACACATGACCCCTGAGGACAGTACTGTGCAAGATGAACTTCAGCTGTACTGTACTAGTTCCCAGAAAGTTTCAAGGAAGAGCATGACTGGGGAATTGTGCTGAAAGTCTGGAGAGAGGACCTGGTCCCGTCATGAATGAATGAATGAATAAGCCATTTTGGAACACTCCATCCTCTACATTTTTAACTGCAACCATCCATACAGGTTTTTGGAGCAGCTGAAGGCAGAAGCTGAAACACTGTGATACAAAACTTAAATAATTCTGCTGGTCAGTCACTGAGTCCATCAGTGACCTTGGGCAAGTTCTACTCTCTCAGCGTTAGAGGAAGGCCATGGGAAGCCTCCACTGAATACATCTCACCAATGAGAGGTAGCACAATCTATTAGTTGGGGAGTTGGCCTAGCACTGCAGGAGGCCAGGATTTGAATTCTTGCTCAGACATGGAAACCCATTGGGTGACCTTGGGCAAGTTACACACTCTCAGCCTCAGATGACGGCAAGGGCTAAACACCCTTGGAACAAATGTTGCAAAGACAATCAGAGGAGAGGACTGGAGTCCACTTGAAGGCATATAACAACAACAACAAAGAAGTTTAAACCACGTACATGTATGTATATTTCTGTGTGCATGTATCGGTTGCCAAAGCCAATTCTACCAACTGCTTAGCCCCTCCCCCTGCCCGTGGCTGCCCCTGGTGTGACAAACTGACCACATCTCAAATACTCTGGCCCCTGAGTTCAGTCCCCCATCAGAAATCCACCCGAGGGCACGCCATGCCGTCGCTTCTTTATTTGGTTCTGTCTCATAATTACACAACTGTTCCTGCCACGCAGCATTAAGCAGGGACTGGGTGAGGAGCAAGTATGTGTTTGCGAGCATGCGTGAGTGTGTGTGTGTGTGTGGTGAGCACTTACACTGCCCCCCCAGAACGCCTTCTGTCGCTGCATAAACAAACACTCAGCACCCAGGATTAGCCTTACAACACCGGCAATGCCTTCAAGGTAAACAAACAGCAGACACTCCTGCTGGAATCTGGCTGGCACCAACCGGCTGGCAAGGAATCTTGGCAGTGTGGCAGACTCTCAGGCTTAAGGCTAGAAGGCCTGCATTTCAGTCTTGGCTCTGCCACTGCTGAGCCGAGGGGCCCTGGGCAAGTCAGTTTCCCTTCTCCGCACCAGATGTTCCCCATAGCAAATGCTGAAAAACTGAGTGGGTACGGGAAAGGACAATAGAGCTCTGGCAAGGTTAATTTTTTTTGGACCACAGCTCCCAGAATCCCCCTGCCAACAAGGACACAATTTTTTTAATAGCACCAACACCCTCATCAGACCCACAAATCTACTGCAGCACATGAAGTGTGCTGCTCCTCAGGCCAGCCAGCTGTCTGAGGGTCAAATCCCCCCACCTTCCAGCTGAAATCTCAGCCATTTTTGTTACGTTGCAGTGCAAGAGACCTGTGGCCACCTTTGGAGTGGCAAGAAATTTTCTTGCTGATGAAAAAGGATGGGTCACCGTGACACTCAATTCCCCCTGCTCAGGAGGTTTTTTCCTTAGTCTGAAGGGCATAAAGAAGTTGTGGAAAGAAAGTTGCACAGGAGATGCTACCTAGCCTTGGTGAGAGCCAGACTGCAGGTGCATGCTCTCCTGATGTCTCAAATGACAATTCCTGTCTTTATGATGACTGCCCTATGCTACTAGGGCTTATGGGAGATCCAGTCCAAAATATTGGGAAGCTCTCTCTTTACTCCAAGCCCTGGGGCTTGCTTTCCCTCCCCCCCAAGTCAGGAGATTTGGACTCTGGTGACTCTAATTGGGGTGGCACCTTTCACTGTGACGGAGTCATAACCTTGGTGGTGCATATTTCCAATTCTGAACAATTGCACTGGCTTCCAGTTTGCCTCTGAACTCAATTCACATTGTTGGGTTTGACCTACAATGACTTAAGGCTGAAAGATCTGTCCGAGATCTTCAGCGGAGTGCCTACTAGGTGTGCACCATACCAAAAGCCTAGATGGAGAGGGGTCCCCAGACTTTATATCCACCTTCCATGCACATATCAACCATTCTTTTCATCCTCCAATGCTACTCATCTAGAGTTTGTCTCCCTACCTGAAGCCCAATAATTTCCTGAGACTTCAGCTGATGCCTAGAGACCTGGCAA
Organism: Ctenosaura bakeri; assembly: GCA_948474755.1. Lineage (NCBI taxonomy): Eukaryota > Metazoa > Chordata > Lepidosauria > Squamata > Iguanidae > Ctenosaura > Ctenosaura bakeri. The sequence goes on along the minus strand of CAOLHI010000066.1, from coordinate 464,638 downwards.
CCCTATAGTGCCTTTCATCTGGAGCATGCCTTTCATCTACAACAGCACTGTTGATGAATAAATAATCTGGTCCTGACTGCAGTTCTCATGAATCCATCGGAAGCTCTCTTTTCTTCCACTTGGGTCATGTAACAAAAGGAGGTGATCTGCCTTTCTCTGCTTCTCTCAAGCTCAACATCTTACCTTGAGGGCATAGATGCCTTTTCCTTGCTGAAAGCTGAAATTCATGAAGGAAAGTGAGGTTATGGTGTTGCTGAAGCTCAGGATGGGAAACGTCAAAAGGCTTCTGTAGGCTGCCCAGGGCGATCCCATGGTATTGTGCTGCCTGAGAGGGAGCAGCAAATGGTATCCCTCCCCTGAAGTTCAAGAGGAATAGTACTCAAGGCCAACCAAGTTCTGTTGACACCTGAAGCAGAAAAAAAAAAAACTCACTTGCATACTTCCTTCCTGGCAGAAAAAATATAATAAGAATCAATTAAAATAACACACAATCTGAGGCCCTTTCATGGTAACCCCAATCAACAGCCCTTGACTGCTTCCTCGTTGTGCTGAAGTCCCTAACTTTACAGCAGCTGTGACCTTGTCAATATCTCTATGTGGAGTTCGGGTTGATGGAAAAGAACATTTTATCTCTTTACCACTCCTTTGATTTCTGATTATCAGACCATGAGTATCAATTCCCAACAAGTAAAAAAAGGTACCAGGTACAAGAGGGAGCCAACACAAGGCTTGAGGGGTCCAGATGCCAAGGTTTATTTTGGTACCTCCAAAGAAAACCATTGGGAAAAAGTCCCTAAGAGGTGTGTGTGTGTGTGTGTGTGTGTGTGTGACTCAGTCAGAGAGAGAGATCCAAAGAGCCTAGTGACTGTGAAGCATCTGTGGCTTATTCACACTGCAACATTGTACTGTTATGATTCCATTTTAACCACCATGGTTCCAACCTGTGTAATCTGGAGATATGGAATTTAGGGAGGGGCACTTAGAATCCTCAGTTAGTGCTTTACCAAAGTACAGATTTCAGGAACTCTGAAGCAAGGGCCTATTTTTCTGCTGAAGACTAGCACTGCTTTTTCTCCAGGGCCTTCACACTATACAATTACCACACATTGGGCCTTTCTGCCCTACACTGTGATACTGCTATTACTCCACTTTCAACCTGCTATGGAATCTCTGGGTCTGCAATTTAGGGAGGGGCATTTAGACTTCTCAGCCAGAGAGCTCTTTGGCCTCAGGAAGCTACAAACTCTGGAATTCCGCAGGATGTTGAAAAGTGGAAGAATAGCACTATAACAGTGTTGTGTGGAAAGGCCCATTGATTCCACTGCCACTGCCATGGCAGCATCCTATGGAATCCTGGGACATGTAGTTTGGGGAGACACTATTGGTCTTTGGAAGAGAATTTGAAATAGCTCTTGAAACTACAAATCCCAGGACTCCATAGGATGGAACTATAGGCATTCAAGTGGGCTCCAAGTGCTATAATTCTAGTCTCAACCAGCTGGAGACTATATACCAGAAGTGGGTACAGGAGAGGGCAAAGCCCCAAATGGGCATGGGCACTCCTTCCTTTTTTTCAGTCTCCTGTTTTCTCTCTCACTGCTTTTTCCTTCCTGCCCAGTGGGGCAATGGACTGAAATCTGGACCAAATCCTTGCAGAAGATTATAAAAATGAGGCCAAGAACCACAGGAGATCCAGCCAAGGGCAAGAGCTCCCCCATCCCTGATCTAGAAATATTTGATTTGCTGAACCTAAGCAGGAATGAGCCCAACAAATCTCTTGGATAGGAGCTTTGGGGAAAAGAGGGTTGTTTGTATAATATTTCTTCCTTGTTTCTTTGAAGCAAACGAAGGCAAACACCCAGGAAGAAATGAGAAGCTGTGTGGCATGGCTCTGCAGCGATCCGGCGTGAGATCACAGAGAAGGGGGACCCTAAAGGAGGCCTCCCACACTGGCAGGAAGGAAGGGGCAGACGAACGATGGCTCACCTGCCTCTTTTGAATGCTGTCCATGACTGAAGGTTTGGAAAGGTTCCATCCATTTAGACTTAGCAAATGTTGCCAGGAGATCCACAGGGTGGAAAAATCTGGGCCATAGCAGAGCTGGCCTTGCCAATCAACTCCTGATGGAGGCAAAGTCAGAAAGAGGGAGCGAAACAGAGGGAGAGGGAGGGAAAGAGATTGCCTGACCAGCTGTCAGTTCAACATGCATAATTTCCACTGATCCTGACAGACAGCTCTGTTCTTTCTTGTCTCTTCCAAGGGAAACCAGAAATAGGCCAGCCAAGATGGATTGTAGCATTTTTCCCCCTCCCCTAAATTTGGCCTGGAGTTCCCTTGTTTCTTACTTAAAGTACAAGTAACTCCTGCAGAGAGTTTGGCTAGGGAGTGGAGCGTGCTGTCAGCTTCCCCCATAGGAAGTCCACTGCCCCCTGCTGGAGGCAAAGTGTGGCTATGCTTGCTGGTTGAAGTGCGCGGCTGCAAATGCAACTGATTCTAGGGTGGAACACAGTGGTTGGTTGGCAGCTGAATCCAAAGGTGAACTGTGGAATGGAAGTATTCCGCATGTGTGATCCACGTGACAAACAGAAATGCTGGGTTTTCAAAATGGACTTGCAATCACACTAACACTAAGGAGAGCAGGAGTTGCTTGTACTTTAAGTAGAAACAAGGGACCTCCAGGCCAGCCTAATCCAGTTTTGTCATTTCAGTCTGCCGCAAACAGGATTCAGCACCAGATTTCTGTGGAGCTCTCTCTCATCCAAAATCTTCATTCTCTGCATTCCTAAGAGCTCCAAGCCCTCTGCTTGGATAGCCAAATTGGTCAGTTTGCTTTCTCCCACATTCAGCCTTTTTTTAAAAAAGGAAATTTTAAGTTGTAATCATCCAGAATAAAGGTATGAAGAGTTTTGGAAATATTGGACAGTCATTTCACAAAATCCAAATTGAATGAAAATATTGCCCATCCCTAGTTTTGATCAGATACGTTGTTCCAGAAAAGAAAAGTAGATTGCCCTGGAAATCACTGCCAGAAACTTTAGTTCCGATTCGATGAGCGTCTGGAGATCTACATGAAAAGACACCAGACATGTTTTCTCATGTGGCCTCACATGCACAGTACCTGAGACCCTGCAATGAGGAGATGGAGTGCAATTTTAGGCTCATAGAATTATCTGACGGTTATGCAATGTCACCTCCTTGGTGAACTGCAACATTGTACAGTCAACTGTGCAAGTGCAAAATTCATGGCTTGGTGGAGAGGAGAACCTAGGGCTGACATCCTTCATCAAGCAGGCATAAACTAACACTCCACCTACACATTTTGATCTACTCTCCCCCACCCCAGGAGTGGTTGCTGTGGCTGCTCCTTGCTAATGGGGACGGGAAGGGAACAATTCAGAGGGGTGAGAGGCAGTTGGTCTCGGCCCAGAGGGGGAAGAAATGAAGGTGTACTCACAGATGAAGTGCACCATGCTTTTCCTTCCCCTTGGAGCCCAGAACATCCACATCTTCTTCATCTGAGTTACTTTATCCTCTCTTCCCCTCTCCACCAATGAGGAGCAGCAATAGAAGCCTTTTTTTTTTTTTTGGATTTGGCAGTTGTGAAGGGGAAGGTTTGGGACAGGATTCAGAAAGCAACAGAATAGCCCCCGCGTCCTATCCAAAAAGAGACTCATGTGCATATAAGCCACTGACAGGATTCTGCCCTAGATCTCCCAAGTCCCCATCCAACATTCTAAATGTAAATACTTTCTTCTGAGAAAAGGCTGCAGGGTTGCATTGAGTTAGGAAGGATGTGGGAGGATAAGGCAAGAGAACTGATTCTCCCTTCAGCAGCTCAGGTCAAAGGGAAAAAAAGGAAAATCCCAAGGACTATCAGGTCTCTGGATTTTGCCAGCCCTATTTAGCTGTATTTTGCTGTCAAATGTTAGTGTGGATGCCTTCTCCCCATCAGCCTGCGTTTCAACATCTGGAGCGACAGATGCTTTTTTTTGCTGCTTGGGCCTTGCTAGAAAAGCATCCAGATGTTCCTGTGAGCTGATTAATTAATCCAACTTGGACAGAGGCTTTCCTGATTCCTCTCGCCCAACTTCCCCCCCCACAAGGAGGTTTGGGCTCCAGCCCTTGATCCTTTTCATCCCCTAGCATTAGGCCTCCAACTTTGGACCGTCTCAAATCTATCGACACGCCAAGTCCGCACAGCATAGTGCTCACCCCTTATCTGTGCGTTGTGGGCAAGGCAAGGAGCCGGTTTCCCTCCTCCCTGCCTAACCCTCTTAGCACTAATCCCGTCTTTAATGCCGAGGAACGGGGGCTTGAGCTGCCGCTGACCCCTTCTGCCTGAGCACTTCTGCCCATTCGGGGGACTCCGACTCCCAGGGAGATAACAGGAGACTGGCAAATCCATCCCGGGCTGCTAACGGGATTGTCACACTTAGGGAAGTTTAGCCAGAGAGGAAAGTTTGGAGAGCAGTTTTTGTGTGCCAGTTTAAGTGCATCCAAGGAGTGTCCCCCTCCCCCTGCTTAGCCACCCCCAAACATCCACTGCTTTCTGAGGCTCAGCTCTCCTGGATCTGCGTCACGCTGCCAGATGGACAGAGATGGATAAATTCACCCCAATGGCTTTGGGGAAATGAGGAAAGGTCTTAGGTTTGTGAAGCGGGGCTTGCTACAAAGTGCTTAAAAGACTAACAAGGGCCATCCAAGCAGCGGAGACACAGGAATGCTGCTAAGAGTTTGTGTGTATCTGGGTGCGTATAAGGGAGATTTGAAAATGGAAAACACACCTGGGTCAGTCTTCTATATCAGCTGCTTAGTTAAGTGTGCTTAACTTAGTAAGCTGTCCTGGTCCAGCCCCTCCAAAGCTGATGGAAATGTCATTCGCCCATACTCTGATCACTGGTACAATGGATCTCCTTCTCCCCATGCAGCTGATGCCCAGTCAAGTAGGTGGTGCTGGGGGATTACAACTCTGGTAACAGCATCACCATCATGACTGACTAGCACTTATGAATACAGAACAGTTACCTCAATTTATGCATTGGTAACTGTTCCATCTGCATGATTCATGGGGAGAAGGAGATCTGCCCATGATTGGAGCACAGGTGAATGACATTTCCAACAAGTGGAGGAGCAGGACAGGACAAGTTTCTTAATTCATTAAGTACCCACCATGGCTTGTCATTCAAATGCATACCAAAAAAAAAAAACACCATTTTTTTTCTATTTGGAAATTAAAACAGAAATCATAGATAAAGGGAGTGTTCCCATATCAAGGGAAAATGAAAGGATAATTCCCTCTCGCTTGTTTGGGAGATAGACTAAGAACATCTAATCTAGCCTACTTGGTTCTAGTCAGACGGATGGTTCAGAGCAGATTGGAAGGTGAGCCCTGGCACCACAACTACTGGAGGGAAGCAGTAAGCTAACTAACTTAAAACATAGACCCTCTGGGGAATCTTTTCAAGAAGCAGCAACAAATGAATTAAGCCTGACAAACTGCAGGAAGCTACTGCTCTCCTAGCCTTGCTGGAGGTTAGCACATAGCCCTTTTCTCTTGCTTAGAGAATCTGTACCCTTATCTTGCGCTTGGAGTTGACCCGTGAAAATTACAAATGCAGGGCCAGGCCCTGAGATCCAGCAACCCTACCTCCTTCCCATCCCGTTCCTTTTTTCCATCTGGCCTGCCTCCTTCACAGCTTCCCTTGATGTCTCCAGCTCCCCTCCCTTCTCACTGGCTCCCCCTCCCATAACCGAAACTACCTGGATGTTCCCTGCCAGCCCCCTTAATTGGCACCTTTCTGCTCTCCTTTATATTAATCAAGCCCAGTTCCCCCTCTATTAATGGTGTGGCGAGGATTAAAATAATGCAACACATTAAAGATGTAATTTAAAATTAATAACTCATAATTATTTATCATGGTGTATCAGTGGAGCTATGAATTTCCCTTCTCACCAGGTACTTGCTGCTTCTCACGCCTGTCCTCCTCCTCCTGCTGCTTCATTCAGACCATTACGAGGCTCTGTTAGGCCCTAGATCTAACGCGGCCCCTTTCATTCTGCTGGCATTAATTGGGATAAATCAGCACTTAAGGAAAGCCATCCATTCTAAAGGACAAATGGTGATCATTTAATCAGAGGTTTGTGTGAATGAGGGCAAGGGATGGGAAGGCATGGAAGAGGGCTTTTGCCTAGGGAAGGCCGGATCCTGTGTCAAGCCCTGCAAGATGATCTAAACTGATTTGACGGCTCCAAACTGGAAGCTGGAAAGATCTTTTGAAGAAGGAATTTATTCCTAATAGTGCATTACTTCTTGTTCTTGTTGTTGTTATTTCAATGTTTTAAAAAGACTGGTATCTTATATGGTTCAGTATAGCATAACAAAGCTACACCACAACTCGTCATTCCCCAACCTTTGGACTTAACCATAGAGCTGCTGTGGCCCCCCTTCCACGGCCATTCTGTGTCTATGGAGGGTGAGGAGGGGGATCAGTGAAGTGTCTGTCAGTGTCCCTGTTGCCTGACGCAACACCATTTGCTGAGATCCTCTGGGGTCCTCTGGAAGTCTCAGTGGATGATGGAATCATTTTGCAACTGGCTACAGACACAGAGCCCACCACTTCTTCAGCCCCCCTTTACACTAGCCATGGAATGCTTGTGACGGGGGGCACAGCAGCTCTGTGGTTGTGTGTCATATGCTTTGCATTGCAATTGCATATTGTGGCTGTGCACCCGGTATTTTGCATTGTGGTTGTGCATCCTATGTATTTTGAACTGTGGTTATGCATCCTATACTTCACCTTGCAGTTGTGTACTGTGTATTGTGCATCACACAATGGCACTCAGTTGTCAACATGTGTTGTGCAATGTTGCTATTTTTCAAGGGGGTTGTGTAGTGCTGCCATCGAGCAGAGAATGGCAGAGGATGTTGGACTGAGGCCCCTGTGCGATTGCTTCTTTCAGCCATGGAAAGTCTGCAAATATCTTCAGCATTTTGATCACAGACCAGCAGAGAGGTAAGCATGACCTATCAGCCATGGCAAGAAAGAGAAATAATAACCAGGCATTTATTATTCATGAGGCTAATAAATGAGGTTAATAAATTATTTTTGATGTACAAACACCACTAGATGTACAAACATTGCTGGTGCTACCCCAGAGCCAAGGCAAAAACACAAACCTTCCAGGGCTCCACCAAGAAAGGATGGGATTGTTTCCTGGCTGACAACAAACTCACAAGCACTGCTCAGTTGATGGCTGAGTTTGCTTTGCTTATAGTGGGGGTTGTGGTGCCCCCATAGGTCTCCATGCTTCCTCCAAAAAACAAACAAACAAAAAGAAACTGCGCAGGAGGGAAAATCCACCCTAGAATGGTTAATTGCACACACAAAGTGGGGGGGGGAGAGAGAGAGACGCCATTTTGCTGCAATGGGAGAATCTGGGAGGTGGGCTCCTCATTTTCAAAGTCCACATGGGACTTTTATCAAAAGAGAAGGGTTTCAGTCCTATAGGTGTCTTATGTGTGCACAAGTTCCTCTCCCAAAGCAGTGGGACATATTTTTCCATATGGAACAGCTACCTTCCGTTCAAGTTTAAGGAGGTAGAGTTGTGTATACAGTGGCACTGAGCAGAGAAGCACATGAACATTGTGCATGCATGCACATTGTATCTTGCACGTGCAGATGCAAATGCAAATGCATGTTGTTTGAGCTTTCAGTTGTGCAGTGTTGCAATTCACAAAGAAAGTTGTGCTGTGCAACCACCACAGAACCCCATGTGAGAAAACTTACACTCTCCTTCCTCAGTGTTGATCTTGGCTGAGCATTTGCATTCTCATTTCCTGTTTTGGAAAAATAGAAGTCCTATGGACTTAAAAAAACAACAAAGAGGATCCTAAAAATGGCCCCAAGTGCCTCTTCTCCTAATATAGGCTGCTCTGGTTTTGCAGCAGACATCCTTGAGCATTTGTGCTGATTTATGCTGCAACATTTTGTGTCATTTCTTGTAGCTTCTCAGCCCAAGTATTAAATGGGTGATTTTGGGGACATTTGTGGGTGTGATTGTGATGTGGCTTGTGGGATGGTATTTAGCCATGCCTCATACCCTTCCCATTTTCCTGGACATATTTCTTGTCTGCCAGGCCCCATTGCAACACACACACACACACATTTCAACTATCTTGCAAAGCAAAGTGCCAAGGTGTTAGGAAGCTGAGTGATAGCGCCATGTACCTGCTCGCTTCACCCCATCCCCTTGACTCTGCCCTGCTCTCAGGAAGGAGAATGAGACACCTCCGCTTATGACAAAAAGAGGGATGGATCACACTTACTTCTGAAGCCAGTCCTGAAACCGTCACCCCTGCTGTGTGGCCAAGACCCCCTTCCATGTACAGCTGGATACAGTAGGATAAGTCCTGAACTAAGAACAGCCTTCAAAAACTGAGTGGCTTTTGAAGAGTTGAAAACTGTTCAACTCTTGGAATAGGAATAGGAATATATCCCTGTTCCTGAGGCATAGGTGGACCAGTCTGGAAATGCGCTTCCACGAATTTAATTGGTTTGCAAAATCACCTCTGGACAAATTTCTGAAGGGAGGAAAAGATGCTCCCCATACATGCATGCAACTTCTGATTTACCAAGTCTAGGTCAAACCCTCTGTCTGAATCCCACCTGTTTGGCTTGTAACTGAAGAGTTTTCTGAACTTGTACAATGAATAGAATCATAAAACTACTGCCTCCCTGAATACCATGAGAAGTTCCCCTTCTGCCATTAAAATGCTTCCCTTGCCATCCCTGTCCATTGAATGATCTCTCAGAAATGACAACAGCTCACAGTTGAACATAGATACCCTGGGAGGTGGCTCGGATTAAGACAGAAGTTCCATATGTCCCCTGGGAAACCGACACAGACCTCGATCCTACCTTGGAAAACCCAAATCATTCCCTGCCAATCCTTTCTAAATGGCATGGTTTATTAATTCTGCTTATATTCTTTTCCCCAATTGTCTGTCCTCTCTCTCTCTCTCTCTCTCTCTCTCTGTACATTCTCCAACTTGCAAGGGAGGCTGCTGTAAGGCCCGGCTGGTGGGAAGCCATTGGAGACTCTGTATGCATGTGTCTCTGTGTTCCCCTCTTCCTCTCCTCCTTTTCTCTGAAGCCAGAGGCGTGCAAAGCTTGGGGATAGATCATGGCTGCACTCTCTTCTTTCCCTTCTTCTGCCTCTCCCTGACTTGGCTCCTATTCCTTCCCTTCTGCCCTGAGCTAGAGACTGAGCAGCTAACCCCAGAGAAGCCCTGGTGGAGCCTTTGCCAGCCACCTCCTCTTTCCATTTGCCCCTGCTGGGGTTGTCACTAGGGATGTACAGATCAAATATAATCTGCACCACATGGGTTTCAGCAGCTCAGGAGCGCTAATCTGCCCAACTCTCTTCAGAGTGGTCTCCCTGGATTTTTCCCCTCCATACTAGCAGAGTTGGGTGGATAATAATATGCAAAATAATACCCAACAAGGTATGCTAATACAAAGCCATTTATTTGCCTTTGGATATGCAAACATGTTCTTTGTCCCCTTTCTCTTTTATCCACATCTCTTCCCTCATTGTCCCTCACTTTTCAAAGCAACACAGTGGCTGAGAGCCTACCTGGAGGCAACAGAGCGTAACAGTATGCTCCTGGAGTTATGCACTGGTTACACAACACTACCACAGTAGTGAGTGACAAAACTGCACACATGAGCAAACAGATGCATGCACACCTCTGCATGCACAATGTGACATCCACTCACATACATGTACAACCCTGCACAGTGCTCAAGGCACATCCATTTGTAAAAGTGCATTCCTGCACAATGGCACTACAGGCACAACTCCACTTCTGAAACGTGAACTAAAGAGGGCCAGTCCGCACCAGACAAAAATGCCCAACTTCACCTCAATGTTGCCTGGTCACATTCCCTTCTGTGAGCCTGAGTGGTCATATTCCTCCCAGTGTGATTTTTGCTGTCAACCAATCTGCCCATTGATTTCTTTTCCCGCCACACATCAATGAGGTCACCAGAGAATCTAAACATGCCACGGTTGTTTAATAACTTATGTTTCAGCAGAGAATCAGAGACACCGAAAGCTGGCAAGAATGGTGTGTGTCCATGTGTGTGTGTGTGAGAGAGAGAGAGAGTGAGAGAGAGAGAGAGAAAGAGAGAGTGAGAGAGCCCAAGATGCCAGTCTTCCAGGCATCTGAACAGAGGATTGTCTGTACCATGAGGCAGAGTGAGGAAACTGTCTCAGGTCCAGGTGGCAGCCATGTCACCTTGAAGGAAAGGTATGGTAGAAAGGCCAGAAGTTTCTTGAAGACTTAAACCAGAACCATGCCCCATTAAAGTCAGCCTAAAGTACTTTTTAGAGAAGAGCAGCACCAAGAAAGAGGAAAGAAAGCCATCTCTATTGTGAGAAAAAGCTACTCCTGATTGCATAGCTTCCTCTCCTGCCAGAGACAATCTCATCTGCCCTGGTACTGTATTGACATCTGCTGCCACCTACACAGGTAGGGTCATCAGGTGCAATCTCCATGCACAGAGGTACATCCACATATTCATTATCCACAGGTGGGCCAAGATAATGGCTGAAATCTTTTTGTTCATCTCAACTAGATTAGCCCTATTAAGTGAGGGATGGGTAGTGGAGAGACCAGGGGATTGAGAGGTCAATTTCCCCCCCAGATCCCTGGAGGCTATTTTTCCCCCTAGCAAGCCCAAATATGACAATTGTCCTCTTCAGTTTGTCTCAAAATGTTGTCAGGAAGTGACACAATGTCTCTCCCTGTCACCATTTTGGGAGGCACTATAGAGGAATACAGAGGTATTCAGAAGTAGTATGGAGTTTCTAGCATAGTTGTCGGGGAAAGGGGATATTTTCATTTGTTTTCATGTGTTTGGGACCTCTCTGCCTAGTTTGCCCCCAAATCTGCCCCCAAATCACACCAAGCTTTTTTTTTTTTTTAAATAGGGGGCTGGAGAACTGATTGGGGGCTTCCGGGGCCATATGCACATGACCAAACCAGACAACGTCATTTTCTTTCCATTTCTCATTTTCCCCCAAGGGTTATTTTCTTTTTGTCCCATTTCTCCCCTGGTTTGCACTTTCTTTCTTTCTTTCTTTCTTTCTTTCTTCTCTTTCTTTCTTTCTTTCTTGGCAAGGCTGGCACAGAAATTCGTATGTGTGTCTGTGTGTTTGTCTTCAAGTTTAACCCCTTTTATATATGTTTTCATCTGATAGATGTCCTTGGCAAGGATTTCCCCTAATGTAATGTCCGTTGTCTGTAACTTCCACTAATTATGCATTTTTCTGTGCACTTGAGGCATCTATTTGGATTGGAGAACTGCCTCCCCATGAAAAAAAAAATCAGAGAAGTGTGAATACCGAAGGATAGCTTCATTTAGATTTATGTATTGGTTCAAGGAGTGCACATTCTGTAAGTTCTCATTAAAATGCAAACAGAAGTCTTCCTTCCCCTTTCCCTGGCATGCTAGGATGCATTGCAGATGAATTATGAAAGGGCATTATATGCCAGCTCCTCACTCCCCACATCCTCGTTGGGGAGAAAGATTGGGGAGGGTCCTGGATTTTCCCCTGTTATACTGGTGCAGAGGTGAGAAATTCTGTTTTCCAAATGCTTAACAAGAACAGAGAAGACCTATTCAAGGGTTACCCTTTCCTTCTTTTCAAAGGAATTCCATCCATGCCTCAGTCACTCCTGAAGTGCGAGCAAGACCTCTTCCATGTACAACTGTCCAGTTTGGGAAAGAAGCTAGCAGCTGCATTCCAGCCTTGGGTGGTGCTAAGAAATGAAGGTGGGGCCAAAGTGGAGTAGGGAGGAACAGATGTCATCCTCCTTGATTTGGACATTTCCTCACCAAAGATACAAAGCCGGACTCATATGTATGAAGGGCAAGTCCCAGCTCAACAACTTTAAGGCAGGCAAAACCAAGCTAGAATTTTAGACGCACTCTTGTCTTGTCTTTTGAGGCCCAATCCTGAGAAGGAATGGACTACAACAGAGCATTTGGAAGAGAACCAGCCAAGCAGCTCCAGAAGCTGGCACGTTTGCATGAGAGAGGGGGCCTTGGTAGGAGAAAGGACAGGCTGTCTCTTTAAAAATAAATAAAGACACCCTCCCCAAAGGCAATAAGCGTATGCAAATGGGCTGTGCTTGTGCATGGCTGTCTGTGAAACAGATGAAGAAAAAAGTGCTTCAAGCTAAAGAGAAAGAAAAGAAGCAGCCTTAGCTGACCCCAGGGTTAATAATTTTTACTTTTCCATCTCATTCCATCCATAAAATAGGGGAAGGGGGGATTGCAGGAAGGGGAGGAGGGAGAGGAGAGAATCGCACCAATTCCTTGTAGGGAAGCAGCCACCACAAATGTTATTTAATAATAAAACTTTGCAAGGAGGGGCAAGGAGAGAGAGAAATCCTGAAGAATCTTCAGAATTTTTCGACCAGCTCTATTCAGGGTTATTTCATTTTCACTTTGATGGGATTTTCTTTCTTTCTTGGCTTTTAAGGTTTTTCTTCTCTTTGCCTGGGAACCCAGGATTTATTTATTTTCTTCCTTTCTTTCTTTTTTGAACAACAGAAGCAAAACTGTGCACAGAAAAACAGGGCACCAAAACAAAACAAAAAAAGTTCTGCACAAAAATGAAGGTCATGTTGCATGAACCCCAAGTTTTATTTTGTTTTGGTTTTTTTTGCACAGGTGAAATTTTTTGCTAAAAAAACCCCTTTAGTCTTAGGACCACCATTAAATCAGAAATGATTTGAAGGCACATGACAATGACAACAAAGGTGAAGACTTAACCAATGCAGGGCTATTGTGGTATAACAGGGATGTGTGACCAGCAGGAAGCATCATATGGAGCGATGTCTGTCCAGGAGTGAAAACAACACCCACAGATGGGCAATGCCTTTGAAAAGGCCAACCAAACTCCCACAAGCGTATGCCAGCTTTTGATCAAACCAGAGTTCTTGGTCAGGCTAGTGGCAAGGGGATGGTGAAGGGACAGTCCAAACATCAGGTCAGAAGTTGTGAGGATCGAGTTTATGGCTACCTTCAGTCAAAAGATGAAGCAAGCAGACTCAATTCATCACTGGTGGGTATGTAGGGACCAGGTCACCCCTAGCAATGCACACTGGAGTATATTACTACTTCACACTCATCACCAGATGCATAAAGGAAGTCCTTCTTCACAGATTAAACTGGCCTTTTCCTCATTTCATTGGACAGGCCTAATCTTTCTCCCTCTCTCCCCAGTTATTCTCGATATCAACTGCCTGATCATGTAGTGCATTTATGTACTGTCGTATGTGGGGTGTGTGTAGATACAATCAGGAAAGAAACAGGGGGCAAAACACTGGAAGAGGTTTCGATAAGATACTGCTGGTAAATATGCAAATAAATATGCAAAATCACAAGGGGGAAGTTGGGGAGAAAAAGGCATTCCCTCTACGAACATTGATTGCTGAATGTGCAACCATGCGCATCAAGTTAGCCACACCAAATAACATTAAACAGTGCTAAAGGATATATTAGCATGATTCAGACTTGCTGTGTGAGCCATTTTTTTTAAAAGATAGTGCCTCAACCATACACCGATATTGTTAGCAGTGGTGTTAAAGGGGCAGTATGCTCCCTGAGAGAAAGCATTCCCTACTGTCCCCCCATAGCTAGGTCCTTCTGGTCACTTCAAGGGGCAGCCACATGTAAATGATGTACAAACTGGAGGTAGATAAATTGAAGACATACATCACATGCACATGCAGCTGGACTCTCAGAGATGCAACCCTGGGTTTGCTGTCAGTTTCATTTCCAGTAGTTTTTGCTGGTTAGGATTTGGTGGTTTAAGGCTCCATTTTCTATCTAAATTGTCTTTGGCTCCACCGCTGCCTATGCATGTTGCACATTGATGCACATGCTCATTTTCAGTGGCCAAACTCCACAATTTACTAATACGGCAGCATGGCACACGTGAACATAAAATTGCCCTCCATCTCTTCAGTGAAGGGTCTTGGCTGATAAGGATACTATGCAGAAACCTACACTTTTTTGTGGTCTGTTCAGATAGGCAGCAATTTTCTTCCTTCTTTCATGATTCCTCCTGCATAAGGTTTCTTCTTCTTAAGGTTCAACGATCACTATGAGGTGTGACATGCTTCTCTCCATGGCAGGGTCTAACCAAAGGTCTACAGTCTCTTGCCAGCAGCCTGGGGAAGATTCTCTCTGTGTGTGTCTGTCTCTCTCTCTTGGGTGTGTTATTTATTTTCACACACACATACACACGAGTGACATGACATACTCTTGCCCCCCAATTAATTCCACTGGGGTTGGTTTCCTTCATTGAGGTCTTCCTGTCGCAAGAAGGGGGCCTGGGGCTTCCTACGCAATTCGTATATCAGCCAAGATGATTAAGGGAGCAGAGGGAAAGGGTTTCACCATGCATAATGGCTGCCCCCTCGGCATGTGCCGGCGGGAAGGGAGCCCGGGGCAGCATTTTGCCCGCCTTCCTCCCTGCCTGTGTGATTTTGCACACTGCTGTGCAGAGAAATTGCAGCCCATCCTGCCAAAGCATGCTACAGGCTCTCTGCATCTGTGCTTGGCAGAGGCAAGCTGAGAAGAAAAGGTGAAGGGGGAAAACAAGCCTGTTGTTACCCATCTTCATTCAGGCCCTTCTAGAGATCCACTGAGGGTTAGGACCTCTCCTTCCCATTCCCCCGTTGCTCAAAAGAAAGAGAAAGGAGCTAACAGCTTAAGACTAAACAGTACTCTCCCCAGTCTTTGATATGTGAGACACACTTTGCTTCTCCTGCCAGCAAAACAAATCTAAAGGCATCTTTCCATTCCCTGTATTGCTTGGGACAAGTCATGATTGCTGGTCCCTCTCATCCTTGTTTACCCCTTGTTTATTTCCTTGGGAGTGATGTTGGGGAGATCTTTTACTCAGACCATGGAAGGCTAACACTGGGTTTACAATGATCATGATTCCTGAGCTACACTCACCACTCTGGAGGTTGTAGCCCAGAAAAAAAAAGTGCAACTTGACAATTTTGTCTGCCCTGGAGGTCTCCAAGTAGCTGCCTTCTCCCAAAATGCTTCCTCTGAGGATTTATATTAAACTTCTAAGCACTGGTGTCTATGGGCACAGCATCTTATGCAGCTCTAGGAGTTTGGGGACTTGCCTACAGAGCAACAGAGGGCCCACTGCCCTACCAATGCTACCATTTTCCTTCTTCACACCTAGGAGTTCAAACTGCCACTTTAATTTCCTAACGTGCCCTGGAATATAGTGGCCATTACAAACTCTGCAGGCTCATAAGGGAGGATACAGTCTTTCAGACAGAAATAACACATTTAGAAATAACAGCAGTCATTTAATGAGACATCCAGTTCATCTCACCATAATGAAGAAGCCAGGGACTGGGTGGTAGTCTGTGTGCTCACTCTGTTAACCAAGTTCTGGTAAGTGTTGATGGGTAACTTCAAGGCCTTTTGGCTCTCCCTTCTTAGGATTCTTTTTTCTTCACCCAGACTTGGACAGGACAGCCCATCAAACAGAAGATGGCTTCAAAGAAGGGAACTGCAATAGAAGACTATCTTCTGTAAGGTGGCACTTGGTGACATCTTATCCCAGAGTGACAATCATGAACAACTCAAAATAGCAGCTTGTAGTTACCCACCAAAGATGCTAGGAAAGTCCACGGTGGAGGGACCCATCAAGGTAGGTGGAGGCTGAGGTTCTCAGATCTTAAGGCCTGAGGCCAATTCTCCAGGCCTCAGTACAAGGGGAGGAAACTAAAGGTGAGAGCATTGCCCCCAAATATTTTTTTTAAAATGGTATGCTGCTGACCCCTGTTGTTGCAGCTGCTTTAGAGAAGCTACAGTGGCCTCTCCAGAGACTGCCCCCTCCCCGTTCCATTCCTCCTTTGCCTCATTAGTTAGATTTGAGTTTTCTCCTTGAATGGCATCCTTTGACCAACTGTAATTGATGCTTAATGTGCTGTATTTGATACTATCACCAGGCCTTGCCCCCTGTGACATCACTAGGGGATGTCCCTCGGTCTTCTGTTTTGGGAGGGCCTGATATGTTCCCGACCTGGCTATGGAGGTCCACCAGAGGGACCTCTCAGGCGTGCTGAGGAGTGAAAAGAAATAGCCAGCCCAGTTTTCACTGGTTCCTCTTTTCTAGCCATTTGGTAACCCATGTCCTGTATAACAGCTTTGCATCTTCTTTGACCTGCTCCTAAGGCCTGTGACCCTGGCTCCATCAATTTCCTAAGGAGTGTAACTTTCTCTCTTTCAGCAGCTACAGATGCCTCCTTTCCTCCCTTTCGCTCCCAAGTCCCCCCCCCAAGTCCAGCCTTGGCAAGTTTATGACCCCCTCCAAATGCAATAAAGATTGGCATGTCAGCGAAACCTCCAGCACCTCAGCCTGCCAGTTTCCACCACGGGAGGAGGGGGTGTTTAAAAAAAAGAAAACCCTCCTTCCCCACTCTACCCGATCAATACAGAGAGCACGAAGCTGACACTGAGTCTCATTAGGGGTTAGTTTTCATCTCTCTACTCCTTGGCAGCCTTCACATTATCCCATAAAATTTATTTACTATTTCATGAATACATAAGCAGCAGGCAAACGCCGGCTTTTTATATATTTACACTGTATATATTTCACAGGAGAGTTATGTATGTCTCTGAGGCAGAGCAGAGGGAGGGAGCAGGGAACACAAGCAGAAGGAGAGAACAGCTGTGAGCAAAAGGAAAGAGGGAGAGGGAGAAGAAGAAAGAGAGAGAGAGAGAGATGGAGAAAGAGAAGTGGGGCAAAAAGGGAGGGGATGGCTATCCAAGACTCTTGGGTCCAGCTTTCAGGATCAACAAGATGCCAGAACTCAGAAGGGGACCAAGCTGTCTTGATGCAGGACTGGCCTGGATGGTAGTCAACACTGGGCATCTGCCAAACTCTGCACCCCTGTAGTGGACCCAAGGCTAACTTCTTCAGGTCTGCGTGGATGGATTTGCTCCACCTCCTTACCCACACTGCCTCTTCACCTGCCAATAAAGCAATGAAGAGATGGAGCGCTATCTTCCAGCTGTCTTGTACTTTTCCATGGAGAAGAAATGTGGATTGGGCCTAGAGTGAGTAGACAGGTGAGCCCCCAATGGCAAGGAGGTAGTGGGTCCTCACAGAAATGGGGGTCCCACTGAAGGAATCTGCCCAAGGTCCCCCAAAACCTGGTTGTCTCCAGTGGAAAATCCGAAGGTCCTCCTACTCCTTCTCCCCAGGAAAGGTTAAAATCCTATCAGTAGAGCCATTAGGATCAGCAAGGAACTGCTGTGACATTACTATCTACAGCCATCCATTGCATAATGGGGGAAAGACTGATGCACAATGAGCACCAGTGGGGTTGCGCTGCCCTACAGTGAGCAACTGGACACTGGTTAGGAAATGCTGGAGCACAGCAGGAATGCCCAGTGCACATTCAAAGTGCCTGATGTGCATCTGAAGTGCCCAATGCGCATGAAACATGCCTGGTGTGCTGTTGCCGGTGCCCAAGTGCGCATTGTCACCATTCACTATCAGGGTTTTGTTGTGCCTCTGCAATGTAGCTAAGAATTTATACAGTTACACAGTGTAGAGTGTGACTGTAGAAACTCAGCCAACAACAACAACAATTTCACCTATTTGAGACTTTGACTTCAGCTGACTTTAAAAAAAACCACCCTAGTGTAGCACTTCAATTCAATCTTCAGCTCAGCTAATACAGAGACTGCTGTGTTACTGAGTGCCCACCCCCCAGCATCCGCTGCCTGAAGCGACTGCCTCCTTCTGTCCTCCCAGTGGAGCTAGCCTTACTACCCAGCCTGCTCCGTACCCCCAGTCCTGTTTGTCTTCTCAGGGCTGCCTTTGGCAGCTGTGTTAACCATGGTTCATCCATCACCTTTCTGTGGCTGCTGCCTTCTTGATCAATTGACATCTTTCTCCTTTTTAGGGGAATTGATGGCTGAGTATAAGTCACAAAGGTATCAAGGCTGGGCCATTGGTAGCTGAGCATGTGACAGAGAGGAACACAGGGATATATGGGCCATTAAGGAACACAAACATAGGATGTAGAGAAGGCCAGGTCAGGCTCCACTCTTCCCCTACTGGAGTATGTTCTGCTCTGGGGTGGGAAACTTTCGGCTCCCCTGAGACTGATGAATTACAGCACTCATTATACAGGTCACACTACTGACCAGGACAGATAGGGCTGATAGGAAGTGGAGTTTAACAATATCTGGAAGGCCACTGATTCCTGGACCTGGTCCAGTCAGAATGCAAGCAGCTGTACGAGAACTCAAGGAAACATCTTTTCTCTGACCTGATTTTTGAAAGTAGAGATGCCAGGGGGTTGAAACTGGGAGCTTCTGCATTAAAACAATGGATTTTGCAACTTAGCTATGGCTTGTCACCTTCATGTCATTTCTGACTTATGGACACCCTAAGAAGAACCGAGAAAACAGGGCCTTCTCAGTGGCTCCCTCCAGGCTCTGGAACTCCCTTCCCAGAGAAGTTAGACTGGCACCTTCCCTACCTGTTTTTTCCACAGATAAGAGGCAGCAGAAGCGAGAAAGGCAAGTGAGTGGACAAAAAGGCATTGGGGATGATGGCTCCCATGTCAGCAGGGCGATCAATCCACTCCAGGTTTTCACTGAGGCATTAAAGGAGTTCTCCAAGATGCTGAACCCCATCTTGGAGAACTCGAAGAATGACTGGATAACAAGGGAATGGGGAGAAGAGGAGAGACCACCCTTGTGGAGAGCTAGCTTTCTGCCCCTCTTAGCAGGGACCTGTCGAGGCCTGAGCCACCCGGCAGTTTGATGGACGAGGAAGTGCTGATACAGCCAGCACTGTCTTCCGACTAACACCGCTCGATACTTTGCCGAACACATCCATTAATACACCATGATATATAAGGCTATCAAGCGAGTGCAGTAATAGCTCCAGTGAGGATTGGGTTGGTGTCTCCTCCCCTCCCTTTCCTCCATCCATGGAGCAGGCGTAAATTTAGCAAAACAGCTTCACTAACCTTTGGCTGTCTATTACACCCAGGCCTCTGGGGGCCACATGGAAATTCATGGGGACCTGAGTTGACAGAGAGGTGAGATGTTAGTTCCACCTCAGTGTGTGCCATCCCCCTGCTTGGCTTAGAACAGGGGTGGGGAACCCTTTGCCCTGGAGATCAAAGGAGGGGCAGAATGTGTCCCCTTCCCAGGCTATTTTTACACCCTTCAGTTATTCCAAACTCCTTGGACTGTCCATTTTCTGGCTCCACTGGAAAGAGTGAAGTGCTTAGAGGCTTCCAGGACCAGCAATTCATTTTGTAAGGAGACTGCAGGTGCCCCTGAAGAAATATCTTTTTGTCTTTTGTGCCATTTGGGAAGTCCATGCCACACTGCCCTAGGTGTTGTATCCTAGCCCCAGAATAGATTCAACTCCTTGGACAGCTTCTGTAAAGTGTGGAATGAGAGCCAGAGTAGAGTCACTACACTCATGACAAGGAAGCTGCTGCCAACTCTGATAAATAGGTGGTGTCTTCTAGCCCACAGAAGGCATCAAATTAACTTAGGGGTATGGAGCATGCTGCAGTTTTCTCCACTAGTGCTTTGTTTGCCAATTCCCAGCCTCTGAGATGACTGTCTCACTTACCCAATGGTAGGGCCCCCTTTGAAGCTGTGCCTGTCCATGCTATGATAGCAGAAGCCTCTTCTCTTACCCACCCCAGCGACAGTGGGCCTTGCATGAAAACTATCATCTCAGCTGCATCATTTCCTCATCTGTGCTCTAGCCTCCAATAGGAACCAACTAGTTAAAATCAATTCAGTGATCATTTAAGTTGGAATTTTTCTAATGTAAAGGGGAGACTTAATTCAATTTATTTTTTAACTCCAGTGACTGACGTAAGTTGATAATTTTAGCATTAATCTAATTCCAGAACTCAGGGATCAATTATGTTATTAATTAATTAAATGAGAAACTGGGCCTAAAAAGCCAACAAATTTTCAATTTCCCAGCTGGTTCTTTACTCAAAGCCTAGTTCTCTTGGAGTTTTATGGAATTACTTTTTGCTTTTGGTTAGTCTCTCAAGGTTGGGAGATTCCAAGGTTTCAGTCTTGAGCAGTGGTGATTTTTCAGTGTTGTCTCAGTGGCTTGAAGAAGTGCCTTTATGGGGGGGGGCATCAGCACTGCCTGCCAAGTTTCACCGTCTCATGGTGGGACGAAGCTACCTTCCCCTCTTGAAATCCCCAAGGGGGCATGGTGCAAGCATCAAATCTGCAGATTGTTTTTCCTGGCTGCCAGGATAGTGGTGGGGGTGGCAATTTAGATAGGAAGAAATGATACAAGTACAGCCCACCTCTAGCCTTCACAAAAGAGAATTGCCATAATCAGGAAGGCACACAGCTGTGATTAAAATGTTGCAATTGACTTAGGTCCCATTCAACCATGGGGCAGGCCATGCGGGATTAAGTCTGACTCATAAAGGGGAGGGGGTGCTTGTTTGTTCAAGGGGAAAGACAGCGAGGATAGTCAGCATCTGTGGGCAAGGAAGTTGCCCCTTCAATAAGAATTCTACCACCCAATGAATTTTTTCCCTCCAGTCTCCAGATTTATAGCATTGCAGTCGATTAAAATACTACCTTTAGAGGTACGGTTCTGCCTTGTTTCACATCATACTATTTAGCAGAGACCACTAAATCCATGATAGAGTGTAACTATAAGGAAAATATACACGCACTGGGGAACCTCTGCTTATGCAACTTTAAGAATCCATAGCCCATCAAACAGCTCAACCAGGAGCAAAATATGCCTGCATGGAAATTGGATGCATGGATTATTAACAGTGCAGTCTTAATAGGCAGAAGCCTCTTATCGTATTTGAGCTGCCCTCATGCCAGTATAAACCCCTCTGTTGGTATAACTGCTCTGTTGGCTGGGATCAGCAGGCAGAGCAGTTATGCCAGCAGAGGTGATTTATGCTAGGATCAGCCAGCAGAGGAGCCAAAAAGGGACAAAGAAGAGGCAGAGTAAGCAAGGAGCCCAGTTACACCAGATCCAAATTCCCCTCTGCCCAAGGAAAGAGCCACAGTGTTGGCATGAAGATAGGCTAGGACCAGGATTAAATGAAGTTTGGATTCAACATGGCTCCAGTCAGATGAACCACTTCCTTTCAGGATACCCATTGTCCCTGAACGAGACCATGGCTGAGTTCTTCAGATGGGGAGACAGAGTATAACTTCATGCTCCTGGAGTTATGGGGTGGTTATACAATGCTGCCTCAACAATGCATTGTGACATTACACAACCTAATGGGCAAGCACATCTGCATGCACAATACACAATGTGCATGTGAAACTCCACTTCCACAACTTCAAACTGAATCCTGTTGGTGTCTTACACTGACATACATTCCCCTACTGAAGCAATTGGACCTTTTTGACCAACGCACAACATTGGTATTCTGTTCAAGGTTGGAGAAGTGAGGTTGAATCTCTGGAACCATTGCACAGGAAAGTGCTTGGGTGCAGATGTGCCTGTGCACATGGGAGCACATGAACATTCCGCATGGATATACATGGTGCATTGAACATGTAAGTGCACATGCCTAAGAATTCACCAATGAAGCTGTGTTGCACAACCACAACAAAAATCCCTGAACATAAAGTTTACTGATGGAAGACCTCAGTTGGATGTTTATATTAAAAATGACTTCCTTGCCTCTTCAAAGAGGAAAGAAATCCAGGCTCACACTTTTGTTCCAAACAGGTTACTGAAATTGGGAAAACTCTCTCTACCTTTTTTAGTTTTTAATTTTTATATTTATCAAGGAGAAGTATATTTAAACTGAAACTATATCTACCCTAAACAGTGTTTGAAGTCAGCTAATGGTGTATCCCTTTAGTCTGCTTAGATTAGTTCTGTGTTTTTAGATTAGTTTAAATTAGCTGTTGTTTTGTTAGTTAATTAATATATTAATGTGTTTGTGATGTTTTTCCTTTTTCCTTTTTGTGTTCTTGTTTGTATTGTATTGTAATTCCTATATGTAGGTTTGGAAGTTTAATATCTTTATGTTAATAAAAGTATTTTTTTTAAAAAAAATGTGAAAAATCTAAAAGTGCAATGCCAGGTAGGGTATAGGATTTGAGGCTAGGATTTCATGATGAGTTAAATGCACAGACACACATCCTAAGTCGGAATTGGTGCATACACCACCATGTTGCCTCTCGCAACTGTATGTGCAAGCCACCTGGTCTTGGCAACTGCCACTCCTTAGACGCTCCTGGGGAAGTTTGCTCCAGCACAAATGCCGTGTGCAACAGGAAAAGATGCTGTTAAACAGCTGCCCAGCAGCCCTGAGATCATGTACCCATGAGGCACGAGCCCATGCCTGAGACAGTTTTGCAGTTTTATCAAGTGCCCAATTAAAAGGATCTCACTCTCGGCAAAGAGGCAGCTGTGCCTCACAAAGCCGGGATTGTTGGTTCACCCAGGACAGCTCCTCAAGCTCCCCCATTGCAGCCACAGCTTCTTCACTTGGAGAACAGGCAGCCCCTCCTGCCTGCCTGCTTGCCCTCCTGTTTGCAACTTTACACATCAGATATCTTTTCTGAATCACACACAGAGATAGAGAAAAAGTCTGGAATCCAGTTGCTGTCTTATGCATGTTTCCTTATGGAAGCAGTTGGACAGTTGTGTCACATGCAGAATATCTGTTTTTCAGGTCAAGATTGCACAAAAAGAATAGGGCATACAATGCAGGCAGGGTTTTTTTTTTTTTTTTTGGCCAATTTTGTTTTAGAAAGAAGCAACAAGTAATTGCACCCATTTTCTTCCCACACTCTTGGGCCTTACTTTTGTGCAGAATTTGCAATTATTTTACACAGAAAACAGCGCTTATTGCATAAGAAAGAACATTTTATGTGCAAACAAAATAATATCTGAGCAGAAATGCTAAGTGCTCTTTTCTGTGCCAAAAATGCTGCAGTTGAGGCTTATTCTGCACAAAAGAATATTTCTGAGAAGGAATGTTATCTCCTTCACAGAAAATGCTGTTTTCTGAACACACAAACCCCCCCATGAACACATTTTGCGCAGAATCAAACCTTTCAACCTTTTTTCCAAATATTTTTGAATATTCTTTCCATCCCTAAGGTGGTGCCATTGCACACAATTGTGCATGGCACACAACGACACATAGACTTTCATGCAGCGTGCACATAGAAGCCCATTGGGCATCGCTTGCACAGATGTGACTGTAGATTTGGTTTTGCATTATGTTGCATGTCACTACAATTCACTAACAAGCCCACTTTGCCCAACTGCCAACCAATCGCACGCATGTATAGTCATACACTGTCTCAATGATATAGCATCTTGGCCAGAGTCTAGAGCATTTGCTCTGTGGTATTAGTGTCACCCATTTATGCTGGTGACTTATATTCAGTTAAATTCTGAATACTGTGGAGGAATGTGGCATTTTGCTAAGGGGAAGCAGCATTCTGATATCAGGGTACTTTCTGGCCTTGTTATTCTGCCCCACTTTTGTTCAATTACCAAACTAATAGGGCTGCACCATTGTGAAAGCCTGCTGCCTCCCCCATTCCACAGATGTGCTAGAAGGGATGGAAAGAATATTTGAAAAAATTTTGGGAAATGGTCAAAAAACCACAGAAGAGGTTAATGCACTCTTGGTTTTACAGCTGCTCCTCCTACATCTGGTCCAGGTTGTGCAGGAACTTTCCCTGTTCTGAACCCTATTCTCAACATAGGTTCAGCACCTGGACAGCTCCCATACAATTCAAGCCAATGTGGGAGACCATAACACTAACAGTGGGTTTGCTATCGTCACAGCTATGGGTTTGCTATGGGAATGCTTGCATGCATGGCCTGTGCACATACTCTTAACCACTCCAGAACTATGAAGATGACGTAGAGTGATAGAAGATGATGCATAGCAGCCATAACACTAGAAGTTAAGCACAAAATTGCCAAGGCACTATGTGCTACACACAGAAGATTACTGTCAATAATTTGCCACTGGGGGTATCAGGAGAATGCTTGTGCTACAGCATCTTTTGTGCCCATGCCACCAGGCCACATCTGGCTGCTTGCAGCCTGTGAGTCATGGCTTAAAAATGTTAGGAAGAAAACTCTCAAATTTAAAAATACTGATCCTCTGAGGAAGTAAAAATTGGTGTCCTTGTGATTTCTGCTGCTGGAGTGGCCTGGCATATACTTTATGTTACATATATGTTTATGTTACACAATTTTTTTTATTTCTCCATGTTTTGAATGGAAATTGTTCCACATTCTAGTAAATTAACTTTTTAAAAAAAATTCTATGTGACTCTGGAATCCTGTGGTCTGGGGCAGGAGGTATTATTTATCTATTTATTTACTCATTGACTTTATATGCCACCTTTTCTCCCAAAGTGGGACCCAAGGCAGTTTCTACAAAGTTAAAAAAACATTAAAAACATTTAACCAATTAAAACATGTATGTAACATATAGGAAGTAGTACTTTAATGAATCATATAATCATAAAGCTGGCCATGATTCCACAGAAGAAAGTGGCAATTGGTGGCTTCCATTTCAGTGGGCGGGTCAGCAAATCCATTCTGGGTTTTAGTCCAAACTTAAACTCCAAAGGCACTCTACAGGGTGCTGGGGCTATTTTGAGGATTGGGATCAGCACTAGGGAGAGTTCCTTTACAATTGAAGTGAAACTCTAGAAGTCAGGAGAGCTCTCCAAGGTGCTGAAAACTACCCTCAGATAATGTCCTGCAATCAAAGCTAGTACTGCTCAAGTCTGGATGGAAAGCCAGAGTGGACCAGCTGCCAGACATGGAAGCCCCAGGGGCCAGCGACAGAAGGTCTAACAAAGCAAGAGAATGGTTCAGAGTTTGTGTACATTCATTTCCCATACGCTGAATGTGGAGACCCCCAGTTCAGAAAGGTCACCGGTTATGTACCTGGCTACGGGAACCAACATGCAAGCACAATGGCACTTCAAATGACTTGCATTGATCTCTTTTGAATAGGACTCACCCAAGAGGGGCGTCACGAAGATGGGGACTAATCAGGGAGAGGTATTTGGGAGAAAAGCTCTCTCTAGGCAAATTGGAACGGTTGGAAGGGATGCATTCTGGGGTATGGATTCCTATGCCCCTTACCGTCAAACCCAGTACCCTCCTCTCTCTCCCCCACCCTCTACCAGCCCCTGGAACACAGCCCTGCTGGGGATGGAGAGGTTACTGTAAATGGTAGGAAGGCGAGGCCAAAAGTAATCAACCCGCCGGACGACCTTTCACCCCTTCTCCGGCATAACACATGCCCGGGCTAATACACTTGAGCCCAGCTGCTTGGCAGCTGACCCCCCCAGGGGCCCCCTTGCTGACAAAAGGCCTATCTTCTCTCCACCTAAATGATTTAAATTCTAATCAAACATCATTTATAGTACATCTCGCTGCCGTCTCCTGGGAACTGTTCCCACGTGAGCCGTTGCCAGGGCAACCAGGGGGTCTCATTTCAGAAATGTCAGATTGCATTATTGTCTTCACACTTCTCTGATAACCTGGTGTCTCTCTCCTTCTTTCCAACATCCCTGTGGTTTTCGCTCTCTTCCCCCCACCCGCCTCCTCCCCGCACCAATCCATCCCCCACCCCTGCGTCCCAGGAGAAAATTACCAGCTCTATTTCATTACCTGCTCTGCCTCCCTCGTCCCCTTTATACTTGCAAACAACACACACACACACACACGCACACACACATGCACATGCACGCACACAATCCGGCATGGTTTCCCCCCACCCACCCCATCCCACTCCTTTGGGGCTTGGCTGTGTGGTCTGGTGTCATTTCATTTCACTAGATATGAAAATGAGACATAGATTTTTGCCGGTGATGATAGCAAAGCACAGTTGTTCCTGCAAATCTCCCTGGGACTGGGCTGTTTTGAAAGAACGACAGGTCTGGGCCTAGCTTCAGCTGCCAGTTACACGGACGGTGAGAAATATGGGGTGAAGTCAAGAGCAGGAACGGCTGGGAGCAGCAGCCGGTGGCCTTTTTTTAAAAAAAATAAAAATATTTCAGAGGTTTTAGCAAAGCGAAGTTGGAATATTCTTTCAATATTCTCAACGTATGAGGAAGAGATAGGATAGGTAGAGCTTGTTAACATGGCCTTTGAAACTACATTCTCCAGCATTCCAAGGCCAAACTAAGGGGTGATCCTGGGAACTGTAGTCCCAAAGTATACTCTCCAACTGTCCTGATCTGGCAGAGATGGCCCAGATTAATTCCCCGTCAACCCACTATTTGAGCTGCTTTAAAACTGCCCTGGTTTCTCTCTCCTCCTTCCACTTCTCCCCTTTGTCCTCAACTGACTTCAGCAGCTACAAGCTGAGGTCAAAGAGTACCGTAAAAGTAACCAATGCTCAGTTAACTCAGCAAGGGGGAGAGAAGAGGCAGAGGTGAAATTGTATTTATATACACAAATAGGTTGTATTTTTTGTATTTTATCTGGATAATTTGTTTTACAATTGTATGGCATAGTTTTATTGCAGTTAGTATAGTTATATACTGTATCATAATCTATGTTGCACCCCACTTTGAGCCTTGGAGAGAGGCAGGTAAATAATAATAATAATAATAATAATAATAATAATAATAATAATAATAATAATAAATAATAATAATACACAATTCTTCCTTCTGTCTATGTGTGTATGTGTGCGTGTGTGTGTACATGTGTATATACCTATATTTTAGACTGTATGGCTTTTGGCAGGACCCACTGTTTTTGGCTGTTTCACTTATTAAAGTTCCATGGACATGGATGGCACTCGATAGATAGATAGATAGATAGATAGATAGATAGATAGATAGATAGATAGATAGGTAGATAGGTAGATAGATAGACGACATAAGGAGAAAACATGCCGCTGATTTTCTGTGGCAATCCAAGAAAAGCCTTGCCTGCTCATTCTGCAGGGCCTCGGTCAGCTCACAGCCAAAACTGGGTGGTGATATTTTTGCTGCCCCCCTAGATCTGCTGACATTGTCCACATCTGTTTGGCTGGGCATCTGTTTGCATGTGCCCGCATAGGAGAAACCCCCCCCCCATGCACTGGCCTTGCCAAAAAAGGAGTGGGTGGGCATTATCTGGTGAGTGCAAGCAGCTGGAACAGACCTCCTCCCTCTTGTCTCCTCTCTCTGCTAAGAATCAACCTGCCCAGGCCCAGGCAGTTAATATTTAACTGAATAAAGAGCCATAAATATGGAAAATGGGACTTTTAATTAAATAAGGAGCTTTTAAAAAGACCCTTGGGCTGGAGTGGCTTTTGTTTAAATATGATTGATGGGCTTCTCTTTCCCTGGCGCTTGTTAAAAGTCCAAGCAGAGGGGCTGGGAGGTCTCTGTCACTCTTCTGCTGGCTGGCTGCTAAGCGGGGGGTCTTCAAGGTGGAAAGGGTGTCATCGCTTAAGGAGGAAATACAGGCCTAAGTTGAGCTGGGTGTCAGGCTTCCAACTTGAAAACAGAGTGGTAAACAGATGTTCTGTTTGCTTGCATTTCTTAAAATTCCACCAGAATTCCTACTCCATCCAATAGCCATGTTGGGTTGTGACATGGAGATATTTAATCTCCCTGCAGCTCCCGCACCCCCAGTATTTAGCACCCCCAACATTGGTCAAAAAAGTTCCCTCTCTTCCCATGCCCCCTAGGAGACATTGGGGACAATTTATCTTGGGCTGTTTTAAGATCGGGGAGACCTTTTCGTAACCAGATGCCCTCTCACACAACATGATGATTGAACTCTGATTTCACTTGAACTGCTGTGGCAACATGCCATGGGATTCTTGGATTGGCAATTTAGGAAGGCGTGTTAGAATTTTCAGCCAGACAGCTCCTTGAGTGCCTCTCCAACTTGCCATGGCAATTGACATGGAATAATAGCCTGATCCTTGTGCAGCCTGAAAGACCCCCCAAAATAGTGAAGCAGAAGTTGACTTCCCTAGGGCCATGGGGGCCATTTTTAGCCAATATATTTTGGAGGTGAGGAAGGGATGCAGCAGGAGGTTGAGGTCTTTTAGGTTCCCAAAGGAGGTCAGCCCCTGGCAGTTGCCAGAACTTGCTACCTACTGGTCATGAAATATGTTTCCCTGAACACAAGTCTTGGTGAATCATACAACTGGAAGAGACCCCAAGAGCCACCCAGTCCAACCCCCTTCTGCCATGCAGGAAGACACAATTAAAGTACTCCTGACAGATGGCCATCCAGCTTCTGTTTAGAAACCTCCAAAGAAGGAAACTCTGTCACACTCCCAGGCAGCAGCATATTCCACTATCAAATTGCTCTTAGAGTCAGGAAGTTCTTCCTAATGTTTAGTTGGAACCCCTTTTCTTGTAGTTTGAAGCTATTGCTCTGTGTCCTAGTCTCTGGAGCTAGGCCCATCTTCCATATGACATCCTTTCAAATATTTAAACATAGCTATCATGTCCCCTCTTAACATTCTATTCTCCAGGTTAAACATACCCAGCTCCAGAAGCTGTTCCTCATAGGGCTTCATGGTTCCCAGGCCTTTGACCATTTTAGTTGCCCTCCTCTGGACACGATCCAGCTTGTCAACATCCTTCTTGAATTGTACTGCCCAGAACTGCAAAAAAATGGCATCCAAGTGGGATGTCTTGAATGTCTGTTCTTACATTTATAATGTCTTGGCCTAGGCCACTGTCAAAGTACAGGTCTCTCTTCTGCATCTATCAAACAAATAGATGTTGATGCACCGATTGAAAGCATCCTGATAATCAAATGTGGAAAACTGCTGGGAGACTGATCCAGGTCTCCACCTCCCCTTCTCCACATACACACACACTCACCACTCTGGGGAAACAAAAGAGGGAGAGCCAGTACATTGCCCCTGGGCTCTTGTAGATCATTTTGAAAACAGCTGTGGTCTTCTGATGAAAAGAAACCCTTGTCAAGTTCAAACGCCTTGATCAGGAAGTACGTCCCCCAAGTTAGCACTGAAATAACAGAGCTGATTAGCAAAGAGGACAGAATATTTGAATCAGATCTCAAGGTGGAGACACAATTGGCTACAACCACTCCCAATAAGCCCCGCTTCCACTTATAGGAAACCTAGTTAGTGACTCCAGTCCTTTCACCAAGTTGACTTCTGCTTATACAGCAGAGATCTTTCCCTGTCCTTGCAGACTCCCGCAGGAGGTGCCAACTGGATTGGAATCCAAAGGGAGCCACTGCCATTGATGAGGATTTAGCTCTATTCTCACTGCCTTGAGCAAAGGAGTGGGGAAACCTTGCCCTCCAAAGGTTTGAGATCTCAGCTCCCATCAGATCCAGCTGGCACAACCAATGTAAATAACTGAGAGTTGTCCTCCAACAGTAGCTGCATGGCCAGAAGTACCCTATCCTTGCTATATACATTGAATTTCTGAGTGGCTGCCTCTAACGTCAATCTATGCACTTGCAGCAATGGGCAGGCTTCAGATTTGTGGATCTACTTTGTTTTTAAGAGGGAAAACATATGCAATCTGAAGAGAAACCAGAGTCATATTTGCTTTTTAGTGGAACTTTTCAATGGAACTTGGGTATAAATGTGTCACATCAATAAATTGGAAAAATAAAGACTAAAGGCAAAGACAATCTGGGCGATACTACAATCTCCATCATCCCCCGACAGCACACCTACTGACTAGTTGTGGCTATGATGGCTTTTGTAGTGGAGCAGTCTGGTAGAGAAATGGCTCCCCTCCCGGCAAAGAGGTTGCCTTCTTGTCTTTGCTCTGCCAAGATAGTGGGTATCGGTTGCCATGGCCAGCGGGCATGAATCAGGAGTGACATTTGGGCAGATCCAGCTGACAGCAGTGACCCTCCCCTCTGCGGTGCGCCTCCTCCTTCTCTTCCCCATGGACCGCTCATCCGTGGTGGCTTGCAGCTACCTGAGAGAAGGC
Source organism: Ctenosaura bakeri (assembly GCA_948474755.1). Taxonomy (NCBI): domain Eukaryota; kingdom Metazoa; phylum Chordata; class Lepidosauria; order Squamata; family Iguanidae; genus Ctenosaura; species Ctenosaura bakeri. The sequence continues at coordinate 434,594 of CAOLHI010000066.1, read as the reverse complement.
AACTCATCATCTTGTAGGTCCAACTCCTCACCCTCGTTGCTATGGCAGCGGCCGGGGCTTTGTGGAGGCAGGCATGAGTGATGGTGTAGGTCTGTGCCCCAAGGCTTTCTCCATAAAGCTGGGGAGATGGCGGTGGAGGGGCTGTAAATCGGTCTCAGCCGGTACATGAAAGCAGCTAGGCCTGGCTTGGGCCTTCTCGGCCAGGGAAGGGAAGAGATCATCAAGGAACTGTGGCAGGCTGCCTTGGGTGCTGGAGGGAACCACACCATCCCTGACTATCTTTGCTCTCTCCAGCTGCACTCAGGCAAATCCGTCAGGCGGCACAGCAGAACAAACGCCAGGCCTAGATTTGGGGGGGGGGCTTGTTGTCACGCTACATCTCTCTTCTGCTGGGCAGCCATTCTCCTCCTGTCTGTGTTTCTTACTCTAATTCCCCCCCCCATCACTTAGCGTTTTGTCCGATTTTGTCTCTAGCGTTGAACCTGCAAGGCTTCAAACCAGGGTGATGATTGTATTCTGAGCTTCAAAGGGACAGCGGAACAGGGTCTGCTTCCCCCCTGCTCGACCCTCATAACATCAGAAAGGGTCGGCCCCAGGTCTTACGTCCTGGTTCTGAAATTTCAGGACATTAAATGGCGCTGCTATAGCTGGGATGAACCAACAGGATTCAAGCACAGCCAAGCTCTGACCCACCAGGTGATACCACCTCTCATGTGCCAGGAAGCTCCACCTCTGTTACAACAGGCTTTGCCCCCAACACTCAGATTCTGAGCTTCATTCTGTGGGCCGCACACACACATCCAACAAACCGAAATACCTCCCTTTTCACTGCAGTCTCTCTCCAAATGGTGACAGGAGGTGTCACTGCATCATTTGCTGTCACCATTTGGAGAGAGACTGCAGAGAAAAAGGGAGGTGTTTGGGGGCTGTCAAGGATTCCGGGATGCTTGGGGTGGGAATATTTTCATGTTGGTTGCATGTAGCTGTGGGGCTTTGCCCAAAACTCATACTGATCTTTTTTAAAAAAAAATGGGCAGGGGGGCTGTGGGGGGCTTCAGGGGCCACAAAAGTGGAGTCCTGGGGCCACGTGCAGCTCACAGATCACACTTTACCCACCCTGCTATAGATCATGGAATCATGGCTTCCCATAGGTTGGGATACTGTTGAAAGCTTCTCCTTTGGGCTGGGATCCAGGCTGTTCCTCTGGCACTGGTGTGTTTGAAGGCATGCCTTGAACTAAGACTTTGGCCTTTGCCTCTTGGTTCTCACCCCCTGGCACAATCCCTCTTTCCTGCTTCCCTCCTCTTTTGACTTTTCTCTGTGGCTTATGCTCGACTGATGCATTGCAGAAATTTAGATGCAAGAAAATATTGCAATCTGTGGGAAAGCTTACAGAAGCAATTCAAGGTGCTGGTGTTCCATCTACAAAGCCCTGAACGGCTTAAGGCCAGGATATCTGAAAGACTACCTCCTCCCATGTAAAACTTCCAAGAAGTCTGATCATCAGAGGAGGCTTTGTTGTGGTTCCCAACACCTTGTGAAGTTAGGTTGGTACGTACGCATAACAGGGTCTTCTCTGTAGCAGCATCCCAGCTGTGGAACTCCCCACCCAAGGAAGTTAGGCCAGCTTCAGTTCTTCTAAGCTTCTGGAAGGCAGCTCAAACTGTGCTGTTCTGCATGGCTTTTAACATTTGAAATTTAAACAGCCTTTAGGATTGCTTTCAACTGCTTTTCAGGATTTTTTTTAGAGTGCTTTAATGAGTTTTTTAAATGTTTTAACTTTGTTATTTGTTGATGGCCTCAAGAACCCTCATGGGCTGGGAGGCGATATAGAAATCGTGTGAATAAATAAATAAATATCCCACTCTAGAAGAAGAGAAGGGAAGTGGCACACCCTCTGGTGGCAAAAGTGATTTTTACAGGATCCACACAGCCTTTCTGACAAGCCGTGATCTTCTGTATCCTTCTGTTGGAGCGTCAGTCCGCTTCTCAGCTAACTCAAAATGATCAACTCTTCCCATTGCCACAGGGAACTTCAAGATGAAAGCCGGAGAGACATAACCGTTCTGCTCATATATGCAGCTTGCTTGCTTTTCTCCCTCTAAAAAAAAATGGACTTAATAGCTCTGGTATTGTTTGACATTTGGGTTTTACTCACTAGAGAAAGCAGCACTAATTACTTCTTGGCTTCATGGCAGTAGCAGCAAAGTTTTATGAAGTGCCAAAGACATCTATTCCAGTCCAATGTGGATCTGTCGAGAACCGCTCCTCACACCCCCAACACACTGGTTATATATCTCCTGCTCTCAATATTTGGATCAGGAATTCTCATGCTATGCACAGAGGGGAAAAAATAGATTGAACAATTAAAGCCTTTTGAGAATCCATGTCTGGATGGATCTTCACTTGGAGTAAACAGAAACAGAGTTGGAAGGGATCACAAAGACCATCTAGTCCAACCTCCCCTGGCTATGAAGGAATACACAGCTGAAGCACACCTGAGAAATGGCCATCCAGCCTCTATTTAAAGTGAAAAGGATATTTGGAAATACTCATTTTATTTTCAAAAGAAGGAGTTTCTTGAGACTTGCAAAACTTGAACAAGAATAATCTTGGACTGACAAGAATCTTCATTGTTCCAGGACTTGGATTCTATGCAAAACTGGCACACTGGTTGCCCCTCTGCCTCCTCACTCACACCAGGGCTGCTCTCATTGGTACAATTGGAGACAGTTCACTCAACAACTGTTTGCCCAGCTTGCAAAGACTGTGTTCTCTCCAGTGCAAATCATTTTGCAAAACGACAGACAAGGAAATCTGCTAATTCTCACTGATATGACAAGCCTACATCTGGGTTCAGTGAGGAAAAGATCATAGAAAGTTGTAACTATGGGGGGGGCGGCAAAATGAAGGTATTGTTGCCTCAAATAAAAATTCAGCCTCAGCTGATTTTATTTCCTTCACTAACTTCTAGCCTTGCAGTAATTTAAAACTTTACAGGCATTTAGAAAGAGGAGTTGAGGCATCCCCAGCAAAGGGGCAGGCCGAGTAGCCAGGGAATGTGAACATAGCAAATAGAAGAGTTCTTAGGGGTGAAGGATTTTTAGTGTCCCACTCCTTGCAATGCTGGAAATTTGAGACTGAAGGAAAATTTCATTTTGAAGGGGCAGCATTCTTATTTGGAGGTCAATGCTCTTATTTTGCCTCTCTTGGTAGCTAGACCCTGAGATCATATTGCGGATCTCTCTCATTGCTTAACTTTGAAAAGGTATGCGGTTCAAGGAGGGAACCCCAGCCCCCAGACCGGTAACCTGTGTGGGTCAGATTCAGTCCGGAGTGGGAGGACAGAGGTAGCAATGAATGGTGAATCAATATCAAATTAATAGGACATATAAATGGAATGTCCCCCTGCATCTACCAGTTCTACAACATTGATACTCATGCCTGTCTCATTCCCAGGTCTAGTCCCCACTAGATTTGATCCTTTTAAAGTTAGGTCCATTGTGAACATCAAGGATTGGCTTGATGTTCAGTCCCTCTCCTTGAGATGCTGCCATCTCATTCCTTCTTTTTAGCAGCAGGAAACTGGCAATGCAAATTCACACCTCCTGGGCAAATTACCTCCTTACTTAATTCTCAAGCCCCTTGAGCTGCCTAGACAAGCCTAGGCATTCATAACCATTCCTTCTCCAGTAAAGGAGGAAAAAGGAAAAGGGAGGGGAACAAGTTTTTTTTCTCAAGGAGAGAATCCCCCACTGGCACCACAAGGCCGAGGTGAGAATGAGATGCAGTCGTCTCCTCTGCCAGGCCCAGTGAGAGCTGTCAATTTCACACTTTTGGATGCAGTGAGTGGATTTGCAGACATTCAAGTGGATACCCAGTCTATTTCCCTCTGCCAGCCCCTCCAGGACTCAAAGGCACCATGACAGGCAGACTGTCTTCCTCACCCCCACTATCTAATGTAAGCTATAGAGTATTTTTTTTTTTTTTAACTGGGCCCCAGGAAAGTGAAAATGTAACTTCAGCCTCCAAAGTGGGACCTCTGCTCAGCCAGAGATTGCTGAATCAAAGCTCCAACTGCAAATGGATCACCTCAGCACTGATCACATGCACATTTCAATTAAAAAACAGACAAACTTCACTAGCACCACTAAGTCCTAACTACTATCCTAGCACGTCCTCTGGACAGAAGCATGAGTACTACAACTGATCTTCCTACATACATGACAAATGCCAGAGGGCATTTGAAGACATTTTTTCTGTGGTGTGTGCAGCTCTTCAAGATCTCCTGGAAGGCCAACGTGGCTTCCTAGCTCGCCACAGTTGCCCATCCTTGGCCTAGTGTAAAGAGTCAGAGGTGGTGGGCAAAGATTCAGGGGTGGGTGAGTAACAAGGGAGCATAACACAGAGAAAAAATGACAGCAAGAAACAACTCAAAGAGTACTTTCTATCAATGTCCAGATGGGTTCATTAGCAATACACTGGCTTTTTATAAAAAAATGTACATTAATTTCCAAAAAACTGTACAGGTTGTTAAGAAGGGGAGGAAAAAATAAAATAAAAACACAGCTGCAGCTAAGCTGTTTGTTGAAGAGGCTGGCTTCATCGCTAGGTTTCAAAAAGCCATGGCAGTTCTCCAAGTTGGCAGGCAAACACAGCCATTGTTGTGTTCTCTAATTCTACTCCAGTGAGAAGAAGAGACCACAAGGTGTCAACTGAGGAGCATCACACGGCCTTATAGCGAGGTGTTGAACATACTCTTCAATGGAGGGAGTTTAAGGATCCATTGGGACGCCAAGGCATCAACCTCTTCTTGACGTTGGCTTGATGTGAAACTAGCGGAGGAAACAAAGACGACATCAGCTGTTACAAAGGTGTTTAATCTCTCTGGAGGCAAATGGGCTGGATGGGGACAACATGCCAATGTAATAGCTCTGGGGTCCGGATCCACTCAGGTCCCAGCTGAACCAAGTTGAAAGGCCTATTAAAGTGAAGCAAAGTCACAGATGTAATAAAATGACATATCCTCTGCCTGTCCCTATTTGGAAGGACCAGCCCAAAATAATCCTATGTCATCCCACTTTTCCAACTCCTTTGAAAAGGTCCTAGTTTCTTCCTCCTCCTCCTCCTCCCACTTTCCTCCTCTATGAAATTAATGGTGTCGTCATAAGTCAACAGGTGACTTGAAGGTGCCTGGGAGAGCTCGCTAACATTCCTTGTCAGTCTTCTGGAAATCCAGCCCACTGCCCTTGTCTAGCAGCAAATGACTGGAGGAACAATGATGACACACTGGCAAATGCCACCAGTTAAAAGGTTGAGAGCAAAAGAGACAGAGCGCATGAGTGCAAGTCTTTTGCCAATACACAGATGTGGGCACAGTTTGCTCCTGGAAGGAAACCAAACATAAAAGGACAGTAGACCTGAGACATCACAGACTGGGGTGGGTGTGTGCTGAAGCCAGGCTGCGTTGGTGTTCAGTACTGCCTACTGGTGCCAGCCAAGGACTAAGGAGGGGTTTTGGGGGGTGGCTGGGCTGGGTAGGAAGGACGAAGCACATGGAAGGAATGCAAGTCCCATTGAAAATGGCGTCCTGCATTAAAAATTCACCAGCCAGTGAATTTCCAAGGGATTTGTAGTAATTAGATGACAAAATGCTGGCAAATCTCAAGCGTGCTGAAGATGTTACTCAGGGGTCAAAGACTCGACACTTTTGGCTGGGTAATTTGTAAGTGTCAATCACGCTCAGCCATCAGAGGGAAGGCAAAGCTGAAGCCACTGAATTCTAACTAAGTCCAGTGCTACCGGCCTTTAGCCATCCTCTTCTCTCCCTTTCCACCCCTCTGGGGCCTGCATGCAAATACAGTTCCTTCCTCTCTCAGACTTATTTATTTATAGCCTACTGAATCCTGAAGGCCCTAAATGTGTGCAAGTTCTCCTCCTCCTCCTCCTCCTCCTCCCTCCCTCCCTCCCTCGCTAAATCTATAGGTTCATACATGCACATTTTGTTTCCTCATTTCAAAGAGATTTGGAGATTGGAAGGAAATGTGCAAAATACCATGCACCGGGGGTGTGTCTACACTGCACTGCACAAAATAACAGTTTGATACCATTTTGACTGCCATGGCTCCACCCCATGGAATCCTGGGATTTTGTAGTTTGGGTGAGAGACTCTGAATTATCTGCTAGATAGCTTTTGTTCACTCTCCTTTACTACAGTACTAGAGCTTTCTGGCAGAAAATTTAAGTCTCACCTCCAAATTACAAGTCCCAGGATTCCACAGGCTAAAGCCATGAAGATAAAGTGATATCAAAGCATTGTACCTTGTGCAACAACCCTGTGAGGAAGAGCATGCCAACAGTGACTGGTTTATGGTCACCTTGTCCATTTCATGGCTCAGTGGGGACTTGAATCTGGAGCTCCCAAATGCCATGTCATTGGCTTCTCAGAAGGCTTTGGCTGGCTCCTCCTGGAAATGGACTTGTTTGGCCAGCAGAACTGTTTGTTAGAAATGTGTGCAAATGCAAAACAATGGTGCCCTTCCATTATTTTTATTGGAGCAGGTAGGAAGGTTAGACAATGTGAAGATAATTCATTCTCTTTCCTCTTAATTTTTTTTGAAAGATAAATGTTCTTTTTTAAAAAAATAGCAGTTCCCAATTGGACTATAATTCCCTGAGTCCCATACCGCAGGGCATGTTGATTGGAGCTGCTGGGAGTTGAAGTCCAACAGCATCTGGAGACCCAAAGTTGGCAACCAATGGCCTCAACATTAAAGCAGAGACTCCCTTAAATAAGCTCTCCAAGAATAACAAATTGGGTATCTAGCTTGACATTGAAACTCACCCTAGTTCCCAAAGACAGAAGTGTGTCATCTATCCTCCCTGCTGACAATATGCCCCCCCCGCCCCGTCACAACAAATGCAACAGGAAAAGTGGTCTCTCAGCAGTGGATGGAGTTCAGGGCTGGCCTCATGTATTTTGCTGCCTGAGGCAGAAGATAAAATGGTGCTAGCACCCCCTTCCATTCCACACATAGACACAGACCGGAATACACACTGAATTGGAATTCAGCACCAACAATGGGATAAAGTCCTCCACCAGCCCCCAGGACAGCAGGCTGGTTTAGGGGGTGGGGGACAAGCTGTGCCTGTATGGCACACAGAGCTCTGTCCTCCAAGATAAAAGGCAGGTGGGCCTCTGCCACCCCCTCCCACATCTTGACACCTGAGGCCTTGCTGCCCCCCAGCATCTTGACACCTGAGGCCTCATGCTAAAGTCAGTTACTAGCCAGATCTTTCCTGGCAAAACAGACTTTCTACACTCAGCCTAGCAGTGGAAAGTAAGCCAGAGCCAGGAATAAGTTAACTGGGCCTCTGGCCGCCAACGGGAAGCCCCCACGAAGGCTGCTGAGCTGTCAGCCTGCCAGGGCTGCTCTCTCCTCCGTCTGCTAAGAGAGATGCCTATTATTTTGCTGGCACCCCAGCCCTGGTTTGCATATTTCACTGATTCAGGTCACATCGTGTACACACGCATGCCATAGCCAACGTCTGTTGATATCCTCGGTCTCTCGCCCAGCTTCAGTTTGAGGTGAAAGCCTTCCTTATTAGCCAATTTGGATACCCATTTACTGTGAATTACTCAGCCTGATTATTATTCATGAATGGATAAATTTGAAATCTCAGCTCCCTGCTATGCCATTTCTCTCTCTTTCCCCTCCCCTCTGGCTCATGAATACACCGAGAGAAGGAAAGCAGGAGGCAATATGCAGCGCTGCCAATTCTGTGATATACAAACTGGTTGTTGCCCGAGAAAAGAGGGCTACTCACAATTGTGCACCTGGAAGTCTACCTGGGGTTTCCAACATGCATCAGAAAGTCCACTGAGCTCCTGTTGAAGTAAGAGAAATGCCCTCCCAAAAAGGGCAACTGCTCCTAACTTGGTTGCAAGGAGCTCCTTGACACATGGCCAGGTTTGAAACCAAGGAGGCAGTCACATCTACACCTGATCCCTCCTGCAACCAGGCCACACAGCCTGTAATCCAATTAAAACAGTCCCCATGGCCATTCCTTGCTCCTTTGTTTGAAAGGGGATGCCCCTTTTTTGCCAGGCTGAAGTACGACAGCCAGGGCTTGACAAATCTTTTAGGGCTTTGCTTTCAAGCCCTACACTCAGTGCAGAGTCCTATGTAGCTTGAAAGTTGTGCACTTCTCTTAAAATCAAATAAGGCACTAGCTAAGGGACCAAACTAAACGAAGCCTATTAAGTGAGTAGAGAATGTAGCTAAAAAGGAGTTCTTCCCAATTTGCCATTCCAGCCAACTGTTCAGTCCCTTTCAAAACAAATGCAGATGAAAGAAGTCAGCATCATCAGTGGGGCAGGAGGAAAGGCATGAAAAAAACCTTTTCATTAAGGCTGAGAAATGGAAAAAGCTCAATGAGTGCGTGGTCTCAGTCAGGAAATCGAAGGGTTAAATCAATTTTCATAAAAAATGTAAACTTCAGAAGGTGCTTTCTGTATACTTCCTCTGCCCCCCTTATGTTCTCTCCCCCCTCCCCACCCCCCCACCCCTGGTGCCTTTGAACATCTGACTGGCAAGCATTTCATATTTCAATCTCAGCAGAACAAATTGAATTAGATGTTGAAACTGGGCTTGGCTCCTTTTGCAAAAGCCTACCTGCTCGGCTTGCACTAATCCTTTGCCGTGCTGCGGTGGAGCACAGAGAGCCGTCTTGGGGAGATATTCACCCTGCCATGAAAGACAATACGGGGAGGGGAAGGAAGAGGGAGATGGGACAAAAACTGCCCATGGCAGAGATCTGCGGAACGCCATTCGGTATATTCATTCCAGTGTCCATCCTGATTGCTGCACAGCTATTGCTGATTTTATCCCAACTTTCACATTTTGTACAGAAAGTGACTGAGGCTGGAGCTTTCCCTCTGCCCAATGGAGAAGCAGCGTCAGCTGTTTTGGCATTTTCTATGTGGATTCTCCATCCGTTGCATTCTAAAGAGAGGCTCGAGATCCCTTCCCTGTCCAAAGGGCCAGTCACCTCTGAAGGCCTCATTTGGGGTCTGATTCCAGTTCTATTTGGATACTTGGTTCTTATCCTGACCATGAATTCCACAGCTGCATATGTGTTGCAGGGATTCCTTCTTTATGTCTTGCCTTTTGGGACCCAAAGTGGCTTACAATATCAGTTACAACAAAATACAGTGGGCCCTCTGTTTTTGCAGGTTCAGCACTCACAGATTTGATTATTCATGGGTTATTTTATTTAATTCATTTAATTTAATTTATTTACTTTTAAAAAATCTTACCCTTTTTGCCCTTGCCCCATAAAAGATTATTTGGAGGCTCTCCAAAGCTCTGGCCTAAACTTAACACAACCTTAGAGCTACTTGGGTCTACTCTGCTTTGACTAGATTTGCTTGGAGAGTAAAATTCAGAGACCCCTGAGTGTCAAGACCTTCAAGGAGGGCCTTTCTCTGATCCTACTGCCACTGGAGCCAATGTCTGGCAGGAAGGTAAGCAAGGGCCTTTTTGGTGGTGTTTTGATTTTGGAGGCTTGGTATTTTAAAGTTTTTGGATCTACAATAGGTGGCACAGGTGAGTACCAAAGTGTTAAGACCTAACAGTTTAATTCTCTTTGAATGTTGATCTTTCGTCTGTTTTAACTGTGTTGTATCTGTTTTAATTTGTATGATGTCTTGAGTCCCAGTTTTGGGAAAAGGGTAGGGTATCAGTATGGAGGAAGAGGAGGAGGAGGAGATGGTGGTACTAGCCTACTGCCCTCTGTGTTATATTGCCCTAGGACTGGGTCACGATATAGATCAACTGGGTTTGTCCTTGAATCTCCAACCCCAGGGCTTATAGTACCTGGCACACAAGGAGCTTGAGGCTAGGAGCAAGGATAAGTAAAGAATGCATTCCTTCTCACTTCTGATACACAGGGGTTTGATCTACATTTTCTGGACTAATGTGCAGAGTGCGTGTAATCATCGTTTGGGCTTTTGCACTTCTGTCGATTTTGCAGTGCAATTTATCGCTCAAAAAAGGTATCAAGACGCATTAAAAATGCATTCTTTCTAGATACAATACGTGTGGAAATGCATGTTCTGAGATAAAGATATGCTCAAAAAGGCATATTTCAATATGTATTGAAATGGAAATTTTCATAGGATTAAAAAAAATAATAATCACAGATTACTGCTGAAACAGGTGGAACGGAATTATGCATGAACACATATGAAAGTACATGGACCAGAAACAAGCTGATCCACCCATCCCTGGCTGGGAGGAGTGAAAACAGACAGTTCTTCCTACTGTCAGGGTACTCAGAAGTCCTATACGCGCCTTATCAAAAGTAAGCCTCCCTGTGTTCAACGGAGCTGGCTCCCATGGAGATTGACTGCAAGGGAGCTGAACTCTGCCCTCTTTATTCTAGGGTGGGAATTGTGTGGTCCTTCAGATGCTGTTGGGCTGCAAGTCTCAAAAGCCTTAGTTGGCTTAGCTGAAAACAAAGGCTGCTGGGAGTTGCAGTCCATCCAACAGACTGCAGGATGCCCAACATTCCATTATTTTATTCTAAAACTGAGGTGAGGACTGCCTCAATTTCCTTGTTGGCAATCTGTGTGTGCGTCAATGCGCATGTGTTGAATACTTTGGTATTAGTTTTCCTTTCCTCTCCCTGTTGCCTGTGACAAGAAACACGAAACTTCCTTTTTTGGTGCTCTGGCTACAATTTTCTGAATATCCCAGAGAGAGGATTCTGGGGGCCAAATTCAGCCATGCACTCTGCTCTGTGCCTTTGCAGATGTGCAGCATAGACACTGCCCCATTTGCCCTGAGTTGTTCAGGCAGGAGGCTGAAAATGTTCCTTTTTCTGACAGCTCTATGAAATCCTGGGAGTTGCAACTTCCCAAAATAAACATGAGTAAGGGCTGGGGCTGGCAAAACACCTGCTCCTTTGTTTAAGACCTTCAAAAGCAGCTAGCGGGCTCCTGCCCAAAGTTCTGCGAAGTGAGAACTACTGGCCCATCTTCTCTGTCTTTGTGCTATTGCCGCCACCCCAGTTGTTTTTAAGCTGTCCCTCTGGCAACTGCTGCTGGCATACCTGCCAGCCTGATTTGAGATTTGTTGGAGGCTTGCTTGCCTCCCTCTTCTTGTTTCCCTCCTTCTTTTTCCATCCAAGCTGAGCACTCTGGACAAAGATGTCACTGGGGGAGGAATCCAGAAGAGCTCTGAAATTATAGCTCTTCCAGAAGGACACAAAGTGCCGCCAGCTTATTCCAGAAACACTGTGGGGCGCAGGCAATGACTTAACCTGACAAGGATTAGCCCTCCAGTCAACCTGGTGCTTTGCCTTTCATCAAAAGAGCCCCCTGATGCTGAGCCTGCCTTCATCTCATACAACCACCATGGAGGCCAGGGGCTGGGGCATCAGAAAGGTGATGGGCCAGTTGAGAGCCCGGATGGAGCCTGAGACGCCACTCAAGAGGGCTGCTGGGGCCAAGGGGTTGGCCAAAAAGACCCCAGCATCTGTCAGGTTATGGCTGTCCCACAGTGCTCTGGCAAGGAGAGATACATAATAGGCTGAGATTGGCCTGGAGAAAGTTGCCGTGTGTTCAGGCTAAGGTAAGGCTGGCGCAGAGCCACCGCACACAACGTCAAGCAGCACAACCACACTCAGCAAAGGATCAAGGAGGGCACCTCGACAGCTCAGAAGGGAGAACTGGAAAACGTGCTTTCCAGGAGATGAAAGCCACAGAAAAGAAACAAAACAAACAAACAAAAACCCCATGCCAGCAGGGAGAGGTGGACCAAAACAGGGGAAACAATCTCTTTGTCACAGCCAGATAAGGCATGCACAGGCTGGGGAACAAGATACAAGGCCATTTCTGAACCAACATACATTATTTTCTTTAAGTTCTTGGTTCTTAAGGACAGAGTTCACCTCCTTCTTTTCTCACTAAGACCTGCTACAGTTGCTGCATATAAAAAAGTAATTCCTTTCCCTGACACAAACACCTGGACTAATTCATTATAATTTACTGGGTTCCTGCACTACAGTGGGGATTGGGCTAGATGGCCCTTGGGATCTCTTCAGTCTCTACCTCCACATACCTTAAAGTTTGGGGGAAGAGACCTAGCTATCGCCCCCGCTGTCTCCTTCGTCCTCTAGTTTGTCCAGGATTTCTTCTAGAACAGCTGATTGTTTCTTCTTCTTGGCTGAGGATTCTGTGGGTGGTCCAAGCAATGAAGAGGAGAAAGAAGGAAAAAAGAGTTAGCTTTAGCATACTGGTCCTCCTACCCTTCCTCAATCCAATAGCCTCCTGGTGTTGTTGACTATAATCCTACAAGCCCTGGCCTGAAGTGAAGCACAAACAAACACATCACAGACTAGCATATCCATTACAAATCCATTGCAATCCTAGAGATTTCCTAAAAATGTCCATCCAAAGTATCACTGTCATCCCCTTCTCCTTCCAGCAGATGAGACCATGAAAATGGATTTGTTCATCTGTCCCACTCTGACTGGCAGTGCCTCTCCAGGGTCTCAGACTGGAGGCCTTTCCCATTGTCTGCCATGTGAACTTTTAAACTGGAGAACATGGAGAACATACCATGGTTAAAAACAATCTGGCCAAATTTTTGGATTTTCCTGCTTCTTTTCCTCGTCCTGTCATTTTAGTACTATATAGCCTGATAAAGAGTTCTGGTGAACTCTACCCCTCTATATCACCAAGAGCTCAGAGCTTCTCCCTGTCTCTGGGACAGGGTTGTCAAAACACTGTTGTAGTCCTTCTTGTAGGCCTTGTCAACATCCCACAACTGACAGCTCCAGCCAGAACGTTCACAAACATTCCATGACATCACAGGAATTCATCCCATCCCAGAAGCTGGGCAGAAGGGAGAGGATGAAAAGGGAGGTTGGATCACAGGCTAGAGTTGAACAGAAAAGGGCTTTGCACGTGCTGGTGATTTAAAACACAAACAACATGCACACACACAAACAGATACACATGTTTTATTATAGCTACCTCATCCCTTATTTCCAAAGTTCAAAGAAGTCTTGGGTGAATTATGAGCGCCCATTGTGATCATTCTCTCCCTGGAGCTTTTGGGAAGATGCTGAAGGAATAAAAAAAAACCCAAAAAAACCCTCCACCAAACAACCTACCCGTCTGCACTTTCCTCTCATTATAGAAAGCAGCTCTCCATGTGGAGAACAGCTGTTCAAAGCCCAATCTCAGCCATCAAAACGCCCGTCTCAAACAAACAAATAAATGTACTTGCAGGACTCCGGGAAAGGGTGTAAAATAAACACACAGAACAAGCTGCTGCATTTTCTTTTAGCATTACAGCTGCTTCCAAAGATAAACAACAAGTAAATGTCACAAAACATCAATACAGGAGAAATTAACCTGACAAAAGCGGCGCTCCCTCCCCCAAGCCCCTCTGTCTTCCTCCTCCTCCATCCTCCACCAAACAGTTCTGCATTTCTGGAGTCCCCCCATCTAATGATTTTATTTTTCAATTAATTCCTTGACAGAATGCCAGGACCAGTTGTACTTCTGCCCCTGTACTTTTATGAATGTCGAGGGAGACAGAAGGGGAAGGGGGGACTGCAAAATTGACAGGAATAGTTGCCCCCCCTCTGCAAACTTCTATGCAGCTTTGTCCAAAAGTCAAGAAACAAGAGACACCATTTAGAAGAGGAGGGAAAAAAATACCCTGAGGAGACAGATGCTTGCATTTGGTTCAAGTCTGCGGGAAGATTAGGGCACTCTATATGCAAAGGCACCAGATCCCATCTGATCTTGGAAGCTAAGCAGGGTCAGCCCTGGTTAGTGCTTGGATGGGAGGCCACCAATAAAGACGGGGTGCTGCAGGTTATATTTCAGAGGAAGGAACTGGAGAAACCACCTCTGAGGATTCCTTGCCTAAGAAAACCCTAGGAAATTCACAGCAGCAGGCTTCCAGCTCTTACTCTTCCACTTGTCTGCTCCCTGACCGTCGCAACCCTTATTTTCTACCAGAGATGCATGCCAGAGAGGAAAGGGGGCAGTTAAACTGGTGAGATGACAGCTATGTTTAAATATTGGAAGGCATGTCAGATGGAGCAAGCCTGCTTTCTGCTGCTCCAGAGACTAGGACATTATGGAGCAATGGCTTCAAACTTCAGGAGGAAAAGAGATTCCACCTAAACATTAGGAAGAACTTAATGACAATAATAGCTATTCAACAAAATCACAATCTAACACCCAAACCACTATACTACACTGTCTCTCCTAAGTGCTAGTTCTTGGTAGCCAGACCTAAGATAGCAGGGGAGACCCCAGAACCAGGACGCAGCACCCCTGTGAATCAATACAGCCTTTTATCAACAGTGGGTACTGTGCTTCACTCATTTCACTGCGCACATAGATGTGACCCTGAGCCCTTTGTTTACAGATGCTTAAAAATACTTTTTTTAAAAAGCCAGAGTAAAAATACTTAGCCACATCTACTCCACTGTCTTGAGTCTTGAGCCACACGAAGGGGAAGGGAACAGACCCACCCCCACCCTCCCAGGCTTCAAAATAAAGCACTTCTGGCCGAATTTGCTCACATCTTTTCAGCGGTGGCACACTAAACGGAGACCCTGCCACGGCCCCCCACGACCTCCCAAGCTTTCCATTTCCAACACATCCCCCTCTGCCCAAGCAGCGCTCGCCTTCCCCTATCCCAGCCGCAGCTTGGGCTGAAAATTTCCCTTCTGTCAGTTTAATTCTTTGATCGATGGGGAAACGCGGCCCCGCGCAGCTGGCCTCCCAAGTTACCCCTGGCAGGAGATCGCTGGCCCTGCTGGTGACGGCTGAGTGAAATGTTTGTGGAGCGCACAGAACACAAGTCAATAGTAATTTAGCTGGATTGGGAGCAAGTACCTCCACTGCACGAATTGCAGCTCCCGAGAGGGGAGAAGTGTGCACGGGATTATTACTGACTCGCTCGGAAATATTTCCAAAACAACCCTCCAAGACGGGCAGGCAGGCGGGGGAAGCGAGGGGAGGGAGCAGAGCCTCTCAAACGCTGACGGCCGAGACGCTCCACACTAAAAGATGTTGCACGAGCTACAAGACAACCAGGAGCACAAAGTTTTAGCTGGGCACAGAGAAAGGGCCTCCACAGCCCAGGGGACATGCAAGGTTTGGCTCCAGCTTTGAAACTGGCTTTGCTGGGGGGAGGGAGGGGTCCTGGGGTTTCTCAACCCCTCCACGTGCTTCTATTCCAGGAAAATGAGAAGGAAGACTAAGAGGCTCTCCCATGCCTTGGGAGGGCTGCTGTAGACATGTATTTTACAGCATAACGATTACAGTTTACACAGTGATGGTTTAATTGTGGTTTTAACTTTGCTACAATTTGCACTTTCAGCTGCATTGGTTTTAACTTTTGTAAGCCCTTCTGAGTCCAAGCACTAGGGAAAAGGTGTGGTATAAAGCTAAACCTAAAACAGCAGCAGCAGCAACAACAAGGCATGAAATTTCCAGAGGCAGGGAACATTTGGCTCACCACCGTCCCCATAATTCTTTAGCACTGGCTGTGCTAGCTGCAGCTTCTGAAAGCTGAAGTCCAAAACCATCTGGAAGGCCAAAGGGTTCTACTCCCACAAAATCACTCATCTGCTAGTCCTGTATGCACCTGCCTTTGACCCTATACATAAACCAGATCCTATCACCCATGCCACTGTGTAGAGAACAAGGAACATAAGAAGTGACCTTAAACCAAGTCAAACCATTGGTCCATTTGGGTGATGGGCTATGATTCCTCTGACTTCTGACCATCAACTATCTCTCTTGGGCTGATGGGAGCTGTCATATAACAAGCTTTGGAGGATGACAGTTTGTCTTCCCATGGTCTACAATTTATGGAAACAGGTGTCCTCTTTCCTCCACTTTTTGGGGGACATATCCATGCCCCCTCCCTGAAAAGGCCCAAACCCTCACAGATAGCACACCTACAAATGCTAGTTGCAGGGAAACAGAATAAGGAATGGTTATTGCCTGCCTGTCCTGCTTGTAGGCATCCGATAAGCCACTTTCTGGCTAGTGTTCAAACAGAATGCTAGACCAGATAGGCACTGGATCCTATGCAGCAGAAGTCTTTTTAGGCATTGAGTCTGATCCAGCAAGTGTCTTTTTAGATTATTTTAGATTATCTTGGCTTCTAGGATAAGTTCAGGTTTGATTTGTTCTGGGACCTACTCATCTGTCTTTTTAGCAGTCCATGGTACCCACAGAACTCTTTGCCAATGCCACATTTCAGATGACTTTCTTTTCTTCTGATCAGCTTTCTTCACTGTCCAGCTTTCACAACCATAGTAGATACTGGAAATACAATTACATGAATGTTTCTGACCTTGGTATTCAACAATACACGTTGACAGTTGAGGATCTTGTCTAGTTCCTGCACAGCTGCCCTTCCAAGTCTTGTATTCTTATGATATCTTGACTACAGCCTACATTCTAATTAATGGCTGAGCCAAAGTACAGAAAATCTTTAACTACTTCAATGTTTTCATCACTTACTTTAAAAGTTATGTCAATCATCTGTATTGTCTTCTTAAAGTTCACTTGTAACCTTGCCTTTGCACCTTCTTTCTTTGACTTTCCTCAATAGCTGTTCCAAGTCCTTGCTATTAGTTATGAGCCCCAAATTGTGGCTGTCTGGATGTGTCCAGTGCAGGCCTTTGGGAAGAGCTGCATTATCAAAGCCTTCTCTGTTTCTGCATCACTAGCCTCTGAAAGACAAATTGTCAGCCTTGACACCAGCAGTGCAGGTTCTGCTCCTTGAGCTGGTGAGAGCCAGCCAAGTCGTCCGGCCCTTTAGGGACAGTGGTGGGTTGCCAGCCGCAGAGGTCGCAGCCGTGCGCATTGTCCCAAGGTGAGTGGATAAGTGCACTGACCCCTCCGTGTGGAGCGCTCTGCTTGCAACAAAAGGAGTGGGGGGAGGAAGGCAAAGCTTGAGCGGTGTAGCCAAATATAAAACCCATTTCCGACTACCCGAGAGAACAGCAAACAAAGATTTTCAGAGCAGATACCTCTGGCACTATTATGCTCCAGCCAATGAATTCCCAGGTGCCGCAGCCAGGAAATCAGACTGAAAGCCTCTGTCGGCTGTGGGCCTGCTGTTCTGAAATGCCCTCTGGATGAATAGCACACAGCTAGCGGATCGCTCTCTCCCGCACTTGGCTTTTCTGCCTGCTTCTTTCCTCCAGTAACAAAAAAGATCTCTGGAAGAATGTCCTCTTTGCTTGTTTGCTTGAGATGGGGGGAGGGGGAAACACCAAAAATCAAACAAGAATGAAGGCTGTGTGGTATGTGTGTGTGTGTCTGAGCGAAATGGAATGAAGAAAAGAGTACATGCACTCAAGGCTTTGCAAACATGTTAAAAAAAAATCCCTGGGGAACAAGGAGCCTTCTCTCCTATGGAGAGCTTTCCAGTTGGAGAGGTACCAATTTTGGAAAGGCATTTAGCACACCACAAGTTGCAGGTTTTCTCTTCTGTTGTTACCCCTGTGGCATCCACACTACTTTTGTGAAGTGAGACGGCCCAAGGTATTTTGCTGCCTGAAGCAGATCCCCAGCACTGCCCCCCTCCATCCATGTAAGGGCTGGCTAACACCTTAAAAAGACTTGCAGCACCATCAATTCCCACCTTCATCTCTTAGGGATGGGGAAAAATTATTCACTATTATTCATTCCCTGGCCTAAGAATTGAGTTTCCAGAGAGATAGGAATCCCTGTCGGGAAGAATAATACAGCAGTAAGACTGAAGTTTTCTCCCAGTGATTGAACACCTCTCAGAATGGATTCTTCTGTGGACAGAAACATGTGGCTTTTGCATACAAAGCCCACATTTTCTGTGCAGTGCTCTTCCGTGCAGAAAATGTGGTTATTTTGAACCAAAACCCCAAACTTTTCTATGGTGGAAAATTGTCAAGAACACAACTTGGAACTCTCAAATATGGGGAGAATACTGCACAAAAGAATTTGTTCTCTCCTCCTTTCCTCCAAAATTATAGTAAATTATTTGTTCTTGCATGCAATGATGAAATAATTGAGGATTTACATCCCTGTCATCTCTGCTTCACCAACTTTTTCATAATCCTGTCCCCACTAATCTGGGAATACATCCCAGTGATTTCAGTGGAGCTTACTTTGATTAGATGACACTGAGGTTAGATGAATTCAGCAGCTTCCCCAATCTGTGGCCCTTCAGCTATTTTGTGACTAGAACTCCCATCAGCCCCCTCCTGCCTGGCCAATGGTCAGGACAGAAGGGAAGTGGAGACTGAAATAGCTGGAGGGCACCAGAAGTGGGGAAGCTGGATATGGCATACAGAACCATCCCAAGTGTAACATGCATAGCATTTCATCTGTGCTCCTGGATTATTAGGAAACTGCCAAACTGCATGCTGCTCAGATTCCAAAACAATCTGAACAAATTCACAAATGCCGTCCTCCACAAAAAGTGCAAGGACCTCAATCACAAAGAAAGTAACTGAGGCTGGGAGGGCAAGGATGCAGAGGCAACTCAATAATGGGTGAAATAAGGAAACAAGGGGCAGCACCAGAGGTTGCAAATGTCACCTGACAGGCACACCTGGCTCACAGGCTGCAGGTTCCCTACCCCTGGCAAAGGTAGTAAAACCAATCTAGAGCTCAAAATAAACATCAACTTCTTTGATTGTGTGTGCTTGCTTGCATATGTGGGAAGGATCCTATTGCAAAACATGCAATATTTGAGCTGCAAGGTGCACAGTGCCTACAGCAGACCTCACATCAGCTCTTTTGCTAAAGAATTGTGGGGGGGGCAGTGGGAGACCCATCGATCAATGTTTTATTCCCTATGGTAGGTGGAGGACAAAAACCTTGCACTAATATTTGCCAACCAGTACCTTTGCCGCTGTCAATGCTTGTCAATAATTGCAGGAAACAGCAGTTTCAGGCCAGAAATGTCAATGCTGAGGCCCTGATCCACTACTCCTTAAAGCAGCTTTCTTCTCTTGCACTGGGATTGCCGCCATTCTATTACAGGCTCTCAAGAAGAAGGTCAGTAGCTTGTCTGTGCACACACAGATCTTGGGGATCTCTTGAAGCAGATAAGGGGGAAAGGAGAAAAAGCTGCTTCTGCAATTGGCAGGCATGAGTCCCCTCCTGTCCAGTGTTAGAGGGTAGCATCCTAAGGCTGGGACTCCAGCAGGACCCACCACTGATGCCTGTTGTGGACTAAAGGAAAACAAAAATGCTCCTACCAGGGCACATAGCTCTGAACTGCAGTTGTTCTCCTGGGCAATGTCAAGGACAATGAGTCATGCTGGAGCAGGTAGGCAACACAATGGCTGCCGCCACCAAAACATGGCACTCTCACATCGTTATGGTGGCCACTCCCCTCTCCAATGAGCTGGGATAATACAATGGTGTGAAACAAAGACAGTAACCAAAGGCTGCCCACTGGTAACATAAGACCCCACTGGGTCCTTGGAATCTTGAGGAGAGCAGAGGGCGCCCCCCTTTTTCCCGAGCTGGACCTGATTCTTTCAATGGTTCTTTACAATGGCTGATCAGGGGCCAGGTGCTCTCAGCCTCACCTACCCTACGGGGTTATTGTCAAGAGAAAGCAAAGAGGATGGGGAGTGATATTTCCTGCCTTGACCCATTGGTGGAAAGATGAGGCACCCATGTAAAGAATAACTGATGAAGGAAAGAAATACAAATAACATAGCCTAAGGCCAACCTAAAAATTCAGGGTGGAAGTGAGATCTGAAGCTCAAATCATGAGTTTCAGAGCTAAATGTGGGTGCTTGTTGGCCACAGATATCCTCGTACGAGCGCACCACAGCACTGACGCTTGAAAGTTAGTTGGGAAACATTAGTGCCATGTGCAGCTTGACTTTTCACAGAGATCCTTGTGCGTAGGAAATGGGAGTGATGAGACTTGAATGAAATCCATCAACCAATTCCAGTGTCACCCTGTTTTTAGAAAGATGACACCCCACATCCTGTTTCCACTTGAACAGTCATGAAAGGGGTGGTTTCCTAAAGGCAAAGGAGCCAGCCTCCTGCCTCTCTCCATCCAATAGCACAGGATCATGAGAAACTGCCTTCTGTCCACTCAGACTCTTTGTCCATCTAGTTCAGGCTGAGGAACTTGTGGTCCACCAGCTACTACTGGATTCCAATTCTCATCAGCCCCTGCCAGCTGGCCAGTGGTAAAGGATGATGGGAATCATCATTCATCAGCATCTGGGCATGGGGTACACAGCTTGCCCAGCCCTAATCTAGCCCAAAGCCATCAACTTTGCTAGTGGTTCTCCAAGGTTTCAGAAACATGTTTTTCTCCCAGGACCTCTTCCTATTTCCTTTAATATGAAAATGCCAAATTAGAGAGGAAAAAAAAAAGATGCCAAGGACTGAACCCAGGACCTTTCACAAAGAATTCATGTGCTCTGGCAGGGAGCTCTTGGGAATTTCTCTTCCAATATTTGGAGCACTGGGGCTTCCCAGCACATGTGCCAAAACCCTCTGGCAACCCCAAGGACTTGCCAAAAAAAGTGCATAGACAGGTTGACCCCACCAAAGTACCCCATCCACAGTCACTGGCATGCACTACAGTACCGTGAAAATGCTCAGCCGTTTTCCGCCTCAGGGCTTCCACCGTTTCCTCCATGTCAGCCCATTCTAAGACCAGTCTCCTGCCGTACAAATGGGTGCTGTGGCAAAGGGCATTGAAGGCTCTCTGTAAAAAAAGAAACATATAGTACTTTCTCTGGCTTGTTTATTAAAAAAAGTCTGCTATCCTACCAGCCATCTCTCCCATTTACAAATGAGGACACCAAACGAGCCTACCACAAGCCAAACTTCACGGGGAAGGCAGAGCTTGGACTTACAATACATTAATTTTTGAAGTGATGAGGAAACACAAACAATATTCTCCACAATACCATAACGACTACTAATCTCATTCAGTTTTTTGGTTCAATGCATAACATGAACTCACTACTTCAAAATCTTATGTTGGAGGAGTCATTTGGGGAGTATTTGAGCAGTTTTAAAAAAAATGTTTCCTAAACACTTTAAAAAGTAATGCGTTAGCTACACATTACAAGCTAGTCCTTGTCCTGAGGACATAAGGCTTATTTCCAATGGCATCTTCTTCCTCTGAGGAGCTCTTTGCAGAAATATTTGTGCAGGCACCTTTGGAAGGGAAGAGGGATATTCAGCTAGGAATGGAAGAAGGAATGTGGGGGGAAATTGGAGCAAGTGCCATCTGGAAGACATGGGAGTACATGAGCCAACTGCAACAAGTTTTCTTGGGTCCTCTGTCCTTCGCCTGTATGTTCACTTATTCAAAATGTTCTGCTGACCAATTCAATTCAAATACAGTAACACAAATGGCTGGGGCATGCCTTCAATCTGGAATGAGGAAGGACACAAGGCTTGCCGTTTCGTTTCCTGTTTTTGTGGATCCATTATCAGAGATGAGGGTCTATTTAATCTGGGAACTGGGCTCTGGTTCACCAGCTGGGAAAGCACTGCCTGGAACTCAGCTCTGCTTTGCAGTCTGCGAAGCCTGCTCAGGTCTGAGTCAATGTGCATGGAACCAAATTGCATGGTGTTGTTTTTTTTTAAAGATAGCATGGGAAAAGAGCTGAACCAGGAAGAACTGAATTGGGATCCACCCACTCTGTTGCCTGACCGTACGCCCTTAAGCCTTGTCCACTGATGAACATAGGGTTCAAGAGCCATTCCCAGCTGGAATTTGGTTGCTGGGCTGAGAAAGATTCCCCACCCATTTTAGAGAAACAGAAGCAGCAACAAGAATCAGTGTGTCTTTTCAGATTAGCTGTTTGGTCCTCATTTTCAGTAACTCTGCATAAAAATGAGGAAAAGACCTCACTGCATTCTTTGCTGAGCCCCAAATACACCTCTCTCCTTTCATTCCCCCCCCCAACCTTGTCTTTCACTGGAAAGAAAAGGGGAAAAGACTCCTCATTCTATTACATTTGGCTTCTTCTAAGCCTGAGATTCCTTGTGCTTTGCAACATCGGTTGTTTTTATTTGCTAGTGCCGCTTCCACTGCTGCCTGTGTTTTTAAATGCCTATTTTCACACTGAATGTTACCCAATTAGCAGAGCAACTTGTCGACTTAAACAAACACTACGGTGGGGTGGGGGGAGAAGATGGGGAGGAGGAGTCAGCTGTAGGGAGTGATGATGGCTGTTTGCATTGGCAGAAGCAGCCATTCCAGCCCTGGCAAGCAACTGTGGCTCTAATTGTAGGCTCTCATTTGGTAATTTGTACTTTTTAATTTCGCACTTCCCAGCGTCAGATACGAGGGAGCGGGTGAATGTGAGAGAAAGAATTGAATGTGCCCGTCTGTATGCACAAAAGCTCAAACAGCTGGGGCGCTACTGGATTCTTGAGGGCTCACCCAGGCAGAGTGTCACGGCAAATTACTAAATCAACCAAATTCCACATATCCTTTTAAAGCAGAGGTAGGCAAAATGTGGCCCCCATTCCCTTCAGATTGTCCTTTGTCTGGCCAAAAAAAGTGAGGGTGAACTGCCCATTCCTGGAGGACTTCAAGGGGGCAATTTGCCTTTTGAATATGTTGCTGCACATCCCACTAATTTTGTTTGCTTTTTGATAGGTTTCTGGCATTTTTGGCAACCTCTGCAGTCACTGGAGGACAGTTCCCACCGGGGTCTGTTTGAAGGTCCCTGTCCCATTGAGTAGTGGCAACACACTGCAGGCTGAGATGGAAGAAGGCCTTCTCTGCTGTGGCACCCTGGTTCTGAAAGACCCTCCACTCAGAAGCCCAACTGGCACCGATGCTGGTGCTGTTCTGCTGCCATGTCAAAACACAGCTTCTTTGTAACATCTTTCAGGCTTAGCTGATTTGATCCAAGTCACCCATGTGCTATGGATGGCACTATTTTAGATGGTTTTAACTGGTTTTCAATTATCTGGGTTTTTCAGTGATCAATCATTCAATATATTTTTAACCTTTTAAATTCATTGTTAGTGATGGTCTTAAAATTAATCGTACGCCACCTTGAGATCCTCAGGCAGAGTGCAAGAAAGAAATATTTTAATGCACGCATACGTACTAAAAGCTAAGAGAGGACAACTTGTGGCCCTTCAGATGTCGGAGAACTCTAATTCCCCTTCCTCTCAAGGTGCAGTTGACAGGACTGAGAGCAGGCCATGTGGGTGCCATTGCCTGGATGCTGAAATTTCCCATTTAATATTTTTGGACCACAGGCAACTGCATCTGTGGAAAGTGAGACTGTAGGTAAAAGTGCGATCCCTGTATGGGCATTCTTTAACATTAAATAGTAGAGGGATGTGTTGCAAGCCATTCAAGTTTTGGCATGTGTTGGCTTCCAGAAGAAGCAATTCACCTTCTTTTGTAACCAGAAAAAGATTGATTTGGGGATTCTGGGGGCACTGAGGGCCACAAAAACATCCAGGGAGAGGGGCTATATATGGCCCAAGGGTTGCATTCTGCCCATCCTGGTGTACAGTAAACATACACCCAGCAGGCCAACAATATCTGTATTGAGTTTAAATTCCAGACACCCCAGGCGTCTCTCTGGCATGACAGTGCATGCTGTTCCCGGATGCAGCAAGGAGGGTGGGAACCGTCTGGGTTCCAGCAGGGTGGACACCATAGATCAAGGAAGCCAGGCCACTGAGTTCACCTCCCAGGGGGACCATGGCTCACCAGATCTAAATGCTCTTAATTTGGGGGACAGGGACCACTCTGCCTCTTCATTCCCTGTTGTCCTATTAAATGCTCAGCCCAAAGAGCCCCCAGGCAAAACCATTAGTGGGACACAAAAGGCCGACAACATTAGGTTGTTGATGTATTTTCCATCCTTCCTAAAAAACAAAGAAGCATCCAGCTCCGGCTGAGGACATCTTCAGTGGTGCCAGCTGAGCTTCTGACAGAGGGCTGAGCTTCATTCTGGAATGGGTGGTTTCTGGATTTTGAGAGCGGCTGAGTTCTTAATGCCATCCAGCATCAGGCATTGCTCAAGGAACCATGCAAACAGAGTAAGGGCAGGAGAAAGAAAAAAGATAAGCCCCCCTACACACACACAAACACACAGGGATGGTTGTACAGCACAACTGTGGTTCAACATTACACACAAGGGCAGAAAAGCATTGTAAGGTAGGGCTGGAGGAGAGACTGCATGACCTGTAATCCCCAAGATTGTCAAATTGTTTATATTAACACTGGACTATAGTTTGGAGGTCCATTGGAATCAACACATCTTTGCCCATTTAAACAATGGGGCTTGAAGACAGAAGGGAAACAGAATGAGAGCACATGAGTATGGGAACTTCCCTCTTTGGCTGTCCCTAAGTAGAAAGAAATCATGCAGTCCCCAGAGAAACAGCAGGGAAAATGACAAAGTCAAGGAGCTGTCAGAGAGAAAGAGAGAGAGACGGAAGGAGAAGGCAGTGGGGTGGGGGTGGCATGTTCCTAGTTTGGCAAGGAAGAAACCCCCAAAACAAAAAAGTAGGAAGAGCAGCACCCCCCAATGGCTACGGAAAGAAATGCAGCAGTTCATCCAATCCAGGACAAAAGCTGAAGACAGTAAAATCATCAAGCACTGAAAGTAAATTAAGGAAGGTTCAACAGTGAGCAGTTTGTACAGACGCCCATTGAAGGTGGCTCTAATTCATTCTCTGATAGCAATGGAATAGGAAATAAAGTAAAATATTGCAAAGGGACACCACAACTGGAAGTCTAATTATGCAGTGGTTGCACAGGTATCTGCTCAACAGCAGGGTCAGCTAGCTAGTTTCATGAGGTCTTATAACTTGAGTTCAAAGTAACTTAGAAGGAGCAAGGAAGAAAATCTGACCTGATGAGGGGCCTGTGTTTTCAAAGAAGGCCCTTCAGAAAAGTAGTCTAAGGCATTTAGAGCAATTACTGCTCTAATGCTATTGCTTATCCATTATTGCTGTCCTTGAATCCTCCCATTTCACAATGAATTGGTCATCAACGTCCAAGACCAACAAACACAGAGAACAACAAGAATATGGTTCTGGTTCCTTTCAGAGTAGAGAAGTTGAAAGGATGACCATGGAACATGATCAGTAAAGTAGCATATGAGGTGTGATTGAAAGAAGCATTTGCACTGGATGAATTTTGCCCTGTAACAACTCTGCAGGTCTGTCACACACTTTCAGATTCACAGAACTGGCTGGTGTACCTAATTCCCCTCTTCTGATACTGATATAAGGATGTTTTTCTCTGAATGTCCACATTTGTTCCAAGGGTAAAGTAATGGCAATGGGTGTCTTGAGGACTCTGGACTTCATCAGTATCAGCCTCAGCCACTTCTTTCTTAGTTTCTCACTCCTATTTATGTGCTGTCTACTATCCTTTTCCAAAAGCTAGTTCTGTAGACTTAAGTGATACGAAGACACAGAAGAAAAAAAAAATGAAAAACTTTTGGAGAAAAAAATCAATAGTTTTTCCCTGTTTTATTCTAAAGCATTTTTTTTCCTGAAAAATATGAAAAATAAAAAGAATCACTTTTAGAATTATGAGTAAAAGATTCAAAACAAAATGTTCACATATGGAGTTTCTGCCAGTTATGTATAACAACTGAAGACGACTTTTATGTAAGTCAATGTACAGCATCTGATCACTGCTGTTCCTGGTCTTGGTATCCTTTTCTGAGGTCTTTTCATATGAATGCTTTATGGCTTTTTCCTCCCTGCTCCTAATAAACTGGAAAAACTGAGGAGGTTCCTTACAGTTCAGAAGGTTACAGCTCCATTTGTTATAAAACACACAATATCACACAATCCCCCCATTAGAAGGATATTCAATTTGCAACTACTGTCTGACTGAATTGTAACTGTAATATACCAAACACACTTATGTTATGCCAAACAGATCCATACAAAGTAACAAAGCGATTTTCAGTCTATCATTTTCCCCCAATTTTTCTGAAAATTTCTATCTTCCTTTTCAAAACCCAAGCAAAAAAAAGTTATTCTTCCCTCCATGGTTTCAAAATTCCTTGGAATTTTACATCTCTAAGTATTCTGGTTAAAGCAGGACCATGGAGCCTACAGAGATCCAGATGTTGAAGAACTGCTTCTCCCATTAATCCTCATCAGTGCACGGGCTGAATGGGAGTGATGGGAACTAGAGTCCCAATTTGGGGGAAAGTGGCGAGGTATGTGGTTAGTGGTTTGAGTGTTAGACTAAATGCTGAGAAGATCACACTGATCAGAACTAAACTTTGGGTTTTCTCCTCAAAACAGCAGTCAAAATGCTGGGCTGCTTGGAAGTACCCTCCAATTACCCTTAATGTCATACTAAAATATAAGGGAGAAGGAAAAGATTGCAAGGAGCTACTCACCTTAGCATCCTGTTTCGTAAGGAAATCCACAAAACCAAAACCTCGATGCGTTCCAGTTCCAACCATTTTCTTTGGGAGGCGGACTGTTTTCAGCTCTCCAAAGGTGCTGAAATAAGGGCAGGGAGGGACAAAGGCGACGGTGGTGAGAGGAAAAGATTACGTTCACGACACAGGTCAGAAGGCTCAAGACACTTTTTTGCACTTGAGAAAGGCTTCCACATTCTCAAGTGCAACTGGGGATAGATCCTTCCCCTGGCAAGGACAACAAACACAAAGATGCATCAGAAACGCTGACGCAGAGATGGGGAACACATGGAAGTTGTTGATCTGCAATCTCTATCGTTGCTCCTTATGCTCCTAGGGCTGGTAGGAGTTGCAGTCCAAAATCTGGAGAGTGACACACTCCCCACTCATGAGCAGATGCTTCTGCCCAAGCCAAGGCCCAAGCCATTACTTAGAGAAGCTACATTGCAAGCAGACAGCCCCAGCTTAAACCCTAGGTCTCTGCAGGAAAGACTGGGAAAGCTCCCTGTGGTGAAAACCTGGAAACCGATGCCAGTCAGTGGCAAGGGGTTGACTTGGCGTTGACTTGGTTAAGGCAACCTCCTAGTTTTCCTTCCAATTTCCTTGCACTCAGGGTTCCCATCAAGTTTGTCATGAGTGCATCCTTCCCCATGTTTACAATCCCTACTTGTGTTTTCCAGGCCAGCTCAGGCCTCGAAGTGCACTGGTGCAGGGTGGGGAGGGGAGGACAAAAACATTACAAAGTTAACCACAGTGCCACTTAGATTCTTGGAGGGTGGGTGCTATGGGCTATATTGGAACAACAACAACAACAACAAAGGCAACCCGCAAATTTCACAGGGTGAGGTGAGGTAGCCTTGAGGGCCACCTTCAGCTTGTAGTTTGCCTATCCTGGTATAACCATGATATAATTTTTGGTTTTCAATCTAAGGTAGGCTCTGGGCATGCTGCGGTCTGGTGGGGTCTACTTTGTCATTAAGAAAATAAGAAAAGCTGTACTGGGAAAGACTGAAAGCGAAGCTAAGCCAGCATCGGATTTGTACCATCGCCAAAAATATACCTCTAGGGAGCTCAGCGGCAAGATAGGAGCACTGTCCCACTTGTACTGCCTCTGATACTGGAGCTGAGAGGTAGCCACTGTGACTGGTAGCTACACTATTCATTTATTTTCTCCCCCTTTTATAGATATCCAAGTGGGAGGCTGTCATGACCTGTAGTGAATTTGACAGTTCTAACTATGCCTTGGGCAATGAACGCCTTCTTTTCACCTGTTTGGAATCTCCTGCCGTCCAGCTTCACTAGGTTCTACTCTTGAAAGAAACATCTTCCAACCCACTTTCTTCACATCAGGTACAATTTTCTACGCCTTTATCATGTTTTTCTCTTTTTTTTTTGGTCTTTTTTTTTGTTTTGTTCTTTTCCCTCTAAGCTAAACAGCCCCAGAACTCCTGAGGTCTACCAACCAGAGTTGGGTATAAAAACAGATGATCAGGAAAATGAACACGTAGCTAGTAAATACCATGATTCTATGCTCAGCCCCACAATTTGTTCCCAATGTCATCAGGCCACCCTGAATGCACCCACCTTCACCTGACTTCTGAAGCCAAGCAGGGTTGTACCAGGTTAATATCTGGACAGAAGACTACCAGGGAATGCTAGGAAGTAATCTTGCCTGAAATCCTAGGAGAGCCAGAGACTGGATTGGATAAACTGCCAGTCTGACTCAATAGAAGGCAGGTTCCTAAGTTCCTGCCTTGAGTTTGCACACAAATCAACTCTTGTTTACTGAAATCGAGAAAGCTGGGAAGAAAACAGCAGGGAGCTGATTTGTACACAAGATTCAGTTAGAGACAGAGGAAACTGCCTTACACCAAGTCAAGACCACTGGCCCATCCTACTCGGTGCTGTCATCTTTCACTGGCAGCAACAGTTCTCCAAGGGTGGCAGGCAGGTTTCCATCCTAATTCAGTGCACTCGTTCTCTCACTCTCTGTGTGCGTGTGTGTGCTGTCACCAGTGTTCAATGACTGGGAGTCAGACACCCCAGCTAATCAAGTTCTCAGATCTCCAGGAAGGCTTGTTTTGAACTCTAACCTTAGAGTTGGGGAAAGGTTAGAAAGACAAGAACGAGTCATATGCATCTTTACAGGGCATTTTGGGCATGTTAGATTAATGTGTGTCTGGGGGGTGGGGTCATTATGAATCTGGAACATATCTGGAATGGAGCGTGCTGGCAAATGCTATCCCACCGAGCATCCTTCCCCACCTCCCCTGCCCTCAGACATTCCACAACAAAACAGCTGCAAAAAGTCAGCCGCCTTTGCCTGGCTCCAGGTCCATTTATCAATACCTCTGTACAAATTGGAGGCGATGAATATTTAACGCGGGGCTCTGGTTGACTAGGTGTGCTGTTTTATCTGACAATCTCCCCGCGCGTGGCGGCACAGGGCCCGGGGAAGCCAACGGGCCAGAGCAGCACGCGCCTGGGAATAAACATGGTAAAGTGCCATAAACGCTCTCGTGAAATGATAGAAGCTAAATCCAGGGAGTTAACCTGCTGCACCGTCGGCATGACCAGGCATCCATCTCCTGAATTTCCTCGGGCTGCGCTGTGCGTAAGTGGAGTATTATGAAGCCTCAAAATGAATCCGCACGTCTCCCTCCTCAGAGCGCACAGCCTCCCCACCCCTTCCCACCGCCTCCTCCTCCATCTCTCTCCTTCCTTTGAAACAGTGTTCCAGAAACAAAAACACAAAACAAGCTAAAACAAGGGAGACAACACAGTGTCGGAGGATCAGCGCAGTGGAGCTGAAAGCAGCAGGAATGCTGTATGTAATCTCAGAGACAGTGGGAAAGAAGGGAGTAAAGAAAACCACAAGAGGCTGCCTTGCTAGCAACTGCCGAGTGGCTTGAGGGTTCAAGTCCAGTTCTGACTGTTATAATAGAAAGAGACTAACAAGAGCAAAAATACCCCAAAGGCACCAGATTCTGAATTACCTTGGAAACCAAGCAGTGTTAGCTCTGGTTCAAACTTGGATGGGAGACCACCAAGGAATACCAGGTGGTATAGGCTGTATTTCAGAGGAAGGAACCAGCAAAACCACCTCTGGGTATTCCTTGCCTAAAAAAAGTCCATGAAGTTGATAGGGTCACTATAAGTCAACAAGGAAGTTGAAGGCACGTATACACACACACCCCTCCACGGCACCAGATCCCATCTGATCATGGAAACTATGCGAGGTCAGCCCTGGTTAGTACTTGGACGAGAGACCACCAATGAATACCAGATGCTGTAGTTTCTATTTCAGAGGAAGGAATTGGCAAAACCACCTCTGAGGATTCCTTGCTTAAGAAAACCCTAGGAAATCCATGGGGTCGTCTTGAAGGCACATACAACAAGGCAAAACGTTGCACTACAGAAGCAAAGCAGAGCTTGAAAAGTCACTTCTGCAGTTAGTTCCTGGTACAGTGCCAATTTTTAAAACTTCTTTTTGTTAGATTTTTAAAAACGATGAACCATCCATGTTAAGAACACTCCAGTCAGACTAAAAAAGAATAGAGTAAAACAAGAAGACTAACAGGGAAAAATGTAAAGTGTCCCACATATAACAGCAGTATGAATTTGGACAGGCAAGCACCCTAAGTGGTCTGAGTGTCAGATGTGGATTCTGAGAGACAAGGGTTCAAATCCTGCTCAGCCACAGATGAAGAGAAATTGAACCCGCAGAGACGTGTGTACACAGGATATATGGAAATCCTTGGCACCATCCTAGGTTGAAGTAAGGGCATCTGGGTCCCACAAATGACACATAGAAGAATTCTGTTAACTCTTGTTTACTGGGTCTCTTTGGCCAAGTAAACTGTTCCCAACCCTGGCCAGCTAGATACCACTGGGAAGCCCAAATCCAAAAGGACGCAACCCACTTCAGAGGAGCTTGAATTTTGGAACTGATACCTACATCCAAGAATCTTACCATTAGTCCACGCCAATGGTATAACACCCTCCTAGATAAGAAACAAAACCAAATACAATGTAATGCTTAGACTATTTGATTAGGACTGAAGAAAGCCAGATTCAAATCCTGATTAGTCCTGAAACTCTCTGGATGACCCTGGACCAACTTAACCTCCCTCCCTCACAGTGTTGCTGTGCAGATATAACGCAGAAGGGATGTGTGTTTATGCACCTCTTGGAGGGAAGGTAGGGTTTAAACATAATCAAGTAAAATGAAGAAAACACTACAGACATGATTGCCAGTGGAAGGACCAGGGGTCTACTGAATGTTAGGGCTAGATCACAACAAAGTGATTAACACAAGGACAGGCAACCTGGTGACCTCTAGATGTTCTTGGTGACAATTTAGATAATCCTTCACAATTTTCTACAGTCACCAGGGCTGGTGGAAGTTCTAGCTCTCCCTTCAACATCTGGAGGTCACCGGACTGCCTCTCTTTGTCTGGGCTATACCACTTCAGATTGAAAGGTGTGACGTGAATGCTCTTTTGTAAGGATGAAAAAACTCCTGCCCTCTGGAAACTAGAACATTCAGGAAACAGCTGGATTGCTACTTTTCTCCCAATATTGCCTGCAACATTCTCACTTCCTAAAAATTCTGGGAATGTTGCCAGAAACACGGTCCTTGGGGAGTGAGCCTCTGCGTACAATGGGTCTCACTTGCACTTTGATGTAGTACAGCCCTGATCCAAGCCAGCCACCTTAGTGAAAATGCATCCACAGCTGGCACTGATGTCCACAGAGGTTGAAGAAAAGGGGACCTGACTTAGTGAGACAGCCCCCACAAGGGTCCAGGCGGAGAATTCCGATAGACTTCCCCATCCAGCAGCTGAGCGGCAAGCCCAGGAGAACAATGGGGTAACCAAGGACTCCTTGACCGGGGAGGGAAAGAGAAAGAGGCATGCTCCCCCTTCTTCCCCACTGTGTTGATAATTAGAATCCATAACACGGCCATTGACATCCCCGAAGCTGCGAAAATGACAGGGAGGGAGGAAAGCTTTAATGCCCCCCTCTCAAGCCCAAGCGAGCCACTAACACCTCTCTTTTCCAATTATGATGTTCACCTTTTGAGGAGTGGGAGAAGGCACCAATTACCCTCTCCAGAGCACAATGCGCCCCGTCTGTGAAGAATAATTTATGTTTTGATCAACAAGAAGAGTTCTCACATTTCTAATTTGTTTTGCAGCATGGGATGGGGTTGGTCTGTGGGTCTACATCTGTGACGGGGTGGGAGTTGTGTTTTGATGGGCCCCCCAAATAATTATAGTTTTCTTGAATGGTGGTAGCTACAATGTGCACCAACTACCTATTTGTATGCAGATGCGAGCATGAGGAGAGTAATGGGGAGGGAAAGCTCTTGAATAGGGAGGGAGGGTGCCTGCACACATACACACACACACACAAACCAGCCTATGCTTTGCCAGGCTGGACAGTATGCTGTCAAAGGCGACCAGTTATGCATGCCTCCCTAGACATTAAACAAACCACAACAACCTTGAAAATGGGCATTCAAGATTAATGTATAAAAGAGAGCCAACAGGCTTGTGGGGGAAGAGGGGTACAGAACTGGGAAGAAGACACACACACACAGGGGATTTATTTACACCCATTAATAGCATTATTCAACATATATCACAGCGAGCACAGCAAGGAAGCTCCCTTATATGTCAGTCTACTCTGCTTCGCCCAGTATTATCTAGCCGGAGAGCAGCATTTGGAAAAGTAACTGTGGACTACAACTTTCATTATATCCCAGCTGGAATGGCAGTTACTTTTTCAGATTACAGCTTCGAGAACTCCCCAGCCAGCATGATGGGAGCTGCAATCTAAAATCTTTCCCAAGCTCTGAAAGGCACTGGTTTTCCAGAAATCTCAGGCGCAATATGATTTTCCCTACAGAAAATTTACTTCCCTGCTTTTAAAACGAACACAACTAGCCTGCTAAGAGACTAAGTAGCTGGTAGTTCTAGGTTGCCTGTGGAAAAAGCTTTCCCTTCCTCTGTAACCAACAAAGAAAGCCAGCAGTCTAGAAGAAGAGGAGAGAATGATCTATCCCACCTTCATCAGCATGCTCACTTATCTATACAGAATTCTTTATCATTTATACCACCTTAGATGAGCAGATAAGTTGCTTAATACAGGGTCAACCCTAACGTTAGGTAAGGTGAGGCACTGGGTGTCATGAAAGGCCAGGCTATCATTAGTTATTGAATTTATTATTACTGTATTTTCTACTGCTAGGAATGGAGAGAAGTACTTGTGGATTTTTTTCTGCCTCTTGTATCAAACTAATCTGGCTGGCTTTGGGCATGACTCATTTTTGAGGGTTTGGTGAAAGAGATGCCCTTTACTTCTCTGTCTCAGGCTGCAAAATGTCTTGGGTGGGTCCTGGTGAAACGTTGCCACTCTTTGATCCTTTTAACTAGAAATACCAAAGACTGAACCAGGAAGAAGCCTCCAGTGTCCCCGTAACACTACTCATCCATCTTGTTGAATAACACCTACACCAGCCTTCCCCAAACCTGATGCCTTCCACATGTTACCCAATTCCAAAAGCCCTGGCCAGTTTAGCCAATGGCCAGAATTGATGGCAGTTTGCATCAGGTCAAGGGAACACTTACTGGCAGTAGCTAGCTGTCCAGTGTTTCAGATGGGGGTGTTTCTCAGCCTGATCTACAGATGAAAGGTATCAAACCTAAGACCTTCTGCATGCAAGAGCAGGGGACCATTCACACTAAAGAATTATAGTGCTATGATTCCATTTTAACTGCCATGGTTCCATCCTATGGAACCCTGGGAGTTGCAGTTTAAGGAGGGGCATTTAGAATCCTCAGGCAGAGAGCTCCAATAGGGCCTCCCCAAACTATAAACCCCAGGATTTCACAGGATGGAACAGTGAGGGCTCTTCCACCCTACACAATTAAGTAGCACTATGATCCCACTTTAACTGACATAGTAATATTCAATGAAATATTGTGAACTGCAGTTTAGGGAGGGATGTTTAGAATTCTATGCCAGAGTTCCACTAGTGCCTCAGCAAACTACAAACTCCAGGATTCCATAGGATGCAGCCATGGCAGTTGAAAGAGAATCATAAAGCTACAATTGTATTGTGTGAAAGGGTCCCTGGATCAGGCCCAGGGGCCAAAGGTCCCTCTTCCATTCTTGACCCCCCCCTCAGCTAAGTCTATATCTTCCAAAATAACCCTTTTAAAAAACCCTACTAAGCCAAGATAACCGGATGAAGCCAAAAAAGTTTCCAGCCAGCTCTGGAGCATTTTTAAAAAGGCAATCCAGAAGTCACAGATGGCAAATGGGCCATTGGAACAGATTTGCTCAGCAATGCCACTTTACCCAATCACTGTGACACACTTGCGCCCACACCAACATGCACACAGAAGAGTGCGGGCCTGAAAACACACACTCCCACCAAACCGAGCATTTCCTCCAGAAATCTATTTTATTAACCAATTTGATCATTTGCAAAAGCATTTCCTTTCGTTGTGATCCAGGCGAACAAGCTGCTCACTCTTCCGCAGGAAGGGAGAACGCAGCCAAAGCCTTTCCTAAGACGACTCCATTCACAATGCACGTTACTCTCTCACACCCCACAGGTTCACTTGACAGCAGCCATTTTAAGATCTCCCATCAGACCATTTAGTTTCCCCAAATGCTTCAGGGCAATGCTGCCTCACTAACTCCAGAATATGGTGGCAAGTGTAAAAAAGGGGTTCTTATTTGCCCAGCACAAGTAGGAAGCAGGGATGGTATCAGTGTTGATGGGCTCTGCCTTGACCCCATATGTGCAAAAGAGTCCTTCCACCAATGGTGCTAGGTGCCTGCAGTAGGTCTGACAGAGAGCCAGGGCAACAATTTCAGCGGAAATGGCTCTACCTTTAGATAAAGTGAGCTGGCTGCCTCAAGAAGCAGATTTTTGGTATCAAGAAAGGGCAGGAAATCATTAGCTAGCTATTATTATTGGATTTTACTGCTGGAGCTGGGGAGAAATGCCTGAAGGAATTTCTGCCTCCTGTGCCAAAATAACTTGGCTGGCTTTTTGGTACAGTACACCTTGATTTGGATGTGGCTGGGGGGTGGGGAGAATTTGCTACTGTCCTAGATTTGAAGAGAAGCCTCACGCGGTCTGAATGATAAAGGAAGCCTGACGGTCCTGGCAACAGAGTTTTGGACTGCAGGTGAGAGGACTGAGATGCAAACCACAGGAAGGCTAGAGATAACTAGAAAACAGGAAACCAGAGCACAAAACAAAATCTTTAACTAAAGGGAGAGCAGATTTTCACAGCTTTATATGGAGCAAAGTGACATCTTGGGGACAGACATAGTATGGGTGAAAATATTTGATTGACTATTGCCTGCTCTCACTACGAGAAGACTTCTGAGGATGAATAGACAGGGCATTAGTGGAGGTCCAGGAAAACAATGCTTCCTCTAGACTAGAAGATGCAGATTTGTTCAAAGTGCTAAAATCTGATTAAAATATCCTTGTTCATTCCTTCTCCACAGGCCCTTAGCTATGGCTATAGTCTCCCATATCAGCCGGGCATCACAGCAGACGTTTAAATCCTTGACTTGACTTAAGCTCTCACTAGCAGTTATGTTCTTTCTCATGAAAAGTTCCCCACAAATCCTAGTCCTGAGATGGTTGACAGCAGTTACCTATGGCAACCTTAAGGCCATCTTTTTGTAACTTGGAGCAGCTTTTCTGTTGCATATGCTAGGAAAGTTCAAAATAACACCCTTGTGCATTGTGGAGGACAGTTGCAATGCCATGACCCTTGGCCAACGTGCACATTGACCACACCCCCTGGTAGCAAGAGCACAAAAGACCGCTCTCTTATTGTATTTCCACTGAACATCCACCCTCCATTCGAGGACTAACATGAAATCCGAAGGCTTCAAAAGAAAGCTCCCCCTGTTTTTAATTAGGAAATACATGGCAGTAATGCTGCCCGTTTAACATTGGCCTTGCAAAACACCCACATGCCTCTGAATTCAGACAAAGAGATGAGACACGGAAGGCAAGTTTAGAACCTTCAGTTGGCCATGGTTTTCATAGGCCACAATGAGATTAACATTCCACCACTCTTGCAGCCCAATAGCATCCCAGGAGTTGGGCTGACATGCTCCGTCTCAGCAAAATGCACCCCTCACCAAGCAATACTTTTATGCTTTCAACCACCACCAAATAGCGTTTCCCTTCTAAACTATCCTTGGACACTTCCACCTTGTGCCAATTGGTCGATTACAGGGGGAGGGATAATGGCCCCATTCTTCATCTCATCCCTTTCTTGCACTAGAAAGGGTCTCTGCCAAATAGTTTTGCTCCCAGCCAGCCATGGTCAGTTCCACCCCTTACAAGAATTAAGGAAACATGCAGCGAAATGCACTCCCCCCTGCACACACGCATGCATGCACACACACAGACACACACACAGAGCCCTTTGCTCTTCAGATGACTCTGGCGCAGCTAATCCCATTACAAGAAAATAACGTGGATAATTCAAGCTAATGAAATCATTACAAGAATGCGGACAGCCAGAGGTGGACACTGAGAGGTAATTTGAACACACTTCATTCAGCGCAGGAAATATCTGTTTTGTGGGGCTGGGGAGGGGAGAAAAAGGAGAGAAAAGAACCTCCTCTCTTGTTAGCTCAAAATCCGGTTAGCAAAATCAGGAAAATCGCCTGCCACATCTTTCTGCCCCCTCCTCATTCTATTACTATTATCGGCGTCATCAGTAACGTCGCCTTGGTAACCTAGGGGAAAAAAATTAATGAATGAACGTGCAGGAGTGAGGGCAGGGATGGAATACACCTCCTGACAGGCTACCAGCAAGCTTATTCCTGGAGGAACAGCAGCAGGAGTGAATTTCTGACACAGGGACACCCAGCATGTTCTCAGTCCACTGAAATCCCTGGTTGGAGCCATTGCCCAAGCCCTTTTCAGACGTTCAGATTAAGGAATAACTAGTATTCACAGAAATTGGGGTAGGCATTTCAGGAGGGAAGAGAGTGATGGACAGGCAATGAGAGAGAGAGGGGAAAAAGAGAGAGAGAGAGAGATTCCAGTGTCATTTCCCACAAAACTGAAATCATACAGGCAATCCTAAGCTGCACAGAAGATAGGAAGTAAAGAAGGGTCCAGTATACTCTTGAGGATTTGGAAAATTTCCTTTTAATTTTGAGAAAGGAAAGTTGCTGGCTCCTACAACTCCAAAGACATTCTCTGAAGACACCTCAGTCTCACTCCACCGTCTGAGCCTCTCCAACAATTATGATCCATTCTCCCTATGTTGATTTTCTAACAACTACTTTCCGCTCAACTTCCCCAACTCTCCTCCTGCTACAAAATGCTCACCCCTCCTTACTCCCTGGCATACAAGGGATCAAAGCCATGGCAACTCTTTCAAAAGGTCCCAGGAACCTGGCTCCAACTCATGGTGGGAATGGGAAGGGGAAAAGAGGCACATTTTGCAAAGATGCGGACCTAGAGCTTCCACCTCCCCTTCTAACCTACTTCCCATTCACCGGATGCCATGCCTTCCTGAACCAATGAAATGTCACAAAGCAGCTGGGATAGAGTTGCCTCTGGATTTTTTTTTCTTTTTTTGAAAAGGCAGCTGTGAGATATCGTAATTAGAACGGTCATTAGTGACACAAACAGCAGAGGGTCTCGGGTCTTTGGGTCTCTTTTCAACTCACCGGGAAGATGAACAATCCATCAGATTAGTTAATGGAACCAGTTTTCAGTGGTGGCCAAAAAAAAAAAGTGTAAAAAATGACACTTTCGCCAGCAGTTCACCCCTCCCAAAAAAATTACTGCCAAGAAAGCAGGTGATGCTGTCGAGACAGTACCACTACATCCCCCTTTTCCATAGCATCCTCCACAGCTCCTCTCTAATCTTCTTTTCAGGCATGTTTTGTCATTGTTTATTATATGTCTAGCCTACTTTCCCTAAACCTAAGGATCTCAAGGCACTGTAAAATGCTTCTCCACACCAGGAAAAACCAGATCTAACCTGTCTTACCTAGGTATCATTTAAATATGCTAGGCAGTATACAAATAGATTAAATCAGAGCTTGGACATTGTAAGTTAGTGTTTACCTGTTATATTTTGAAATACATCATTTTAATTGTGACATGTTGCTCATGTTACATTTTTGCATAATGATTAATCTTTCACTACGTGGAAATGATTTTGGAGGGCTTTTTAGGTCCATATGTTTAGTACTTTAAATGACTTTTAAAAAAAAAATTAAACTGAAACCTTGACCATGATTGATGTAATGAACTTTCTTAGCACTTTAATATTAAAGAAGTAATTTAACAATTTAACATCGGTGTGTTGAGATGAATGCTAATATTTCCAACACTTGGATAAAATAAACAAAGCATTATAAACCATCTATTGTCTAAACATAGGTAAATATATCAGAAAACCACATTTGTGGCTCAGATAGCCCAATACCATAATCCCAAATCTGATCTCTAAAACCTACATAATATCATTGCTTACACTTAATACCTTTATTTAATTCCCCTGAACTGGAATACTCACATATTTCTTATGAAGTGGGGCAATGATTCATCTATATAAGAATGAGAACGGGTATGGAGATTTCCAAAATAGGCTGTTTTAAGGATCATTTGAAGGAGAACTTTTTCCCTTTAAAATTATCTGCGGCAACTTATTCCACCAGAGTTTTTGCAATACTTGGGATAAATGTTGGAGATGTCAAGCTACTAGAGCAACTCTTAGCCATGTATTTTGGAATTGACCACCTTATGAGGCAGTTTTGGGACAGTCCTCTCAGCATAACCCAGCAGATAACAGGACACTGAGGATCAGCTACTTCTAAAATTGCACAGCTGTATTATTTGAAAGGCAAAATTCTCTCAACTTATATTACAATGCTTATTAGCAGTCAGAATCTGTATAGCCCAATTTTGATTATTATAAGAGCCAAAGAATATCTCAGATTAGTTCAAAAAGATCTGGGACATGGCTCTCTTAACATCAGTAGTTTAATTTTCAAGGGGACGAAATAACCCACAAAATGATACATTTATACCAAGGGTATTATTTGTTAACTTTTGAAACGAAAAATAACATTCAGTTGAGATGGAATGGGATGCTTTCTTGTCCACATTGTAAGCTTTAGGAGGACTCTTTCCATTTTTGCATGTCTTTTCTGATTTTCTTTTCTTTTTTTTTTAACGAAAATATTATCAGTGAAGGTGGAAGAGCAGGAATGGACAACTGCTGGGAAGGGGGGACAGCCAGTTTTTTGCTCCTGGTACCCTTAGGGGGCTACATGGACTACCAGAAATGCCATGCGCATCCACCTCTGCTTTTGAAAAATGGGTTACTTTTAAAATACTAAACAGTGCAGAGGGGCCTTGCCATCACTAGTCTTGGAGGCTTTGAGGAGTTTTTCTGGTCAGAAAAAAGGCCAGTCTATTTCTAACCCTATTTCCCCTGCTGTCCTTCTAGTTTTAGCCCTATTTTTTGCCATGCTAGCATTCCCAGAGACCTCTTGCAAGGATTGCTAACTGCTGCCATCTATGGGCTATGTATTACTGTTTCTTTTTCACGGGGGTGTCTGTGGGGTTTTCCATACTGGCTGCCCTACCAGTGACAGCCAAAAAAGCCAATGCAATTCTAGGCTGCACCAACAGGCACACACTGTCCAGATCAAGCAAAGCACCAGAGCCAGTCTCTTCTGCTTTGGTCAGACCCCACTTGGAATTCTATGTCCTGGATACCACAACTCAAGAAGGATATTGACAAATTGGGATATGTTCAGAGGAGGGGGACCAAGATGATCAAGTCCTATGAGGAATGACTTAAGGAGCTAGATATGTTGACCTTGTAGAGGAGAAAACCAAGAGGCAACACAATAGCCCTCTTTAAACAGCCAAAGAGATGCCACGTGGGAGATGGAACCAGCTTCTTTTCTGCTGCTCTAGAGACCAGAACACAAACCAGGGGATGAAAATTATGGGAAAGAGATCCCATCAAAACACTGGGAGGACCTTTCTGACTGTAAGCACTCCTGGACAGTGCAATCTTTGATTCCATTACTATCACAGTGCCCTGAGTGTGTTGCTTCCTCTTTCCCCATCCACCATGTATCCCCATCAGTGGGAGACGGAAAGATGATACCGTAAAAGTTACTGAGGCGGACAGGATGGAGAAATAGCAAGTTCTACTGTGGGAAAGTATCATCCTTTGGTAAGTATGGACAGGAATTCGTGGACAGAGACATTAGAAGTTGTTCAATTTAGGTACCACAAGCAAGTTGAAGCTTCATGGGCCAGAATGAAAGGAAAATTGTATTTCAGATACCAGTGAAATAGTGTGAAAAAGATACCTGCCTGGATTTCTGCTGATCTGTGATTTGCTTTGTGTATTGAAATACAATAAATGCTCTAAAACAACATGCTTTTCACCAATGCTCATGTCACAACAACCCTAAGTAATTAAAACTCTCCTAGAAAACAACAAAATGGAATAGAATTTATAATGGCTCACTGCAATGCTTGTTCCTCTTCTGCCACTTAGTTTTTTCAGAGGAAACCCCTCTGGATTAATAATGGAACAAAACAAAAGAGAAGAAAACAAAACACGAAAAATTTGGCCCAAAATGTCTTTACACTACCCCTTTGGAATTCTTTAAAAGTAACTGGAAAATGTTGGTGGTTACTCTCCTTCCCCACCCCTAAAAAAAAAGAGAGAGAGATGCTGGTCCAATTCCACGTGATCCATCAGAAATGTAACTCTCTTCCACTTCCCTCCCTCCCCAAACTTCTGATCTCCTGGTAACGGAACTACTTTATAGCAGGTTATTTGCACACTCTACATCTCCTCCATCCAGTGTGACATGTTCACATATGCATGCCACAGCTCTGACTCTTGCTTCTCTGAGCACCCCTGATAATCATCTCCATCTCTATTTCATAAAGCCCTGTGTGCTGCGATTTGCTGGGAGCGTGAAAAGCCTCACATACTGTTGATTTTAAAATCCAGGAAGGATGAGCAGAGACCAGGGGGAGAGGTGGGTGGGGGAAGTAACAGGAGGGAAAAAGCCAAACCATGAGCCACAAAGAAGAAAGTTACCTGTTTCCCCTGCGGCTGGGGAAACAGGTAAAGAACACTTGGAACAGCATGCCTAAGAAATGTTGCTGCCTAAGACAAAGGACAAGATGGAGCTCCCTTCCTTTTCACATACAGAAGCCAGGTGGACAAATGGTTGGACCTTCCTCCAACGGCAGCAATGAGATGCAGGTCTTGACCACACCTGCGAGCACGAGACCAGTTAGGTAGTGCAGGATGGGTTATGTAGCACACACAACTCTGCCTTCCAAGAAAGGGGAAATGGCCAAGGAGCTCAGGAGAAACAGCCAGGAGGCAGATGCTGCTGCTTCCCTGTATCTTCTGTCCGAGGTGGTTTCCTTCTGTTGCCTAATGGCATGGCTAGCTATGGATACAGTGCAACACACACCACAAACACAGCATAAATTGATGGGTACTGGGATGTGCCTTTGCAGACCTATTACTAGTAAAACAGGCTAGAACTAACAAGACTAGGTTTAAATCCCTTCATGGCCATGAAGTTCACTGGGTGGCAGTCATGATTCGTTAACCTAACCTACCTTGCTGAGGTGTTATGAGGATAACACGAGTGAACCTATGCTCATTGCCCTCAGGAAGAAAGGTCTATTACATAAACACAGTACATGTTCAAGCCCACAATAAGCAAGTGCTACGACATCTTGAACGTGCCAGAAATACCACAAGAAGTTTAGACCACTGCAGATTCTGAAACCTTTGGTAGGGGACCCACCTTTATTTCTGTCAGACATATCTCTCTCTCTCTCTCTCTCAAGTTCCTCCTGCTCCATGTGCCCTCACAATACTATTTTAGCCCCCTCCCCAATCTTAAAAAAAAGAATGAAGAGAGGAGTAAAAGGCAGCCCTGATGGTGGTTGACCTCTGTGATATGTGGTGCAACTGAACCGCGTATTGGAAACCATTCAAAGGAGCCCGGTGGCTCGGTCAGGGGTTGGACAACCTAGTCCTCCCCTCCAGATGTTTCAGACCACCGCTTTTCACAGCCTCAGCCAGCGTGGCCAATGGTTTTGCATTAAGGCAATCCAAAACCTCAGGAGCCAAGATTGTCTACCCCAGCTTAGGCCAATTCACTCAAGTGCTGGCCTTGGAAGCTGAATGATATTGCATTGTCTCAGTTCACAGGCAGCTTCCTCCCTCCCTCCCATCTCCCACAATGATTACTTCTTGACAGCTTTTCAGCCACAGCTGGAGAGGAGAATGACAGGCACAGACAGGTACAGTTGCCGTGCTACAACTGTCACAGTAATTTAGCACTCCGGCGCTGGCTCCTATGGAATAATTTAACCAAGCAGGAGGTGGATAAGGGGGTGTGGGGTGGGTATGCAGATCTCGTCTGTCCTGTGGACACCCGGCCCTCCCGAACACCAGCCCCAACTCTCAGAAAACAACCAGGCCCTGTGTGATTCCTTTTCCGGAAGACTGATAACTGGGCAATCGTACAGGAGAGGAGCAGGGTAATCCCAATCTAGTTTTCTGGAAAGAGATCCATCACCATTGCTTCCTTTCCTGGTTTTATTTCTTTATACAAAATTGCATCAATATTATGTGACAGCCAGCGTGGCATAGTGGTTGGAGCATTGGACTACAATTCTGGAGACCAGGGTTCAAATCCCTGCTCAGCTGTGGAAATGTACTGGGTGACCTTAGGAATCTCACACACTCTCAGCCTCAGGGGAAGGCAATGGTAAACCTCTGAACAAAGCTTGCAATGAAAACCCTGTGATAGGATCTCCTCAGAATTGCCATAATTTGGAAACAACTCGAAAGCACACAGCAACAACAAGAAATATTGATATAAATAGATATATTTTGGAGAGTCATTTTTACTGAGCATCATCCTGATAACAATGCTATGTACATATAATCTGCTTCTTTTGAAGGAAATAATTTCATAGAAGCACGGCATAACATTTGGGGTCAAACCATACAGTCAGAAAACTTGATCTAAGCATGAACATTTGGCAGGGCTGAGGGGGCTCTGAAGGGGGAGAATATTAGCGGGGGGAAAAGCTCCTTTTTTTCCTCCAAAAATTAGCTAGACTTTGAAGAACTTTACTTTCTATAATTCCAGAAAATGACTCTGGCTAGATTAATTATTTTAATGAGAATAAGGAAAACGTGCACAGAAGATCAAATAAATGCAAATCCACTAAGGTGGCCGGGATTCTCATTAAGCGTTTCCATTAAAGAAATGGAGAGATCTTGGAATGAGAAATAAGTCTCCAAAAAATGAAGACGCCACTTCCCTTCTCCTTCAGGGCTTTAAAACCAGAAACCAGCAAAGCAACACAAACTGAACAGAAGCCAAAAGGTCTGGCACAACCTTAAGAGAGAGAAATAAAAAAAGTTTTCTTTGCTGTTAAGCTCATCTTCCAGTTAGGCAACTATTTTTTAATGA
Source organism: Ctenosaura bakeri (assembly GCA_948474755.1). Classification (NCBI taxonomy): domain Eukaryota; kingdom Metazoa; phylum Chordata; class Lepidosauria; order Squamata; family Iguanidae; genus Ctenosaura; species Ctenosaura bakeri. Next base: position 391,562 of record CAOLHI010000066.1, on the reverse strand, counting down.
AGCTCTCCATCTCACATTAACAAAGAGAGAGGACTAACACCATTAGATATCTATGAGGTTTTTCCAGAGGAGCAGGATGTACCATGTGGATACAGGGATCATTTTAAAGAATATCATGCAGATGTTAGAATAATCTTTCATGTAGTTATTTTAGTCGGCAGAGTCAAAGGAAGCACACGCATTACATTTCTTCTCTTGCTCTCATAATAGTGTGCAAGTAAGAGCCTTCCATCCATTTTTCCCCTTATAGTGCTGAAGAGAAACAATTAATTTTGAAATTTTAGCAGTATGACAGTATCTTTACCACCTATTCCTTCAGTGAAGATGGGCAAATCACATATGCATTTCTTTGCAGACAATGGATGGAATCCTGTAGGTGATACAAGTTTGTGTAAGTTCCAAAGCACATTTGTTGTTGCAGAAGGAAGTACTCAGGAGCTCCCTGTGCAATGAACCTGCCCTCCTCTCAGTGCAACCTCAGGTTCAAGGCACCAGGTAGGTCTACTAGAAACTCACTGGAAAATCAATGGGGTCCCATTTTTTTTTTCAAGAGAACTAAGTTCAGCTAGAAGGAGGCTAGTGAAGTTTTTGTTTGTCCGGCAAAGTGCTCAAGAAGAGAGAAAGCTGATTATATTGATCCATTCAAGTCTAGGGCAACATCTGCCTCAGTTACCCTGAGAGATGAAAAACTCCATATTTGGGATGGAAAGGACATGAAGTTTAACAAGTATGAAGCCAAGAGAAAGCAAGACAGATAGATTTCCCTACCCCAAATTACAGGATCCCTACAAGGGCTGATGTAAAAGTACATTTTGAGAGTTACAGGATAAGCCAATTGAAGGTTTTTTGAAAGACTAGGAACCATTTATGGATTTTTGGAGCAATAAGAAATCTAATGATGCAATAATTTGTGGCTATGGTTACTAGTAATTTTAGTAGGATTACTTTGTTGGACCTGTAATGGTAGAATATTATATTTTCTTCTTTTTTATCTTTTTTCCTCTTTCATTACAGTTTGGTATGAGGAGTGATCTCTTTTGTGCTTTAGTAAGTCAGTGCTTCAGTTAGCTCGTGTTCAATGTTTCAGTTTAGCGCGTTAGCACTGTGTCCTAGATTTAGTTCAATTTCTTCTTTTCGAATGTACATTTCTCTGATGGTGACTCCAACCAGGAATTTGATCGTTTTTAAAACTAATAATCTTCTTTTTTAAAAAAGCAGTACATTTTGAGAGCACAAGGTAATGCACGAACCAGTTTCAAGGCATAGGTCAGGCGGCAGACAAGTTCCCACGCATGAAGTTCACGCCAGCATAGCCAAGGGAGAGCCCAATTCTACCTTTCCGCGAATAAAATTAAGAGCGCCCACAAATGTATTTGTACATAAACAGATTTTAACCCCTTCCCTGACCCCAAGGTTCTGGGAAACACAAACAACTAGACAGGCCGGCAAAACAGTTTAGTGGCTGATGAAAACGTGGCTGTTGGGGAACCAGCTTTGCTTCTGCCCCTCCGCCGTTAATCAGATTCTAATCGTATTCTGCACGAAGCCAGAGGTGTCTGCAGCCAATAAGAGGTGATGGCAAGCAGCTGCACTTTGCTGACAGAAGCTGTCAAAATAGCCTCCAAAACGGGTGGGGACGGGGCGGCCTGATGATAATGCGAAAATGAGATTCAAAAATGAGGGGGTGCTGATGGGGAAGGTGTGGGAGCAGAGCTGTTTTTCTCTCTCCCGGTAATGGCGATATGTACTACCAGTCTAAGATGCACATAAACACTTCAGCACCACTGTCGTTGTACCCGGTGGACGCTGTGCTGGTATTTGCCCCTGAGGCGATAGCTCTTGCGCCCATTTTAGAGGAGGGGAAATGGGGCCAAAGGAAGTGAATGGATGCAAGATGGGTAGACAAGGTAGAACATGCTCTGCCTTTTCAACACCAAGTAGTACACTTTTTTTTTTTTTTCAAAGAAAGGTGCAAGCCCTCACAGGCTGACAGGTAACTTGCAGGCAACAACTACTCAGGGTTCAAGAGGCAGAGGTGGACTTCACTTGGTTTCTCACTCCTTCACGATAAACATTCTTCACATTTCTATTACATATGAAGGTATTTATATCTGTCCAAAACAGTACTCACGACAGTTAATGGTAATAAGATTAAATGAAATGCAGATTAAAAAATGACCAGAACATGTCAACTAAGAGAAGTAGCAGTACACAACCATTTGCAACAATCCAACTTATATAGAAACAGCCTTCCCCATCATGGAAGCCATCTCAAGACCCAGACCCTGCTGGGAGTCTTTCAAAGGCTGGGAGATGACAAGGGGGAAACTCCACTCCTGATGATAGCGAGACTGAGAGCAGAGTCGGTCTCTTCGGTGCAAAATGCTTTTGGACAGGTGGGGGAACTCCACTCCTTAAAACAACATTCCTCACCTTCCAAATATGTTAACCTACAATTCCTATCCTCCTTAGCCAGATAAGATGGGGCTGATGGACATCACAGCCCAGAAACAACTGGCAGGGATCATCTTTGGAAAGGCTGTTCGAACGGCACAATGTTCTCTCCACACCCACCGTGGCGTTCTGGATCATTATCTGGACAGCATGAGTGAGATCGGACAGAAGAGATTTGAGGGGAGTGAAGGAGCAGCACATTCTCTCTTCCTCCTCACTTTCCCAGAAAGCTGCTCCCAGCAAAGAAGGGTTTTTAAAAGGTAGCCAGTACCACTCTTTGAAAAATGTTAGGGTTTGGCGATTATGCTGCACACCTTCTCGACCTAGTCTCTGCTATATTCCAGTGAAACAGACACAGTGCCATCTTGTGTAAGGGCTAGAGATGTAAAAATTCCAGAAATGTTGGAAGCCATGGGAGAAATACTCTTTCCCCCCAAGAATTTCTATACTTATATCTATCTATAAAAGCAGCCTTTACAGATTGAAAGTCACTTTGTAACCTCAGGAAGATAAAATGTATTATCTACATAATATGTGCACCATATGCCTTCAAATTGTTTCTGACTTCTGGCGACCCTAAGGCAAACCATATTGTAGGTTTTTCCTGGCAAGATTTGTTCTGAAGGGGTTTGCCTTTGCCCTTCTCTGAGGCTGAGAGAGTGTGACTTGCCCAAGGTCACCCAGAGGGTTTCCATGGTCAATTTGAACCCTGGTCCCCAGAATTGTAGTCCAATGATCAACCCACTACACCATGCTGGTTCCCACATAATATAATACAATGGTACACATTTAGTCTGGCGTTAATTGTGTTATCATAATTATAGTTTATTTATAAAAATGTTTCTATCCTCATCCTATCTCAAAAGATGTCTGGGCAACATACAAGTAAAAGTGATGAAAATGAGTTAATAAAATAAAAAATATCTTTTAAATATCTTTTTAAAAAACATTTTTTAAAATAGGTAATGCATAATTATATTTAGTATCCTTAAAGGAGACACTTATTCAGGCAATAATTACAAACTGAATATCCATTTCTAATTTTTTAATTTTTGTTACAAATGGAGCTAACAGCTTCATTTAGCTTATAGGGGACATGAGAACCGTAAGGAATGGCTTTGATTTTGCCAGTTTATTAGGAGCAAGCAAAACTAATAACAAAAACACATCAACTTTAGTTAAACAAGGGGATTTATTTTATCTCCTCTAGTTCTCCACAGTGTCATGAAGGCATAAAGCTCTCATTCCATAACAATAACTGAGAAAAGATGCCATGACCAGGAATTGAAAGGATCAGGTATCATATACTGTCTTATATCATATCCTTCCTCTACATAGTTTTTAGAAGCAATTTTGGGTGGGTAAATACATGAGCACCTTGTCCTTAACATTTTATTCCTTATTACAAAAATTCCAAAATCCATTTTTTCTTGTTTTCTCTAAAGTTTTCAATTTTTTTCCCGGGCTTCTCTAGTGACAGCAGAAAATTAATACCCTTTGGGGAAAAAGCTTGTAGCGAGTAAAAAGGGTACCGAATACTTTCATTTCCTCGGCTTGTCATTTAAAGAGTACAAAGCAAAGGAGGTACCCCAAAAGACTAAAGACTGTCCACTCCTGAAACTAATTGTGTCCATTACAATAAGCCATAGTGTGGTTTCCCGAGATACGCAAACCCACCTCCAGCAATTTTAATTCAGGACTTGCTGTTGGCTTACTAATTCTATGTAGTTTAAATTGTGGCTTGTTGTGGCATCTGAACCTCTATAATTGTGAATTGTCCATGGCTTGTTTCCCCGGCTGCTTGCCAAAGAACAGGAGCTGTGAAAAAGTAGCAGGTAAGAAACAAAACAGGAAAACAAATGCTGCCTTGTTTGATCATTAACAAACTATGGTTAATGCAAACCATGGCTGACTGGGAATGTGCCCTAGATTTCCCAGTCTCTCTTTCCCGATCCTGAACTTGACCACCAACCTATCTCCACCACAGCACTGATTTGAAGCACTTTCAACTTCTGCATCAGAGCTCTGAGCTTCGCCACGTCCCTCCAAAGAGCATTTTAAGGACTCAGTCCCCATCTACCTGCATTTACTCCTTTGCCTGTAGGCAACAGAGCTACATGAGAGTTTTAATTCTCTTGCCAGCTCCATGAATCCCTTGCCCACTGCCATTTCGATTGCTATCACAACAGGGGGAAAAGTGCTTGGAAGAAATGTTTGCTTCATTTTTTTTAAGAGAAAAAAATAATACTGTGCAGGGCTTAGATGCTCTTCTTCTTTTCTTTTTTTTTAAAGGAGAACAAAAAAGGAAGGACAACAATCTTTGCTCCAGGCCAGAGCAAGTCAGGTCCCCAGCACAAAAACACCGCAATAACAATAAAATAGAGCATCAATTCTTATTCTTTTTGCAAAGCGGTTAGCTTATACCTAAGTAGAACTTCTACATATGCTTCCCCTCTGATTTTTTTTTAAAAAGAAGAGAAGAGCTTCACCCTGAAAGCTGCAAAGCTGTCCCTTGTCCAAAATGAACTGCAACTCAGATCTCATACTGGTGCAATCCTGGCAGGTCGCAGTTAGGGAGAACCAGTAAAATGATACGTTACTTCAGACTTTATTTCTTGGGTGACCCCCTCCCCAACCTCAGGGATGCAGATGGAGGGAGGGGGGCAAAATGAGAACAAACCCCTCATTTCACCGCCTGCAAGAATTCTGCCCCCACCAAGTGAAGCTTTCCTTCAGTCCCCACATTTCCAGCACTGCTGTCATTTAAAACTTCAGCTGACCACTTAGAAATAACGTTGAGGTATCCAACGCAAAGAAGAAAGTAACGTTAACCAAGGGAATGCATACACAGCAAATGCAAGAATGTGAATGACTGGAAACATCTCCCTCTCCTCCTCTTCACCCGCAATGCTAGCAATTTAATGATTGAAGGAAAATGTCATTGGGGAGGCTGAATTCTATTTATTAGTTTGTTTGCTTGTTTATTATTTTTTAACACCAACACAATCCAATTCACAATCAAAGAAATACACATTTGGAAAAAGAAAAAAGGAAAAGCAGGAAGAAGAGAAAAACTAGAACACAATGCTAGTGCCCTGAACTAAAACACTAAACCACAAAATGGCTCTGACCCCCTCTGCGAGTCAATTTGTTATTAAAAAAATAAAGGAAAAACAATTTAAAAATGTTATTCTACCTTTAGAGATCCAACTAAGTAATTCATTAGAATTATTAGTGACCATGGATCATTGCATCGTTAGATTTCTTATGGCTTAAAAAGTCCATAAAAGGCTTCAAAAAAAATCTTCAATGAGCTTATCCTTTAAAACCCACATTAGTTTGGGCTAATTCAGCAAGGGGAAGCAATTCTTCCTTGGAGGGGCGGCACGCTTAATTTGCTACCTCCTTCCACAGCTGCACCCCTGACACACACACATACACCCATACCAAGAGAGACAGGGAACTAGCAAAAAACAAGGGAAACAGAGGCAAGAGAGGAGGAGGCAGTACAGAACAATTAGAATGGAGAAAGCAGGAACTGAAATAATCAGGAAAAAAAATATTAGCAGAAGGGATACAGATTCCTGGCTTTAATGATCATGTATATTAAAAGCAATCTCAAGTTCTGGTCGTGACTTAGTCCAGCCAGTACAATCCACACAAAACTAGGAATAGCACATTCTAGGGAACGTGAGGTTTGCTTAAATACATATATTTTATTTATTCAAAGACATTGCCTTTGTCTCTCAGAACATCAGAGACAACACACATGGATAAAAACATTTAAAATAGCAAATAAATGTCTAAAACACATTTTAAAACAATCTAACATAGCTCTTCTTCAAAATAGTTCTATTATCATACTCTCTCATTTGACCAAAAAGGCCACAGAGGAATGTTGAGGATAAGGATGCAAAATCAGGAACTGGAGTAAAGACACAGACAGCAATCAGAGCTGTGACGATCCAGATTTTTTTTTAAAAAAAAGACTGGAATCTCACCCCCCGCAATCTTATTTTCAAAGTCTGATTTTAATGAAAAAAACTGAATAAAAAGGAGAGGTATTTTCTTTTCAAATGATAAATAATGTGTTTAAGATGAGGTATTCACAGATTTGCTGCCCTAAATCAGTTTTGAAAACTAGGCAAGGGGAAAAAATTGATATAAGACAATGTACAGTATCCAATTGTTGCAATTTCTGGTTTCCTTTTCTCAGTTTTTTAATGGGAATTAGTGTATTTTGTCTGTTTAACACTGTAGAAAATGAGAAGAAACAAAATTATTTTCTCTGTTTTACTCATGTTGATATTTTTTGTTTTAAGACTTTTTTTTGGTCTGTCCCTCAAAGTGGAAATATCAAAAAAGTTCCTTATAATTCAACTGTTCCTTACATTCCAGGGGCTTGTAGTCCCAACCCACTCAGTTTGTTACTATATTGTGAATGAACTGTAACTGCACTTTTAATCTTTCAAATATGGTAATTTCATGCCAAGCCAAGCCATATGTAATGCAACACCAAAGTATTACACTGTTCACAGACCCACCACCAGAATGAATCTGTGTTTTGGCTTTAGCGAGAATGCAAAACTGCAAGGAAAGAGGATTTATAAGAGAACAAATAGTACTGATTGAACACACATATTTTGAGGAACATCTTATATAACAAAGCAGTTTTGTGGTGGACACACACTTTTGGCTTTCCAAAGGCATCCGCTCCCCTGAATCACTGATTTGAGATGGGGCAAGTTTGAGAGGCAGCATAGTATAGTGGTTTGAGCACTGGATTATGACCCTGGAGACGAGGATTCAACTCCCTAGTCGGCCATGGAAACCCACTGGGTGACCTTGGGTGCATCACACACTCTCAGCCCCAGAAAACCCCATGATAGGTTTTGCCTTGATGTCGCCATAAGCTGGAAATGACGTGAAGGCACACAATGAAAAGTTTATTTAACACAGGGATGAAGAACCTTTGGCCCTCCAAGTATTTGGGGGCTATGTTTCCCACAATCCAATGCAACCCTCGTACAGTTCTGTGGCACTACAAAACAATGGAAAAACCACAGTCTGTGTATTGTCCCTTTATTAAGAAAGCCAGCTGCTACATCACAGTTCAGTGTGAATATAAAATAGGAGAATTCCATTAAAAGGGAACCGAGGTTACTCAGTCTCCAAAGTGAATGGGAAACAGTGCAATACATTGTTTATGAACTGCAAACCACACATTCAGAAATGATACTGTTTTTCAACTATAGCTCAAGGTTGCTGGGGCTTAAGCGGCCTCAACAGAACAAAGCACCTAGTTTCTGTTGGTGTCGCATTTAATACTCAAAACTCTTCTCCAGGTCTTTTTTTTTTAATTCACACTTCCACAAAGATTTCAGCAGAAATAAAGAAGTTACTCACCCCATAAGCATATGTGGGCACTGTATGGCCCTCCATGACCCATGCACAATCTATGACCTTCCTTTACTTACGGTCTCTAGGTAACAACTCTGCATGTTGCCTTAAGATGCATAAAACTGCAGTTACACTAAAGACAGACACATATATGGAGGGGTGAATGGAAGAAATCTTGTATCCAAGTCCAGAAAAGATAACTCGTGCAGATATGCATACAAACAGATACATCCACACACCCTGCCCTAACTGCCCACATGACGTTAATCAAGGGTCATGCAAGAATGGGGAGGCAAAGCTGTACAGAGAGTAGAGCAGAAGTGGTCAACCTGCTGTAGTTCTGAACCACTGCAACTCTCCTAGTCACTGAGTATCAGCCATGCTGGCTGGGGTTCATGGATGTTGTATTCTACTATAGAATTACAGAACCACAGAGTTCAAAGAGGTCCCACTGGTCATCACATCCAACTTCCTGCTCAATGCAGGGATCTCCAGCTAAACATCACCTGCAGGTACCTGTTCAGCCTCCAGAGAAGGGGACCCCACCACTTCTTCAGGCAATTGGTTCCATTACCAAACCACTCTCACCATCAAGAAGTTCCTTCTAATGTTCAATTGGAATTTACCCTCCTATAACTTAAAAAACATCAGACCTGGTTCTACACTCTGGGGCAGCAGAGAACAAACTTGCCCCCCCTCTCTGGGACAACCCTTTAGGTATTTCAAGAGTGCAATCATGTCACTAGGAATTGAGGGGACACTGACGGAGAACTATATGCTTTGTGTTCTCTCTTGCTGCTATCTCAACCAACCCTTCTATTTTTTCAGCTCACACTCGGGCGGGGGGAGGGCAGAAGAAACATTTCCCCAAGACAAAAGAGAAGGGGGGGGTTCATCTCATGGAGTTCATCTCTCCGTACAGAACAGAAAAATGAGAAAGCATTGCTGGCCCAGACAGACCATCATTTCCAAGAGATACTGGTGGTTCAACAGTAGCTTCTGATGGCACAAAAACAATAGAGTTCCACCCCCATTCCAATCTCCCCCACCTCTACCAATCGTAAGGCTTAACCTCCTCAGGCACCTATCAATTGCAGGCAGGGGTTAGGCTCCCAATTCCCTACTCGGGTCTCATGGCCTCCAAAGGTGAAGAGTGCCCCCTGCAGATCACAGAAGAGAAGAGCAACCAGGAGCTCAGCCACGCTTGGGATTCATAGAGGAGAAAACAGGCAGCAAAAACCGCAGCTGAGAAACAGAATTTAGATCTGGAGAAAGTGACAAAGAGAGAGGGGCTGGTCGTTGGCATATGGTCTTCCTAACTGCATTTGTAGAGAGCTAAGATACACAGAAACACTTGTTTCGTTCAGTCACCTTTTCTTAAAAAGAAAAAAAGCATCAGATTTTGATATCAGTCTATCAAAGGAGGAATGCTTCGCCAGTGCCAGAACTAGGAATGGTTCCTTTTTGGAACTACAACTTCCAGAATACCCCAGGCAGTGACAGAAAGTACCCAGGTTCACTCCTAGAGTTCCAGCAGGGATGGGATTCATCACCTTGAGAATGCACTGTGATGTTCCGCAACCCAATGTGCATGCACCTCTGCAAGGTCCATCAGTGTACAATGCACACATACATCCATGAAGAACAGCATGCAACCTGCAAGCGTAGCCATGAGCTACGCACAACCACACATAAGGTACAGCACATGACACTCTGCTTCCGCAGCCTTGAACTGAATATGGCTGCTCCACATCACCCAAAAACCTCCAATCACCTCCGTAAGAGAACTTAGACCAACAAGATTCCAGATGGTGGCTTTGAAGGAAGCTTGGATTGCCATCAGTGAACTTGTCAATAATGTGGCAGATTTATGAATACCTAGACATTTTGGCACCAGCCCTGCAAAGTTTAACCTGTCTCCTCACATTAGAAAAACCAAACACATTAAAATATAGGAAACAGAAACTAGTTCCCATGCCACTTGCACATCTACAGAATGTCCAGTGCAGTCTGGAGAAGGTCTACATCCTTACCTGAAAAGCTCTCTGATCTCTCTCACTGTTGCTTGGAAAGGAATGTTGCGCACCAAGATCTTGGAGCTCTTTTGCTTCCTGCTGGTTTGCTTCTTGCGAGCTGAGGCCACCGGTGACCTAGTCCCACCAACAGAGAAAGGCAGGTGAGCTATGCCACAGGGCATCACTGCAGATGGATGCTGAGGAGGATGGGAATTCTGTCCAAGGAGAGCCGCAAGAAGAGTGGCATGGAGAAAAGCCTTCTTTAAGCTGGCACACTCCAGGTGGGCTAGACTACAAGTCCCAGTATCCCCAGCCCTATAAAATAGGTTAGTTACTATGCCTAATACTGCAGATCAGTCAGGGCGGTGGGGAAGAAGGAAAAGAAAGAGAGAATAAAGCTGATTGCAAGTTCATGACAGAGAGCAGTTTTCAGCCAGTGAACTTCCCAATTTGCAGTTCAGTATCTTAACTGCACGGTTACACCAACTCTCATTTTATAAAGGTTATCTTTGCAGTTGCCTTTTTCAAACCCCAAAGTAATGAAAAATAGTAAATGTCAGTTACTTTTAAAGAAACTATTAGAATTTTACAAGCTTCTAGCTGTTGGCACAAAATAGACCAAATTAGTGAATGTACACTGTAAAGGCAACTAAAACAAGTTACAGTTACACAGCAAAACAAATGTAATGTTACAACTATAACCGTAACTTGGTTGTGCCTTTGTTCCACAAAATGAACTGATTACAGGTAGCTCATTTGTTAACAAGTTATGGCCAAGCTATCACCCCATCAAAGATTTCAAAGCAAATAAGACTAGGTATCGTTAAGAATCCAGCTAGGTTGAGAAACTCACTTGATGGCTCTTTCAGAAATCTTCACTTCTAAATGATGGCCGTCCACAGAACAACCCTGTGGAAATCAAAACATTGCTAAAAAAAGCACTTCAAAATGTTGCGACATTCATACAATTAACAGCTAGTCCAGTCTCCCACAATTTGGAACTCTCCAAATGGGCTGGACTACAACTCCCAGAATTACCAGTGGTTGTGCTGGCTGGAGATGATGGGAGTTGCAGTCAGGCGTCTTTCCCTTGAACTGAGCAGCAATGTTGGGTATATTATTTGCAGTGGATCATACACGCTACTTGGATTAACAAGACATACAGATATCAAGGATATCTTAAAGACAATCAGACATGTTAGGGAGAAAATGTTTGATTTATGACATAGACAAATAGGGGGAAAAACATGAGTGTGGATCCTTACACATAGAAGAGGGAGGTATCCAGAAGACTTGGAGAATACCAAGGTTGTCAGATGCAGGAAAAACAGATTTTTTAAGATCCCTCCCCACAACCCCAAAAAGCAACAGAACCTGCTCATTGTTCACCGAATGCCATATAATAGCGTAGACAGCATGGCTGGTAGGCAAGCACACACAGTACACAAAGGCACTCCATGCTACAACATTGTTGCAGATCCCATTTGTAATGTTGCCCTGTATGTGTAATCAATGCCTATTTATCAACATATGAAGCAATAGGTCAACAGTGAGCAACATCAGCCTTACCTGTAGCTGCTTCAGAGCTTTCTGTGCATGTTCAGGTTTCCTGTACTCCACAAAGCCAAATCCCATAGAAAGGAGTGCCCCTACAAAATAAGCAGAGGTGCCAAAGTCCCTTGGGTGAGAGGTCTCTAGAAGATGAGGGCACTCATGGATTGCAGAATCAAACACAGAACTTGGGAATGTTACATCAGGGATGTGTGGGGCCGGGGGGAGGCTATATGTCCAAGAAACCCTACTGGCCGTTTTCTAAGTTCTGTCGATAGGAGCATAAGAAGCAACCAGGTATCAGTTAAGAGCTTTGCTCTGTGTAGCTCACTGTGGTCTACTCTGATAGACAGTGGCAGTTCAGGGGTCCTTTCACTCTTCACCATTATAGTGCTATGATTCCACTTTAATTGCCATGGTTCCATCCTATGGAATAATCTTGGGACCTATAGTTTGGTGAGGAACACTTTGGGATTCTCAGCCAGACAGCTCCAGCACCTCTTTGCACATCACCCAGGACTCCACAGGATGCAGGCGCAGCCACTAAAGTGAACTTACAGTGCTATAATTGTGTATATGAGAAGCCCAAGCAGAGGTCTTTAAGCATTACCTGTTATCAGCTTCGTTTAACTAAAAATTTAAGGAATTGAGTCTCTTGTCAGTTTTTTTTAAATGCAAAGTCAACTCTCCACCAAGAGCTACAATGCCTGCTCTGTCTTGTTAAAAAAAAAAAAAGATAAAGACTCATGTTGATTACACAGATGCAGGAAGCAGAGAAGAAAGCAAAGTTCACTTTTAGGTCTCTAGCGGCACATGAGTAAATTCCAAAACCATGACACACATAATTATGGTCCAAGTAGCCACTCACTGTAAATGAAGCATCCAGAAAGGACAGCAGCTGTCTAGAAGAACTATCAACAAACCAGTTCTAGTCATTTACCCTTGTATTAGAGGCAGGTCTTTTGTAAAGCTAATGCGTCTGAATGGTCCATTCAAGACCAAGCCAATTCTGGCCCATTCAAGACATCCACCTTCCCCCCAAAAAAATCTCTGGTACAGTCTCCCCCCACTGCAAACCAAGCCCTTCAACACTGCCACAGTTTCCCCCTGAATCTTTCACTTTCCCCTCCCATCACCATATAAACACTCTGTGTTTGGCTCCACAGGGAATAAATGCAGTCATTCAAAAGCCTCTCAAAGAAAGCGTAAAGGGGATATACTGAGCATCACCAGCTAGGGTGTGGGCTACAACTGTGTTTCTTGCTCCCTGGTGATGTCAGCCATTAAGGATCAAGGACACTCCTCACTTGTGCTTTAAAGTTTAGGAGAATATGGACACCTAATTAGACAGGGAAAGTACCGGTTTTATCTCTCTTCTTTGAAACAGTGCAACTCTTCACAGCTCCTGCTTTGGCAAAAACCTGGCAAAAAGATTTAAACGAGTGTTAGTTTTATTCCAGCCTTGTACACCTTTAATTTAAGGCTAGTAATCAACCATTTTATTTTGCAAAGAGAGTCAGGATTGTTGGAGAATCTGGGACTAATATCTATGAACATCGTCCTGCACTGCACTCCATTCCATTCCCCAGGTAGCAAGGAGGGCTCCCATCCCAGGCCATCCATCCCAGATTGAGATTGAGTGTGGTTGAGATGCTGGTTAGTATTTACTGATTCTCAGCAAACTCTGCTTCCAGCAGCCCCCTTTAAAGTCCAATAATCTCCCATGACCTCCTTGGCCATGGCCCCACGATTGTGGAATGCTCTCCCCTTGGACATCCAACTGAACCCAATATTGATTTCATTCCAGTGCCAACCTAAAACATGGCTTTTTATTAAAGCCTTTGAGAACTAATGTATTTGAAGCCTAAATGTAGATGGTTTTTAAATGGTTGCCATTTTTAAAGTAGAGTTAACTGTTACTGCTTTTAATATGTTTTTCACCTTGTTCAAGTCATTCACACTTGAAATCTGCAAATACCAGAAATGGTTTATATTGTATGCTGCTGCCAAGATCCTGTGACAAAGGGCAGGATAGAAGTGTTTTAACACATGAATAAAATCAAAAGAATAATTGACGCAGCAAGAATAGTCCCTTAGTTGCTCCACTAGGGGGCCTCTCCTAGACTTTCTGCAGCATGATCTGCACTAGCAACCCAGAAAATCAAGCCCTGTAATGAAGGAGCAGACTAACTGGTCAATCAAATTGCTGACAGCAGCAGCCCAAAGTAGGTGGCTTGGTGACTTTGGCAACACAAAAACTCACCTCCTTCAACGTTTCTTCTGTGGTGCTGAAGTTCAGGTTCTTTATGAAGAGTGTACAGCCTGGAACGCTTTCTTCTTCATCATCGTCATCCTCCTCCTCCTCCTCCATTCTGGCTTTCCCTGTTTCCATTTGAGCTTCTTCATTTTCAGAACCACCTGCAAAATGACCAAGGAAGAACCCAGCCACTGTTAATACACAGATTTGGCTAAGGTAAAAAGACAGCATTACAATAAACCTGCAACTAGGCAGTCAAAGCCAACGCTACAGCTGGTGCCTCTACAGGGACCCCAATAAAGAAAGACAGCTAGAATGTACAGTATCATACCCAAAGGCATCCTAGCAAGACTGAAATTAAGGCATACTAAGCTGCCATGGCACATGTAGCATACCAGGGACAGAGTCAGCTGACCTGACTGTCAAATTATTTCAGGAATTCTGGCCCTCATGAAAAGAGAGAGGAGCTTTCTTCAAAACTTTCAGAAATGTTACATCTCTAATCACAGCTCCATTCCACAGAACCCTAAGATGTGTGATTTGTTAAAACACTCCAAAATGAGGGTCACACAGCACAATCAGTGGTAAGTACACACTGAGATTTATACAATGGGGCCCCAATGTAGGAAAATCAGCTTAAGAGCTCTAGTAGTATAATTCAGAACAACATGCTCAGGTTCTCTAGCAAATCATTTTGAGTCCCTTCCCAAACTACAAATCCTTGGATTTCTTAGGGTGACATTTAAAATATGAAATTGATACATCTGTGTAGTGCAGATACATGTGTTTGATCTCTCAGGACCTCAGCAAAGATATAGCATTTCCTCATATGCCAGGAGAGCTGTCCTGCTTTGTGAGCCTCCACAAAATGAAATTCCTGAAGATGGGAAAAGGCCACCTGTACCATAGTCTCAGAGAGGGTCCTACACATATCAGATGCATACCTATTTGCATACCAGTTTGGGCCTGCCCTTCACCTTCCTTCTTGTCTCCTGGGTTATCTGGTTCTCTCTTTGCAGGGCCAGCAAAGACACCCATTGGTGCCCATTCAAGATATAGAGGGATATGCCGAAACTGAAAGAAAGGGAGAAAAAGATCAGTTAGGTGCAACAACAACCCATGGGACTGTAACGCAATACATCTGGAGGGCTCCAGGTTGGAGAAAGGCTGTTCTATGCCACTACAAGTCCCATTTCACACTATGGTTGCAATACAACACCCCCCTCAGTACAGCCTCAATATGCACAGGCAGGGATAGTTTACACAACCCCCATGTCATTACTTCCAGCAGGTTTTGCTTTGGAGAAAATACATGAATGAGATATTGGGGTGGATCAGTGAAACCTCCTCCCCACCATATAAAATTCCATTGAATCATTCCAGCTGCCAGGCCCCCATTCTAACCTGTTTACAGTTGGATGGTGTCTGACAATGTCTTGCCACTTTTGCTAACTCAAGTCATAACTGCCTGCTCCACCTGCCCCTTTGTCATTACCTTCGAGTAGGCCAGCTTTGTGAAAGCCCGTTTTGCTTCAGTAGGCTCCAGAAACTCCACAATCGCTGTCACTCCTCCTTCGGGGAGCAGCACCCGCCCAAGGCTGCCATAAGCCCCAAAGACCTCTTCCAGCTCAGCTGCCTCAGTGCCAGCAGGCAGGTTCTTTGCCAGAATCACTGTCTTGCTCCGCTCACCAGCAGCCTAGCAAAAGAGAGGAGGCAACTTAATTCTTTAAGAATGAGGATGTCACTTTTCAAAAACCTCCACTGCCCAATGCCTTTTGCAGTCCACATCATTAAAACAATTTAAAGTATCTTTTAAAAAAAGGGAGACTGAGGTCCGAATCAAAACCAGTAATAAACAAAGCGTGAAAACAGACAAGGATAATTTACGAACCCAATCCATCATTTAACTAAAAGCAGATTGAAATTAAATAATGAATTTCAAGCCTTCTTGGATCATTCTTGTATTCCCCAAAAGTAACTTTTCCAACCTCCGCTGTAGAGGGATAAAAGCAAGAGAATGGTATCACTGATCAAAATAAGCTTCCAAGTACATTGTTCTTACCTGGCTGAAGGAATCCAGGCTGACACCATTTTCTAGCAAGAACTGTCGGATATTCTGAACAAGCTCTGTTTCCCCCAAAGCCACCCTCACAGCCACACTGCCCTTGAGTTCCTGCCAAGAGAAAGCAAAACATGATTCAAAACATCCTGGCTGCAGGGCAGTTTCCATTCATCTGGCAGAGGTCAAGTGCTGAGGAATGATAAAGAGATCATCTTCATCCTAGGATCCTGCCCACATTTTGGAATCAGCAAACACATAATCCAGCTAAGTCTCACTATCAGCCCAGTTCTTCCCCAAAAGGATTGTCTTGCAATTTTCAAATCAGGATTACCCTACAGAGTTAAGTGTCACGAATGTATACATCAAACCACAATTGACAAAAGATCGTACAACACAGAAACAGAAGAGGACATCATCTCCTCCTTCCATAGCTGGGCAGACCAAACACTATTTCAACTATTGTATCCCAATGTTGTATCCCATTCAAGCTGTGAGGATTCCAAATTAGCAGCAGCATTGCCCTGCCCGAGAACAACAATGAACCGTAAACAACCCCAATATTAAAATATCAAATTAAAAACATTGTATTAAAAAGAAATTAAAGTAAAAACTCACATGATCCAACACTTGGCTCTTCGTGGCATTGTACTTCTGTGCAACAGCATCTGCCACAGCGTTCACCCCCATAAATAGTGTATTCCAGTTATGTGAACTAAATGGGGGTGTAAAACAGTATATTGTAACAATATGAAAGGCAGAGTCATTCCAGTTCAGATCTCATCTTAGCTATGCAATGCTCTAGGAGTAGGAATGGGAACCCCAGTCATGGAGCCAAATCTAGCTCTAAAGTGGAACCAAAACATCCACTCTCCATCTCTTCCTGTTCTGAAAAGGGTCTCCCCACCCACCCACTTTTTGCCCGTGTGGGGCAGCTTCACCCTGTGAGTACAAACCTGGAACTGCTGGCTTTGTCCTTGGATGCCTTTTGTTTCTTGTAGGAAGAGGCCCTTGCTGCTTCGCAGCTCTCTTCTTCTTCCTTCTTAATGGTGGAAGGCAAAACGTGTAACATTCGACCCTAAAAGAAAAAAGAAAGAACCTCTAGAATTTCATCTTTGGGGTGGGCAGAAGAAGCAGGTCTGTAAGTTCGAAAGGAACTAAATTAAATTAAAAGGGACGTCAGAAGTTCCTCTAGCTCAACCCTCTGCTGATTTAAGAAATTTACACTGTACCAACAAAGTGGCCATCCAGGCTATCATTAAAAGAAACTTAGGAAGTAGCGGAAACTAGAGCAATAGTTCTCAACATATGGCTCAATGTCAGGAAATACCAAGAGGGGTGCAGAGATCTGTCTTAATTGCAACCCCTCGGCATAGATTACAACCTTTCCATGTTCCTCACCTGGAAAACCTGTCCATCCACTTCTGCAAAGGCCTTCACTGCATGCTCAGGGAACATGTAGGTAACAAAGGCAAAGCCCTTAGGTTTCTTGGTCAGACCATCAATAGGGAAGTGGATCTCAGAAAGTGGCCCTGTGGAAGGTACAAATATCCAGAAATAAACCAATGCACTTGCAGCTGATTTCAGATGGATGTGACCGATTTCAGGTGAAAAAAAATGCCCTTAAATAGAATCACTTTTTTTAAAATGTTGGTGCCTGGGACCCTTGGAGCACTTTGGGGCACACCATGCAAGCCACATGGTGCCCCTAGGCTCCACTTTGCCCACTCCTGGGGACGTCATGACAGCAGCCTACCATACTTCGAAAATAACACTTCCAAGTCCTCCTCAGTACTGGTGTAGGGAAGATTTCTAACAAAGAGTCTCCCAGATTCAGACAGATCTTCCTCTTCCTCATCATCTTTCTTGGTTCTTTGCCAGGTCTGGGCCAGGCCCTTAGAGGAACGTTTTGGCTTTGCAGAGTTCTCCTCACGGAATAGCTCAATGTACCGCCCACCTGTACAACACAGCACAGAGAGAAATAGAACAGGATACACAAAGAGCTGCCATTCACCCCAACAGCACAGGAACCACTTCATGAGGCACCACCACAACAGTTAAAAACAACAACGCTTGAGAAACATGGCCCTCAACCATTTCCTCAATTTTCCCACTATTTTTAAATATTCTTTCCATCTCTGCTATGGAATGTGTGTGCTGCAGATAGGAGAGCTGCTGCATGGAACAACATCTAAACAGGAGAATACCCACCCATGTATTCGTGATTTCGTTTCAGAGCTTTCAGAACCTCTTCTTCACTGTTGAAATCAACAAACACATAACCTGGAAAGGGAAAGAAAACAAACACAAGTAGAGTTACTTAGCTCCCTATACTTCTTCTACAATGTCAGTTTCCAGATTTTATTTTGAGTTCAGCTATGGAAATCATTCACATTAAAATTGCTTTTTAAAGTTCACTGATTTTACCCCATCTTGAGATCTGCTACTATAGAAGAACTGAGAAATATATTAATTAATTTATTAAAATAAAGTGCTGGATTAACAACAAAGAACGGAGGTGGTTTGGTTCAGAGGTTCAAGACTTACAGGGCAATCCTGAGCATCTTTACTCTTTATTACATCTCACTGAGTAGAGTGGGACTTATTCTGCAATAAGTATAAAGATTATTGCTGTTACCGGTATATGCCTTCAAATTGACTTTGATTTATGACTCCTGCATCCTCAGCACTTTTCAAAGCAGGAACTACTGAAGATTCTAACCTCCTGCAGGACTTTGTTTAAAACCAAAGAATGACACATAGCACTGCTATTAAGAGAAACTTTCCTAATTTTGACATAAGCCCACATACTTTGTGCATTAGAATGCGCTGAACTTTAGCAGCAGGAGTGGTGGCAATGCTGACAGAGGCAGCAAAACCAACCAATGAGGCCACATTCAGGTCAAGGGACATATGTACACCCACCACATTGACTAGATTAGGTGCTCCTCCTTTAGAAGATGGAATCTCTGGTTCCAAAGAAATGTGAATAAATTCATGAAGGTTTCTTGGTTTTATAAAAAAAATCATTATTTTTAATTGTTCTGCTTACTGTGGTTCATTTAGTCCTCACTGATCTGTTCCTAAGAAGGCTACAGTGACAGAAAAGAGGGTCCTAGTGAAAATGAAGCTGGACAACTTTCTCTTCTGCTTCATGCAGAAATATAACAACTGTGTAGTGCTGGCAAAAGATGAAGCTGGGCAACAGAGGCAGTCATGTACACCCTGCAAGCACCAGTCAGTGGTCAGATGGCACCCAAGAAAACAGCACTTTGAAATACCAGAGGTCAGCTGTTACCTGTTTTATTTCCGTGGGCATTCCTTGCAATTCTGATCGCAACTGGCTGAAGTGGCACAAGAAATTCCTTCACATTTTGCTGCAAACAATGGAAGTTCAAGGACATTAACAAAGCAGTGTCAGGGAGCCAGAAAGGGACATGCATCTCTACCCCCACCTGGCACCTAGAAAAGTAACTTTTTTGGGTTACAACCCCCAGAATCTCCCATGAACATTAGATTGCTGAAATACGTTTGCTGGGGATCCCTGTGCTGGCATGCTGTAGTGGTTTGAGCACTGGGATAGGACTTGCAAAGTGACTGAGAGATGAGAACACAGCAAACAGAAGAGCTTAAGGAGTGAATAATTTTGAATGTTTCACTCTCTGCAGTGCCAGAAATTTGCAGACTTAAGGAACATTTCACAGGAGCAGAAGTCTCATTTGAGAGTCAGCACACAGATTTTGACCCTGCCCCATAGATATACTCCTGTCTCCTAAATATACCAAGCCTCCAAAAGTGAAGTATAAAGGGTAAGTTCAAGGTGGTATCATGGTCTGATGGTCAATGAATTCTCAAGCCTCCATAACCTCAATACAGATATCAGTGGTGTGAACTTTAAGGACAACAACTTCGGCTCCATTTACAGGAGCCACACAGGTTCAAAGTAACAGGCTGCAAGGGATGCTTACCTCAGTGACATTGAAGGGGGCACCCCGTAGCTTCACTGTGTATGGTGTGGTGGGCTCATTTGCATTGGCCCGACCTTTTGCCTGTGGAAGACACACAGACTGTCAACGCAAACACCTTGAGGCAGGTTTCTGGGGGCTTTCTTTCTAATCTGCCTAGGCCAAAACTCCTAGAAGTGCAATTTAAGAAACCATCTGATGCCAGGTCAGACAATTTGCTCAACTTTCAACTGAAGAAGTCAAGGATTCAACCTTCTCATATTATTTGCAACAGAGAAGCACAGAGAAAGACAGACATTGAGGCATGTGTAAACAGACAAAACAGAACCGAATGGGTCACCAAGCCAAGGTCTAATGACAGATCACAAAATTTTAGATTCAGGGGTTGGGTAGGGTAGGATTGCATTGGGGCATACCTGGGTTGTGGCTTTCAGTTTCTTATTCTCCGCAACGTTCTTCTGGCCCTCCATCTTTTCACCCACTCCAGATTCTGCTACAAAACCAGAGCCAACATGTTGCTCAGGACTGGGTTTTACGTCCTCCTTGTCTCTTTCACTAGACTCCTTATCTTCCATCTCCTCATCTTCACTCTCCTCCTCTGACGAAGGCGAGGACTCAACATCTTTCACTACTTTAGACTTCAGATAGTCCATGTCCGATAACTCTAGTCTGGCTGCAGCCTTTCCTTTGGCACTTCTGTCCTCCTCTGCTGCAGGGAAAGAAGAACTGAGTGTTATCTGATTGTAAGAGGACTAGGAGATAACCAAAAGGACTTTCACACAGACCAATACTGCTTCCAAGTGGGGAGGAGAGGAGACATGGTCAAGGAGAAAATGCAGTTCAGTGGAAGGAAGCCACATAATAATTCAGTTGGGCTAATCACATGCAGACCTGAAACAGTACCTCCCCTCTGTGCATTTAAAGCAGGGGTGGGCAACTATGGGAGGTTAGGGGTCTGCATTATCTCCCCAGCAGACCGGGGAGGGCTGCATTCCTTCCCTGCAAAAAAAAAATTTTTCAAAAAAATTTAACCACCAAGCAAGGGGCCTAAGGAGCTGCATGCATGATTTTACCAGGAGTTACCTACACACTCCCAAGCCTCTTCAGCTTTGAATGGAGAAAGATTCAGGAAAGATAGAAGTGTTTCTTCCGAGACAAGGCAGGAACTGAATGGTACTTCAGTAAACCATGTTGTTGCTTGTGCGCCCTCCACATTTCAACAGCAGGTTGTTCTGAACCTAACTGCAGTTGGGGGATGGGCACAAAAAGAGGTCTGGGGCCACATGTGGCCCATGCTGTCCTCACCCATGCTTTACAGGTGAGATGGCATGTCAGCCAAAGACTTCAAGTACCTTGGGCAATTGCAGCTTCTCGTTCCTCATCTCCAGATTCAGCTTCATCCTCACTTAGGCTCTTTGATTCATCCGAATCAAAGTTCAGATAATCATCGGCGGGCTTGGCTCGGCTCCTTTTGGGTTCCTCCACTTTTGTGTCATTGGACCAAGTGGCAGCCTGAGACCTTTTTTTGTGCACCTCCAGGAAGTCTTGGAAGGCCTCCTCTCCTTCCAACTGAAGGAAGAGAACGAAGGAGGACCAAGTTAAAAGTGAGTCACAAAAGTTACATGAGTCCCAGCTCCGCTACAGAACACCTTTTTTTCAGATGCCAAAGGGCCCAGGTGTCTATTAAAAGCATCAGATTGTGGTAGACATGAGGAAAAGAAGGACTAGGATCTACTGGTAGATCTACGGTTAATCTGAAGCCAGGCTGGCTAGGGGATTCCGAGAGCCACAGTTCAAAACAGTAGCATCTCGACATATGCACTCTGCATCCATGTGTACCCATTCCATTCCCCTTTGGCCTAGTATTTTATAGATTAAGGGAATCTATGAGCTTTGGAGCTAAGCCTACAAAAATTAATAGCCTGCATTATGCCCTTCCACATGAGACAGCAGGTCTGCATTAGGTCATTTCCAGCTGTCCAATCTGTAAATAACCCAGATTTACCTCTTTTAACTGTTTTAACTCTTCTGCTTGATTCTTCTTCTTTTTATCCTAGAAAAGAAATTTTAAAAGACATAAAGAATGGAAGGAGAATACCAATTAACCTATCAGATCTCAGGAGATAACCAAGATGGGAAACACCTTTCTTCCTGACATTTCAGACACAGCAGCAAAATAATTTAAAAACTTACTTGCTTCACTTCTGTATGACCAGAACTCTTTGCAGATTTTTCAGGTGCTTTCTTGATTGCTAGTGGCTTTTGGGAATGTTTGCTCCATGCTCTAGGTTTCATTGGATCCCCAAAAGACTTGCAAAACTCAACCTGAAAAAGAATCACAGTTGTTAGGGGAAACTGTGGTTTAACAAGTGTAAAATATTTCACATAGGCACAGTGCTTGCTCTTGTGCTGGCAAACCATGGTTTACCAAAACAATAGTGTTACTAGAACAGTACTAACCCTTAATTTCTGCTGGATTCAGAATAAATTTCAGTATCACTCATTACTTTACTGATGCACAGAACTAATCAACACCCAGCCAAAGTACAACCTAAACATCCCACGCTCCCCTTTAATATTCTCATGTATTTGAAAGGCACCTCACCGTAACTCTAGCTGTATCTATAAAGCTTTTGTTGAAATGCTTCAAGGCTGCTTTGGCATCCTCTTCAGATTTAAAGCCGATAAACCCAAATTTGCGGAACTTGCCATCCTTGGTGAATTTCAAGGTGCAGTCAGTCAGTGTTCCAAAGGCAGCAAAGAGGTTGCAGAAGCGATCTTCCTTCATCTGGAGGAAAACGACAGGGACTGTTGGTGTTCTTTAAATGTTTGAGACAGTCACTTCCATCAGTCCCAGCTCATACAAGAGTTGAAGTCCAAAATATCTGATAGGCATTAGACTGACAAAGGTTGTTCTGGACTAACTGGGCCCTAAGGAACCAGGTTGTCATGAATGCAAACACAAACCTATCTACAGTATCACTCACAGCGAAACAGGGCCAATATCCTACATGCCCATCACCAGCTCCATTGCTTCAACCATTGTATATTAGGTTGACAAAGCATCAGCTACTTGTCTGCCCCAATTCAATTGCAATAGCGATTCTCATTGGTTCTTAAAACAGTTTTGCCAGTTAAAGTATTTACATGTCCTCTGTTTCACACTAGAAAATCAATTGTTACTACTTATATTTTATAGACTGGAAACATAAATGACTATGGCCAGATCCCTATTAATGATATGTGTGTCTGTAGAAGCAGTTTAAACATGTGTATGTCTCTTCATAGATGGGGTGCAGGAGGCTATTCTCTTGCCATTGTGCTCTGTCCTAAAACCTCTCCCCACCAACATCTATAAAGCCCCAGGAAAGAAATGGGGAGGGAGTTCAGACCATAAAAACACAGCTGTCCTGAGCATAACTTCATGTTACTCCTGCCTGCCTCAGCTAGTTTCTTCTCCTCTATCAGCAAAAGGAGGAGCAGCCCCTCCAGGGCCATGAGGGGAGCAGGAAGGAACAGAACTTTGCTCTGATGTAGTATCTCTGAGGGTACTAGTTTTTTTAATTGAAAAACCTCACTTCCCAATATGCTTTTATGAAGTACACATAAGACTGTCCTATACTAACCTAGACAGCTCAATGATACCCATTAACTAAACAAATGCAGGAGCCCCCCTGGTCATTAGCACACAAGAACCCAACTGTCAGGCTGGAGAACTAGCTAGCCCAGTAGGTTACTCCCACAGCGACCAATAAGACACCCTTGAAAAGTCCCCAAGGAAAACATGAACACAATATCCTCCCATTTCCCCTCTTGAGCAACTGATGTACAGAGGAACAAGCCATACAATCCTAAGAGCATTATATAACCCTCACGGGCCTTGTCCTTCGGTGATCTCTCTAATTCCATGGCCATTTCCACCCTACAGTGTTAAAGCGCTGCTATTCCACGGTCAACCTCCTATGGCATTCTGGGGTTTGTAGTTTAGGGGAGGGCACTTCCAATGCTCAGCCAAAGAGCTCTTCGGTCTCAGTCAACGACAAACCCCAGAATTCCACAGGGTGTTGAAAGCAGAATAGCAGCGCTTTAACCCTGCAGTGTGGAAATGGCCCCTGTGGGTGCAGCTCTGCTGAGTACGAGGCGAAATAGAGCCATTCCTCCCTCAACAAGAGCTCCCCCCCCCATGAAGCTCTGGTTCAGTCCCCGAATTCCTAACACTGAAGTCACTTAAAGCTCCAGGTGAGTGAATACAAATAGGGGTTTGGAAGCCGGAGCGGGGTGGCCGAGTGTGACCAAGAGAATGTGAACGTAGCAAACATAAGAACTCCAGAGACGAAGGATTTTCAGCCTCTCGCTCTCTACAACGCTGGAAATCTGGGGCGAGGGAAGAATTCTTACTCGAGGAAGCCAAGCAACCGGCAGGCCCAGGCCCCCTGCAGCCCCCTCACGTCCCTACCCACTAGCCCGGCTCCTCCTCTTACCCCATTCGGCAGGTTCTTTACAATAAGTCGCGACATGTTGGGGCAGCGGTAACTTTTCGCTTCAAAAGGGAGCGAGGAAGACAGTCTACCAACGGCAAACACGCCGCTCCACGGGCGCCGCCATCTTGCGCTCTCCGCGCGGTCACGTGAGACAGAAGCCCCTGCTCCGCGTTTTATAGGCTGGGCGCATGCGCGGTGGAAGGCGTGTGCGCTCGGCCGAGAGTATTTCTGACAGCGGAATCGGGACTGGGCGCATGCGCGATGGAAGGCATGTGCGCTCGGCCGAGAGTATTTCGGGCAGCGGAATCGGGCAAGGAAGGTAAAAGCTTCGGCGGGGGCAGGAAAGGTAGCAAACAGTACAAGGGCACCCGTGTTTGTTCCTCAATCGGGAGTGGCATTTGCAGCCCGTTTTTCGTCTAGGGAGTACCGGGAGGGAGGCACGGCTCTCCTTCAGGGCTTGAGCCTCACAACAACCCTGCGAGGTAGGACAGGTTGTGACTATGGCTGCTGGGGGGACTCCGGGATTCTGCCTCCTGATGTTGGGACAAAACTGACACGTGCACAAGGTTTTATTTGCACAAAGGCTCCCATGAGCATAAGTTACTAGCCCGATTGGCTGCCCTGGGAGCTTCACAGTCAACTTCTATCCAGAGCAGAAGGCTTGGGGGGGGACGGGATCAGAAATGTGGATGACCTTGTTTTGCAATGCCGTTTGGAGTCAACAGAGGGAGCCTTCAGCTTGCATGTTTCATAAAAGAAATCCCACTCTTCCCAGCCCTACCAAAAACTCATAAAGAGGCAGAATCTGCAAACAGGGAAATACATAGCTGCTGGGATTGCTGGGTCAGGATCATCTCAGTTCCCAGGGCAAAATCTGAGATGAAAAGACAGTCCTTGATGATGTTATTAAGTGCTAAGCACCAGCCCCAGTGGGTCACAGCTTCTCTCTCTCTCACACACACACACACACACACACACACACAACACACAGAAAGAGATAACATATTTTCTTGTTTGGAAATTAGGAGAGAAACCTTAGCTCCCAGATAAGATGATCAGGGTTAAATGAGAGGAGGAACATTAGATGCAGAGCAGAGCAGAGCAGAGGGTGAGTTCTGGTGCCACAATGACTGAAAGGGGAACTAACTGAGTAGATACATAGGACCTTTCCGCACCACACTGTGATAGTGCTTTTATTCCCCTTTCAGCCTCCTGTGGAATTCTGGGGTTTGTAGTTTATTGAGGCCCAAGAGCTCCCTGGCTGAGAATCCTAAAGGCCTCTCCCTAAACTGCAAACCCCAGGATTCCATAGGAGGTTGAAAGTGGAATCATAGCACTATAACAGTCTAGTGCAGAAATGGCCATAGACTCACAGAGAATCTTTACAAGTTGCAGCTACCGTGGTCCCTCAGTATCTGCTAGGGTTTGGTCCCAGGACCCCACCCCCCGCATGGGCACCAAAAGTTGTGGATGCTCCAAAGTCCCATTGTGTAGAAAGGTATAGGACAATGGTGTTCCTTACATAAAATGGCAAAATCAAAGTTTGCTTGTTGGATATTTTTAAGCCATGGTTGGCTGAATGTGAGGATACAGATTTCACAGATATGGAGGGTTGAATGTAATCCTTACACATTCTTCCAAGCTGGTGCTTTGCTAGCTGAGCTGGAAATTTGCACACAATCCTTTCCTGCTGCCTAGAACTGACCCTCCCAAAACTGGAGAATTTGCACCCTTGTCTTCTGCCTAGAGATGGCTCCGGAAAACTAGAGACTGGGGGCCAAACCCTAAGGTCTGGCAACCCTAATAGCTACTGAGGATTTAACAATATGCGTCTCTTTTG
This sequence comes from Ctenosaura bakeri, assembly GCA_948474755.1. NCBI lineage: Eukaryota > Metazoa > Chordata > Lepidosauria > Squamata > Iguanidae > Ctenosaura > Ctenosaura bakeri. The sequence goes on along the minus strand of CAOLHI010000066.1, from coordinate 365,540 downwards.
TCAGCAAGGGTGTTTAGCTCTTAAAGGAGGAAGCTCCAAGTGAAAACAAAGGTAGGATGATGCAGGGGTCAGATTCCTCTGAGGAACTCTGGAGAACCACTCCGAGGAAGGCTATGGCAAACCCCCTCTAAAGAAATCTTGCCAGGAAGCCCTAAGAATGGCAGCACAATGTAGTGGTTTGAGCATTGGACTATGACTCTGGGAGGCCAAGGTTCAAATTCCCACTTGGCCATGGAAACCCACTGGGTGACCTTGGACAAGTTACACTCTCTCAGCCTCTGAGGAAAGACATAGCAACACCCCTCTGAAGAAATCTTGTTCAGGTTGACCCTAAGGCAAACCCATCATGTGATTTTCTTGGCGTGATTTGTTCGGGGGGGGAGTTGCCTTCGTCTTCCTCGGAGGCTGAGAAAGTGGGACTTGCTCAAGGTCGCTCTGTGGGTTTCCATGGCTGAGTGGGGATTTGAATCCTGATCTTCTGAGATCCTACCCCACACTCAGATCATTATGCCACACTCTTTCCAGTTCTTGTTACCTGTCCCAAAACTTCTATGTATGTATCTAGTTAGATGGACCATATACCCCCTTCCCCTGGTTTCCTTGCAGTTGCCACCCCGTCGCCCGCCTCTAAAGAAGCAGTTGGGTCCATAATGGGCAGAACTGGAAAGGAACACCGCAGGGTGTGTGCCGTGGTGTCTCGCACAATGGTCTTTCAGGATGTACAAGTCAACCTGTCACAAAGAATTAGGAGCCTGGCGCATCTGAGGAACCGGACAGAGAATGGCACAGCACAAAGGAGCAGGGGTCACCTTGCTGCACAACAATATTATGGGATGCCTGCAGCCCTGTGACTGAATTCTCCAAAGTCCAGACAAGGAAAGTGGAGTCTTTGATTCTGGGGAAGGTGGAGGGGTAGATTGGTGGGGGGCAGGAAGGCCCAGTTATGTCCTTTACACCTCAGGGAGGAGAAAACACCCTGGGTGGCAGAGCAGCCAGGGGGCTGGGAAGGACAGATGCTTTCTAAGTTGCTTCCTGCTGCTTGGCCCACAGCCATGAAAGGCAGGGAGTGGAGGGGTGGGATGGAAAGACAGGCAGGAGAAGGGGGGCACGTGCCAGTCACAATCAGAAGACAGCTGGAACAAGTCCATCCAGTTTAGCCAGAGTCCACTGTGTTTGTTCAGAAATTCCTGTTGCAAACTGCTGCAGAGAACTTTGCTTCTTGAATATTTTTAAAAATGGAATCATCAAGAGCAAAAATCCCACCTGCATGTACCAAATTCTAGCTTCTCTGAGGCTGCCTGCAATTGCAGATGCCATCACAAGCGTATGTCCTGACATATTTTAGCAACAGTGCAACAAATTAGATATTCAATCAGACACATAGACCCTGCTTCAAAAGTTTCATGTGTCCAATGAGGTGCCAGTGCAGGACTTGATTGCAAGACTCTTCTGCCTCTGCTGCTCGGTTGCACTGCAGCATATGGATACACCTTTAAAGTCCTAAGTAAAAAAAAAAGACAAAGAAGAGGGAAGAAAAAAGATGATGAAGAAGAAAGATTCAGTCTGGGACCAAGCAGTGTAGGGTTTTATAGGTCATAACCAAACAAAGGGGGTTTCCCTGTTCGCTGCTGAAATTTGGTGGCAAACAGCTACGCACCACTTTATGCAAGCAAAATGCCCTATTTGAAATGGCTTTAGTTACCACTTAATTTCACCAGTGTGGTTTTGGGAGATTCTTGGGGGCCCTGGGATATATGTTGCCCACTTCAGACTTAAGAGTAGCTTTATGCTAGGATAGTTCAGCTGTGGCAGCCACCCACAGGGATGAGAACATGAATGAGTTTTGTTTTCTTCAGCATTCAAGATCTGGACCTTTCACAAGGTCCGAAAAGTACGGATGCAGGCCTAACCCCTAGTTACGCCTCTCAACATCACCAAAAGGATGCCAGCCAAAGAACCCTGTGCCTGAATGCACAAATATGTCCACTCTGCTTTCTCACATTTCATTTATACAAATTTCATGTTTTTTCCCTATTCCCAATAATGAACAACATAAATTCTCATAAATCCTTATCCAAACAGAACTGTTCACCCATTCCTAGCTACCACTGTCAGGGCCTTCACATAGATCAGGCCCAATAATCCCTGTGTTCCTCAATGGCACAAGTGTTTGGTAAATGGCTTGTTTTGAGTGGCATAATGAAAATGTAAATTAGAAGCCTGCCTGCTTGCCTGCACATGGGAGGGCGCATGTGTGCATGTTTCTGTTCCAGAGGGATCTGGAAGGTGATGCTTGCTGATCTTTTCCATTGTCCCTTCTCTTTGCCATCCATCTTCCTTTCCTGCTCCTGGCTTCCTTTCCTGCTTGTGTCTAAATGGGCTCTGGGGAGGGTCCAGGCAACAGCTGCCTTTGATCAGCCCCACATCTGGGAGAGTCCCTGCAGCAGGAATGCTGAGCCATGATCAAAGGTGGGAGCCCTCTGACAGCTGAGCTCTGTGTTATTGTGGGGGGAGAGGCTGAGGAGGGTGGCCCATACTTGTTAACTCAATCCTCCCTCTGCTCCCACCACCATTGCCAACCCCTGGCTCTTGGGTCTGCTCATTCCACAGCTACTGGGAGTGTGAATAGATCCAGCGTTTGCCCTTTCTCTCCCTTCTTCAAAACAACTGGCCCATTTGATAACCACCTCCCTCTGCCCCACACAAAACCCTTCTTTCTTGCTCAGTTAAGCCTGCTGCATTTTTTCAGAGCTTGAAAATAATGTGGCCAGTATAACTAGTAATGTGTTACCTTTGGGGCCAGCAAGTGTCAATGTTGTCACTTTTCAACGGGGGACATGATGACTCATAGCCATGTTGACCAAGAGCCTACATAACGGTCCATGTTTAGTAACTTTAGGAATCTGTAAGTATGTTGCAGAAATACAAGAAAACTCTCTTAGTGGATTCAGTGTGCATTGGGCCCTTCTGATGTGCATTGGTTGCTTCTGTTGCTGGCTCTTCCTTGCCTGTGTCCAGATGAGTCTTGGGGAGGGCTCTGGTGTGCCTCAGCGCTCATTGTGCATTGGGCCATGGCACATCAGTCTTGAACTGGATGTGGATGTTTCATCAGCGGAAAAAAAATCCAAATTCTTCCATAGGGGAATCTACACCTGCATGAGATACCAATGGGATTCTGGCCACATTTGTTACCAAATGGCAACCTTTCTTTTGGGATGGAAAAAAATTAGTTTGGTTCCAATTCCTCTAGAAATGATTCATTTCATATTTGTTAAGACTGGGCAAGGGGAGCAATCCCAATGTAGCTTGAGAATCCACATGTTCCCCGCACTTTCAACATATTTCAGTTTGCTTCCAACTAAGAACAAAGTGTTAACAACTTGTGGGGGGGTTGTTTTTTTTGTTTTTTTTACCAAATAAATGTCCAAACTCTGGGTCCTTATAAAGAAAACACGGAAGGGCATAATTTACAATATCCTTAACGGCATATAGTTGTTGTTGTTTGTTGTTGCTATTTTATTACCTCTTTTAGATTTTTATTATTGTAAAGCACCCCAAAGGCGTTCACCAGTTGGGTGGTATGGAAATTTAATAGACACATCACAGTTTTTTAAAAAAAAATACAGACAACCATGGTGTTCTAGCAGTAATTTCTCATAACAGCCCTCTAACAACATAGGGACCTCGTGGAAGAGCCTTGGAGGATAAGATCAATGGTGTGCGGATTCCAGTATGCTGCTTCCTCCAAAGGCCATCTAGATGCCACCAGGGAATTTGCAAACAGGAAAGTGAGAGGCCTTGCTTGCTGTTGGTCCATAGCATAGGAGTGGGCATTGTGTGGGCTGAAGCCCATGTTTTTGACCCTGGACTCTGTTTCTGTGGCCCCTGAAGTCCCCCACCATTGGAAGGGTGTGAAAGCTTCTTTTCTGGGTGATAATTCCCAGCCCACTCTACTGGACCTTCTGATTGGAGGAGTCTCAGTAGGCTCTGGCAAAATCAAACTGCTGCAGCCTCTTGGGGACAAAAGTTTCTATTCTGGGTGAAAACTCCCAGCTCCTCCAGGTTGGGAGTTATCACCCAGACCACTGCTTGTGTGGGATTCTGAACACTGTGTTCCCAAAACGAATATTTCTGAGCCCTGTTGAGGGAGGCAGAAAGACAAACCGTGGGGAACAACACAAGGTGGCACAGGTCAAGTATAGGAGGGGGAGGGAAGTGTTCACCTGACAGCCTGCCCATGCCACATAATGGGAAGAATGACAAGAAAAGAGCGAGCATTGGCAGCACCTGTCAGCACATGCCAGCTTGTTTGGTGGCTCCGAGGCATGGCAGAAAGACAGGCAGATTCTGACCTTGGACACAACAGGGGAGCAACATGTACACCACTGCCAGGCTGCTTTGACACGCAGTCAGCTCTGCCAGCTGACCTGGAGAGTGAAGGTTGCAAGGAGAGCTCAGCCCCTGCACAGGGAAGATGCAGAAGGGTCCCTGGGTGTCCCTGAAGGGAATGACTCTGTCAAAGCAGTGCCCCTTCCTTTCTCTAAAGATGACTGGAGAAGCTGTTTGGACAGCAGTGGGAAGGAAATGATCATACAATACAGGGACACCGGCGCAAGCATGCAGAGGTAGCTATTCTGAGTGCAATTCTTATTTCACTGAGTGCTGTGGAAGCCTTACTTTTCTAAAATAAAATGTAAAATAAATGCAGCCACCCAAATGGTTTTTTTAGAAGGCAGCAAAATAGTTGATGAATCAGGTATGTCTTTGTCCCAGGCTCTTAGTGTAAATGTAATTTGTGTGCATGCAAGCCCCTTTTTGGAAAGGGTGCAGGGGGCTATTCCCTTGCCTTTCTGCTCCACCCAAAACTTCCCACCACTTGACAGTTGTAAAGCTTCAGAAAGGGTTCCTGCTGCTGTCCCTTACTGGTGGTAATGGGAGGGGTGGTGGTGATTCAGACTGTAGGATCTGCGCTCCTGGGGGTGGGAAGTGAATAGTGAGTGTGCTCAGAGCACACCATCAGTTCTCTCCCCTAACTGAGCTGAGACCGCCAAATTCTGTAAGGCCTGAATTGGCTCCCCACTCCCTCCATTCCCCACCAGTAAGAAACAACAGCAGGGGCCTCTTCTGGGGCTTGACAGGAGATGCCAGGCAGTGTGAGCATGTGGAACTGCATGTAAGGAGCCACCTACACATGTAGGATCTTGGCCCAAGTTTACTGACTCTGTGTTCAAGCCTGTGGATTTGTATAGCACAAGAGACAGACAGACACTACATTCTTGTATAGGCGATATTTACGAGGGGTTGAGAAAACTGACCTCAGATTGTGGAGAGCTCTGGTGCAGGAGCTTCTAAAGACTCCAAAGCCCTGCCAAGCTCCTTGCAGATCTATAGCCTTTTCTGGAATGCCCACTGCCTCACCACCCAACTAACCTTTCCTCCTGCTCAAAGCCTTCCACCAAAAAGCAGTGGCAGCTGGTGCTTGCCATGTCAGCAAGCTGACAAACCCACATTAGATTTTAATCAAAGCTTTCAGTGAGCTTTCCAAAGTGCTTAACCCTATTTCTATATAGGTTCAGAACCTTGGATAGTTACTTTAAAACTAGCTGGAACCTGACACAGATTCACTGCCCTAGTGTCATGGGAGCCACAGCTACTACTGCCCAAAAAGTAAAATCTGTGGATGTTTATGCAGGGCTGGGACTCCAAAGTCAATTCTTACATTGTTCAAATAGGTTTCTATCCTTGAAGGGGAACATCAGAAAAAAACATAGAACTTGAAGCAGTGCCACCTCCTATATATGCCTGTCCAAGGACAGATCTGTCAAGGGGCCCTCCTTATCCCACTTGAGGCGGGGGGTGAATATGACCTGGGAGAGATAGGAAGAGAGGAAGGAAGGAAGCAAGGGTGTCATTTGGCTGGTTTGTACTAGTTTGCCTGAACCGGTTGTTAAAATTGTTAAAAGATGTGGAAGCTAAGGAGGTTAAAAGGGGAGCCAGGAGCAGCGAAGGGGAAGAGGAAGGAGACACCAGAACAGACGAAGAAGATGGAGAGGTGAGAAGGTCAGAGGAGAATGGAAGGCTGGATCCTCTGGAGCAACATGGAGAACTTAGGATGTGGAAACTCTGAGTACCCCACTCTCCAGGATGGGGCTGAGGGGCTGGAGAACACTCTGGATGGATGCCTTGCTGAGAGCACAACATTGCCAGCTTCTGGATCCCAGGAGGGAGGCAGCAGGTATCACCAGGTGAAGGGAGACTGGTGGGCCACATGTACGCATTTGGGCAAATAAATACACAGAACTGGCAGCTAATTATTTGGAATGACACCACTGCTGGCAAGACAATTCTTGTATTTGTGCAGACATAATAAAAGGTATGGCTGGTGGACTGAGAAAACGCAGCCTGGTGCAAAACCTCAGATCTTTCTGCCTGACTTTTCTGTGGTGTATCATTTGCTTTAGCCTTGTCAATCAGGTTATTAAAGGCGATCTCCAAGTACTGGGAGACATCAAACTTGAGGCTTTACCCCTGGGTGAAGTAGTTTCTCTTTCCTTCAACTCTTCTCCTGACCTGCTCTCCTATCCTACTTTGTTCCTGAGTTATTTTTGGATGTAAAAGCTTTCATTTCTTCCTTCCCCCTCCCTCCCTGACATGCAAAGTGCCATTTCAGGGATTCTGCTCACCCAACCAGAAAAATGGTGACGGAGCCCAGGCAGAATTAACCTTTAGATTCACTCGACAAAACGCAAAGCCTGCTTGGCTAATTAACCCCTTGTGAATGGCGTTGTTGGGAGGAGGCTGTGTGTGCATCCTAGGCGCAAGGAGCCAGTGAGAAAAGTGGGGGTTACTAGCTCTCTGTTAACACCCTGCTCTTCTGTCATTCTAAGCGGCTGAAATGGGGTACAAAAAGTTGCTCCCAATAGCTTTGTCTCCACCACGAAAGCAGGAGCGGGTGACTTCCGGCCCTCCTTTCAAATTCCTACACAGCCCTTTCAACCCTGCCACCCTCTAGTGCTTCTTTCTCCCTTGTTTGTGTTTTCTTGGAGGACCCCAGAAGCAGGACCTGGAATGTCATGTCACAGCCACGAAGCAAGGACAAGGGCACCAGCCGATCTGACAGGCTTCCCTCGGGCTCAAACACTGCTCTCTAAAGGGCACCCTTGGCCTTCATTCATAGGCAGAAAGTCAATAGAGTGTCCACAAGAAAACAATCCCCTGTCGCTCAAGAGGATGGAGCTGAAGACCGAAACCTGCTCAAAAGCAAAGGTAGACTCTGCAGAAAGTTTGGACAGAAGCGAAAGGCATTCAGTGGAGCTCAGTTTCCAGAAGGGATGGGGGATTTTAGCCCTGGGGCCAAATCTGGCCCTCCGGTCTACCCCAGCTACCTCCGCCCCTTTTCCATTTTCGACTATTGCTGGGATTCCCGAACCAGTGTGCTTTCCAAGTAACATGGCCCTTTTTTGAAAAAAGCACATTCTTTCCAAGCTCTGGGCTGACTTCACGATTCCCCTGCCATCCTTCCTTAGGGGACTCAACCTCTGTTCCAACCTCTCATTGTTCGGCTCAAATCACGCTTTGTAACATGGAGAATGCAGCCCTGTTGTGAAACCCCCAGCCTTCTCTTAAAAGCCACCAGTACAGCCAAGTAGCGAATCAGTCTGTTCGCACTGCAGTCTTCTCTGCGGGCCGGTTACAGTCTTGTAAAATCCTGTGCCTGGGAGGACAACCCCTCTGTGAGGGCTGATCATTGACTGTATTTTATGGCCTGAATTTTTTTTTTTTTAAAAAAAGAACCAGAACAGGCTGCACATTGAGAAGTAGTCAGTGTGTTGTGTCTGCCCTTGTATTCAGAAGGCCAGCAAATCATTAGTCTATTAACAACTGCCTCTTGGCCTGTTTTCCAGCTCGAAAAGAAAAGAAAAAAAGCCAAAAGCAAACTCTCACAATTGGCAAGAGGGTCAGTCTTAAAATGTGAACGTTGCCCTTCCATCGGTCTCGGCACCCTGTAAACCGACTGGCTTTTTGCTCCCTCATCGGGGGAGTTCTCTTGTTCATTTTTCCATGTGTCTCTGACATATGGGATTTTCCCCCTTTTTTGAAAAAAAAAGAAGGAAAGAAAACGGGGAGGGAGGGGTGGACAGCCAACTTCATAGCTCTGTCATACAATTGTTGCGGGAATTGCTGGTGTGTGACCCACTGGAAACCAGAGTCTAAAGGAAGTGTGGATTTTTATGAGCCAGGAAATTGAGAGCCGGGCTTGGGGGTGAAACTGGGTGTCCCCTCCCTGCCTGTTCAAGTTACAGACCATAATTTCTCTCTAGGCAGAGAGGGGGGGGGTTGAATTGAAGAAGAAATCGCAGGAAGAGTCTGAAGGCTTTCCAAAGACCACCGAGCCAGTTTCCCCCAAGCCAGGGCCCTCCTGTTGTTTGGGACTACAACCCCCATCATCCCTAACCACAGACTGCTGGCTAGAGGCCAAGATTTCTGGAAGGATTGATGCTGGAGAAGACCATGGACTCTGGAATCGGAGCAGGGAAGAACAGAAGGGGCTCAAACCCCGCCCCCCAAGACTAGTCTTATGATTTCCTATTTATTAATTTTAACACAAGCAAACAAACTAAATCATAACTACAGAAAAAAGGAACAAAATAGAACAAGCTATGCATAAATAATATACATGTGTAACTGAAGCTAAACTAGATTGAAATAAGCTAAGAGTAAGACATAATAACAAAACCAATTACTAAAAGACGAATCTATTACCCTAAAGACCTCCTAACAACACTGGCTAAAACTCAAAAGAACTCATACAAATTGTAATAAAAAGGAAAGGGCTGTGTGCAGGCTATCCTACAAACACTTGCTCAGGAGTAAGCGATGCTGAATGCATGGAGAGGACTTCTAGGTACACACTGTGTGTGTCAGAATCTTCTCTGCGGATGCTTGAATGATAATGGATGAAAAACATCACATCTGCATCACCACCCCACCACAGCAAGAATCTGCAAGGATAGCAATCTGTCTACCAGTGTTGAGTCCCTCCCACCTTAAACAGTTCTGGGGAACCCTGGAGAAGGCTGAGTCTCCCAGTTTCAGGCACCTCAATAAGAAACATTGGCTTGCCAGGCACATCATTTGAAGGCAAGGCATTTTTTACATACAGACAGAAGTGGACCGAAGCAGAAGCAGAACTGCACATACAGGAACATTGTGCATTACAGTCATATGTCACACATCCTGACTGCACCTTGTGCTTTGTGGGTTGTGCATTTGCCATGGTGCTGTGTGTGTTGTGGTCATGCAGCGCGCATTGCAGTTGTACATTGCTCGTTGTACAGTAGGACCTGATTGTTGACCTGGGCCATGCAATGTTGCTATTTGGCCTAGGAGCTGGGGAGTGCTGAAGTCACCTATCTCTGCATTCAGATATGGATGCCACACTGAGGCAATTTTAAATTGAAAGCAATTACTGCTTTTAATGCAAAGCATTGTGTTTTCCACTGTTTTGTCAAAACATACCTGTGAGTAGGAAGAGTGAATAACCACCTGACTGGCAATGTTGAAACCCCTCCCCTTCACTGTCTTAAAACCAGTTCCGGATTCAGGATCATTTAGGGGCTGAGGCTGCCTTCTGTAAAAGTCACACAATGATTATATAATGGCCGGGGGTGCCAACAGAACCACAAAGAGCAGACTCACTCACTTTCCCTATGGGTATTTACTACCTCCCTTGCAGAGCATGCTGGGCAGTGAGGAAGTTCAAACTGGGACAAAGAGCCTGGAAGGAGTGGATGCCATTCTGGAGGCTCCTCTGAGTAATGAGAAGTCAAGACCCATCAGCCAAGGGGGGGGGGGGAAGGCAGTAATTCAGAGGAGAAAAGGAGGGGGGGTGAGGCAGATGAAGGAAGGCTGCTCTAGTGAGACTTGCTTCAGTAATACTCTGGGATGGAACAGAAATGTTTTTTGCTTTTGTTTTGGCAGGGATGGGGGTTGGGGAGGTTTGCTTTTAAAAAAGGAAAATATTTGACCACCATTTCCTCAAGCAAATATTTTAATTCAAACTTGCTCTCTGAGAATGTGGATGCACGCCTAAGATTATCCAGAACAACGCTAACACCAGCCTTAGAACAATAGAAAACAACAAAGTTGCAATAACGTTGGCACCCTGGAAAGTACGTGGGTTGTCTGCCCAAAAATAACTCCATTTCAGCTGGAACTTCTTGACTGCATTGACAAAATAGTTGATCAAACTATAAGCTTTGCAATGCTTCACTGATTTTATCCATCTGTGATAAAGACAGTGAAAATGATTTACATACAGATCTTATATGGTGTTTTATGAATCTGCCAGCTTGGTCTCGTGGTCTGAGTATCAGAGTTTGAATCCTCGGTCGGCTGTGGAAACCCACGGGGTGAACTTGGGCAAGTCCCACCCTCTGAGTCTTAGAGGAAGGCAAGGGTAAACCACCTCTGAACAAATTCTGTCAAGAAAACTGCATGATAGGTTTGCTATGGCAGCACAACACTACAGAGGTGTAATGTGGTCTCACAGATGAATATGTCACTAACAAGATGCCAGCCTCAGTATGTTAAAACCCACTACAACAAGCAAAAGCCTCTATGCATGAATATATACAGAAGGGTTCTAAAGAAAACTTATAAATTCATGACAAGAGAGGCCCTCCAGACGGGACATTGAGGAAACACTCTGTCCCTGTGAGATTGTTTGCATTTTGGGATTTCTTTGTGAAAAATGCATTTGTACTAAAAGAAAAGGAGGAGAAACTTTGGGACAAAAGACATCTTCCCAAAGAAGAACATTGTGCCCCAAAAACCTTATTTATGAAAAATGTTGACTTTCGTGCAGAAAACAAGTTTTTGGTGCAAATGAAATTTCCAGCAAAAAAGGCCAGAAGTGTGAAATAAAAAAATCAGGAATGTGCCATGTTTGTCTTTGTTTCAGCTCCTGAGAAGCAAAAGCTCACAGTGATGTATTCTTGTGCATAGGAATGAAACCACTGAAGACTGACATCCTTAGTGTGCAAACACATGCCTGAAGTGAGTCAAAGTGAAGCCCTGAAACATGCCAAAAAAACCTCTGCTCCAAAGGATGCCACACTGGCCATAGAGATTAAGAAATGTGGGGAAAGATCAGGAAGGAAGAGGGCCCAGGCTGAAGATGGCAATGGGAGAAAGAAGGGGGCAGATAGGTCTTAAGCAAGCATAGATGAGAGGAACCTAGATCAAAGGCAGAAATTCATCAGCGATAATAGCAGTTATTTATTTTTCCTACTACCAGGGAGCTTTTCTGCCCCTCCAAGGCTTCCTAGACCCTACAGGCTGCTGCATCTCCCAGCTGTCTCTACTTTTTTTTTTTGGTCTTTCCCTTTCCCCAAATGATATGTTTGTGTGCAGTTTGCCCCTTCCTCCCAAAGACTTTTCAATCTCTTTCAAGAGCAGTGTTTATGCAGGACAATATCAGAGACGTTGGTAACCAGTCTATTGAGTTTAGGCCCGTATGGCCATCTGTTGGCTCAGGGTAAAGAGCAGAATGAATTGTAGAATCTCAGAGCTGGAAGAGACTATAAGGGCCATCTAATCCGACTCCCTGCCATGCAGGAATACGCAGCTAAAGCACACCTGAAAGACGCCCATTCAGTTTCTGTTTAAAGACATCCAAAAGAGAATCCACCTGCCCCTGAGGCAGTCTACTCCACAGTCAAACAGTTCTTACAGTCAAGGCATTCTTCCTGATGTTCAGTTGGAATACTGAAATTGTCTTTTGAAAAAATGCTTTCCCCTGGGGACATGGAGAGAGGAAAGGGTTAACCATCCCTACTCACCCACCCACCCACCCGACATCCCACAGCTGGTTTCAAGCCAAGGAAAAGATGCCAGGAGGTTGGACCTCCACTGTCCAGATGACCGACATCACCTCTGCAAGGCTCACGGTGGTAGCCTTATTTTATGGACATCTGGAACCATCTCATACAAGTCCGGGATGGGGGAGAACTGTGAAGCTGCAAGGCATGAAACATGCTGCCTTCTCTCTTTCTCCATCCATCCCCTACCCCTCTCACCATTGCTGGCGGAACCGGGTGACTCACAGCTTTGAAATCCATGCAGGATGCCAGCTAAAAACAGAGGCTTTGCACGATCAAATTGACAGATGTTGCACGAGCTGCCCTGCTAGGCACAGACTCATCCATATTCCAAGTTAAAAGAAATATTGCCTCTTTTTTCCTCTTTCTTTTTTTTTCTTCTAGGAGAGAGAAACATATTTAAAAGATAAAGGAGGGAGGGGGAGGAAAAGCAAAGGTTTGTCGCTCATTAATTATTAGAATAAAATCGAGGCCGAGGACGTCACTTGAAAGACATGTTAAAGCTCCCTAATCTTCAAAGAGATAAGGGCAGGGCAGCTGTGCCAAGCTGAAAAGCCAAGGAAGTCATTCCGCCAGGCGGCCATCCAGGGGCTCAAGAGAGCTTTAAGGCCACTGGAAAAGTTAGCCCTGCAGCCATCGCAGAAGAGGGCCTCGGGATAAACTTGAACCGAGCTTGACCGGGCTTTGATGTGAAAAGGGAGAAGGGCACAGAGGGAATGCCAGTGCAAAGAATGCTGCCTAGAGAGAGGAAGGGCCATTGCCCCCTCTGAGGCTTTTCTAGTTACAGTCATTTCATAGTGTTAGGGGGTTTTGAGAGCAAAAAAGTCTTAGTTAAATGCAATTCTGTAGAGGATTCAACCCAAAGATGAGACTTGTGTGACCACCCAGAAGGTGTACTGCAACTCTCAGCAGCCTTAGAAGCAACGACAAAGAATTATGGGAGATGCAGTCCAGCAACATCTGGAGGGCTGCATGATTTCCGACCCTCAGTTCAGCCCAATGACATACCTTGTAAAAGCAGGCCTAGCATCACCTCCTCTTCAAAATGTAGTGCCATACTGTGGTGGCTGATGATTCCTGTGTCAAAGGGGCAGTCAATCTGCTCTGGGTTTTAGCTTTTCAAACTCCTGGACTTATTTTGAGAAGGCTTGGCAGCTTGGATAGCTCTTTTAAGGTATGACCTAGAATGGAACCATCAACCCACTGAAATGGAAGCCTCTGGCCAATATTGGTGGCATGAGTTTGGGTCAATTTGACAACTCTAAAGAGGTCCTCCCACCCTATGGCAGCTAGTGGTTCCCATGTCAGTCGGGCAGTGAATCCATTCCAAGTGTCAGATAGCTTTAAATGCATAAATGTTTTAAGGTTGAAAACCTGGAGTGGATTCATTGCTCCACTGACACAGGAGCCATCAGCCTCCACTATTCTTCCCCCCAACACACACACAAAAAGAAAGGAGAATGTCTTCAGATTTGTGGGGCTAGGAGAGAAGGTGAAGCAAAGATCAGAGTTTCCAGGCAGACATGAGTCCCAGCAGCCCCGTCCTTTTAGCTAAGGACTGGCAACACTCTTTCATGTTCTATAATTCCTTCTTGATGAGTTTTGTTGACAGAAGCAGCAGCTCCTCAGTATCCTGAAGGGGTGCCGTACTGGAGACTCTGAAGAGTTCTTTCCACCCCCACCATGCTGGTGTTCATAGTTTATCATGAAGTTCAGCATCAGTGTTTTCTTCAGTGGGAGAGCCAAAGCGAACATAAACACCCAGCTCCTCATTCATTACCCTAATTCCGTCATAAAAATGCACCAAATTTGGATCGGTCTGTGTTTTTGCTTGATTTACAGCCTCTCCAACAGACGTTGTCAAACATGCCAGGCAATCTCACAGGCTAAGGTGGTGGTGTTGAATGAAAGGCAGCAAGCCACCAGCAGCCTCCCTGGTCTTAGACAGCAGAAACCCCTCACTGCAAGTGCTACATAGTTCAGGGCTTTCAGCTAGTCTGCATATGGAAACCAAATGGATCCACACATCCTAGCATGACAGATCATCACTGGCTGAGATCCTACATCAAGAAGATTGTGCATAACTTGACAGTGGCAGTGTTAATGCAGAAGTTGCACAAAACCTTCCCATTAGGGAATTGTGACATTTCACAACCAAATGGACTCCTGGAGAAACGTGGGATCTCTAATTTCCTGATGTGTTCAAAACAGCAAAGGAGTGTCATACTACTTCAGATCTACTCATTGCTCAAGTTACTTTCTCCTCTGCCCAACAGTGGATCTAGAAATGGACACATCCTGAGTTCCCAGCCCAGGCCGTTTTGGCATGTTTTTATCCCATTTTTTCCCCATTCCTGCATGAATTGGTGAGCAGGTGAAGTGATGGGGTGTAGTTGATGGGGAGAAGTCTTTGGTATTGATCTTTATGGAAAATTCATTTGATTTCAATACCATGTTTTCATTTTCAGCCACTACAATGGTGCCTCCTTCTGCAGCTGAGGCTCCCTGGGCAACACAAAGTAAGACTCTATAAATAAAAAGACCCTGGAAAAGATATCACAGACTTGCAGGGGAAAGTTTGCAGAGTGGGATAAGAATTGGAGTCTGCAGCATGAAGAGCAGGAAGGGGGGCGAGCAAGCCCTGACATAGTGATTTAGAGGCCGTTGGTAAAGGAAACACAAGCCACTGTATTCTTCATCATCTAACAGAGCCATTGTAGGCTGTATTTTCACAAGTAAGGAAAGAGAGTAAAACAATGGTCCAATCCCCTGAAGAGCTGTCCACACCTTTGCACATTCTTGGATGGGGCCAGCTGGTTTGTCTTGGAGTTGACAGTAAATACAGCATGACTAGATGCCCTCCCTAGCCCTTTGCTGTTGAGAAGGTGCAGACCAAAACAATGAGCCCACAATGTGGCTTGCTATTCCTCACAAATGAGGCATTAGCTTATAGGAGTAGTGGGCAACCTGTGGGCTATGCAGCTTGCTTAGCACCTTCTGGCTGCCTCCAAAGCCCCTGCTGCTACATTTGTCACAGTGGTGGCAGAACAAGTGCCACTTGTTTACATATAAGCAAGGTGCACAGAGACCATGCACTTTGTGTTTCAAGGTGATCGCATTCCTGGAAGACTCCATGGCATATAAGTCTCCTTAAATATGAGCTGTTTTGCTACATACATGGGGCACCATAACTTAGAGGGGGTGGTAGATGCCTGGTCCATCTTTTCTAGATGCACTGGGCAGTTGGGTCTATGAGCCCCAATTTCATTTGTCACAAAAGGGCTTGCAGTCATTATAAGGGGGTGTCCTAGAAAATTCAAAACGGATGCTTGTAGTTGCCCAGGGATGAGCTAGCATGTATGTTGGACTAAAATCCTGAAAACTAGGGTTGAAATCCACGTGCAGCCATGGAACCCCATGGGGGGAGACCTTGGGGCAAGTCACACTCTCTCAGCCTCAGATGAAGGCAACAGCAACCCCCTTCCGAACAAATTATGCCCAGAAAACCCCATGAGAGGTTTGCTGTAGGGTCACTGTAAGATGGAAACAACCTGAAGGCACACAACAATGGGGCTCTCTTCTGTACCAGCTGCAAAGAGACTCAAAAAGGATTCATACAAATATCCAAAGAACTGCAAGATCTTTTGACAAGCCCAGTCCTTCCTTCTGAACTCTGCCACCTTCTCCAGCTCCATAAACCTTCCAACCCAAGCTCCTGAGTCTCTGGCCTTCTCATTCTCACCCCCCACCCCGCCCCACTCCCAGCCTGGGCTGTCTATAGCCACTTGCTAACTGGGGAGAATGCACTATTAATGAAGTGTACCAGATTGCCTGCTCTATTGCTAATCCATCTCCATCAGAGGCAAGGGGCTGTTGACAGGGGGAATGGAAGCAAATAAGTCCATCATCCCAGCAGAAGTCTAGATGGGGGGAAGGAGCAAAGCCCCCCAGGGAGCAGAAACACTCCAGCACACCAGTGCAGGTACACTCAATAAACAGCAAATGGGGAAAACAAGAGTCAGCTTCAGGAAATCAATTAGATGGGAGGACATTGGGTCACTTTCCTCCTTTTGTTTCATTTCCATTGTTGTTTTGCTTCTAGGGAAATGTCTTCAGGGTTAGGGTTATATGGAAGTGCTTTCTTCGACTGGAGGCAGCACCTTTCCGTGGCCTGCGTTCACAGCTAGAGTGCAACGGAGCTCACCTGCCAGGGGATTGTGGGTTTCCTTTGCTTTCACATTAGAGACACACGAGGAAGGAGAAAAGGGGAGAGAGAGCACCAAGGAAGGAGGGAAGGACCTGGACGAGGAGTAAAGGAGTGTGCCACTTGCCTTGTCTTCTAAAAGATCCCTAGGGATGGGCGTTTGTCATGTCCAAGGTTGTCTCTAGCATGTTCACACCTTGTTTTGATGCTTGGTTTCCTCCACATCTTGTCCTGCTCTCCCTCATGCTTTGGATGAAGGGCTTGGGATGGGAGGTGGGAAGAGAAAAGGCATTCCAGCCAAGGCGATCTAGCTGCCCTAAAGATGAGAATATCTGTTTAGATTCCATGGAGTTTCTACCTGTATTTCATCAAGTTTCTACCTCCTACTTGAGTTTGCACCTGCTAAACCCACCTGCCTTTTCTTTCCATCCTGGTTTCATGCCAGGCTGTGAAGCTTTATGTAGACAATGGCCAAGACCATCAAGCAGGCAGAGCAGAATACTTCCCTCACCATAGGAGCTGTGAATCCCTGGGAAAGGTTGCCAGCGCTTCTCCTCCTCCTCCTCCTCCTGCTGCTGCTTACCAGCGGGGAAAGGAGAAGCAATTCAGACAAGGAAGAAGCAGCTGATCTCAGCTTAGAGGGAGGAAGAAATGGGGTGTATTCACCGATGGAGCAACCTGGCTTTTCCTTCCTCTTGGATTCCAGAACTGCCACATCTTCCTTCTATGAATTGTCAGCCCTCTCTCCCTCCCACTCCTCCCCACCAATAAGCAGCAGTGGCAGCCCCTCTCAGGGCTTGACAGAGGAAGGTTTTGGATGGAGTGGGAAGGACTAAGGAACAGCTTCTGGCACCCCATCTGCAAAGTGACATACGTACACTTAGATGCATGTGTGTCACTAACAGGATGCCACAGTGTCCTCCAATTTGGGGAAGGAGGGCAGCAGGGCAACCTCCCTGAAGGCCAATCTGAACCTAGAGGGAGAGCTGCTGGAGGATGGTGAAGCAGGGTCAGGCTGGGACACTGGCACTTGGCAGCAGGTACATGACCTTTCACCCTGTAAGCAAGCTCAGGATGGAGAGATGGTGATGAGACTTGGGAAAGACAGGCTCCGGGAAGATTCTTCCTCGCCTAATTCCCTTGTGGAAAGCTGGAGCCGCTGTCACTTCTCATTAAGAGAGGTGAACGCCCTTCTCTGTTAACTTTGAAGCAGACCAGTTAACCATATGAGTACGTGTGTGTGTGTGTGTGTGTTATGTACACACAAGATGAGCACTTTTTTGAAACATTTACAGTGTGATCCTAAGCACGCCAACGCAGACATCCCACCCATTCACTGGCATTTATTCTCAAGTAAGCTGGTTTAGGATCTCAGCTTCAGGCAAAGTTTCAGGGGTGGGAATCATGCAGCCCTCCAGCTGTTTTTGGACTGCAATTCCTAGCATGTCTTACTGCTGGCTAGGGCTGCTGGGAGTTACAGTAACATCTGGAGGGCCACACAATTCCTACCTCTGCTCTGTTTGAAGGGCTCCTTGGTTCCAGTCTGGTTCAAAGATAAAAAGCTATACACAGATAGCATGGAGATGCTTGTTGCTCATCAGCTAGTAACAAGACTTGGCCAGAATACTGAGCAGGCAGACACACAACAACAAAGCATGTGCTTGGCTCTCAATAATGATCTCAGTGTTTAAATTTGCAAATAAATTAGTCTACGCTTATTTTATGGAACTTGGTGCTCTTAGGGATGCATAAGAACATTCAGAGGCCACTGTGAAAAATCTAAGAACACACAGCAATGAAGACTAGTTGGATAAAGCCAGGGAAAAATAAACCATGCTGTGTTAAAATTAAAAAGCAACAGACAGACACACATCCCCTCTCCTCCCAAAATCCGTTTTCTCTCCAGCACAAATACAGGAAGAAAAAGCCAGGCCTCTACTGATGACCAGGTCTATTCTCTTTAGGTAAGGGTGAAATGGGAAGGCGGCAGGCAGCTCTGTCTACATCCATTGTCTATGTCAGATTATGTGCCTCACATGAGGCACAACAGTCACAAAAGGCACAACTACCTACAGCTAAGATAGGGTTGAACATGGGGGTACAGCTATGAGCAGCAGAGATGAGATTGTTGGCCTCCCCTAAGAATAATTCTGCCCTTGCCACATACATTCCTCAGTCTCCAAAATGGGTAGCATTGCAGTAATTTATACACTTCAATAACATCAAAGCACCTGCTCTCCAGGGGTATAACTGGGAGGGGGGGGATGAGGACACTGTCACCCTATAGGAATTCCCTAATGAAATTTCCCCCCATCCCCAAATTGTCTAGCACTGCAGCCCCTTAAAACTTCAGCCAAGCCTTTAGGCATCCAAAGGAAAGGGGCAGGAAAAGTCCCAGGGAATGGGAACACAGCCGATTGAAGAGGTCTAGACATGAACAATTTCCAGTGTCTCCATCCCTATAATGCTAGAAATTTGGGGACTGAAGGAAAATTGTACAGGAGGGCCAATGCCTTCCCTTTGCCCCCTACCCACAGCTACCCCCAGGATGGGCATTCCCATTGGTTGTCAGTTACCTCACCTCTAGAGTAAGGGGAGGGGGGAAGCTGAAGGTTGTTATTATTGTTGTTTTGTTTTCCTTTGCCAATTGTATGTCAGCCAAGTAATGAAACACCCACGAGGTAATCCCTTTCCAGTGGATTATTGCTTTTCGCTGGGCTCCTTGAAACTCATGTTGTAATCACTCAGACATTCAACAGCTCACACCATGTTCCATGACATCAGGGCTGGAGCCTACAGGGACTTACATGGTGGGAAGGAAAGTGGAGGACATGCGGTGGGGGGCTAGACTGGAGCACTATGGGAAGGAGCAAGTGCTTGAGGATTCTGGCTATGGAGGAAGGCTTTTTTCCCCTCTTCTTTTTGCCACTGGCTTGAGGGATCCTCAAGGAATGAAAGCCCAGACTGTAGAAACTATGTTCCAGTTCTCTATGCCTTTCCCTAGCCTGTCATTTTTCATTGACCACATTTTGGCATTTTTGGGTAGCCACCTGAACATCTCCACAAAAGAATAAATGCATTGTTCATAGAATCTTAGAGCTGGGAAGGACTGCTAACATCACCTAGTCCAACCTCCTGCATGCAGGAATACAGAACTAAAGAATTCCTGAAATATGACCATACAACCCTTATTGTTTGAAGGCCTGCAAAGAAGGAGCATTCACCTCAAATCTATGTCAGGCCAAAAACTTTGTATGGTCCATTTCTGCTGAATCTCTAGTTTCTTCTTCTCCATCTGAGGCCTTGTCCTTATTCAGGTCTTGATCTGATGCTGATCTTTGATCATCCTTTTCTTCTCAATTTTCAGGGTGCTCCAGATCTCTTTTGTATTTCTTTAAAAATCCTTGAAATTTTTGTAGTGTATTCACTAGGAATCTTCTCTGCATGAAATTAAAAGAAACTCTGTCCAGGTGCTTCCACCTAAATGGTATCTTGTTTTGTCTCACCTTATATGTGAGGAAGTAGTATTCCCTTCTTCTAAGCAGAATCATAGTAGATATCTCCTTAACTATGACCACCCCACGTTCTAGTCTCTGGAGCAGTAGATCCTAATTTATAGTTGCAGATGCAAAGGTGGTCATAATTTAAATACACTGTAACATTGGATTCCACTCCAAAGGAAAACCTATCGCTACAGACAGGGATATTGAGAATTTTATTTAGTTCTTTTTTTGGAAGGGGGGTGGGAACATTTCTGATATTTGTGAAAGTTCTCATACCATGCACAGGAGGAGAAAGAGAGCTTTGTGTTCGTTTGCTTTTTAAAAAAAAAAAAAGCCAGGCACATGAGAGAAAACAAAACCATCAAAATTCTAAAAAATTCCAGTGGTTTTGCAGGCTGGGAGTCTTATAACATACTCCAAAAAAAGAACTTCTCTGATCCGTCCTCTATGCCTACAGACCTGCACATTCGGATTCAAACATTTCTGGAGCTATGGTCCATACCTGTTGGCTGGGGGATTCTGGGAGCTGGAAACCAACAAAGTGACTCTTCTACATTTTATCCTATTTACAGATTGTCAAATACAAACTGTTCTTGGAAGGAATAGTGTGGCAACTGACATGGACTTCAGTTATTGTGCTTCTAGCCTGCTCACACTAGAGGTCACTCCTCCTATGTGAAACCTCTACAAACAACCCTCACATGTGCTCTCAGAGCCAGAGCCTTGTGACCAGCGGTAATGCTGAGGATGGCTCCGGACTATGTTCTTTTGGACTCCCTACTTTCTCCTCAGTGGTGAACCCACAGCTCTGTTATGGGGAATGACTCAGATCATGGTCTGGTAGCCTGCAATACTGCTCTTTGCTATAGCTGAGCAGAATCTGGAAAAACTCTTGGATGGGACTCAGGGCCCATATGGGAGAAAAATCTACATTCACCTATGGGGGAGTCTCACACATGGAAAAGGCCACACCTATCGTGGCATTTTCTTCAGAATCCTTCAAACTAAAACTCCATAAACCCAGGGTGGGGCTCAAAAACCTAAATTTCTAAGGCCCCATTTGCACTGCACAACAGTAGCGCTGTGATTCCACTTGAACTGCAATTAAAGGTCAGTAGAAGCAATGCGCCTAAGCACCCTTTAAAATACTTCTGGGAAGCTGTCATTTGCATGTGAGCATAAGTGTAGTGCATGGTGTAGTGGTTTGAGCACTGGACTACAACGCTGGACACTGGGGTACGATTCCCCACTCAACCACAGAAACCCACTGGGTGACCTTGGGCGCACCACATACTTTTTTGTGACTCCCTTCAGCACATTTTCCCACTGAGCTTTCAGCAGGTGCCCATTCATGCCAAACCCTGGCACTGGTGTGGTGTTTCTGCACCTCTGCTTGTTCAGAGAAGGAAACCTTTCCCCATTCATCTCCCTTAGAGTCCACAGCATTTATGACAAGGTTGTGATGTTTCACTACCTTTTACCTAGAAGCCTCTGCTTTCTGACAATCCTGGCTGCTGGTGTCAAGGCCCAGGTTCTTCCTGCAAATGCCCACTGTCCCCTTCCTCCTGCCACTTGATCAGCGGAGGGAATAGCAGTTCCTGAGTGGCAGAAAGATATGAGAAGGCCTTGATAAGATGTTCCAAGTGGCAGTTTGCTGTAAACATTCCCAGTGGGAATGTTAGATTAGAAGGCTTTTTTTTAAAAAAAAATGCCTTCCTCTGTGCCAAGACAGAGTTGGGACTGGGTAGGGGAGGGCTCGAGAGCTGTTGAAAAGCAACAGGAGAACAGCGCGCTGGGCGGGTAGACCAGGCAAGAGTGTCTGCTGAAGGGCTTAGCTGACAGACTTGTTCTCAGTACCTGAAATACATAAATACCACAGACATCTATATCTAATTGGGTCTCCATTGAGAGGCCTGCTGCAGCTTGACTGGCACAAGGGGAGCTTCCCAGCCCCCTTCTCTCCATGCAAGACTGACCAGACCCTGCAAACTTGATACATCGGGGGCAGACTGGTGCCTTCCATGTCAGTAGGGCATGGAATCTGCTACAGATTTTATTTCTGACTTTTAAGGCACTATCCACAATGCTGAACCTATTGGGGGTGGGGGTCAGCCTTTGGGCAGATCACCACATCCTACTCTTTCCAAACATCCCATATCTGCCTGCCTGAAGCAGTTTACTCCTTCTCCCTCAAAGTAGGGATCTCGTCCACTTTGTGCTACAAACACAGCAACATTGTCTGCAAGCATTTTACAACTTTCCCTCCTGTAAAATCTCCTGGTTTCTGTCCCCCTCCCCTTTCTCTTCCCTGTTCATCTGAGGGACCATTTCTGAAAACTGCAAGGAAGTTTTCATGGGTGGGGAGACTTTGTTTCCCCACCACATGGAATCCAGGCTGAGAAACAGTTCCATATGGTACCTGCCAGGCCCCAAGCCAAAGTGAAAACCTATCCATGTGACTGGGAATGGGCATTGCAAAATCCAGGAAACAAAGGAGGCTCCCTCTGTACAATATACCACATTAAGGGGATGGACAAGGCGAGCAAAGCCAAAGAATGCATCCCTCGGATCGGATAACAGTCGCATCTGTTGCACACTCTTGACTCTGCACTTTCTTACTAACAGATGATAAATCCACTAGCATTGGGTGCTGAGGAACATTTGTACCAAAGGGAAAGGAGGCACAGGGCTACCGTCTTTTTGCCTTGCAGTAATTGCAAGTTGGGGGTGTCTATGTCAACAGTAGGCCTTCAGGATTTTCAGTTTTCACATCTTCAATCCCACTCTGCTTCCAAAGGCTTCCAGGTGATGCAAAAGCATCATTTCCCTGCATTTTACTTCTGCTTGAAACAGAGAGAGAGGATAGTCCAAGATCATGGTTTGGCAGAGGATTTGAACCTAGGTCCTTCCAGTCCAAGTCACATGTTTTAACCACTATACTACGCTGGTCATCAGAAGAGAGCTGGTTGCAATATGAGTGGTCAAACAAGGACAGATATCTGAAGACTGGCTGCACAGCATGCCTTGAGTAATGGATTTTCCCTTAGCAAGAAAGAGCAGCCTACAAAGAAAGAAAAAGAAAAGAAAACAACAAAAACTCTGCTATGCCACAATCTCAAAAGGTGTTTTTTTTCATTGAAAAGGGTCTTTTTTAAAAAAAAAAGTTGTAGAATGGGTTCAAGCAACTGTCCTGGAGAAAAGTAATGAAGTAGCAAACTCCTCATGGCAGTTTCATAACAGGAAATAGAAAACTGAATTGTTCCCCAAACTCCTCTAAAAATATCTTGGCTTCTGAGACCAATTCTAAGCTAAATCAGACCCTCTTGCATCCCATGGCTATCTTCAGGAGTACAAAAGTATCCAATTCCAGTCCTCTATGGTGACCCTCTGGACCTTCTCCATCTTAGCAAGGTTTAGGAGGGCACAATGTAGCCCTGCCCATTTTTGTGAGCCTCCAAAGCTCCCCATCCCTCATTTATTTATTTTTTCTTCATTAAAACATGGATAATCAATGGGATTTACCTACATGTTGACTCGCCATTCAAGGGTTGATTCAGCAGGTTTCCTCTCTTCACCAGGATTTTGGACATAGCCTTCAACATACCCTGGGTGAAAACCAAAGCCACTGTTTGGTTGGTTGTCCTATGGTAAGCCCCCCCACCCACTCTCCTTAGAGTCCATGCCTCAGCTCAGTGACTATAGCTTCTAGCAAACTAAACAGCTGCTCTTTCTGCTCCCTCCCAATCAATACTGTCCCTGCCCAGTTCCAGACCTCAAGCCCAGCAGTGATGGCATAAATTATTTAACTCTAATTTGTCTGAAAGGCTTCCAGAGTCTTGATTAATCAATTAATCAGCATTCTCCATCAAACTTCACCAGCAATCTCCTGAGAGATCTTCAACAACAGTGTCCTCAATTGGCATTAACTGGAAGTTTTTTGTTGTTGTTTTTTAATGAAATGATCCCATGTGTGATCTGTGAGACCAGTTCTTCTAGTCTAAAGAAGTGTGATTTCCTACAATATGGCTGGCATCAAATTAGAGACATCCACACGGGAAGGTAATGCTACAGAGACGGGGCCAAAGAGTCACCACTGAGCAATTGATGTATTCTGCTGATAGTCACAGAAGGGAAGTTGCACAGATAGCATGTTCCTCTGTGTCTTGTCTTTGCACATTGCAATTGAGCATTGTGTGTTGCAGCCTACATGTTGCTGTTGTGCATTGTTTGTCACAGTTTCACAATGTATATTGTGCAGTGTGGTTGGCATTGTCTATTACTCATTGGCATCCAGTTGGTGATGTGTGTCGCACAATGCTGCTATGCTGTGCGAAGGTAGCTTAGTGCTCAGGCAATGTATCTCTGCGTGCAGATGTTTAAGCTATGTTGAGGGGATGTTGGCTTGCAGCCTATAGCTCTTTAAGTTTTGCCAGTTGTTGTTGCGGGGACTATCAGTCAAGTCCCAGATTCTTCCGCTTGCATAACATGAAGTGAGGAAGCAGCAGAATGAAGAAAAAAAATTCAAAGGGCAAGGACATTTTTATGGGGGGGGGGCAAAAAAAATTGTTATCCCCTTTCTCAGCTCTCTTGCAGCAACTGTTCTTGGCTGATTCCCAACAGATGTTGCCCTAATGAACAACAATTTAATCTTGGTTCCTTAATATAGTGCTGGGATGATAAGTCTGAAATGGCTGTCATCGTTGCGACAAAGAAGATCTGGTCATTGTCCAGGTCCTGGACAGTCCTCTGATGATGATCATGTGAAAAGCATTCATTTGTTCTTCCCTGCTTTCCTCTCCCTCCTAAGTAGGATTAAAGCCCCCAGCTCCCTAGAAGAAGAGAGATAAGCCAGACACAGGCATCCAGCCTGCTCACAAAAGGGATGGAAATGGGGAGGGATGTGCACACCAGCCCTACCTCCACCATCCCTCTCCTTGCCATCTCTGACCTTCTTACATGGGGGAAGTGTTAAAGGAGCTTCTACCTGCATTTACTTGAATTCAACTAGTTGGACCAGCTCTACTGTTAGGCAGAGGATGGAGGGACAGCAGTGTCACTTTCTTGGCTGTTCTTCTGAAACTCCTTGGTCGTTTCCATCTCTTGGAAAACAGAGCTGGATATACTGCACAGCCTGTCTTGCATCCCAGAGCTGCCTGCCTTCAAGTGTGGTGGATGAGGTTGTTGTGTGCCTCAAGTCATTTCCAACTTATGGTGGCCCTAAGGTGGAACTATCACAAGGGTTTCCCGGTAAGATTTGGTGAGGTCTCACCAAAGCAGAATAGACTGGCACTTGTAACTTCTTCAGTCTGGACACTTGCTCCTCTTGATGCAGCCCAGATTTGCATTGCTTTTTGGGTCACTGCATCACAGTGTTGACTCACGTTTACCTTGTGGTCTACTAAGTTTGTGATCTGTTCTTCTCAGTTCAGTTTCCAAGGTTTCCAGAAACCCATCTTCTTGGCCAGGAAACAAACAACAATGAATGTTATTTCGGTGCCAAAGTGGGAGACAAGGAGAGAGAGATAGAGAGATCATACACAATGGGGGACAAGGAGGGGGAAAGAGTAGGGGAGTGCTGAGGAGACCAGGGAGAGTCCAAGGATGTGGGGCAAAGGACATCTTTCTCAGTTCTCCCTCAGGGCTGATAATGACTATTGAAATACACACACACATACAATTCCTGTCACTGAACCTGTTTTTTGGAGGGAGAACAAGTACTATGTTGCATTGTATTTATTTATTTAAATATTTTCATCCTGCCCTATATCACTAATTCTCAGAGCAGTGTACAAGTCAAATGGTCAAATGGAATCTCAGGGCACCATACAAATCAAACTGAACAAAATGATTTCAAACAACAAAAATAATATTTCAACAAATTAAACCCTATCCCACAATTAAAAGGTTAAAAACCATTTTAAACTACATGCACAGGCATTTGGCAGCAAATAAGTTGGCCATTTTTTTACTTGGCACTGCAACAAAGCTGGTATGGGCACCAAGTGGGCCCTCCGTGGAGAAGGCATTTCAAACCAGGGTGTTACCTCTGAGAAGGCCCTCTGCCATATCGTCACACACTGTAAATTCAACTTCCTCCCTTCCCCTGCTTGGTCTCTTTTCCTTTCTCTTTTCGTGGGGAGGATTGGGGAGAGGAAAGAAACCCCATAACCCATCTGCCACTTCTTTCAGTTGTCCCACCTGGCAGCTGTACAGAACCCAAACACACCACACCTGTTTGCAATGCACTGCAGCCATTACCAGCTGCCCTGCACAGCTGTAATGAAGAGAAAGGCCAGAGGATCAGATTTCCCAAATGGCATTGTCTCTCTGGCTTTATATTAAAATTTCCCAGGCAGTCAGTGCAGAAAGCGATGGTGGCTGAAAAATGAGACATCTCCCCCCCGCCCACCAAGCTGCTTCGTAACTGTATTACCTCCCCAGGACTTTTGCTAGACTTTCTCTGACTCTTTTCCACTCCCGCCCTGTAAATGTCAGCGGCTCCTCACTGTGATTTACTGTGCCTGGGGACAGCAGGTTCATGAGTGAAAAAAATAATTTTAAAATGGTTTTTCCCCTCCCAGATGTTCTGTTCGGAGCAGCTGGAATGAAGTACTTTTGACTCAAATCTCCATGGAGAGGTATCCACCAGCAACCAAGGCTATATACCGATTGTGTTTACAGTACTTTAAAAACATTTAATATAACAGCCCATTGCATCCCCCTTTGCTGTGATCCTGTGAACTGTCTGGCCAGGTAAGGACTGTATCCACATCAGAACAGTACTATTACATCAAAAGAAAGATTAATCTAATTCGGATATGGGCAATGTGTGACCTTGGGCATGACATACACTTGCCAAAGATGTTTTTATTGCCCTCCAGAATCCCCAGTCTGATCCTTTTCTGGCTAACCAGGAGGATAAACAGCTTCTCTTGGAAGGGTCCAAGTGCAACAATTTACTTTTTAAACAGGTTGTAAGGCTGTCTTGGGAGAGTCAGCATGGTGTAATGGTTTGAGCATTAGATTGCGACCCCAGAGACCAGGGTTCAAATCTCTGCTTGGCCATGGAAACCCACTGGGCAACCTTGGGAAAGTCTTACTCTCCCAACCTCAAAGGAAGACAAAGCAAAGACCAACCCTGCCTGAAGAAATCTTGCCAAGAAAGCTGTGATAGGTTCACTTTAGGGTCACAACGTCAGAAAGGGCTTGAGGGCACACAACCACAATTTGTTCTCTGGCAGCACCATCCCAAGACAAATGGTTGCCAGAGACAGAGCAGCAAATGATTGCCTTCCTCCATGCACAGGTTACACTGCATAATATCCCAAACCAGAGGTTTTATTTTGAAGGCACACAGCAACAACATTAAGATTGTCTTGTACTGTTTAACATTTCAAAATTATCTGTTTTTGAGAACCAGAAGTGTATTTTTGGCTACTTTGTTTTCATTTTTGGTAATCCAAGCAGTACTTGGATGGTCCCTGAACCTGACTCAGCTGCCCACTTCTGCTCTAGATCCTCCTCCCATATCCCCACATTCATTGGCCACTACAGAAATATTAATTCCTGTGCAGAAAATCCTGTTTTCTGTGCAAAATAACCATGTATGAATTTTGCACAGAATAGGTCCCAAAATGAGTATTCTCATCAGTCCAAGATTCTTCTCATTGGGGTTTCTCAACACTTGAAAAACATGTTTGGGTTTTGTTTTGTATAATTTTCCAAATATTTTTGAATATTCTATCCGTCTCTGCCAATAAAGGCTGGAGATGATGACAAGGAGATAAGCTGAAATCCTCTTCGGTCAATGGGAGTAGACCTACTGAATCCATTGTTGAATACTAAGTCAACGCATAGGTGAATCAAATTGATTCAACAAGTCTGTTTTAGTCAGGACTAGCAACGGGATTTAGACCATAACCCAACACATCTGGAGAGTACCAGTTTTGGGAAGATTGACCTAGGCAGAAGCTCAGACCTGTGGTTCTATGGCTCAGCCACATGGGACAGCCAAACAGAGAGCTGAAGTTTCCCCAAGTGAGCCCAGACAGCTACAGACACCCACCTGGCCTTTTCAGGGACAACCAGACTTCTGCCTGCTCACCCTGAACATCTGGGTGCCTTCAGATCATAAGCTTTGACAGACAGAAACAGCTTTCTCATTTGGGAGTGGTGAGATTTGAACTTCATGTTCCTATGGGCCCCACTCTGAAAATGCAAATGTATAACGACTTCACTGACTTCAACACATGACAAGCTAGTCCTGCTGCATTTGAGATCCCCTCAGTTCATTCTACTGACCAGGGGCGCACCCATCAGCCCCTAAGTCTTACCCTAAAGCCACCACTAGACAGAAGAGACACTTTTTGCCTTTGTATGTCACTTTGCAATCTACTTGTTTCTCTTTTATTAAATCGGAAAGCAGATTTGTTGTTCTAGGTGGAAGACAAGACAGGCAGTGTTTTACTTTCTCATCTTGCTTCAGAAGTTCATCGATGCCATAGGATGGAAGAACTCCCTCTAATCTAATTAGGCTTTAGATCCTCCCCAGCAAAACCAAAGTCTGAATGGTTCAGAAGGAAGGGACAGATTCTTGGTTGCTTGAGTGTGTGGACTATGTCTACTCCAGGATGGCCCCAGCAGAGCAGCTGACTGTTATCTCTCTGTTGTTTTGACCCCAACCTTTCTTCTTCATGCTGAGATACTCACCGGGATGTTGAATGGAGCTTTCAGATGGATGACCCTTGGGGTCATCTGTTTTCAGAGCATGAAATATGGCTGCCCAGTGGACAGAAGCACAGATAAAACTGTGGCTGAGGAACTTTTACAGGCCAGTGAACTGTGACTAATGATGATTGTGGCTCATTAGTCTGAGGCATAATTTATTAAGCCATTGACTACTTAGCATGCTGCCCAGGGAATTAACCCTTTGAAGTAGAAGTCTACCCACCAGCTGTTATTGGGCAAAGGACTGCTGTACACTCATGCCTATGCTTATGCCTAGTTGATAGGTCTCAACAATGGGGTACATCTCCCACACTGGAGCATGTGAGAATTTTAGGAGAAGCAGGTGGAGTTTGGAAAAAATCACAGTTATAATATTTTATTTGCATCTGGCTTTCTTATAATTCAGCTCATTGTACCATCTGAGGCACTACCTATTCTCTGTCTCTAAGCTATATGGTAGCTCTGCATGGGTCAGAAATATCCTGCCACAGCACAGGCAGAAGGGGGTAATCAGTGCTGCAATCTTGGCAAAACCCCTCTTCTCTTTGAAAAAAAAAATCTTAATTAAAGATTGCAATATGGTACAATAAAAGACAAATGAAATAAAGAAAAAGACTAAAGACAACCATTAAAGAAAAAGAACAGAAAAAAGTTGACTTTTTATCTACTAATCTGCACTTACATTTAAAAATATGTTATTCATACCTCTCTCACTAATGCTCAAATCAATTCTCCAGCTCAAAACTCAGGGAATGCTAAAAGCGGGGCATTTCAGACACTATCCTAGCCGTGAACGATGTGCTCTTCTGCTCACATCAGGACCTTTGCAAGATGTGAAGTCCTGCATGGAATACGATGGACAATCCTACAACAGGCCAGGGCTATCCCACATCCAAAGAGTTCCTGTGCACAGATCTGGAGGCCTGGTCGGTTTTGCCAATGTGTCCAGAACAGCCTCGCTTTCGTACTCTCTGCCTTATGTAAATGAAAAGAGGGCAGAGAAGAAGGAAAATCCCTAAATTAAGGAGGCATGTGCTGTCTGTCCCGTCTACACCATGTTACGGGCAACTTGTGGGGGGAACGCTACAGCTACTGTGCCTTGACTCCTAATATCTAGCTCAGAATGCCCCAGCCATGTCTACAAATGGACTTGTAGGGGGCCAGTACTGGTGGGTTCAAAATGCCTTAGGAAAGCGCCCTCAGGCCCTGTAGGGAGCTCACCAGAGACAAAGAGCCATGCCTGCGGGAATGACAGCTCCCCTTCCTCTAATTACAGAGTGGACCAAAGACCAACCAGGGGTGTTCAGTACCTCCCTCAGAAAAGGTCAGCACTAGTCCTGAATGCTGCTCAAACAACATTTTCTAAGATGTTACCCTACTCCCAGGTTCACCACTGAATCCTTAAGGCTTATTACCAGCCAGTGGTTTTGAACCAACCCTTTATCATCTTTCTTGACTGCCCTGGATTCTGAGTAAGGAGAAAGGCAGAAAATGAATGAAATAAAGAAAAAGAATAAAAATTATCTTCAGGAAAGGTGGGGATGGCCGTTGTTTTCTTAAAAGACTCCGTATTTTCAAGGTTTTTCACCCTCGTTTCTAAAAACGCTTCCTTCCTTTCAAGCCGTAACTTCTCACCCCGCTGCAGCTCCCATTTGCTTTGTTTCAGAGGCCATTTCCGCACTAGACTGTTACAGCACGACGATTCCACTTTCAACCTCCTATGGAATCCTATGGAATCCAGCCGGCCCCTCCCGGAACTGCAAACCCCAGGATTCCATAGGAGGTTGAAAGTGGAATAATTGCGCTGTAACAGTCTAGTGCGGAAATGGCTAAGCCACCATACTAGGAGTTGTTTTCTCAAAAAGGAACTTTTCCAAGACAAGTTTTCAGCTGATCTCTCAACAGCCTGGAGAGAGCCCCTGCTGTGCTTCTTTTGTGTCCAATGGCCTTTGAATACAGATCCGTCCAGTCCTCTTTAGCCCAGCAAGTGGCATTCAGGGTGACATTGGGAACGATTCCCAGCAATTTCATGTGCTGTAGAGCTGACTTAGCCATAGCTGTTTGGGGTACAGCTGGGGAAGGAGGGCCTTTCTGTCTTCAATCCCCAGCAGAAGAGATTAGCCAAGACATGACCCAGCCATTGCTTTCCTGATACAGGGTGAGAGGTCATCAGCTGTCTGATAAAACAGAATGTCCTGAGCCATAGCTTCATCCATGGTGGTGGTAGGAGGTGGGGTGACTGGATCAATAGAGGTTTTATTTTTGACAGGGGAGTGACACCAATCCAGAAGGAAATAAAAAATTTCAAATTGTATTTCCCCAAATGCCTAAGAACTGCATATGCAACCCTCACAATGGGCCAGTCTTAGGGCCTTTCCGCCCTACACAATTATTCCACTTTCAACATCCTTTGGAATTCTGGGATTTGTAGGTTGCTGAGGCCCAAGACCTCTCTGACTGGGAATTCTAAATGCCCTTCCCTAAATTGCAAACCCCAGGATTACATAGGCTGTTGAAAGTGGAATAATAGCACTATAACAGTGTAGTGCAGAGAGGCCCTTATTGTCACCCATGTAATGATGGAGAAATCAGAAGACAAGGGCAACAGACAAATGTTGTTCATTCAGGTTTTTTTAAAGCCACCTTTTGAAGGATGATGCCACTCAATGTACAGAAAAGAAGCCAACTCTGCATGCCAGGTGATTGCATCTGGAGAGTTATCTAGAGGTTAAAAATGAAGCTGTTCCACTGGTCCATGGAATCTCCTGCAGCCTGGCCAAGAAAGCCCTGGACTAGGGTTGCTGTGAGTTGCAGTCCATTTGAAGAGGAGAACCAGTGTTGGGTAGGGGTTTGAGAGTTGGACTAGGAATTTCAGGAGGCTGGTGTTCCAATCCCTACTGAGCCATGGAAACCCACTGGGGGACCTTGAGCAATTCCTACTCTGTCCGCCTCAGAGAAAGGCATTGAACGTTCTCTGATGAAAGGTTGCCAAGACAACCCTCAGATAGGGTTGACCACCATAAGTCAGAGTTGACTTGAAGACCCATGATAACAAAGTAGTTATTTATAAGCAGTTCCTTCTAAGGTCTGATCAGACTCCTAGGGTAGGAAGTGGTCACGGAGAATTGTTCATAAAGTTCTGAGTACCCAAAGAGCTGAGGGTGGGGGTCATAATCAGGGGTTAATGGCAAGCATGGCTCTTCCCTCCCCTGTTTGAAGCTTGGAGTATATACACAAACCCAGCTGGGGTACTTCAAAGAACTCCAAGCTGCACTATCTGTCAGGTCTAATGGATGGTGGATCCATCCTAACAGGTCTGGAATTTCCTTGGTTGAACTTTGTGACAAATATAGGAAAGAAGGACGGGGGGTAGTTTAACATAACGAAGGAAACATTTTTGCTTTCCCAACAGAATGTCTTGTGTTATTACTAAAATTTCCCAGATACATCGCAACCAGCATCAAAAGAGTAGCCACATTTGTATAGTTTTACAAATAAAAATAGAAGGGGCAGGAGGGGGAAAGTGGAGGGAGGGTGCCAGTTTATCGATACAGGCCTGACTACTCTGCCTTTTGTTAACAAAAGCACAACACCCCAAAATCAACAAGGTAAAGATTTTTTCCCGCTATCATTTGGGGGCTGAGAACCTACGCTGGAGTTAGAGAGCATGCATCTTCATGTGTAGCATGAGGCATTACTTGTGCTACACAAACCCTTGTGTTGAGTTGCATTGTTGCACAACTGGACCCAGATGGCAAATGCACAACCCAAACCAATCCAAACATGCATGCACAGCAGTGCCCGTGTGCACCCATATGCAATGCTGGATGAGCATCCATGTGCACTGGCATCACTCATGCAACTCTGCCTCTGCAACCTTCAACTGAATCCAGATGTGCTGCATCAGACAAAAAGGTCAATCCACTTCTGTTGAGGAATGTGGGCATGCACAAGACATGAACTAGATCTCATCTTTGTCTTCAGACAAA
The DNA here is from genome assembly GCA_948474755.1 of Ctenosaura bakeri. Classification (NCBI taxonomy): domain Eukaryota; kingdom Metazoa; phylum Chordata; class Lepidosauria; order Squamata; family Iguanidae; genus Ctenosaura; species Ctenosaura bakeri. Next base: position 333,235 of record CAOLHI010000066.1, on the reverse strand, counting down.
GAAGAGCTTTGCTAGCTAGATCATTGTCAATGCAGTTAAGACACGCAGTAGGAAGATATGCCTCAACCTGAAAAAGATAACCTTCTTCCTCTGCGGCTGTTTAGAGCCACACTGAATTCATTTGTGTGCCATCAGTAGTGCTCATTCTGTGACTATGGTTGCCAGATCTCAGGGCATGGACCCTTCTCTCCAGTTTTCAGAACAAGAGGGAGAAACCACAGGACAAGAGGACTGCCTTGAAAACTGGGTAGATAGCTATTTTCCCTCATTTGCTAGACTTAGGGTTTTTATTTCGCTAACATACTTTGTGCAACCGTGGTTGGGGCTTCATGCATCATGCATTATGTCCCATGTCCTGAGACATCACAAGAATCATCCTTAGATCTCAGCTTTTGGTTATAACATCACAAGGCCTGAAATAGATACGGTGGTGGTGGTGGAGGGTTGCCAGTGGCTCAGGAAAAAGCCGGTTAGGACTGCTCCTGTGACTTTAACAGCAGAGGGAAGTTGTCACTATATTATTGTTATTACTATTAGTTTGTCTTTCTCTTGACATGGGACCCAAAGTGGTTTCCAACAAGGTTAAAACAGGACAGAGCTCAAAACCTGATGATAAAAAGCTAACAATCCCACTAAGCAAGTGATCATATTCAAACGGCATTAATGTTAAAAGTATAAAAGCATTTAAAAGCATAACAATGATAATAAATATAGATAAAAATACAGGCCATCCACCTGCATAAAAAAAAAGATTCTCCTGCAACCAATTTATCATCAAATGCCTATTTAAAGAAATACAGGTTCAACTGATAGGTTCAACTTAGGGTTGCCCCATAAATTGGAAATGACCCAAAAGCACACAACAACAGCAACAACAACGTGCAGTTTTGCCCAACATCCACCTTTTGGCAAGCCATTTGCCCATACAGAATGCATTTGTAATGCTATTTTCACCAATGCACACTTTTTTTGTTTTTATTTTAGGGTTACTTCCTTGAGACATGCATTTTGGTATGCATTTTTAAATTATTATTATTTTGGATTGGAGAACTTGATTGCAGAATTTAGAGGGACACAAATAACAAAAGAGAATTGCATTTCAATCTGTATATTAGTTTGGGCAGTGTGAACTCAGGAGGTTTCTGTTAAAATGTAACCCAGAAAAATTGCCCCCCTCCATCTTTATGCAAAAGAAAGAAGAGGAGAGAAAGAAAGGAAAAAGATCAGATAAGCCAGTTAAAATTATGACCTTTCGTAGTGCAAATCTGTTGAAGCTCTTAGAGTCTTATGAGAGATTAAATAGAGCCTGATAGATTTCAAGCTTGCTGTTTAATCAATCAGTTCTCCTATCTCATTCTCCTGATCCCATTTAACCTTCTCAGAATGAACCCTGAACACACACACACACACACACACACACACACACTTTCCAGCAATAAGGTTTGCATTTGAATCCTGAGCTCACGTCAAGGGCTATCTCACTACCCTAAGAATGTTTACATTGAGCTGTGAGTACAATTATACCGCCTGATCTAATAGTTCTCTCTTGTATACGTTACCAAGTACTTAGGGTCTTTTTTCAAAAAAAAAAGAAAGAAAGCCATTATGTTCACGTGACCATCCTCAAAGCCCTTTGGAGGGGCTTTGTTTTGACAGAAGGGCATTAAGGGGGTGAAACTGATAGCATAAGTACCACTTACAGACTTTGATCATCTTGGGTCATAATTCTCCGAAGGAAAGTCTTGTATATATTACAGGAGGAAATTAGTTTTATTGCTGCTGCAGGTTCTTCTCTCTTGCTGGGGCCTTGCACGCTGCCCCCTCCCCTCTGTTCCAAGTTCAGGGTGAAGGAAGAGTTGCATAGATTTGCTCAAATGTGTATGTGGGGAGAAACCCTTAGACCCCTCCCCAATAATCAGGCATGGTTTCAGATTCCGTAGGATGGAGCTGAGTTTTGGAATCGTCTGTCCCAGGAGAGGGAAAGTTTGTAGGTAAGGTTAGCCCAACTCGGAGTGCAGGGTGCTCTCTCTGTCTATCGTCAATGGAGGCAAACTTAGCTATTGAAAAACACATACAAACAAATAATGGTCTGTATTCAACAGCAGCTACTTAATTCACTAAATAACCTATCCCTGCCCCCAAACCTGATGAAAACATCATTCAGCCATGCTCCAATCACCAGCAGAATGGGTCACTGTCTCCCCATGCAGCTGTTAAAGTAGGTGTGGGGGGACTCTCTGTCATGGCAATAGTGTCACAATCATGTCTAAGTTATTTCCAACTTATGGTGACCCTAAGGTGAACCTATCATGGGGTTCCCTGGGTCTGAGAGTACATGACATGCCTAAGGTCACCCAATGGGTTTCCATGGCAGAGCAGGGAATCAAATCCTGGTATGCAGCATCATAGTCCAACTAGTCCAACGCCATGGTCATGTTACAAGAAAACCAGCAAGCTTTACAGGAGCAACACAAAGTTCTAAAGTCAAATCCCAGAATATGTTCAGTGCCTTGGCTAGTTCCTTTAAAATTTGCAGTAGACCTCAGAGCAGATGAACCACCCTATTGACAAGGGGCTGGTCTCTCACAATAGATTCATCAGGTGTGCAGTGGTGAATTTTGCCAAGGTTGATGATGGGTACCATGCACCTCAACTCAGCCATTCATGTTACTGAACTCAGTGGAACTTCTGCCCAGGAAAGATGATATGGCATCATTGATTCAGTCCAGGATCTGAGTCCTGAGTCTATCAGTAGTCAGCCAGACACCCATGGACAGTTCCCAAAATGCCACCTGGGGTCAAAGGACAGAGGGTAGGTCTTCAAGGAAGATCTCTCCCTCTTTATCTATATAAAGCGCTGAGGGTGTTTCCCCCCATCCATCCCCAGTCTGAACCCATTGCAGCTGAAAAAGGAAATGCCTGAGCAAAGATAGGACCCATAACCCAGCTCAGCCCACCCCAACCATGTCATTAATCTTCCCTCCATCTGTCTCATTTTCCTACCCTCTTCCATGTCCTTTGGTGCCGGGAATTCAGGTCTCAAAGAATAACATTTCCATCAACTCCTTCTACGCTGCCCCCTCCCCCCCATCTCCTATACAGGGGATGCTGAGTTTGAGCAAATATGAACTGTTTATTTTTGAAAGATTACCAGTTATCTCTATACTTTCAACCTCTCTCTCCCTGGGTTTAGCTTTAAGTCTTTGCGTTAATGAAGAAGAACTGATTCCCAGAGTTATCTCCCAGTGAAGCTTGGGGAGGAGAGATGAGTCATGGGGGCCTGCCAATCTCCTCTCTCCGTGTGTCCATGAAGCTGTCTGACTTTTTCCAATCCAGACATTAACTTGTCTTGAATGGAGAAGAAATTCTTTTTTTCAGAAAGGATTCAGGCTGACAAGTCCTCCGTAACACCACAGCTTCTGATCTTGCCCCACCCCAGCCCTCTCCCAGTGGTTAAGAGAGAGGAAGCTAGAGACAAGAGACACAGAAGGAGGTTGTCTCCAGATGAGTAAAGGAAACCTCTGGAAATCTCAGGTTTTGTCCCCTGTATGGACTGGTTTTACTTCTTATATTCAGATGTTAGTTTGCTTGTTTTGATATTTTTCTGGTGAACTCCTGTTAACTTGTTGTTGTGTGCCTTCCTGTCATTTCCAACTTATAGTGACCGTAAGGTGAACATATCACAAAGATCAAGGCTGAGAGCTTACACTGAGGTTGTGCAGTGTAAAGTTACAATGTAGAGTTGACCGCTGATTGTGCCATGCAGCCCTTGTGTTGAACATCAAAATCATGTAACTCAACCACTCTCTACTACAGTTTGGTCAACCTTCCTCTAGAGTCCAGTCTCTAGTTCTGGGCATCACAGTTCAAGAAGGATACTGACAGGTTGGAATGTATCCAGAGGAGGGCAGCCAAGCTAGCAAAAGGTCTAGAAAGAATACCAGACAAGGAGCAGCTTAGGAAGCTGGGTAAGTTTAGCTTGGAGACCAAGACAGCACTTCTCCGTATATGTGATGCCCCAGATCAGACAGCATCGAAAGCACTGCAGTAGACTACATCCAGGTTAGACTGTGCAAGACTCTTTTTGGTGAGGACTGAGGCCACGAACTTCCTCACGTTAGTGAGGTTCTGGGTGACATTCTGGTGGCTATTCCAAGCCATTCCTGTATTTTTTCTCGTGGCTATGGCCCCTTGTGTTGTGGGTGAATGGAGAACTGCTTGCATAGAGAAGTGACTGGATACCTCCTTACTCAACTTCTGACATAATGCAGTATCAGATGTGTATTTTAGAGACCATCCAACACTGGTCCTGCAAGAACTGCATGGCTTCCAGTTAGCTTCCAAACTCAATTCAAAAGCACTCTGGTTGACCTACAAAGCCCTAAATGACTTGGGGCCAGGATATCTGACAGACCACCTCCTCCCAAACAAGCCTGCCAGAAATTCAAGATCTTCAGCAGAGGACCTATTGTGTGCCCCAGCACCTCAGGTTGTTGCATAAATGTAACAGGGCTTTGTCTGTAACAGCACCTCAACTGCGAAACTCCCTATTCAAGGACGTTAGGCCAGTCCCATCTCTTTTAAGCTTCCGGTGGGCAGACAAAACAGTGCTGTTTCACATGGGATTCAGTGTTTGAAATGGCTGTTTTAACTGTTTTAAAATGAAGAGGGCAGATAGGCCCCCATGGAATTGAATCTGATTTCTCCAGCCTTGAGGACACAAAAGACGTGTAAAACTATGAGCAAAAACAACCTTGCTCCATCTTCTACATGACAGCCCTTTAGACATTTGAAGATAACTATCATGTCACTTCTCCAACTGCTCTTGTCCAAACTAAACATATTCAGCTCCCTTTTATTTTATTTTGTTTTATTTGATTTCTATTCTACCTTTTTCCCAATATGGGACCCAAAGCAACAAAGGATAAAGGGCCTGCAAAGAAGATGAATACATTCTTTCCATTTGACTTTGCTTCAGAAGTTGTAAAGAAAACACTTGCAGCAGAACTGACATTTTTGGGAGGAAAAGCGTGTGAGGGACTACGGCAATCGGTGTTATCAAAAGATCAAGTTGTAGACTTTAATGACAATTTGAAAACAAACTAGGCCACAGATGGTATTTGTTTGAGACTTTGAAGAACTCTAGCAGGAAACTGCTAATTCTCAACAAAAATATCCAACGGCCTTCACATTTTTGGTTTTCCTCATTCTCAATATTCCAGGAAAATACTCCCTATCACAGGGAAAACTGAGCAAAGGGAAGTCAAGTTTTATTGTGTGTGTGTGGGAGGGGGGAGTGTTGTAACTTATTTGAATTTATTATTACATCATGTTTGCTTTTAGGTATATGAGTACTGCCTTTTATATATCTTCACCCAATTAAATGTGGGGGGGACATCATTTTTAATGACAATCATTCTAATTGAAAGCACTTGTTTGATCATTCAGTACAAATTAGGTGATTAATGTGACTAATGTTCAGATTCTGGTTACTTTTATCTACACATCCAGAGCACTATCATGCAATGCATTTGGAGCATAGAAACAGAACACTCTGCAGCCTTCAGTGAGCAAGCCAAGCATGAGTCATCAGGATTTTCCTTGTTGTTGGGTTCCAAGGATGGAGGAAATCACATCCAGCATGTTCCACCAGAGGGAGCCCTTACCCACAAACAAGCATTCCATCTTTTGAAATGGGGGGGGGTCTTTCTTTCCTTCCTAGAAAACCTGTTTAGTTCATTTCTTGAGAAGAACTTTCCCAGATCTGACTTTTCCCCCCACAAAACTGGATGGAAAGAACTTGGAGATTCATAGGTATCAGACTAGAGGCATCAATGTGCACATACCGCTCTGTATTGGGATGTGCGTGCAGTTGCACATGGGGTTGCACATTTGGTCATGCACATTGCCGTGCAACACAAAGACTGTGTAGCGCAATCAGAGTATAACTCTATTGGGGGAATTACACTATACAACCCCAAGGTAGGATCTCAGCATTAATTTGCAGAAGATTGCATGTATGCATATATATCTTCTGCAAAAAGATTATCTTGTGCATTACCCTTCCCCTCAAATTAAAGGAAGATGTCACAGAAGAAGGGGGCAAAAGAGCAACCTTAGAAATAATGACCCATATTCTACATCACCTGTTTAATCATAAATTTGTAGCAAAGTAATATCTCCTGTCCCATCACCCTGCAAATCTACTTTATCAGACAGCAGCTGTATAGAGATGGCGGTCTGTTTAGCTGGCAATCGGGGTACAATGAGGATGATGTTTACACCTCCCTCTGCCAGCAAAGCAAGGAGGTAACAAGTAATTGCAACAGCGATGCTGATTCTGATTGTCACAGCTTCACCCACTGATTGGAAGGAGCTGGAAATATTATCCTCCTGGATCTGAATTGCCAGCTAAAGAGACTACCATCTGCTGATGAAGCTGCTGCCTGGTAGAACAGGTTTAGGAGGGTCTTTGCTATCAGTAGTACCCACAGTTGTAACTATGTGGTTACACTGCCATTCTAGACTGGCATTCTGTAACTATAATACAGAATGGCAGCTGATACCTATAATTTAAATAGAAATACAATCCCTCTCCATGGGGCAGTGAAGATTGGGACTTGTGTGTGTCTCTGCCCAGGTGCTAAGTGTTGGTGGGCAACCTCAAGGCCTATGCTCTCCCTTCTTGGGGCACTTCAGCATTAAAGCAGAGCTGGAAGGCAGAACAGTGCATAACATGCACTATAACATGAAACATATGGCCCGTCTGCAAACCAAAGTGCTTGCAGGTATCTCTCTGCATCTTCTTTGTACTCCCATTTTGGTTGCATTTTCCCCAACTACACATTTGTTTTGGCTTGCACTCACATCACCGTGCAAGGGTGGCAAAATTTGTTCTCCTAAGTCAGCATAAAACTTCTTGGTGCACATTTTCCTTATTATACAGGATTTTGGATGTGTTTCCCCCCCTCCTAGGTGCATGTTTTGAGAGTAATTCTCCCCCTTCCATAATGTAGCTTCCTATTTAGTTTCCTCTAATCTATTCATTTTCATCCATACCTTTATTTAGTATATGCATTTTAATATATTTTTGAGCTGTGAACTAGACTGCCACATTCAGAAAAGAATGTAGGCAATGCAAGTGGATTCCTGTGTGCTTATGAAAAGGGTGAGGAATCTGGGGACCTTTGCTTATCTCATTTCCAAAGCCCTGTACAAGAAATAGGAATGTTAATATTCATTCTCACAAATAAGGACAAATAATTTCAATAGTTTTCTTCGCACTGCAGAGAAAACTAATATTTCTGTGCAGTTTTTGTCCAGTATTCACATATCTTGCAGTGTTCTTGTAAATTATTGTGGGTCAAAATATGCTTCTTCTTTTTTTTTTTTTTTGCATAAGAATTGTGAGGGTTTTGCACACGCGCACACACACACACACACACACACACACACACAAATGGCTGGCAGAATCCCGACATTCTGTTGTCAATGTCCTGATGCACAACAGGACAAGTATGCATCAGTTTCCCATGCACATATACTTTTGCTGAGATTCACCATCACAGCCTATACGTTTTTAACTGTATTGCAGATCTTCAACAAATCTCTGCTCACGAATTGCGAAGATGCACATCTATGATGGACATTGGGTACTTCTGATAGGCACTGGGCATATTCTGGTTGTACACCCATATCAACCAAAGAAGAGGACCGCAGGTTTGCAGGGCTGAAGAGAAGGAGGATGAGTGGTCTTCTATTTGTGGCTAGCTGCAACTCCCATCAGCCTTAACCAGCACAGCCGAGAGCTCTGGACGATGGAGTAGTTTAGTCCAACAACATTTAGAGGGCCACATTTTCCTCTTTTCTTGAATAGACAACATCTTTATGTAGAGGATTGTCCATTGACAGCTGCTCAAGGAAAGAACTGTTCCATGTAAAGTAATCCATGCAGCCATTCTCGGTTGTTAAGTCAGCTCAGTACGCTCAGCAACAGGTTGGATGCACTCTTGTTGTCTTTATGCTTTGCGTAACAGAATTGAATGCTCAAGGAGCTGTTTGGTGGGCTCACTGGGAAGCTCTCGTTGTTCTTGCAATATTGAAATACAACTCCCTGTTGTGTATTGGCAACTGGCACGCAAGCCTCCATCCCGGGTAACCCCTTCTCCCTCGGTGTGCTATAGATTTGAGGATGAGGTGATTGCTTCTCCCCTCCCGCTGAGGGAACAAGGCTATTGGCCAGATCACTTCAGCATGGCTACATGTCCCACGGAGCCATCATTCGCCTGTCCAGTGGGTCTTTAAACTGTTCACTAACATACTCAAATGTGCCTCAGTGCTTTTCTAGCTCATCCGCTCTGCGTTTCAGCTGTCCTGCACCTTGATAGACTAGACTAGATGGAACAAGCTGACCTCTGACCCTGGAGGAGCAGTAATGGATTGGTGTATTGATCCCAGCACTTGTCACAGCCAGCTGAGGTGCCACAGTTAAATCCCCCAACCTTTAAGCTGTGCCTGGTTTCTGTACATCCCCACTCGGCCCTAATGGAGATGCAAGCGAACATGATGTCCAACAGGCTATTAAGCAGCTGAACAACCTGTCCCCTGTCAAAACACACAAGGTGTCACAGTCCCTGTGGGAATGCCACTGCCGACTCTCTCTCCCCCACTCCCCAGCCCAAAGCATCAGAAGTTGTCACTTGAATTCTATCTACTAACTCAAGTGTAATGAAATCTACACGCATGGGTAAGAGAACCAAAGGTGGTATTGACTACACCATGAGTGGATTGACCCCATTTACTTTTATTTTACTTTTACTTTTGTTTTTTTAAAAGTAGCATCCCCATGGTTCATCAAATAAGTAGTCATTTTCAAAGTGTTCGTTTTCAAATGGTTGTTTTCCACTGCTCCAGAGATGAGGACAAGGAGCAATGGATTCAAACTTCTGGAAAAGAGATTCCATCTGAACCTCAGGAAGAACTTCCTGACTGTCAGAGCTGTCCGGCAGTTGAATATGCTGCCTCAGAATGTGGTGGAGTCTCCTCCTTTGGAGGTTTTTAAGCAGAGGCTGGATGGCTATCGGTCAAAGGAAGGGCTTTGATGTGTGTTCCTGCATGGCAGAAGGGGGTGGACAGGATGGCCCCTATGGTCTCTTCCAACTCTATTCTTTGATTCTATGATCTGTATCCAGTAAATGGCTGCTGTTAACATTACTACATAGTGGAGCTGGCAAAGTAAATGGTGTACATTGAGACTGATATGCATTGGACCCACGGTGTATGGGAACACCCACTAGGGCATGCCAATGTGCAGTGAGACACTTTGGCTGATGTCCCATGATGCCTCTTTGCAATTCACTACAAGATGAATTATACATACAGTTGTATGAGGCATACAGAATTCCCACCACCATTTTTAATATATAGTAAATTGTGAAGATATGCATCTGGGGGCTGGCAAAAGCACTCTAATGTGTATCAGATACTCCTGTTGTGCTCCACCAGTCTCTAGCTGATGTCTGGATGTGTGTTGGAGTACTCCAGTGCTCATTGTGCATTGAGCTGTGGCACATCAGTCACTCCACTATTATATAGTGGATATGCATAAGTTATAATGCCACGGCAGCCCCTAGCTGAATATGGACATCACCGACTCAATATGGACTCAACTCAGTTTTGGGTACACATAAGGCCATCCATGAAGACTTTAGTCCCACGCCAAACACCAAAGAATCCAGATCTGGCCTAAAGAAAGGCTATCTCCCTTTGGGTGCCCACTCTCTCTGACCCCTACAGTCTTCTGCAGGCTGAATGCCATCTTAAGGGTATGGCTAAAGTCTTATCATGATCAACCCAGCCCAAAATTGTGCCCCACCAATGATACTTTCCAACTAAATTATATGGTCTGTGTTCCCACTGGATGCCTCAGGCATTTTTGTGAGACAACAGCTGATGTCCTCAGCTGGTTTCTTCTACACATGTATAGTAAGTTCATAGATGGTTTGGGCAGCCTGGATAGAACTTGATTGCAACTGTACCCTCTGTTAAAGTTAAACTTGTCTGTGCTGCAGAGGGAAGGGAGAAAGTGTGAGTCCCCAGGAGCCTATGAGGAAAATGACAAGGAAGAATTTATTGATTTCGCTCTGCCTCCATTGGCCTGACCTATTAGGTATGGTTCATTGACAGGGTGTCAAAATATTCCTCTGGCACATTGTAAGCTACCTCTAAGTTGTAGTAACTTCCCCATTTTTAAGTGAATTGAGGAGATGAGAGCAAAGGGAGAAATGAGATAGCTTAGATACACTGCTGCCTGTCCATCACTGAAATCATGTTCCAACTTACATGGGACTCAGCCCTACTGAAGCCAATGTTACTGACTTCTGAGAAGGCAAAGCCAGACCTGCACTGTAAATTCACGAACATGATGGAGCCAAAAAAATTTAAAAAGCGGGGGGAGGTAGAAAGTTAATGCAAAATCATATTATAAACAACCATAATCCAGGGGAGGACAGCTGGAATGGATGTGGTACTAGAAGGAATGTTCACTTCTGGAGCCTTTCCATGCTACACAATTATAGTGCTATGATTCCACTTGAGATTCTATCCTATGGAATCCTGGGGGTTTGTAGTTTGGGGAAGGGCATCCAGAGAGCTCTTCTTGCACTTCACCAAGCCCCAGAATTTTGTAAGGTGGAATTAATTGGTCCCTCAATATCAATGGGAGCTGGTCCGCTAGTTTACTGGAGCCCCCAGTGCTATTTATCTCCAGTCTCAGAAGGAGCCTCACATAGATTTCTCTTCTCCATGAACTCTCTCCCTCAGCCCCACGATAAAAAACAGTCAAGATGCTCAGCAACCTTTGGTGACACCTGCAGCAATCCAGCCCTTGAAAAGATACAGGAGGAATTCTTAAAATATATTTCTCACAGACCACAATATATTCCATATGCTCTGAAACCAGGCGAGAGTGAAAGTCATGCATTCAGCAGCTACCTCTGGCCAATGTTTCATTCTTACACTGGGGAAAACCTTATCAGTGCTTCTCCCCTTCTTCACAGCTGGAAGGAATTTAGAGGCAAATCCGGCCATGCCATTGCAAAGGAAGGCTTAGCTCAGAGAAGCACTTAAAACCCACAACTGCTCAAATAGAACAGGAGCTCGGGTTCCCATCAAATACCCAGTCACCAAGACCTGAGAGTCAAAGAGCTCTTGTATGTACATATAGGACTTGTTATGAATGCCACACAGAGAGTTTAACCCATAGCAGCATCTGGGCATTACTGAATTTACATCCTGAAAGGGTATACTTCTTACATTAAAAGTTTTCAAATGGTGTAATTAAAGAAGGAGACCCTCTTCCACCAAAAGAAGACTGATTCCATTCCCCCTTAGAAGGACAAGATTTGTTGACTCCATTGGGTACTCATATGAGAGGTGTACACCCATCAGAAGTGTAGGGATACACTAATGGACATTTCTGGTAAAGCAATGGGGTCTTGGGAACCTGACATCACTGGAGACCTCTGCATTTCTTAATCTGGCCAAGACCCTGTCCGTTCCCCATTTTTGTATAGTGTCCCACCTGCCTAACAAGTTCTTTCCAGCCACCAGCAAGCAAGGTGAATTCCTCAGGGGCTTCCCAATAAGGAATACCACATCAAAGCAAAGAAGCTGCAGCAGATGCAAATTTTCAAGGTGGCAACTGTAGTAAAAAGTCAGGCCTGGCCCATGACATCGTGCTTGCAAAGTGGAAGATGGCACCCCTTCCCCACCCCACGCCTCCCTAATGCATACTACAGAACATAAGGTGGCCAATGTAAATCGATACTGCGTCTCCTGACAAGGAAATCTAAACCCGAACTTGAACCCCTCCCGCAAAAACCAGGCATCCTCTGAACTGTCAACAACCTACCAGGATCTGAACTTTAATTGGGGATTGGGGTCTTTTTGAAATAACTGGCTGGTGTCAGGTGCATGTTTCCTTGGAGTTGGAACACATGTGGCTTTTCTTGGGCTTTATCTTTGGGATATTTTTGAAATAAGTGCAGCCCTTAGAAGATAGAATGTTAATGTCCACATTTGCAGGGGTGCTACGTGCAAGACCACTGAGACTCAAACTTCAAGCACAGCAGACGTCATCAAATCACTTTCCCTGCCTGAACGTGGGCTCCCTTTGAGAGATGTTTGCATTGTACATATGGGAGTGGTCCCATAGATTTGCACCATCAACTGCATTCAAAAGTATTTGTAAGCTGTTTTGAATCCCTTGCTGAAAGAAAGATTGGGTATAAATTAAAGACAGACAGACAGATAGAACTGAGTCTGCCATTTCACCCCACCAGAGAAGACAGTTAATTGCTTCTCGGATTCAGAATGCTTCATTATACAAGAGTCAGGCTATCCCACAATGTTGATGAAAGCCCTATAAATAATGTTAATATATTGCAGCAGTGAAAGAATCATCCAGGGTTAGGTTTGAACCACACCCTCAGTGAAAAAGAGGAAACTGAGGAATCAGTTGACCAGACTGCGATCAACCAACCTTCCTCCCTTCCTCCCTTTCTTTCTTTCTTTCTTTCTTTCTTTCTTTTTCAGTTTCTCTTTCTTCTTTTCATCTAATTCCCCTTTATCTCTTGTCTCTAAGTGACTGAAAAACAGGACAACTACATCAAGATAGTTGTCATTCTTTTACTTGGTGGCCAGAAAAATGTGATTAAATGTGGCAATAGTCTCCAACCTTTGGCCCACCTTATGTTTTAGATTACAACTCCCAGAAGCCACACCAGCATGACAATGGTCCGGGATGCTGGGAGTTGAAGTCCAAAACCTACAGAGCCTCAAAGGCTGAAAAACACTGGATTAGAAGTCTTTTTTTCCAAATGAGGGATTGTTCTAGTCAGTAGAAAAGTGCCCCACTTTGACCTAACACAGCTATGACTCTTCCGTAAGTGGGAGATCCCAGTGCACAGCATACACATGTCTGAATGCATAATGTGTCCTGAAGCACAAGATGTAGTACATTGGGACACATTGCACAATGGGACTCCCCTTCCCCCCCCATTGTACAATAGGACATCTTCTGTGGTGCCCCATTGTGCTTTGTCACAGTTCACGATCATGATTAACTATCATTTCAGTGATGTAGGTCACCATAAAATTTTGCATTGTAGCGTCTGATGCAGAATCTTGGCCAAATGTAAATATCAATTTGCTGCCCTTCTATGGTACCTGAAACTGGCTGCTTGAGTAGCCATTTCATGGTGGGGGGTGGGTTTGGCCATGTGTGGAATGTAAATGAATGATCAGGTGACTTACAGGCACCAGTGCATGGCAAAATTGATGGATGCTGATGAAACAGATCAGAAAAGGGCTGCTGCCATTGTTGCTGCTGCTTTGGGTCAAACAAGGTCAGACTGGTGAACATGCCAAGTCTCTGTCAGCTCTTTTTAGAGCATGAAGCAGATCAAGGAGTAGCCTGACTAGAAGCTCATTGGCAAGACAAAATCATGACTGGTAGGAGGGAGATCTAGAGTTACAAAATGCACATCCCAAAGTCTAGCGATTTAAGTTGAAGCTCTCCTGAATACCAGGGATGGGAATCCTGAAGCCTATAGACTACATACAGCCTCCAAAGCCATTTTTCAGCTCTGGGCTACCCCACTTGGGGAAAAAAAACCTGATGAAGAAAGGCAAATTGCCAGTCCTGAAAAACTTTGATACCAATTTAACTGACCTGGCCCCATTCTATAGAATCCTGGGATTTATAGTTTAATGAGGAGCTCAGAATTCTTTGCCAGAAATCACTGATGCTATAATTCAAGGTAATGCAGTATGGAGTTGAGAGTACTTCATCAATGACAAATCCCCAGATTCCGTACAATGAAACCATGACCATTAAAGTGGTATCAAACTGTTATAATTGTGCAGTGTGGATCTACCTAATGTTTGGAAAGTTTTCAAAATATTGAGGCAGAACTAACTGAAATTTGCAGCCCTTGGAAGGGTTAAAGTTTTAACCCATAACGGATGTATTTGCACACAGATCTCTACTGAGACTTTCCCTATCTTTAGCCTCACGACAGTGTTGAGAATGCATCAACCAACAGAATTCAGGCCAGTGAGTAACAGGGACATGACTTACTGGCATAATGAATCGTAGTTTCTAGTTAATTTCAAAAGTTACATTTAAAGAGCATTTGTAGAAGCATCTTGGTGGGAATTTTTCAAGTTGGACACCATTCTTTTATCAATCTGAAGGTATTTTTCTTTGTTTGGGGTTTTGTTTTGTCTTATTTTTTTGGAAAAAAGGACATCTGAAAGTAATGGAAAAGTGACCAGCAGCAGAGCAGTAACATTAAAACGTTTCCTGCTTTTCTCATTGCAATCAGTCCGAGCGACAGGCTCCTTTTTCACCACTGTAACACTGAACCAAATGAATTACTTTTTTTTTTTTTAAAAACAGCTTTTCAAGCTCTGCTGTCCGGCACTCAAACACACACACACTTAAATACTGAGATAGCTGTGTCCGTCATTGAAGAAATGCATGCCTCTATTGTGGTAATACTGAAATACCTCTGCCCTATGAAGATGTCTGTGGTTTCGAAAACCAGCGCTGAGATTGTGTCCATTTTTGTATGGCTTCAGAAAGGCATTATTGCACTATGGACTTTGAAATTTGTTTTATGGACCACACCACTACCCTTGAACGTGTATGACTTGACGAGTATTGAACCTAGCTGCTCAGCAGTGAGATCCAACACAGGGGAGGAAAGGGACTTGAACTGGGACTTGATTTTCCAGCTAAAGAGGAAAGTGCCCCAATTGGCTTCTTTCTGATTTGCTTTGCCTGATACAGTGCCTAAATTTGTCTCCAACCTTAAAAAATATAGGGACTTGCTGCTCTCTTCCAACAAAGTAGTCTGTGAACTACACCTTAGAGAGCAGGGAGACCTTGGAAGCCTCTCCTCCAAAATATAGCAAAAATTAACCTCCCCCATGGGCATTGGGAACATTTTTGAACCCCCTGGGGGTCCTAGGGGGCACAAAAAAAAAAAAAAAGGGCCTGGGCACAAAAAAGGCATACAGCTTTCCTTAGATACAGACAGGTTTGAAGTTTCAAAGGGCTCTTCTGTGTTTTTAAATATACACAGTGTTGTAGCAGTCTCTTGAAGTCCAGACTCTCACCAGGAAAGTCTCTATCCTGAGAGACAGGCAGCTATGTTGATCTAAAACATTTTCCTGCATGTTTCATTTCCACCAGGAGCAGGTCTTTTGTAAAGCTAATGGATCCTGTCCACTCAGGTTCAAGCCATCACCAGAGTCCTTTGGACTTCAATAGGGAAAGCAAAAGCTTATAATGAAGCCCCGTTGGTACAAAAATCCACTTTCCCTCCAGCTACTCTGGGAACTGCAGCTGAAGTCAGAGGGGACAGGAAAGTCCAAGCGGGATGGCAGATGGGTTCATCTCCCTGCTCATCAGAAAGTCTGGGGGCTTCAATCCCTGAACTACTGTGGCTATTCCATTACCACAATAGAGACTCGGGAATATAATATTTAAACTTATTATAAATATGTAACACCTATGATTTGTTATCCTGTCATAAATACATACAAATAGCTGATATCTCCCAGTCAGTTGAGGGGCTTGTCATTGACATTGTCAAATTGGTGGAATAAACATTCTCACTTAGCAGACAACCTGGATCTGTGAAGCAGTCTTAAGAGGATCCCCAGCTGATAGAAGAAGGGACAGACTGGATGGTGGCAAAGAACAACGCTATCTAAAGCAAACATGACCTTGCCAACGGTGATGCCCTAAAGGAGGAGGGTTGGAAGAGCCCGCTTGAGGAATGCCGGCACGGCTACCATAGGCTTCTTGTGGAAAGCCAGCCTCTTGACCACACGGCTGCCTATCTACAAAGTGAAATGGATTAGCAGCTCACATTCAATCAGGCTGAATTATGAGCTCAATGATTTGCCGGACATTTTACATGAACCAGAAGATGTGTTATCTGATGAAAATTGCTTAATTTAATATCCTGGCTTGACAAGGCAGTGAACTGTACATCTCTTGGAGTCTATGCCAGGGCAGATGATCTTACTTAGCTGGAAGGATCAAGCAGCCTTTGCTCCCAGCACACACAGGCACAAAATCCTACTTAGAGAGAATGGCTGCAGAGATTTTTGAACACTGGTAGTGCCACAGTTAACAAGACAGGCAAAGTCTATTGATCCCACATGGCAAATAGGATTAATCATGGCATGGACAACCTGTGACCTAGAGGCCACAGGTCTTAGGGGAAGTATTTCAGCAACACCATAAGTCCTGGGGGGGGGCAGCTTTGGTTATTGTAAAGGAAGGAATAGAATATCAGCTTCCACAATGGCCCCCCAAATAGACATGAACAGTTATAAGGTGGACTTAACACTTATGTATGTCACTAACAAGATGCTAGCCTCTCTTTCCTTGATGTAGCATCTAAGGTTCCACAGATCACTTAGTTTGTTTTGCCCCAATGGACAAGCACAGCTACCCCTGTGGAACATGTTAATCCTTTGATGTACTAGTTTTCTTCATACAGGGATGCTGCACTTATTCGCCTTGCTTCCCCCTCCCTCCAATCATGGGGAAGCGTTAAAAACATGAAACGGTCCTTCTCCTCCCGCTTGTTTGGGCTGATGGTTGATACCAATCCTCCTACGCAGCTCAACAGAAGTAAAACTCTCCTGGATGTTGAATAAATCCACAAGTGCCCACCATGAATAATGAGCTGGTGTTTCAGAGAACACAAAGCCAGATGGAGAGAGTTAAGGCTCCCTCTTTATTCCAGCAGTAGATGGTGATAGATCCAGGAGTTAATAGGAACATTTTTTTTTCAAAGGGGCTCACATCTTCACAGGAAGACGTGCAACATCTTGGCTTCAAGGCAGGCTGCAGAATAAGCCTCCAGAGGGGAAATAGTTGGCTGCCTGCAAGCAACTCTGGGAAGCTTGTCGGCCCTTCGGTGAAGGGATCCGTCAGCCTAATAGAGAACGATTTACTGTAGCCCATGGGTCAGGGTTGAAACAGAGATGACAGCCTCCCTCAGCTTGGATGGGCCTTGATGGATTTGTTATTCATGCTGAGAGGCATTTGGAAAAGCCTACAAACAGACTGAAGCAACCTGGAATTTCATCAAATTGAACTGAAAGACCAACAAAAGCGTCTGAGTCCTTTAAAAACACCCCTGCTAAAGTTAATTGTGCTTGGATTCCTGTTTGTTAGGGTGTGGTGAACACAGCCGGAATGATGTTTGGACACAGCTTGACAACAATGAAAAGCGTGACATGGATCCTATTGCTAGTCTCAGCTACAGTAAGCTCATTGAAAATGTTTATTTTGTAGAACTACATCTATCCCCCTGCCTCTGGTGTCAGCAGAACTAGAATAGGAGGAACAGGAGACCTGGGTTCTCCTGGGCTTAGCCAGATGTAACAGATGTACCATTTGCTCTTTTGCCTCAGACAGCAAAATTTCTTGGGTTTGCCCTGGGAGTAAAAAAAAACCCCCAAAAAACCTCACCAATCTGCTGCATATCATCCAGCCATCTTCTAATAGATATGGATCTACCTTCTCTTCACCTCTGGGAGTATATAAGTTAGTTAGTACAGTGTGATACTTCCAATCACACTTTATAAATCAGCTAAGGATACCACACACTCCCTTTAAAAAGATCATCCTTCTCCTGAAACATCCCTGTTCGGTTGCCTCTGCTCCATTTACCCCACCCTAAAGAAAGGGACTGACTTTAGTTCCATCGCTGCAAACTTTCTTTTTCTACATCTCCAAAGTGGGGGGGGGCAAACACACACACTCTCCCTCTCTCTCTCACACACACACACTACCTTCCCTATTCCAAGCCAACTTCGTTCTGGCTGGCCACAAGAAAGGACCTTCCATTTATCAGGCTTGTGTGTTCTTATGCATTGGCAGGCCTGCCAGAGGCCCGATTGGTGTGGGGCTCAGGCGCCATATGGAATGAGTTGCACCTTTTCATTTCTTATCAGAGTAGAAGACAGAAGGCGGGGTAGTGGTGCTGGTGGGGGGGCGGAATAGGTCTTTGCCTTTGCTTCAGTATTCCTGCAGCTATACAGAGAAGGAGACACTTAACCCTTCCTCAGCAACAATATCACACTGCCTACTGTTGAATTTTTAGTTATATACTGGAATCTTTATCATTAATGTATCCATTTCATCGTCTCCAGGTTTGGATCATCAGTGATCTGGATTCTGTCCAAGAATCCAAGACGAACATGTGACGCTTCTAGTCCAATATCAGCCAATTTAGCATCTTGAGGTCCACTACGGAATCCTGGGATGGATGGAGGAAGCCTGCAGTGGTTACATAATCCTGTAATTTGTGGTTTGATAAGGTACTTAGACCCCTCTAGTGTTATAGTTCAGGGGAGTGCGCTCAATCTCTCTAGCAGAGAGTCAGGTGCCACAGGATGGAGCCATGACAGCCAGGTATCAAACTGCTCGGAATGTGTAGTGCAGATACACTCTTGTTCTGCACACCTGACTTTGGGCTTGCTTTCTCCTCCTGCTTCCAGGGTCTAAGCTGCTCTTGAACAACTGGCTTACCCACTGCTCCTGGACTGCTGCTCCTGGTTCATCCCACCAGTTCTTGGGAAAGTTACTCTTCCCATGGTCTTGCTGCCTGGAAGTTTTAGTCTTCAAAAGTCATTTTTCTAAACTGTTCCATTACAGCTGCTCACACGTTGACACCAAGAGAGGAGAGGGGGCTTCCTGCCAGGAGCACCCTCAGGCCTTGTGCCAGTCTTGACAAGATGGAACACCTCTTGCTAAACTCTTCCTCCTGTGAAGTGGAGGGTTCAATGGTCCAGTAGCAAAGGCCTCGATCCCTTCCCCCTTGTTGCTTGAGTCTCAGGGGAATTCTTTCAGATCAGAGCATCTTTCATTCATCTTTACTGTTTTCCTGTCTCCCTACCTCTTTTTTTTTTTTTTTCATGAATGATGGGGTTGGAGATGGTCACAGACCAGGAACTTTGAAAGCCATTCATTTAAGCTCCTGCCAAGGTTTCCTTTCATTTCAACGACAACAGTTTATATGTTTCCTAAATAATGTTTCCCCTCTCTCCAAATGAAAACACATTTTCAAATTCCCCTTTTCATCCCTTGCTCTTTCTAGATCTTCTTTCCTAAGCTCAGGCAAGAGCAAAAGTAAGCAAAAGAGGCTTTCTGAGTCATTTTGTTGGACATGAAGTGGGAGGAATATATCCAAAGAGTTCTCTGTGGAGGGATTTGCTTTCCATTTGAGTCCACTTCAAGGTACTGTATGAGCTTAGTTGGGTTCTTTCTTCCTTCTTCCCCTCCCATTCCTCCAAAATAATATTTGATCTCATCAAAGAGGGATTTGTCAACTGATGGAGTCACCCTGTGAAAATGAAGTTGTTTGTCTTTCCATGTCTCTTTCTCCCTTTGTCTCTTTTTATTGAACTTTCCAGGATTCTAAGAGAAGGAGATAAGCCATGAAACCACCAACCATACAGGAGATGATACCACACATTAACAGGGATAAATGTAAGAGGGTACATCGAGGAAGGAAAAATGAAATGTGCAAATACAAGATGAGTGCCACCTGGCTTGAAGTCTTTACTTATGAAAAGGATCTAGAGGTCTTAGCAAACCACAAGTTAAACATGAGTCAGCTGTGTGATGCAGCAACAAAAAAAGCCAATGCAGTTTTAGCTTGCATCAGTAGGAGTATAGGAGTATAGATTGATCAAGGGAAGTAGCAGTGCCAGTCTATGCAGCTTTAGTCAGACCTCACCTGAAATATTGTGTCCAGTTCTGGGCACCATTGTTCAAGAAGAGACAGTGTCATTGATTTAACATGAAACAAGGCAAATCTCTCACCCCAAATTGCTGAAGCATTTGCAACAACTGAAAATTTATATCTGTATGTGGATTCATCCAGAGAGAGAGAGAGGGAGGGACAGACAGACAGACAGACACATTTACAGGCCGGGAAATCAAACTCTGCTTTGTTCCAAATAACCTTCCCTGCTTCATTCTGTCTTTTCTCACTTTTGTGACTTAGGTAAAATGCAATACATATAAAACCATACTATATATAAAAACACTCATGTATCTCTCTGTGTGTATGCACATGTCTATGACTGGCCTCATTGGTCTCTTTGGCTGCCTTTGTTGGCTTTATGGCTTTTGAGGCACTCTCTCTTTTCTAAGGGTTTAGCTGTGACCATCTTGCTTTTGCACCTCCCTTCGATGTCCTACCCAAAGCTGGAGTGAGTCATCCATCTTGTTTGGTTGCATTCAATCACTTTTTTAATATAGAAAACTTCTGTGAAGTTCTTTTCTTTTCCTTTTTTGAGCCTGGAAATATCCTGGATGCCTCCTCTTCTTTTGGACATAATATCCTTCTTGTGACCACAAGCCAAGGGAGCTACGATTTTAATGTGGTTTAGGTAAGGCCCCGTGCAAAGGGGATAATAACCCTATCACTTTTCTACATGCACCTCCAGCCCCCAAACTCCAATATCCCTGGGCCTTTCTTCTTCTTTTTTAGATTTCTTTGATTTCAGGCAAAGATAAATCGGAAGGCAGGGGAGGAAAAAGCCTTTCTGATTTATTGGGATGCCCTGATCTTTTCCTCTCTTGCTTCTTGTTGCATTCAGCTGTAGATACTGACTTGAAGCAAGCTTGAAAGAAAACTACGTCATTGTCTTATCATATGGGAGTCAGATGTCGCCGGTTCTATTTATTCCCCTTGCTGATTATATTTAAAATGTTTCTTCCTTAGATTAAGGGAAGAAGTATCCAAATGTGTTTCTGTGTCAAGGTTCCTGTATAAAAGTTGTTATGGCTTGACAGATTGCTTCTTTCTCCTACAGAAGATTAGCCTATTTGATTACTAATGACTGGAGAAGTTTGTTTAATGGGTACTGAAGGCTAGAGAACATGTGCTAAAGTAGACTGACAGATCACACACTGGCCTGGAAGGAAAAGCAGAAACCAGAAGCGTTGTGCGAATACACACACTAAGAATATTTGAATGAAGCATCTCTTGTTCTTGCTGTTGTGTGTCTTCAATCTGTTTCTGACTTATGTTGATAGTGTGCAATGCACCTAAGGCCATCTAGCGGGGTTTCCATGATAGTGTGTGATGCACCTAAGGCCATCTAGCTGATAGTGTGTGATGCACCTAAGGCCATCTAGCGGGGTTTCCATGATAGTGTGTGATGCACCTAAGGCCATCTAGCTGATAGTGTGTGATGCACCTAAGGTCATCTAGTGGGGTTTCCATGGCCAAGCAGGGAATCAAACCCTGGTCTCCAGGGTCATAGTCCAACACTCAAGCCACTCTGCTATACTGGCTCTCTAAAGCATCCCTTACATCCCTCCAAAAGACAGATTAGGGAAAGTGAGGGAAATGTTGAATTGCCCATAGTCTTAGAATTCTAAAATGAAACTTGATCTGAAGTATGATATGAATGTCAAAGAATTGGACTGGATCAACCATGTTCAGCATCCTATTTTCCGCACTGGTCAATCAGATGCCTCTGGGATGCTCACATGCTTGCCACTGGTATTTCCCATCAGCTGATATTCACAGGGATACTGTCTCCAATACTGAGGTCAACGTGTAACCATCATGACTACTGGTAGCTGTTGCTAGGCTCAATCCCTTCATGAATGTGTTGAATCCCCTTTAAAGTCCTTGAGACTATTCACAGAGTAGAAAGTGCTTCCTTTCTCAGGCCATTTCCGCACTAGCCTGTTATAGCGCGATGATTCCACTTTCAACATCCTCTGGAATCCTGGAGTTTGCAGTTTGCAGTTTCAGCCAGCCCCTCCTGAAACTGCAAACCCCAGGATTCCAGAGGATGTTGAAAGTGGAATCATCACGCTATAACAGGCTAGTGCGGAAGTGGCCTCACTATTAGGCCTTCTTTCTCACTACTGGGCTTCAGTTCTCCTTCTCCACACTGTTCTTTAGGGATGGAAAGAATATTAATAATATCGGGAAAATGGTGTCAAAATGGATTTTTTTAAGTGTCGGGAAACCTGACAAGGTAGGCAAAAAAAAAAAAAAAAGGCTTTGCAGTTCAGGACTTCTTCTGTGTCCCAAATGTGCTTTTTCTGTACAACATGCAGAAAATGCCCCCTTCTGTGCGGGAAACATTTTTGTTTGTTTTTCACACAGAATAAATCCTGAACTGTGAGCAATCTTTGAAAACTGTGCCATTTTTGACACTTTTCTTGCAGCAAGGAGAAAAATAGGAAACATTTAGAAAGAGGTGCATCCCTCAATAGAGCTGAAAGACTCTGAAGGCAGCAGATCCCACCTGATCTTGGAAGCTAAGCAGGTTCAGCCCTGGTTGGTACTTGGATGGGAGACCACCAATGAATATCAGGTTCTGCAGACTAGATTTCAGAGGAAAGAAATGGAAAAAAATCACCTCTGAGAGTTTCTTGCCCAAGAAAACCCTGTGAAATTCATGGGATCACCATAAGTTGGCGGTAGACCTGAAAGCACACACACATACACATCCCTTGATGTTCTTGCACCCAACCTTTCTATCCCAGCAAATGATGAGTCTTGTTTTGTGAAAATCCCTGCACTTTTCACTCCCTCCTGCCCACTCCAAAAAGTAGTTGATATTCTGCACATTTACGTACAGGAACCATTGGACTCGTGGCACTGAGTCTTGCAGAGGCGATTTTGTCCTGCGACTCTTAACTCTGTAGCTCCTCAGTCAACAACCCGAGAGACTCATGCTGTCAGATCCACCAGCCCCATCAAAGCCAAGAGGGTTTTCCTTGAGGAAGGGCATCGTAAATGGCAACCAAAAGCTTTCTTGCTCTCTCTCTCCTTTTAGTAATCATGAGACCATACCGAGTGATTTCTCTTGACAATCTAGTAACTCAGGAAGAACTGTGGGCTTTCCCCCCTCCAGATCTGTAGCAGCAATATTTCCACAGAACTCCTACTTAAGTGAGGCTTACTCCTCATAAATCACAGCCCTTTGCCGACCACTTTTTGATCAATCTTTTCCAGGTGTTCTTACCAGAAACCTACTGAGGCCTTCTGTGTAGGCTGGGATTTTGATTAGTTTCTAATTATCTGATTATAGGCACACATATATGTGCAGGCGAACACACAGCCTCTTGGTTTGCAGTTGGTGGAAATCCAAGTTGTCGTCTCATACTTCGGATGTGATTGGAATTTGAACAGATTGCATTTGTGATAGCCAAATAGGGGACGGGTTTGCTTTGGAGGGACCCAGCGTATTTTAGGCAGTTGTAGCTCTTGCGGTTTGACATCCCCATGGCGCATTGCAGCTAACAAATGATGCCTTCAGCAGAACATGTACAAAATAAATAGAACAAGGTGTTACTTAGAGCAATCTCTGGCTGAGATCCTGTATCAAGGAGGTAGTGTAACTTTACTCTCATGGAGTTATGCCTCACAGCCAATATTCTATATCACTGACTTTGTTAAGTATCCTGCTACCTGTTATACCATTGAGGGGATAGTAGTCTAGATTAAGAATTGCAGGGGGAGGGGTTCCCAAGCTATTCACCAGAGCCTTAAAATTATTTGCCCATATTCTACATCAGGTACCTAGCTGACTAGTTAACTACTTTATATACTTAACTAAATAATCTCTCCTGGCCTGATCTCCCCCAGATCTGATGGAAACATCATTCACCTAGAAGGGTTGACCTGCTTCTCCCCATGCAGCTGGTGCCCAGTAAAGCAGGTGTGGGGGAGGGGGGAGTCACAACTGCGGCAATAGTGTCACAATCAGGATTAAGTAGCAATCGGAAATATGGAACAATTATGGATGAGTAAATCTAGTCTTGCACAATCAAGTGCCAGAGGAGCATGACTGGTCCTTGGAAGTAGGATGTCTAATGCAGAGACAGATGTTCAAGCATCAGCTGGGTGTGGAAGGCTAGAACTTGGACACACCTGGAGCTTATGGTCCCTCAAAAGTCCCAATGCACCCATCAGCATAACAGACCTTTGCTTAGTGAACCCTTTGTATAGGAGAGCTTGGAGGCTTCCATGTTAGGGGTGCAGACTTGAAAGGAGCTTTCCAAAGTGCTGAACCTTATCCCCAAATAGTTTTATCACCTGGGATAGTTCCTTTAAAATCTGGAAAAGTGTGTGTGTGTGTGTGTGTGTAAAAAAAACCAGAGCAAATTCACTGAACCCCTGACATGGAGGCTATTTGACTTCACTGTTCCTTCAGACTTTTGTGCTCAACATGTGAAGGTCTGATACACTTCTGGGTGTATGGGAATATTCAGAAGTGCCATGGAAACCCCCTGGGTGACCTCGGGTGTATCACACACTCTCAGCTCCAGAAAACCCTGTGATAGGGTCACCTTAGGGTCATCATAAATCAGAAATGACTTGAAGGCACACAACAACAACTACTACAACACCTAGTTAGATCCAACTGATTCAATGGGTCTACTCAAGTTAGGACTAACAATACAATTTAGGTGAGAGATGGGCACAGTGCAACTCTTGAGCCAAATGCAGCTACTGATCCCCTCCCCCATGGCCCATGAAGCCCCCTGACAGTCCCCTAAAGCCCTGCCCAACCCCATTTTCCAAAAAACGGTACAATTTGGAAGCAATTTTTGACCGCAACCCACACAGATAGTCTCCAAATACCCCCAACCTCCACCTGCAAGAACCCCAGAACCACAAACTATCCACAAATACTTCCATTTTCCTCTCTAGTCACTCTCAAAATGGGCACAGGAAGTGGTAGAACACTACTTCTTGTCATCATTTTGAGAGGGACTCCAGAGGAAAGCAGAGGTATTTGGGCTTGCTCTGAGAGGGTGTGACCTGTGGGCTGTCTGGGGCAGTGGAATTAGCCCCAAGCCTCTGTGCAATTGCCCACCTGTGATTTAGGCCTGTATTTATCTAGCACATATGGTGGGAAATGTCATTAAATTTTTTTAAAAAAGAATTTACTTAGATTTGCAAACTTCTTCATGCTTGGGTCAGAAGGAACTTGACATTTCAAAGGACATTAATGAGGGAAAAGGAGAAATGGATCAATTTGTCTGTCCCTTCTGATGACCTGCTTCCCTAGCAGCATTATATATCCTATGATAAGTTATCCATTGGCCAAGTTTTCTGCGTGTGCCTCCACTGCCAAGGAATAGGAATGATCAGAGAAGAATCTGTTCTTTGTGGCCGGCACACAAAGAGGGCAACCTGCCCTTTTGGTGAGCAAAAATGCAAACACACTGAGATATGTTATGTATTTATTCAATTGGCCAGGAAAAAGCTATAAAGCACACATTTTGAATAAGAAGACGGGAGATTTATGGGACTTTTGCAAATCTGAGTCATATCTTACTGAATCCCCAGAGTTCAGATACTCTAATCATTAACATACTCCAAGCATGGACACACAGTGGCCGGAGAATTGCTTCCTTCTGGATACAGCTCCTGCTAAAGACATGTTGAGGGTTGAGCTACCCCATCTGACAGTTGGGTAAATGAATTGCCAATTCATTCTGAGCTTGGAGGGAGATTCTCTAGCTATTTTATTTAGTTTTTAGGGTTTTTTTAAAATGAGAGCCTTTTATACATTTCTTTGATCAGTCGGGACCTTGACAAATTATTTTCCAAGGAATTTCTCTAGCCTTAATACCGGACAGGAGAGAAATGGATCAATGCTTGAGCAGGCATTTTCTGCATTATGGCATATTGCGGCTTTCACAATCTCTCCTCCTTATTTGATGGACTGGAGGGTGTACTGATGGAACAAGTCAACCCAATTCCCAACTCTGCAGAGTAGAAAGCATTTTTGATATGGAAGTCACTCCATTCAAATCCAGATTCCAAAGAAGATATCCAAATATTTGTGTCTCTTGCTCACATAATTGAAAATCAATCCGTGGATTCCCCCTCCTCTCCTCTTTGTTTGTCCACATTGGAGGAAATGTAGAGGCACAGTAGCCACTTATAAGGAGATTACTTCTGCCATATTTCAGACCAATAGGTTTAGGGCTGGGGTGGACACTTGGGAGCAAAAAAGTTTTTTTTAAAAAAAGAGATATGTGCATTTTTTTCACCCCTGCAGCAATCTGTGGGGGTCAACAATAATGTTCCCAGAAGGCTGCACATGGCCCATAAGGAGCAATTTGCCCACTTTTCTTTTAGGGGCTTTTATGATGTGTTTATTTTTTTGGTTTTGTGTGCATATGCACATTTAATGGAATTGGTGATCAATTTGATTTTTTTCACAGAACTTCAGACAAATTTGCAAGCAAATTCAACTCAGAGGCCCTGAACAATAAATCTAAAACTCCTGGAGAGCCAAAGGTTACACACCCTTCTTAATCAATGGTTCATATGAGCTTTAGTCAACTAATTAAGGGATTCAGTTTGTATAAGATTGAAAGGACGATTCTGAAACAAAAGGTATAATTTATGTTTGGTCAGCAGATTCCTGCACATGTTTGTCATAGTAAGCACGATCTCAAAAGACACAGAAGAAACAAGAGACACATCTCAAAATGCTCTGGATAACCTTGAGCTGTGTGTCTTGTTCTGTGGGTTTTATCAATTGTTTCCATTTCTGCTTCTTTTATTATCTTACAAGAGACATCCCCTCTCATGTGAGTTAATGCGGGTACAAGGTGTCTTTTATATAGGATTTGATGTTCATTTTTTATAAGTACGTGATCATTTATTGGACTCAATCTGAGTGTATTAACATATGAGCAAACATAGTTCCAAATGAGGGGTGGAATAAGCTTTGCCTTGTCTGGTGCCCTCTAGCAGTTGTTGTACTACAATTCCCATTGTACCCAGCTGCATGAATAGTGGTCTGGGATGATGTGGGACTGTAGCCCAAGAACATCTGGAATACCTCAGGTTCCCTACAATTTCAATATAGGAATCAACAGCCTTAGACCCACATCAGAGTCTAAGATGGTGTATTAAGCTAAGCGAGGCAACCCTTGCACTGAATGACAGCAATGCACAGCTCAACTGAGACAGCAAATGTGCAGCCCAATGCATAACCAAACATGCATGCACACTGTTCAGCCATTAGCAATGCGCGTCCTGTGGAATAACACCACACATGCAATTCTATTCCTGCAACTCTGAGCTTGATCTATTTGGATGAAAATGTCCAGCTGCTTCCACAGGGGAACTTACATAAGTGGAACACAAACAGAGTTCTGGTCACTTACCTTCAGGGCCTGCTTCTGAGTGGACACAGAGAGGATCACACCATAAGACCTCGCTGGTGCTTATAGGTCTACCATGCTCCGATTTTGACAGAGATTTTGCTCAGGGTATGCAGTGAGGAAAGAGCCAGTGCAGTGTAGTGGTCTAAGCATTGGACTGTGAACCTGGAGACCAGGGTTTGATTCCCTGCTCGGCCATGGAAAACCACTGGATGACCTTGGGCATGTCACGCACCCTCAGCCCCAGAAAACACAGTGACAGTTTTGCCTTACAGTTGCCATAAGTTGGAAACGACTTGAAGGCACACCACAACAACAATGCAATGATCCGGGTGTGTTTTTTTAAAAAAAAAGAAAAGCAGGGGCCCAGATACCTTGTACTTCATAGCACATGGTATTTATTAACCATTAATTGCCACACAAAAGATATGGGAAGATCAGATAGCTAGAGTCCCCCACCCCACCCCCTTAGAAACATACATGTGGACATATCTGCATTACGTAACCCTGCTCCCCATACACCATTCACACAGGTTCATATGCTCTCGCATGTTCACATGGATACCCTGTTTTCATAATTAGGGTCATAGATCATTTTTCAAACGTACACCTTGAAAGAAGAATAGGAAGAAGGGAGGGAAGAACCTGGGTTTGTAACTGGAGTATCAGCAAAATATCGAAGTTCTTCACCAGCTGCTTTGCTGATTTTATTACCTGTTATTACTTATTAGAATACCTATTTATCAATAAATAGTAACAATAAAATATTACATCCAAAGAACCCTGCAATGAGATTTTTTTTCCTTTACCTACACACAATCTTCCCACCCATCTCAGCACTTTTTTAAACACAAATTTGTTTAACGTCGCATTTAACATATGCAGATAATAGTCTTGTATTATTATTATATTTTTTTTACAGAGGAAAACAGAAAGAACAAAAATGATCATTTTACAACTTAGATTTTTCACCGCCGCCACCCCCCCCCCAACTTAGTTCCAGATATATTTGTTACTGACTCTGCTGGCCTGGGGGAAGCTTTCCTAGCAATGGGCCTATGGAGAGTTAGCATTGCTTTGGGGATCTGAAGTTTTAGAAGTTTTAGAAGAAGTGGTAGAGACAGATTAGTAGGTGGATGGAAACTAGAAATGAGCCTCAGTGCTTTGCTGCAGTTTGATACCTTTTCCACCAGGGTGGAAAACATTTCTTAGTGGAAACTGTTGTTTAAATTGCCATCACTTATTTTCATTCTCGGTTATCCTCGTTTGCCTATAACATGATCCCTACATGGCCACATAATTTATTTATGGAGGCCATCTCATGAGAATTAGTGACCTGTTCACCTTGACTGGATGGGATCCAATAATATAAAAAAGGAGGGAGGGCGAACAGGAAACAAGGGAAAAGATGGCATGAGGGAGAGCCATAAAATATTTATAAAATACAAGACTGAAATGGGCAGACTTCAGACATAATACCAGAATTCCATAATCTACCGGTAGGGTCAGATCAAAAAGACATCCACTTAGCATTAAAGCACAAGGTTCCACCAGGACCATGTTCTGCCTTGGACTTTGATAGCAGTACCAGAACTATACTGAGCTCACAATCCTTTCCTCAAGAAGTCCATTCCAGTCATCCCAAGCTTTCTGTATTTCAGCTGCCAAAGTTGGGGTGGTGAAAGTGACTTTGTTGTTATCATTGGTATACAAAGGGGAGTGCAAAAATCTTACTAATCCCCTGACAATCACCCATGGATGTACTCATAGAGTCCAATCTACCTCCTGCTGAACTATGGACATATCCACTTCATGACTTGGGAGCGGCCATGTGTCTTCATAGCCTTTGCTGAAGCAGAGGTCTCCCATGTATTGGGAGGAAAGGCATGTGGAAGAGCCTTAGAGATGAGTTGTGTACAAAAAGCAGTAACTATGGAAAAGGCAGGAAAAAAGTAGGGAAGCATTCAGAGTCTGTCCCATAATGACATTTTTGCTGCAAGCACATTGACCCTACAAACATGATACATTCATCTTGAAAGTCAGAAGGGAGAAGTCTCTCTCTCTCCTGCTCAGGTGGTGGTCAGTCACTGAAACCTGACCGTGAGAAATTCAGGGCAAATAAAAGGAAGGACAGTACACAGATAAACTGTGGAACTCACCACCACAAGAAGTAGTGGTGGCTGCCAACCAGGACAGGATGCTAAAATACAGGTCACAGGCAACCAGTTGTAGCTACAATGGCTAGCTGCATGTTCGTTCCAGTATCAGAGGCAGGATGTATGCCTGTTGCTGGGGAACATGAACAAGTGGTTGCTGTTGTGATGGTATGCTGTTGGTGACTTCCCATAGACAATGCATTGGCCATTGTGTGAACAGGATTCTGGGCTGGATACATGTTTGGTCTAATCCTGCAGAGAACTTGTTATCTTCAATGCCAAGTACACAGCACATTCCTAAGCACCATCACATCAACTGTGTGTCTAGGGCAACTGCTTCCACACAGCAGGACCATTTCAGTAGTGAAGAGAAGGCTTCTCTTCCTGAAAGGTCATTGCTGGCAAATGACTCAGTAAACATCGTTAAAATGGCTGCCAAGGAACAAGAAAATGGATAATAGAAGTCGGGGCTGGTCATGATTTGCACTATAGGCATTCACTGCTTGTGCAGTCATTCCCGCTTCCCAAAGATTCTCTGGGAATTGCCAAAAGCCCAAGGTTTCTAAGAGAAATTTTTCAATGCTTCGCTGATCTATCAATTCCCAGCATTGTTTGGAAGAAGGCATAACAGTTAAAAGCCGTAAGCAATCGTTGCATTATAGGCAGGTCCAAAGAAATTTCTTCCCAAATAGCATTAAGAATGCATTCTGAGTCTCCTAGTGTTTTTTTTTTTGTTTTGTTTTTTTAAAAATACCAACAAGGACATATGTGATAGAGGAACAGCTGGTGTCGATTAATTAAAATGGCAGTTCCAACAGAGGCAAAAACTATACGAGTATGATAAGAACTGATAATTCCAGGGGGAGCTACCTGCCTGTAACATCAGTATATTAAGAAGAAGGCCTTATGACAGTTGACTGTTGGACTTATTGTAGTTACAAGCTGGGCAGAGGATCATCACTTTTCCTATTTTACAGATGGTAGCCCTCTACTTGGAGGGTTCCTCTATTTTAAGGGTGGAGAACCTTTGATCCTGTCAGATATTTTGCACTATAGTTCCCCTCCTAGCATGGTCCATGGGAAATGACTTTGGGAGGTGTAGTCCAAAACATTTGGAGGGACACCTATTGGCTGCCTTTGCAAAAATCTGAAGAGCTGTCCAGTCCATACCTCATTTAAAGTTGAAGCACTCTAAGCAGAGAATGAAGAGGCCTCAAAGCTGTCCACCGACAGGTAGAACCTGTTAGCAGCTCCCTGGGTATGGGTGGCAGTTCATAGACTACATTTGTTCCTCACCAAATTAGGAATGGGCATCTTGGGGCTCTCTGATATTGTTGCACAGCAACTCCCCTCAAACCTAGATACAATAAGCAATGGTGAAATGAGCTGCAATTCAACAATGTCTAGAAGGGTGTGAGTTGCCCATCCCAGAAATGGAACATACTTGGGAAAGTTGTGGTCCTCCTGATCTATTTGGACTGAAACTTCCAGCATCCCTCACCACTGACTATGCTACCTAGGGCTGACGGGTTTTGCAGTCCAACAGCATCTAGAAAGCTACAGATCATCTATGGCTGGGTTAGAAATTGATGTGAATTCAGGTCTTCTATGGTTCAGACTATGCACTTTATAAATATGCAAACACCATCAAGAGCAGCCACTGAGAGAGCAGTGGAGAGTCCACATCCCATCCTTAGACCTTACCCCTGTCATGGCACCCTGAGGGTCTCTTTTTGCCTGCCTCCTCCAGTCACGGCAGCCACTCACATGGCATGGAAAGAACATTGTAGGCTGAGATTATACATCAAGGCCATGGAGTATAACTTTACACTCACAGAGTGATGTGAGTGTTGCACAATGGCACCTCAGTGGTGAATTTTAGTGTTTCATTAGTGAAGTGCAAGGCACAGCCTTGTGCAATGTATACACACATCCCTGCACATTCATGGGCAATGTGCCTCCATGCACACTGCACCATACGTACAACTCCACTTTTGCAAACCTGAACTGAATCTAGCTGTTCTACATCTGACAAAAATGCCCAACCACTTCCATAGGGGAAGAAATGCATGCGTAAGATGCCAACAGGATATCAGCCTGTAACGTTCTAGTATGGCTATTATAGAAGACAGGACACTACCTACATGGCTGTCATTTGAGGTGGCAGCCGTACCTTTGGCCTAACATCTAGCTTGGCCCAAAGAATCACATGAAGATGACTCTCTAGCCCAAAAAAGCCTGATGTCACAATAAACCTATGATCTTTTAAGGCACCATGAGGCTCTTTGGGATTGAAGAAAAAAGTATGAATGGGTGATGCCTTCAAAAACATCAGCATCCAGGGCCATCCCAATGCCTCTTGCTGCCTGAGAGGCAGAGCAAGACGGCACTCCTCCCCTTCCCTGTGTAAAAGCCAACGGGCCTGACAGCTGAATCTTTTCTTGACAGCTGGCCAGTTTAGGGGCCTGAGGGCAGGCGATGTGGTACCCAGCGTTCCCCTGCGACACCTTCCCACCACCTCTAGGCATCTTCTGCTGAAAGCTCCCAGATCCACTTTGCAAGCATCTTTAGTGAAAGAGAAGAGAAAGGGATCAAACGGAGGGCAGAGAGAGGCAAAAATGCAGAGGCTCTTTTGCTAAGAATGATTTTGTTCCGGTATTTTCCAGTATTTGGCATAACACAAAACAGCAAGGGCAACCAACAGAGTCAACTGAGCTAGAAGCACCTGTCAGAGGTAGGTACCAAATCATCTTGCCTGGGGAAGTAGCACAGTCCCTCCCCAGTAATGAAGCCTTACATACTTTTCAGCCTCAACCTTATCCTTTTCAAGTCTCTATTTCAAAAAAATGGGGGAGAGGGCAAACTGGTTCTTTCTGGGAGCCTCAAAAGAATATAGATATATAGATATAGATATATATTATTATTTATTATATAACAATGTCATTATCAACACCAAAAAAAGAAAAAGAAAGAAAGAAAGAAAAAAGAAAAAAAAAGTGGAAAGAAAAGAAAAAAGAAAGAAAGGGGGGGGGAGAAAAAAAAACCCACAACTTATTCTAGTGTTGTTGTTGTTTTCCCCAAGCACTCTCCTTGTGTTGAGAAAGGCAGCCCAATGCCTGTGTTTCATCTGAAAACAAAACTAAAACCCAGGGGTAGGAGGTCAGAAGGTGGTGGGAGCAGCAAGGCGAACGGTGTGTGCTGCTATGCCTGGGTGTGACCATAGTGGCAGGGTGTGTACATGCGTGTGTGCATGTGTGTGTGTTGGGGGAGGCATGGATCAGTTGCTCAATGGCCTTGAGAAACAAAAGCAGAGGAAATACAATACCATGGTCTGCCCCCTCCCCCGGAAGATAGGACACAATCCGTCTCTCGAGTGCTTTTTATATATGAACATTCAGTTACGCAAGTCCTGCAAAAACACTCCTTATTTCACTGTGACGTCAGCGCCGCCCCCACCCCTGTGTGTTGCTCTTTTCTCTCTCTCTCTCATGGCCTAGTTAGCTGTTCTCATTCCATTCTGGTACCATGCCCACCCCATGGACAGAATGGTACTGGTGAGGAGACAGGGTTCGGGGGACCCCATGGGAATAAAGGAACTCAGCCGGTTGTAAGCCACTGGGAGGCGACTGGATGCTTGTCTGAGGTCCACATTGCCGGACAATGGGTTGATGAGGAACGGCTGTTTGGTGCTGGAACATAGCGTGTGTGTCCCCCATCTGGGGCGAGGTATGGTTGGCAACGGTGGTGAGACGGGGCATCAGGGGGCCAGAGGTGAAATGGGCAGAAAAGTGTTGGTAGGGCAGCCGGTCCATGGGCTGCATGGCAGTCACTGTGCAACTACTGTAGGACGGCACAGGGGGCCAGGTGTTGCAACTGATGTCTTCCAAGCTAGGCACTGGCTCTGTGGGCGGGGCAGAGCTGGCATACATACAGGCTTGGCGTTGAGCAGACTCAGTCCTGTACGTGCTGGCATTTAGTCCCTGCTGCTGAGGGTAGCTGGAGCGATAGAATAGTCGTCTTCAGGAGGAGCGGTTTCCATGTAGGGCTTCTTGTAAGGATGCTCTGTCGTTGAACACTCCTCATCTGGCGAGAGACAAAAAGGGACAGTGGGTGGAATGTGCAACCAGCAAGGAAATCCAGGGAAGACCTACCAAGGTCAAGCTTCTCCCAAGGGTTCTATTCAGGGGTGGGAGATGGGTTAGTAAACTTCATCTTTTAGAAAAGATTCTTACAAGGCAGATGAAAAGATTTTTTTAAATTCAATTTTTAAAACACACGTATTAAAAATGGATTTTATATCTTTTATACCTTTGATACCTTTTCTGCTAGTACATGACCCAAGGAGGCTAACAGTATGAATTAGAACGGAATGCCCCTAAAAGCAATCAGCTATACCCTTGAAGAACACTTACAAAGTATACCAGTTTGTGAAAAAAAAATGTTAACAGTACCAAAAAAATCCACATTTAGCTCTGCATGCCATTTCCTCTAATGAGAACATGTTTGTACACAAGGTCCCTCATGTGCACACATTTGTATGCCAGTACTGAGCCAAGAATTGGTTCAAAAAACTTGAGACCAGGATGCAGTCTTAAGGAGAGCTGGGTTTCAATCTGCATATTTGTCTGGGAAGTCTGAAATAAGTTGCTTCTCTTAAAGGTGTGGGCCAAATGAATCTCCTGCTGATCCTTAGTGCAGACCCAGTGAATTAAATGTAAATCCAGGTGATCCTAAAGCAGGAGTGGACAACCTGCTGGGCTGCATTGGATCCTCTACAATCCACCGGCCACATGCTTGGCCTTTCATGCTGAAATTCAACAGCCGGTGCAGCGGGCCACAAAAACAGTTTGGATGAGGCCACATACAGCCTGTTGCCCACTCTTTCCCTAAGGAGTAGCGCCATATGCAACACATGGGGTTCATCCCCAAACCTCTTCTCTAAATGGCACCCCTGATGGGATGTCAACACAGAAAAGCATCCAGTTGCTAGAAGGGCAAGGGGAAATGGCCTGGTATTGGAGGCAAGTAGATCTCCTATTATATCGCTCTTTCCACAGAAGCTAGGCATGCTCTAGAAAAAAAAAATGCCCCAATCTAGCTTGAGGCCTCATAATGGTGACGATAACAGAAGTTGTCATAATATGAATAACAAGACAATATAAAGACAGGTGTTGTTTGCAAAGGGAAGGGAAGGCATTTAAATGAAATGGAAGGAGTTTTTAAAAAGAGAGAGAGAGAGACAAAGAACTGGCAAGCAGGGGAAGAAGCATGGTTCTTCTGTTTAAAGGCTCAGGGGGCTACTGACTGGCTGGTTGCCTGCATGCAACAGAACTGAAGGTAGTAGGTGAGAGGAATGACAGTTCAGTAGAGTAACTGAGATGCTGAAAGGTCTGGAAAGCCCAGTGAGGAATGATTTAGGGAGCTGAGTGTGCTTAGCTTGGAGAAGAGAAGATTGAGAGCTGATGTGATTGCCATCTTTAAATATCTGAAGGGATGTCATATAGAAGATGGAACCAGCTTGTTTCCTGCTGCTCCAGAGACTGGGATATGAACCAATGGATTCAAATTATGAGAAAAGAGATTATACCTAAACAACAGAAATAATGTCTTGATGGTAAGAGCTATTCAACAGGGAAATAGATTTCCTCAGAAGATGGTAGACTCTCCTTCTCTGAAGGTATTAAAATGGAGATTGGACGATCGTCTTTGGTAGTGCTTTAGTTGTACATTCCTACACAACCAGGGGTTGGACTAGATGGCTCTTTGGGTCCCTTCTAACTCAATGATTCTAAAAACCAAAGTAATACACATAAGCAACTGAAGAAGACTTATCTCACCCCAGTAAAGTCATTGAGTCCAGCTCTAAAACTGGGGTGGCCTTCCAGAAATGGCTGGAGAGCAACTCCCATCAGCCCTAGGCAGAGTTGCAAATGATGAAGGATGACTGGAGTTGCGGTTCCATTGTACCTGGAAGACCACAAGTTCTCTTCTCCGAAACAGCCTAGCCATACCACCACACATGATTAAGTATGAACAGCTTCTGTATGACTCCATGCATCCTTGGACAAGCCCTGCCCCTCCTTCTGTTTTCTTTCTAATGTGATGGACTCATTTTTGATTTTCGAAATGGCTGTTGAAAGTCACAGAAAGGGCAATTCATGCCCTAGGGATGCCCTGTCCTGGATTTATAGAACACACTGGAAGGATTCTGTCAGGATGTGGCCTCTCTCTGATTAAAGCATGTGGTGACTTTGATAAATGAGCTCTTCGCTGCCTTCAGCCTAGCTTGAGACATGATAGAGATAGTGAGGAGACAACACATACCACCGTCAATTCACAGGGACGGGCACGCAAGTGGCCCAGTTGGCAGGCCAGTAAGATAGTCTTCTGTCTTGTGACAATGCAAGGAAATTAGATAAAGCAGGCGAGGGGAAAGGAAAGGAGCTGAGGGAAGCCACACACTTAGCGGGAATCCCAAAAGTGGAAGGAAACTTTTGTTGTTGGTTCTTTTATCATTTTGCAATGTCAGAGCCAGATGATTAATGGCTCTTGTGTTACCAGGATACATCATATTCAAGGGTCTGGCCCAGTGTTTTAATGTGAAGGGCTGCTTTGGGATGTTCTGGGGAAGGGAAACCGCTAAGCGGAAAACTAAGTTTGGACAGCTCCATGAAGAACCTCGGAGGACCTCAAAAGGGGACTGATCAACTGCCAGAGCAGCCCACGACATTTTGCTGCCTGAGGCAATACAGGAAATGGCACACCCTCACTGCCCCAAATCATGGGGCAAAGGATCCAAAGCTAGCCCTGTGATTTTGGCCTATGAGGCAGAAAAAAAATCCCACCAGCACCTTTCCCCATTCCCTGCCAGTACAATAAAAATCCCAGCAAATAACAATGTACTGCCTTTTCATAAACCCTAAAATCTGGCTGCCTGAACTGGGCACCTCATTGTCTCTGGCGGTAGGACCTGGTCCTGTTTAGCGTGGCATAAACTTTTCTGGATTGTATTTCCAGAGGTGTTGAATGCTGACAGAACATTATTTGGTCTCAAATAGTCTAAATAAATATATAAAGGATCAACTGGAGGATGGGAGCGGCATTTGAGAAAACCACCACCAAGGAGATTAAGGTTTTGGAGGAAATGTTGCCTTTTCGAGGTTAACCTTAACTCTCTCTGGCTAAAACCTGAAAACCATAATGCATACAAAGCATCTCTACCAGTATGAATAGTCGCCAGAACGGAAGAGTAGAAGGGGCCAGCTCTAGGCTTCTAGTCAAGGTTCTGTCGGACAGTAACTGAGATGGAGCCTCTTGAGGGATGGAGCTGGAAGAGGACTGGGGTGGCGCTTGGTACAGGATCTCTAATCATAACCACAAGGTATACAGCTAAAAAGGGGCAAGGGAAAATTGTAGAGAGGAGCAGGAGTCTTGCCCCTTGACTTCTGGTGATCACCTTGAAAGAGAAGTAACATCCTGTGCCCTGTTTTGATTGGTTTGCTCTCATTCTACAAAATATGGGTCAGCAATGTGAGGCCTTCTTGGTGATCCTGGATCACAGCTCTCAGCATTCCTCATCATTGCCTAGTTTGGACACCCCTCCTGTGAGTTGCCATCCAACACCATTTAGATGGCTGCACTTTGTCCCCCTCTGATAAAGCTTGAACATCAGTCCTGCTCCCTGCTTGACGTTAAAGACCAAATATGAGTCAAGGTAGAAAAACTAAGAGTTTCTCATGGCTAGGACTGTTTTTGAGACATTTCACTGCTGAAGACAAAGACGTTGGAGCAAAAAGGTCTTTACTTGCCGGTCTACTGAATGATGAGTTGTACAGGGAAATCCAAAGGACTCAGTGGATCTATTTTAATTGAGGCTAAGAACAGGATTTAAGCTATTTGTTTTGGGGTTTTTTTAACTATTCATTCAAATCAAATTTTAAAATTGAAATGGGAAACTTTCAACCACTGCATTTCAAAACATGCACAAAACTACATTTTGACTGCCTTCTGATTTTGCCCGGTTGGGCAGCCCACTGGTTTAAAAAGCCTGTGTAGTCTCTTGAAATAGCTGTAAATTTCACCCTTCCAAATAACCTTGCATTAGCTATTTAAGTATTGGAATTAATCCTGAATCCTTTTTGGAGGCCTCCCAGCCTGATAAGCTATCTTTATCCCAGGCACCAGTTATCTTCTCAGTTTGTGGATTCAGCTTCTCTAGAACTATGTGACCACCTCTCTGGGTTTCATCTCTGCTGCTCTTTGTTAATGTGTCCTGAAATGGTTGGAATGGGTGGCTGATACAGCACCACATTTGCTGGAAAGCTGCCTGAAGAACAAATATTGTGCAGGGGAGAGAAGAACTGGGAACTAAAAGAGAGCTCATGGTAGAAAAGAAGCACTCTGTGGCCTTAGTTTTAGGTAGTCCAAACTAAACCAGAACCACATCAACTGGATTGATGTTGAATCATCTCTCAGCAATTGGTTCAATGGGTTTACTTTGGTTTAGACTAACCAAGAAGATTCTAGCCTGTGTGCCCCCACGTGAGGGAGTAGGACAGACATTCAATTTTTATTGAAACTATATATTCCCCTCTTTCTCTTGCAGAACTGAGACAAAATTTTCCAGAAGGCTCCTTGTCCCTCTCAGAAACGGGTTTAGATGTTTGTCTCCTTTTCTCCCCACACTTCTATGCCACCAACCTGTAACTCTAGAAAAGAAAGGCCACTTTGCAAAATATTCTCCAAATTTTCTCCAGCATTTTTCAGTAGGTGGCTGCCCTTTTCCTTCCATAATACCCTGGGGTATTGCTTGGTCTGATAGAAGAAACAACACGGCTGCCAAACTGTCAACTCCCTTCTGCTATTGTCACTTTTCCAGTACCAGCAAAGACAAAACAGACCTTAGGACAGGAGAGGGAATTGGGTAGCCTGCGGGCACTGTGTAGCCCCCAGAACACTTTTGTGGCCTCACAAGTTTTCCCCAGCCCCCTGCACATGTCTTATTACATTGAAAAAAAATGTGATTTTGTCATTTGTAACTACAGAAGATTTGGCAGTGATGGGAAGAGGTGGGGCTACAAGCACAGCCCAGAGGCCTAAATGCAGCCTACAGGCCAAGTGTTGCTGACCCCTGGACTCAAGTATGATTGATGTAGCAGGCAATCATGCATGTACCTGTAATCCCATTAAACACAATGGTACTGAAGAGACAAAGGGCCCTTCCACACTACAACACAGTTAGAGTGCTATGATTCCACTTCAGCTGCTATGGTTCCATCCTATGGAATCCTGGGGTTTGAGTTTGAGCCACTAGAGCAATGGCAACTTGAAGGTACACACACATATACAGTCCAGACAAACAGCATTTCCTAGTTCTGGGCCAAAGCCCCACACATGTTCCCCACTTCATTCACATAGTCTATTCACATACCCTCCAATATTTTATAGATGAAAACCAGACACAGTTAGCCAAGCAACATTATTCCCAGATTTATACAAATATATATAAATCAGAAAATGCATACTTTATACACATCCATATTCTCCTTTCTGGCAATGTAAGCTTACAACTGCTTTCATCCATGTGTTTGTGGTAGTAGGGAGTCTTGACAACCAAAGGAAACACCGAAGCTTTGTTTTTACCCCAAGCCAGAACCTGAACACATTGGAGTTAAGCCTCATACATCAATGTTCATATAGGAATTCATCTGTTAAAATTAACAGTTTCAGTAACATGATAGGAATCCTGTTCCTTATTTCACCTGGCACCTCTACGTTGCAATCGTGGCCTGGTTGTGCAAAAGAGAGGATTTCAGCACTGTTGCTTGTAACCTGGATGTGTGACCAGATGAAATTCCCTCTTCCACCCAACCACAACATGTACAGGAGTCCTCTCCGGTTTTCAACCTTCTAACCCCATTAACAATTGCAATGACCACTTGCCCAATTGATGGATTAAGATGGTGTCTGAATTATAAAGGATTTATTTTCAAGCTCTTCCCAAACTGCTGCCAAAGAAGGAGCTGAGCCCCAAGTGCTCACCTTTTCTCTTGGTGCAGTGGTAAATCTGGCCGTGCTCCTGGGAGACAGGGTACGGGTTGGCTGGGGGTAGCAGGTCCTGGGAGGTGCTGGACACCCCATTCTCACACTGGAACTGAGATCCCAGGTTTGAAGAGGTCGACAGAGCCCGGGCCTCACTGCTGAAAGGGCTGTGGTTGGAGGCTACTTTCTGCCTGACTGTACTCCTGGGAACCACGGGATACTCTTTGCTGGAAACATAGGCCAAAAAAGAAGGGGGCATATTAATGCCAGGCCAACCATTTGTTTTGAACTACCACCACCATTATCACCCCGCCTAGCAACTCAGCCAGTTTGTGGGCAGCAACATCGTATTTCACAACAAAGATCAGTCTTCTCTCTTAGCAAGTAGGGTGGGCAACAACATGTTGCATTGTGGTGTGTACCTCCTCAGCCGACCATGCTCTCCTTCTACAATACTCCATTCCACATCTCCTCCCATCCAGTATTCCATTCTCCCCATCCCACATTCAATCAGCATTCTACGGCCTAAAGCCAACTGTCAATTCCAACGTAAGAGACCCACTGAATCATGGTATGTCAAAAGTTCATCTGATTTGATGGGTCTACTCTAGTTGGAATGCTAACTGGCATCATGCCTGTGACTACTGAGCATAGCTCAGCCCTCTATGGGTTCTTTGGGGATCCCCTGTGAGTTTGTCCCCCTCTCAAAAATGTTTTCATACTTTTGGATATCTTGGCGGGGGGTGGGGGAATCCCCTGAACCTGCTGACACCTTTTTACACACTGATCGTGCCATGCTGGGCAAGGAAGGACCAGTGCTCACATACAAACACTGGGAATCCTCTCCATTCATGCACAAAAGGCAGATATTGGCATATGCCATTTGAAAAAAAATCAATTACAAGTATAAATTAATGTCTGTGATGTGTATTTCACCTTTCTCATGATATGGGGACCAATGCAGCCTATATCATAAGTGAAAACATATATAGCTAAATGCAGCTGAAACAATTTATCATGCAGTGTTTCTAAATTAATAAATAAATGGGCAATCATATTTAAAAACACCAAGTCTTCAGTATAAGGCTGCCATATAAGTTAAAACAAGATTGTTGAGAGAGTGTGACTTGCCCAAGGTCACTGAGTGGATTTCCATGGAGTGGGGATTCAAACTCTGGTCTCCAGAGCTGTAGGCCAATGCTCAAAACACTAGGCCACACCGGCCCTCTAAAACAAAATACAGCTAACAAAATTTATAGTATCAATGTTAAAAGAAACCAAATTAAATAAACAATCCTACTAAAAATGCTAACTTAAAATATCTGAAAAGCATTAAAACATAATAATTGTATTTATTTATGTCCAGATTTATATCCAGTACGCCTCCTTTTAATCAATTATTCGATCAAACAACATTCATCCGATTAATCAGCTACATTTCCTTTCATTAGAGGGCTCTTCTGTTGTTGTCTTACTCTAAGCCGAGACAAAGACCCTTGGCAAAATGTACAAACACCTTAGAGTACTGGGGAATAATGTGAGGCTATCCGCCTCCACATACACACTATTTGTCAAAAGTCATGAAAATGATGGATAATTTCACTTTGGGTCGGATCTAAGGCTGGGATCCTCTTCTGTTTTTGGTGGACAGGAACACTTCACCAGAGGAATTAGGATTTGAAGACTGCT
The DNA here is from genome assembly GCA_948474755.1 of Ctenosaura bakeri. Taxonomy (NCBI): domain Eukaryota; kingdom Metazoa; phylum Chordata; class Lepidosauria; order Squamata; family Iguanidae; genus Ctenosaura; species Ctenosaura bakeri. The sequence goes on along the minus strand of CAOLHI010000066.1, from coordinate 292,087 downwards.
GAGGAGATAGAGACTGCCTTCTAGGGAAAGTGGATGAGAGAGTACTGGTGGGAGGAAAGGCTTTTGTAATGTGGTGAAGACTTAGATTGTATTAAGGTTGCAAAAGTCTGCAGCTACCAGTACTTATGCATCAAAGAGTGGTAAAGAGTGGGAGGCAACTGGTCACTTCCTTGTTGGAGGTACAGTGTTTTATATCAGGCTTCAAGGAGCTGTCTAAGGTGCTGAACATTATCCTCCAACTCCACCTTGGAGAGCTCCTTTTAAGTGCAGAATAAAACCAAGAGCGGACTTACTGCATCCTTGAATTTGGAAGCCTCTGGCCAGCCCAGTAAAAGTAATCATTATTAATCATACCCATATCCATTTCCCGGTCACTGGCACTAGAGTTCTAGTGAAGTAGAGCCCAAGAAATTAGAAAAACAACTCTGGTTTGATTGTTGGGAGAGCCAGTGTCACTCTGAGGGCCTTTCTGCACCCAAGGCCCGCATTCTGTGGAATTTCTACGCAGCTCAGCACAGAACAGAGGGTTCCCCATAGAAAGGAAGTTATGGGTAAAGACATGTGGGGAAACAGCATGAAGAAGGAACAAATAGATTGTGCTCATGGCAGATTGCATACAATTAGTCCATAAGAAGAAAGGCGGGAGGGGAGAGGTCTATCATACGGTTTCCAGCTGTGCTGACATTCCCGAGAATGGCTATCATCTCACAAAACATCCCTGGAAAAAAAGGAAGATGCTCGGGACCTATAAATATATACGCAAGAAGAGATAGAGCATTTATAGCAATTAGAAACAGGTGGTCTCTTGTGTCTGAAAGAAAGCTGACACAGATCCTGCTCAGGGCCACTGGCATCGCTTACATGTCATGTGCACCAGAGGTCCATTGTTACATTTTATGTCAGGAACAAGTTGGAGTCAGAGCAGGCCACCTGTTCATATTATTACTATGATTATTATGATTATTATGATTATTTTATGATTTCTACAAACTGTCCATGCTGTAGGAGGTTTCCCTGTTAAACACTGAGCAGTTTGCATTGTTTTATTTAGTTGCTTAGAGATATTTATTGATGACTTTAATCAGAAGATACTGAGCAACGTGCAACAACTATCAAACAAATGGAGAAATCAGTACCCAAGGTTAAAATGCAATGGGTCACGATCCCACAGAAAGTTTGTGAACTGTAGACCTCTGCCTGGGAAACTAGTTATTAATTGTGCTATGCCATCCTTGGGTTGTACAACTGAACCATGATCACCAATGTGCCACTGAAGAGACAACCAAATGCACATGCAGACCCATGTACAGTGCTCAGGAATGCAATGTATCATTAATTTTCTTCTCAAAGGAAGCAGCAAGTACTATTGACAATTTTCCCCCTGCTGTGAGAAAGTCTCCAAAAACCACTGTGCAGTATGTATGCAGAGAAAAAAAGTTTTCTAAGAAGAAAAACTGGTTTCCTTTACATGAAACGCATTTTCTCTGTAGAAAACATTTTTGAGACAAAAATTCTTAAGTATTTTTCCATGCAAAATAATTTCTGTGTTAACATTTCAAGACATGGGAATATTGGGAGAAAACTGGCCAAGATTCTTGCTGATCTACTAGGCTTTCTGTTGGAAGCCCTGCTTTGTTTTGTTTTGTTTTTTAAAAAACTATGAACACATAATAAGAAATACTCTTATTTCTTTGAAGAAGGCTTGTAATAAAATAGTGTAAATTCAATTAAAACCTACAATGAATAAAAGGATTTTAAAAAATTAAACCCAACTTTAAAACACACCAGTAAAAGAATGTGGCACCCATGAAGTCAAAAGCCTGTTCTAGAGCAAGCAAGACAAATTGCCAAAGGCCACACAGAATAGAAAGGACTTGGATTTGATTGTGGAAAGCCATCAGGGAATGACTCTGCCTAGTCTCCTTTGGAGGATATTCCAGGGCCTGGAAGAAGCCACCAACAAAGCTCTCATGTACATGCTAAAAAGTCATACTTACCTCCAGGTCAAAGAGTTTTGCAGAACTGTGTGAAAATCTAAACTGGGTGCCAGCCACACCATGAGAGAGATGAGTATCTCAAATAAACTGTGAAAAAATCAACAAACTCCATCATGGGAAGGAAAAACTTGCCATGCTAGGAAGAGTTGAACCCAAGTGGCTACTTCTGTTGTCATCACAAGTGTTTGCGGCTATGTTGTCCCCAAGGCAAGGAAAATGGTGAAGCCAGCTTCCAGTCAAAGACACCCAGTCTTGGTTGGGCTTCAAAGCCTGCCAGAATGTGCTTCAAAGCCTGCCAAGTATAGCAAGCTCAGAAAATAGAATCAATTTCCCTCTTTAAGAGTTTCCACTGCTGTTCCCAGAAGAGAGTCAAAACAGAATGAAATCAGAGTGCCCTCATGGTCATGTGGGTGTGTGGGTGGGCTGGGACATTTTGCTGCCTGAAGTGTGGAACAAGATGGTGCTCCTTCCCCATTTCCGTGTACAAAAGCTGACTGAGCATGCAGTCTGACGCCAGTAGGGATAGAAAGAATGTTAAGGAAAAAAAAATTGTGTTAACAAACTCTGATGAGAAAAATCCTGGACTGACGACACTTCTTCTGTGCAAAATTTGCATGTGGTTGTTTTCCACAGAAAACAGCATTTTTCTGCACAGGAAACAGCATTTCCTGCACAGAAAAGTACGTTTCGATGCAAAAATATGATTTCCTGTGCTGGGAATGCTGTTTCCTGCAGAGAAAACATTTGCTGTGGGAAAGAACTGCATGCAAATTTTGTGCAGTGTAAGTCCCAAATTGCAAACAGGCTTTGACAAGTGTATGGTTTTGAAGACTTTCTCGCAGTAGAAAGAAACTTTCTAACATTATTCATTGCTTCCTTTGAAAACAAAAACAGTAAAGAATTGCATCCTTAGTTTCTAGGCCCTTGGGACGGGTGTTAGGACAAGGCCTTTCACCACAACCAAAGGCAAGAGACTATCTTAGGGAAGGCAGTGCTCTCCACAGGATGCCTAGCTCTGTTTTTCAACACTTTGCTGCCGTAGCCCAGCATCTGGTGCCTGAGGCAGCCACATAATTCTTTCTAATGGGAAAGCTAGCCCTGGTGTGTGTCGGGAGGGGGGACGCTTTTACACTACACAGTTACAGTGCAACTATTCCATTCTAACCACAATGGCTGCATCCTTTCGAATTCTGGGATTTACAGTTTAAGGAGAGGTATCTAGAATTCTCAGACAAAGAGCGCTAGAACCTCAACAAACTGCAAATTCCAGGATTCCATAGGATGCAGCCATGGCACATGAGGAAGGGCCATAGGTAACTGTGACAGACAGACAGACAAACATTAGCATCAGACCTCTGTGAAAAGCAATACCAACTCTGTGCTCGGAAAACCTGTATTATCCCATTGCCCATAAATGTTGAAGCCATAAATGTATAGCTAACTACAATGGCTGGAAAGTAGTGGTGGATAACTCAGTCTAGATTCTTTCAGTTAATGAACAGTGGTGGGGACATCACTTTCAAATGTGCTTGTCAACAACTCCATTCCATCTTATTTTCATTTTAATTTATGATTGTTTTAAAAAAATGCCCACATGATCACTTGTATAAGTGCTTTTTTTAAAAAAAAAAGTTTTGTCTTATAAGACAAGCTTATTGTTCCCCAAAAGTCACATTTCTAAATGGACTCTGATACATTTTTTGTGTCAAATCAAGAACTGTGATCAAACATGTGGGAAATATAAAAGACTATAGATGATCAAGTTCTGATCCACCTCTCAGCCTAAAATGTGCAAAAAGGATTAGATGCCCCTAACAGAATTGAAATGAGATAACAGTTATTTCACACAATAGTCTTTCTGCCTCTGAGTGTGCATTCCATGAGTAAACAGAATGACCATCAAGGCTTCCAGAGGTTTCAGTATCAGGGGGGCAGTGACTGACTGTGGGTTTTATCCCAGACTATAAAGGGGCTATCCAAGGTGCTGATCCTATTTGGGTAGTAAGAGTTCAGCACTTTGGAGAGCTCAGTTAAGGAATCCCCAGCATGGCAGCTAACAGTTGCCTCACTGCACCTTTTAGGCTGAGATGTGGATCAGAAGATGTGGATATCGAGCAGTTTATGGCTAACTCTTATTGAAGCTGGCTAGTAAACAGAATCAGTATTTCTAGAGATGTGTAGGTCCATCAATTCCTTCTACCCACCCACTCCCCACACACAGAGAGTACTGGAAGCAAATCTTACATGAGACAAACATCAACAGTCAGTAATAAGAATGCTGCTCTGGTTAGGCTGTCTAGCTTGAAAGTCAAATTTAAAGTCCACAATCCTGTGAATGTTCCACCATGGGAAGGGGAAAGAAAGAAAATCTAATTGAAATACCACTGCAGAGATGAAGTGCATCTGTTCATAGCACAAGCACAAAGCAATCAGTACTGCAAAAAAAGCTTTTGCTGTATAGCCAATTTCATGGAGTTCAACTCGGGAGAGAAAAAGGTATCCCTATATATGTACAAGGAGGTGAATAAGTTTCAGAAGCAGCTCAACCACACAAATTGGGATGGATTCCAAAACTAAGGGTAGGAAAATAAGGCCATGACCAGTGAAAGCCCACAACTGTCTTCATCTTTATGAGAATATCTATAAAAATATTACCTTTGCATCCTTGACATTCTGTGCAGCTCCATGTCATCACTGCCTCTAAATCCTTTTGCAAAAGGGTTGTTTTCAATCTTGAGCTGGGTGATCTGAAAAGAGAAATCAGAAAAACACAATCAGAATTTTATTCTAACTGGGAGCCACAAAACAATGAGGCTAAAGAAAGCTGCTGAGACAGAGAGAGAGAGAGGGAGGGAGAGGGAGAGGGAGGGGGGAGAGAGAGAGAGATCCAAAATTCCAGCCATGTATGGCAGTACCATATGTAGCAGTGCAAGTTGATGTCCTCCTTCTACTAGATAGAGGCAGTACTGGAACTGATGCTACCTCAGTAGTCAAGCCAGAGCCTGGATAAGTAACTTTTGAACCTCTGAACATTGTTAGAATGCCATTCCATACCCACTTATTTGGGTTAGGCATAAATTGTGTTGAATGTCATGGGACCTGTTTCTGAGTAGCTGTGCAAAGGATTGCATCATGATGCTGCAATCCTATATATGCTTACTTGGCCCAGTGTATTCAGCTGGGATTACTCCTGAATAGACAAGCAAAGGATTTCATTCTCAGACTCTTGGCTATTTTGGTGTCAGAGATAGAGAAGACAACACAGCAAGTCCAGTGGGGTGTAGTGGATGGAGCGGCAGGCTGAAACTTGAGAGATACAAGTTCAAGTTTCCACTGAGCCTTAAAACTGACTGGTGATCATGTGCCAATGACTTTCAGATTGATCTATCTCACAGGGTTGCTGTTAAGAATAAAAGATGGAGCATGGAGAGCCAGGTAGGTAGTCTTGAGCTCAGTGAAAGAAAGAGAGGACATGAATGTAACTAAGAGCTAAGAAAGAAATATTAACATGTCAAGTGAAAATTTCACACTCAATTGCCCTGGTCCTAGGCCACCACTCTAAATACTACACCGCATTGTTTCTGCAGTACGATAAATACAGTTTTTCCTCACTTTCCTGGTTGTCTCAAATTGCATCAGTACTCCAGATCTATCCACTGATAGGTGAAAAGCCAAACAACAACCTTGAGATCCTTACACCTCATGGTCAATTGCTGAGAAATAATTTTAAGTCCATTTCAAACAATTGACAATTTGCCAGCAGCATCCAGTCACTTTCCAGCTCAGCGGAGTGGTGAATCCACTCTGGGCTTCAGTCCAAACCTTAAAGGAATGATCCATTTTGCTGAACCTATTGTGGAGATGGGGCTCACCACTTTGGAGAGCTCCTTTAAAATTCAGATTGAAACCTGGAGTGGATTCATGACTCCACTGACACTGAATCCACAAGTTGCCACTGCCCACATCAGAAGAAAAGAAAAAGAGGGAAGCAACCATTATTGTCCCATTTCTATCTTCTGTTCCAGCTTTGATCTCTCTCATCTGCACAGCACCACAGTGCCACATTTCCCTCTTCTGGCTAGCGCTCTCAGAATTGGCACTCTCCAGTCAAAAGGAAGGTTTCTCCCAGCCAACCCTCCTTGGTTCACCTTGTGATTCTGGTAGGAAGTCACCGCGATAAAAGCTGTCTCCGAAAAAACATGGGTGCAAAAGGCTGTGTTTTTGGAGCCGAACCCATTGTTCTCATCTGCCTTGACGATGTGGAGTCTGGGCTGGTATTTGTGCATAGAGTTGAGGATGATCTGCAAGGGAAGAGGGAAGGGGTGGGCAGGGAGAGGTGTCAGGCAGAGTATGGCAAGCGTGTCTTCCCCCCTTCAGGGAAAAAGAGCAGTGGCCCCTCCAGCTTTGAGAGATCCCTTCCACCTTTGTAAAACAAACCACCTCCTGAAGAAGTGAGGCACAGATATTGATCTGTGCTTTAGCCCATTTCCGCCCTACGCTGCTGTAGTGCTACTGTTCCACTTTCAACCTCCTGTGGAATCCTGGGGCTTGTCGTTAAGGGAGGGGCATTTAGAATTCTCAGCCAGGGAGCTCTTGGGCCTCAGCAAGCTACTGAGGGTGGTTCCATGAAGGCATTTTGACAGTCCATTTGGAATTCCTCTCAGAGCACCTCTCACTACTGGAACCACATTGCTATTGTTGTTGTTACTGTTGTGGTTGTAATTAAACTGGAATCAGGCAGCTCCTTTCCTCTGTTTGCCTTTCCCACCATGATGGGAAACCGCCTCATAATATTTCCTTAGATTGATCTTTGCGCCAGAAGGAGGAGGAGGCGGTGGCAGAGGTGGCCATAAGAGGGACCAAAATAAAGACAGCGCCTGACCCCAAGAACGCAAAGAAGAAGACAATTGGAACCCAGGGAGGGAGCCCTGGGACCAATTAATGCTCTGGGGCGCCTGACCCCATCTCGTCTCCCATCCCATTCCCCCTGCCCCTCAACGCGCCCCATTGTCAACTCGGAAAGGAATGCCAGGAGCGGGGAGGGCTCCTGCGAGGTGGCCAACACTCGCCCGCCTCCTTGAGCCAGAAGAGGGAAAAGCTCCCCAGTCGACCCTGCTGTCTCCAAGCGCCGGCGCGCCCTAGAGACTCATCTCCCCCCTCCTTCGTGTGGGGCGGAGGGGAGAGGGAGAGGGAGAGGGAGGGGGGGCGCCCCGTCCGTCCGTCCCTCCGTCCGTCCCGTCTCTCCTGACAATGATTGCCGTCGAACGTGGCGACAGGGAGACGCAGGCCGCCCCGCCGGGCCCGCGCCAGCCAGGGGCCCCGGACGTCAGCTCTGCTGGCCAGGCCCTCTCATCCCGGCGGTTTAGCCAAATTGCTCTGACATCTCGGAGAGCCTCAGACATCAACGGGGAACGATCTAATGGTTTCTAATTTCATTAGAGCCCTTCTAATTGAGGGGAGGGCCGCGCGCCGCCCGGGCGCTTCCTCCCTTTCCCATTGTTGGGGAGCGCGGCAGCCCCCCGGCCGGGGAGAGACGGTTGGACCCAGGCGGGGAGGGAGGGGGGGCGTCTCGAAGCGCCCCTTGCCCTCAGCCCCCGGCTCCTCGCTCCTCCCCACCTTCAGGACGCCGGGCCGGGGCCATTTATGCATGCATTCATTCATTCATGTATTCATGCATCCCTCTGCAAGCCCTTTGCGCGCAGGACGGGGCAGTCGAAATCCCAGGTCGGAGGCTGGCTTCTGGACTCGTTGCTGTTGTGCGCCTTCGAGGCCTTTCCGACTTCGGGCGACCCCAAGGAGAACTGCCTATCACGGGGTTTCCCTGGGGGCTGAGAGTGTGTGATGCGCCCAAGGTCACCCAGTGGGTTTCCACGGCCGAGCGGGGAAGGGAAGTCTCCAAGGTCCCTAGTCCAATGCTCTAACCGTGACACCACACTGGCTCTGGACTACAACTCCTCAAATCCACAAGCCAGTCAAAACTCCTCCTTCACCCAAGCCAGTAGGAACTCCAGCTGGGATGTCGGCTTTTGGGACAACAGCTCCCAGAATTCCCAAGCCTCTCAAAATCCCTCTCCACACAGGGCAATAGAAATCCCAGTCAGTTTTTTTTTTTTTAACTGCAACTCCCAGAAACCCCCACCCAGTCAAAACTCCCTCTTCTCACAAGAAGGTAGAAATCCCAATGGGGATTTCGTCTTTTTGGATTACAGTTCCCAGAAATTCCCAGCTGGTCAAATCGCCTTCCATGAAGGACAGTAGAAATTTCAGCTTGGATGTTGTCTCCATGCTGCAGAAGAACCACTGGTTCTCATCACCTCAGAGGGAATGTTTTAGCCTTACTAATTCATCCAACAGACAAGTAGATTACAAGGTAGGCATCTGAGTCCTCTGTCAGATGAAGAGTTAGGAACAAAGTCCCTGAGTGTCACCTCCCTTGCCATGTGCATTCTTAAAAAACAGTTAAGATAAAATTTGTCACAACAAAACTCTTGCTTTTTGCCATCAGCCAAGATATCAAAGGACCTTTGAATGGGCAGGGATTGTCCTTCCTCTATTGCCAGGCTTTTCATGGCTTTTCATCCTATGGTGCTTTAATATCAACATTATTTTGATTGTATCAAAACACAATTAGATCTTCTGTGTGGCCATTTTAGGTCTCAAAAGTCTAGGTATAAAGCAAATAGTGGTATGTTGAATCTATTTCAGCCTGAACTTTAAAGGAGCCATGCAAGGTAGAGAAATCTGCTTTCCATATGGCCCCAGCACCTTGGAGAGCTCTATTAAAGTTCAGACTAAAACCCAGAGTAGATTTGCCACTCCACTGGCCTAAGAGCCACCAGCTGCCCCCACAATCACATAAGCAAGCAAACAAACAATACAGGTTATGCTGTTCAGAAAAAACTACCATGTGTTCTGTGAGTGAGTGCAAATCCATTGCAGAAAGGGATTTCCTAAGCAAACAACTCAAAGATCACTCATGCTCATTTTGCTGCATGCCACAAGAGAAAACAAGGATAGAGGAAAACCTAGCCAGCTCCTGGTTCTTTCCAGTATTCTGATAGGACAGTCAAATGCCCCAAGCATGCAGTCTCCGCCTTTAAAAAATAAAACCTCTTGGAAACCCACTGGGTACCCTTGGGGAAATCTCACTCTCTCAGCCTCAGTGGAAGCCAAGGAACCTCCTTGGGATAAATCTTGTGAACAAAATCCCATTGGAGGGTCACAATAAGTTGGAGCCAACTTCAAGTTTGCCTTTGCCTTCCTCTGAGGCTGAGAGAATGGGACTTGCCAAAGGTCATCCAGTGGGTTTCCTAGGTGAGTCTCCTGTAGTCCTAGCCCAAAACTCAATATTAAGAAAAAAAAAGAAAAAGAAAAAAGTGGAACTGAATTAATTTAAAAGAGTTAGCTGGTTGAATCCACTTTTTAGTCCCAATGAGAGTAGACCAGTTAAATCCATGGAACTTACACGAGGGTTACCTTACCAAGCTCCTTTTGATTTGATAGGTCTACTTTAGTTACCACTGACAATTGTATTTACACCTCTGTTTCAACTGAGACCAGGCAAGGAGAGGAGGGGAAGACCAAACTATCACATCTGTTAAGTGAGTTTTATTTGGAAAGACTGTTATTCTTACTGGCTGGAGAACTCTATTGATATTAATCATCTGCCGTCTGCTAGACTTGGCAGCTACTAACACCTTTTAATCTCTATGGAAAAGTTCCCTGGTGGAGAAAGGAGAAGGTTTTTTAGAAAGCAGTTCAGTTGGAGGGCCAAGGAAATGGATTTCCTCGAATAGTGATGCCTGATGAGCTTTTCCTCAGAGTAAATACTGGGAGGCAACAAGCACACACCGCAGCTCCTAGTGTATGTGCATACACCTTGAATTTGTCTGCCAACTTACAGAAACCCCATGAATTCCATAGGTTTTCTTAGGCAAGGAATACTGATAGGTGGTTTTGCCAGTTCCTTCCTCTGAAATAGAGCCTACCACAACTGGTATTCACTGGCACTTTCCCATCCAAGTACTAACCAGGGCTACCCCTGCTTAGCTACCAAGATCAGACGGGATCTGGTGCCTTTAGGGTATTTATGCCCCACTAAGCTCCCTTAGAATCCAAAGGTCTAAGGAACCACCCAGCCAAACTGGCTGTATTTTAGATTTTAAGAAGACAACCAACTGGATGTTTCAGTTAAAGTCCAGAAATGAAGGGTCTGTGGTCCTCCAGATGAACTGAGTGCTTAGAATGAACTGAGTGAAATTTGCTCCTGGATAAGTTTGAGGGCAGGATAGGATTGTAGTTTCAGGGTTCCCCTGTGCTCCCTGTGGAACCTCACCAATGATGGTGGCACTGTCTGTGGGCATGAGTTGCCCTTTGGGGTTCAAAAGAAATTGGGAGCAAAGCTGCCCTTGCCCACCTCTGCCTTCTAAGAACTAGTCTGAAACCTTTTTATTCACTTGAGCCTTTGAAGCCTTGTCGCTCTGCCAGGTTTCTATGGCTTGCTGCTAATTGTGTGTGTGTTTTAATCTGGCGATTATATTTTTATGAGGATTTGTTCACCACCTTGGAAATATAGCTAAGGGAAGGCACTGGGGGGAGAGGGGGAGGGCTTGGTTCTTGGGCTCCTTCTGGGTGAGGTAAGGCTCAGAGGAAGCTCTGCCTGCCATCCTGGCATTTGTAAGCCGTGTTTCCGTCAGTCTCCAGCCAGGCAGCAAGATTAATTCCAATTGTAACCTGTACTGGGCTGTGCTTCAATCTAGGTTACCAGATCATTTAGCACGTTGTACAAGTCCTGTTTACAAGGCACTGCTGTCTTCCATTTCCATCTCACGTCTCCCTTCCACGTGGCCACAAGCGCCACTTAGAGAGCAGGAACTCAATTACAGCCAACTGTTGACAGGGTATGACAGCCACCAACACTCATCAAACGCACACTTCCATCAAATTAAGACCAACTTGAGTCACCATCCCGCACCCTCTTGGCCTAGCTCCCCCTCCCCCAAGTTAAGCTGTCAACCTCAGCTGAATCAAAGCTCTGGGCCAAGGAAGCCTGGTGATCAATGATCTAGTCCGTGGACCTTTCAGCCTAGTGGAAGTCTGTTTCATTTTACAGCAAAACTGGGAGCAAAGGCAGGCAGGCAGGCTGCAATGGCGCTGTCAGGGCAGGACTTTAGGGCAGGAGGCCAGGGCCTTGGTTGGTAAGAGGCCTCCCAAACACAGAAGAGGGAGTTGGATATATTTGGAAGGAAGTAAAGTACAACTCATTACACTCTAAAGCCATGGATAAGATACCACGAAGGCCCAGTCAAGAATTTTCATATTGCAGCACTAATGCAACATGAGTCAGAACTCAGGCACAGAATTGGAAGGGACCACAAGGGACATCTAGTTCAACCTCCACCCAAGCAGGAAAACATAACTCAAGCACTCCTGGATAGGTCTGGGATATGTACCTAGTGTAGGTTGGACTTAAGATTGCCATAAGTCTGAAATGACGTGAAGGTACACAACAACAAAGCATATAACAGAGCTTAGAAATAATTATGTTTTGGACTACAGCTCCCAGAATCACATGAACAGCCATGCTGACTGGGGGATCCGAGAACTGTAGTTCAAAAGCGATTTTTCCAAGCGTGGGAGATCATTATAGACTCTGAATTGCCTTAATCCACTCATCATTCCTTCATTTATTTCAAAATGTAGGCATTCTGCATTCCCCCACCCATCCACATCTCTTGATGCTGCTGAGGGAGCTGCTGGATTTCTACCCCAAAGTCCAGCCCCTCTAGCATTATATGAGATTTCTTCTCTCACATAGTAGTGGATGGTGGCTCCCATATCAATCTACACCTGGTTTTAGTCCAAACTTTAAAGAAACTGTCCAAAATGTAAAACTTAGTCGCAAGGGATAGGGTTCAGCACCTTGGAGAATTCCTTTAAGAGTTGATTCACCACACTTCACTAACATGGAAGCCATCAGCCATTATGGCTCACACACATTGGGAGAGAAAACAATACCCAGAGAGATGGTCCAGAGAGGAAGAATAAGCCAAGCGCATCCAAAGAGCCTGAGAGTCTTAAGTGATCTATGGACCACACATTCTTCAGTATAGCTATAGGTCATAATACAGCACAAACTGACAACAATGGTTTCTAACTCATTATTCGGGTGTTATGTCATGGTCCCAGATGTTCAATTCAGGGGTGACTATCATGAAGCCCCCCAGGTGTTGTTGGACTACAACTTTCAACATCCCTATCCTTTGGCTATGCTGGCTGGGGCTGATGGGATTTGTAGTCCAACAACTTCTAAAGGGCCACATGATTCCCATCCCTAAAACGCTGGAGGGAAAACATGCCTAGAAATCCTTGTTCCAACTCCCTGTCTCTAAATTCTTCTCTCTAAGTTGTTGCACAAGTTCAGAGTCTGGCTGTGATGACTCAATGGTTAGCTACTCTGAACATGCTCAGAGCCATCACTGAATGTTTCATATGTTAAAGGATTGAGGTCTGGCCCTGGCACAAAAGTGCTGGGATTAAACCCTCATGAAGCATGGATCCCATCAAGTCCTGACTAAAAGGGAGGTGTTTTCCCAAAGAGAGTGCCAATGTCACTCTGTACCAGTCAAGATGAAATTGAATCAACCCAGTACTTACATGGCCAAATGGGTCGAGATGATTGTTTGTCAGCTTGAGTTTTTGGAAGGAAACCAGCTGCCGCATCCAATGAGCTCCAGTAGCTGGTGAGTCTGGGTGAACATATAATCTTCCAGGCATAGCAGGTTCAGCTTTCCCAGTCACTGACCTACCCAAAAGCAACATAAATGTGTTTTTTCCTCTTTTTCTCCTCATTAAAAAGCCCATCAGAAAATCAGAAAAAGCCAGGGCAGCACAGAGGAAAGGAGAAACAGAAGAACTGCTAATTTCACCTGCAATCTTGTTCAGCATCTTCATCAAACACATCATACTGAAGACAATGCTCACTGCACTCTGTCAGTTAAATCAAATGGACTTGCAGTCTCTGATCCTATTCTTGCAATACTAAGTTTGTAGAAGTCCTGAAATGATAATGTGGACTATACCATTACAGATTATGTATAGTAGAACCACAGATTTTAATGATCTCTGACTCTTTAGCTGGGCTTCTTTAATTATGATTTGCTGTTGTATCTGAACGCATCCTCACAAACCATGGTTTGTTAGCCAGCTACAAGTCATAATTAGAAGACATGGTTCATTGTAGGCTTTTGGCTCTGTCTTTATTTAAGCCACAACCTCTTGTGGCGTTTGTGTGCAGAACTGTGATTTTTCAATTAGGAAAATTCTTCAGTTAATTTTATGGATGATGCCCTGTAATTCCAAGGATGCTTTCAGATAATGCTTTCATCATGCAACTTCATTCATGGAATCTTACACAGGAGTCCAGATGATGAGAACATCTTCCATTTGTCACTTTCCCATGTTTCCTTCCTACTGCTTCCATCTTTTCCCTCCCTTACTACAGAAAATGTTGCAGAGAGAAAGATGGAAGGACTGTGCAATGTCCTTGGACTGTCAGGGAGAATTCATGGGAAATGGCAAAGGCAGTCAAGGAATGGAGCAAGCAGGTTCCACTTAAGGCCCTTGTACTTCCTCCTGACAATAATTTTAGCACTCTTGAAATTCATGGGATTAAGAGTGGTTTACTATGAGGTGGCTCGTGCTCCCATCAGCCTTCCCCCTCCATTTCCTCCTTCAATTGCATACCATTTGTTATCTGCAAACTTGTATCTGTGGTCATCAGAGGGGACAATGTCCATCAACAGAATGTACTTGGTCTTGGGGTTGAGTCCTGTGACTTTCACTTTGTAGCTGGGGAACATTCGCCTGCCAAGGAAAGAAAAAGATGCAAAGACTATCAGAAAATCCCGACTGATCATAAAAACGCTTGATCTGGCACAAATTGAATCCATTGCAATGGGCTCAACCAAAACTGACAGGCAGAGAGGAAATACATTTCCATCTGAGCTTGAATTCTTGTCAGAGCTTGGAAAGGTTACTTTTTAGAGCTACAGCTCCCAGAATCCCTTGAAGAGCAGTAGAACAAAAAGTAATTTCTTCAGGCTCTGTTTATGGCTCAGAGTTTTGATTCTTCTACAGAAGCCCCATGGATCATGCCCAGAATTCAAAAAAGGATTGATACTGAGCATTTACTCAGAAGTTTGCCCATGGCTTGGAGTTTCTGAAGGCCAGCTGAGGACTCCAGCTGAGGACTCCAGCTGCTGAATTTTTGCTTCAGTTCTTCCTCTCTGCTCATATTCCTTACATTGCTTAGAAGAAGACAAGCATGCACCCATTCTATTATTGTCAATATTTCATATGGATAAACACCATAGTCTAGTGCCCTGGGTCTCCATAAGTCAGAAATGACTTGAAGAAGCTAAACGACAAGAACCGCAACAACACAGGCCATTCACTTGGGTGTTTGCAATGGCCTTGATCAATGCAGTAGCCGAAATTCAGCATTAAGTTCAGAATGATGAGACGTAGACCATCTCCAAAACACCCAACAATTTTTTTAAAAAAAAAATTATAATGATGGAGTGGCAGAGTGTACGAAATTTATTACCCTTCTCTATAGAACTGCTTCTTATATTTCGATATTTTATGGCTTTTAATTGCTCCGCATAAAAAACCAGAAAGATGGAATTTAAGCTTTTGTGTAAATAAATAAAATGTGTCCATATCACAGTTAGGCATGCACTATTTGGCTGATGTGTCTGCAGAATTAATTTACTCTAAACTTTTGTATCATTAAAAATCTGATTAATCAAGCATACAGGGATTTTTTTAAAATCAATCATTTTTTAATACTCTTGCAAAAAGTCTGGGTGCCAGAGACGCTTTTAAAAACACGACAACTTTTGGGTGGGTGCCAGGCTTTGTCACGGTTAGAGTAAACCTGTTGAAACCCACGGGACCTAACTAACTTAGGTCTGATTGTTTTCAGTTGGTCTACACTCAGTTAAAGTCTGGATCCAATCCATTATTTTCATTTAGGTGCACATTTTTAATTCATTGACTTACAACCAGATGGTTAATAGACGTACAAAACTATGCACAGTTATGCAGGAGGACTTCCCACTGAACTCAGTGGGATGTATTTCTGCAGAAACACATATTGTGTTCTGCAGGCACAGCTGGGATCTTATTCATGCTTGCTAAGGGTGTACACTAACCACAAGGCTGAATCTGAAGCTTAATTCGGTGATTCAGAAAACTGGCCTGTCTGGACTGGGACCAATCCGGGGGCTGCTGGATTACAGTCAACTGTCAATCCAAATCTGGATTCAGAAATCCAGCTTTGTGTGCTTCCTGTTGACTATCATTAGAAATCAAGAAATGGCTATAACTTAAAAGAAGAAGAAAGAAATGTTGGCACTGGAAGAAATGTGCAGACCCATCAGCTCCCTAGAGAGGCAAAGGGAAAAGTATGCCTAATAAATGTCAAACTATTAGGTGAGGTTTGCCTAATTAGCATGCCTAATAAATTTTAAATGATTAGATTTGAGATATATAACTGGTAATCCATATAGGCAGAGGTGCAGAGCCAACATGGTGTAATGGTTTGAATGTTGGACTATGGCTTTGGAGACTAGGGTTCATGTCCCCACTCAGCCATGGAAACCCACCAGGTGACCTTAGGGAAGTCACACTCTCCCAGCCTCAGAGGAAGGCAAGTGCAAGCCCTCCCCAAAAAATTCTGCCAAGAAAACCCCATGAAAGGTTTACCAATGTCAGAAATGATTTGAAGGCACACAACAACAACAGGCAAAGCTATAGATTATAGCAATATAGTTGAGAAGGTTGTACCCTCTGAGGAAATCAAGTTGGACAAGTTTCAGAAGAAGAGATTCAGGGAGTTTTGTGCAGGGAAGCTTTTACAGTTTGTGTCTTTCCCAGAAAAGAACACAGTTTGCTAAAATTCTAGGGGTGTCTTATGCATGCAAAAGTTGCCCTGTGGAATTGGTTGAAGATTTGTGTTCGATGTAAAAAGGACACATTCAGTTCAAGGTTTCAGAAATGGAGCTGCACATGCTGCACCATTCACCTTGGATGTGCCTACACTTTACGCACCATGGTCCATGCAAGTGTGCATCTGTGGTCTATCACTTACCCGGTGGCATGGCACAAGTGCCACATCACTCCACAAGTGTGACTTTACACTTGTGTCTACTCTATGGAGGATCTCTCAACATCTCCCTGGGCCTTCCTGTTTGTGCAAATACTTTGAAAATGACATTCAAGATAGTGATGTCCCATAAAGGATAGGGGCAGGAGTTTGGGTAGAAACAGGCCTTGGACTATCTATCCCATCATCCCCAGACATAAGCCATGCTGGCCAGAGTTGAAGAAAGTTGGGGCAGGCAGCTGACTTCCCATCCCTGCCAGATGGCTTCCAAAATTTCACTCCCCTCCAGTGCGTGGAAGCTTCTGTAAGCACAAAAATCATAATAGTCTGTCAGTTGCCAGAAGTCTCCTGTTGATTTTTCTATAACAGACTAACAAAGTCCCAACCCCCAGAAATAAGGGTGTGTGTGTGCCTACATCAATGAAATGGGCATTTAAATTAGCCCAATATAAGTAAATTATATGACTCTATGTAACAATATACTGTTATTTGGGCTCTCACACACTCCATAATTTATCAATAAGGCAGGTTCTGTGTGAAATCCCTTCCTGTAGGCAAGAAAAGTGGAGAGAAAGGAACCATAGGCATAGACTGGCTTCAAGCTGACTGTTATTTCCTCTGTATCCCAGACTTAGGCAACAATCCAAGGAACAGTGAAACTAAAGAGCCTTAATCACTCCCTCTCCCTCCTAGAAGCGCCATGCCAATAACTGTTTTGGAAAGGGAAGAGGGCTTCAGAAATAGTTCACAGGACTGGTTGTTGCGGGAGGGTCTTTTGGTGAGGAATGCTGGATTTCATCCTTCTTGTGATGTTTTAAATGCTTTTAAACCACTTTAAATGGAGGTTTTCATAAGACAGTTTAAAAAAAAACTTTCTTATTATAATTATTGTTTTTATTATTATAATTATATTATTATATTATTATATATTATATATATATATTAATAATTATAATTATTATAATTATTGTATTATTGAAGGACCCTACCTCCCTATCTGAGCCTACCCCAGTTTTAAGATATTTCTCTCCATCTCCCCCCACTCACAGGCCTGTTTGGTGGGGACCCCAGAGAGAGCATTCTTGGGGACTGCTCTCTGGTTGCTCTCTCTTGTGTCCCCACCAAACAGGCCTGTGATGGGGGTGAGGGGAGCAGCAAAGACCTTTTGATTCAGGCAGGCTGTTGGCTTCTCATTCATGTGTCAGCTAGGGCTTCTAATGCGCCACATTGCCAGAAATCTGATAAGGTTTAACTCCATCTTTTTAACCACATAGTTGTTTAATTATTTTTTTTAAAAAACTTTTGTACAGTTTTTTCAACCTGTATCTGATTTTTAATTACAAGGAGAGAAGTAGGTCATGCATTTAATTAAAAAAAAAAGCAAGCAACAATAATAATTTTTACCTTCAGTGTGCTTTCATTGACGTGGAGAGTCCCAAAGGGACCCAAGGGTAGGGGGAAATTTGGGATAGAAATGAAACGAATAATAAAATGGAAGAGTGGAGCGGGGGGGTCAATCCTTTTTTAAAGGGTTGTTTCATGTTTCAGAATCCAGTGGGTATCTCAAGCCCCTTGCATGCGCTAAAGCAAACAGTCACACAACACTCTGAATCGGTTTTGGTCTGTATTTCCAACTCCCACTAATGTAAGGAAGGTGGATCTTTCCCTCTACTACTGACAGCATCCCCCCTACTAATACTTCCTTAAAAAGAGAGAGTTTCCCTTCTGACACAAAGGTCCATCCTCGGAGGTGCTTCTCCATAACTTCACTGCCACAGAGGCGGAATCTGCCAGTCCGATCCTGGTCAGCTTTACACGGAGGTAAATTTCAATCGGACTCGTTTACCAAGTAAACATAATACTGATTCTCTGGAGAAGATCCTAAGCAAATATGGGTGGTTTATTATTATAAAAAAATCAAAATAACATCTCCCCCGAAAAAAGGAGGTGATTCAAATAGGTATAGAAGTTTTTTGACCGGGGAAAATAATAAACTTCCTCAGCGGTTATATGAAGGAAAATCTGCAAATGTCATAGCAGAGGGGATTAAACCTGTGCTCTGTCCACATCAGAGTGTTTCAGTGTCACCACGTCTAAATCTGCCAGAGACAGCAAAATAACTGAATAAACTTTTAATATAATTCCATATATAAACCGTATGCGAGAGACACCAGACGAACACAGCGCACACACCTCAAAATAAATGAAATGTGTCTACGGGGACAAGCCATATGGAACGATGGAGTGAAATCCTATCCATAATTCCTGAAGCATAGGTCATATCTTAGCAGCAACCATACACAAACACAGAGAAGGCAACTTCTGAGAGCAAACCTGTATACGTTAGCACCGTACAATTACTTTCAAGGAGTGGGCTGCTCCTAAACTCGCCTGCCTTTTCCTTTTAAAAGGAGGGGAGACGTATTTAAGGACCCGATCCAAAAGAAGGTCTGAAGGCCCGCCGGTTTCAAGTAAAGGAAACCATGCATGGGTTGAACTCTTCCGTTGAGAGGAAGGGGGCTTGCAAAGCCCTGCGAGGTATTCGTCTACGCAGGAGAAAATCCCTCTGAGTGCAGTGGCGCTTACTCTGGGGAAATGGGAGTGAGCACCCCTGGGAAGGGAGGTGGACATGTAACTTTGCAGAGAGTCCTTCGCGGCTGGAGGGCGAGAAGCTAGAACAGAAGGGAGGAACAGGGGGAGAAGTTGGAAAGGTCCCTAGCCAACCCTAGGATAAAGCAAAACAAAAGATTTCTTCCATAGATCCAGGGTAAGCACTCCTCTCCTTCGGAATAAAGTGATGCCTGACATCTCTTGATGCAGAAGTGCTCATTTCGGATTTTAACGTCCGTGTAAACGGATGTGGTAGTGCAACCACAACGCCGTTGCATTGGGGCTGTCAGGGCCAGAAGTCTCTCCCCAACTCAGGGGCTTCTCAGTAAGCACGCGAAGTGGGGAATGAGGGTACCCGCCACCCCCCAAAATAAGAACTCTGTCTCTCAATTATTATTATATTTTTTTCCAGTCCCCAAAATCTCTAGCGTTGCAAACGGCGAGACGCTGAGCGTCGTTCCCAACTGGAACTCTCCTATGGACTGGGTCCACCACCTTCGCTTTCCTTGGGATCTCTAAACTCTATCTCCGAAGGCTCGAGG
This sequence comes from Ctenosaura bakeri, assembly GCA_948474755.1. NCBI lineage: Eukaryota > Metazoa > Chordata > Lepidosauria > Squamata > Iguanidae > Ctenosaura > Ctenosaura bakeri. The sequence goes on along the minus strand of CAOLHI010000066.1, from coordinate 272,768 downwards.
GATTTTTTTTTCCCCGTTGCTGCAAGGCTAGCAATGTGGGGCCTGAAGGAAAAATTCAAGAGGAAGGAGCAGAATTCTTCGCTGGGAGGCCATGCCCTCATTTGCGCCCCCCCCGCAGCGGTTGTTATTATGCACCTTCGAGTCGTTTCCGACTTGTGGCGACCCCAAGGCAACCCTATCACGGGGTTTTCTGGGGGCTGAGAGTGTGTGACGCCCCTAAGGTCACCCGGGGGTCTCCATGGCGCGGCGGGGAATTGAACCCTGGTCTCCAGCGCCGTAGTCCAAAGCGCAGACCACGGTCCTGGGGTTTTCTGGGTCAGATTTCTTCAAAAGATCTTTGCCCTTGCCTTTCTCTGAGGCTGATCTTTCCCCAGGGTCCTCCAGGGAGTTTCCAGAGCTAGCCGAAATTCGAACCCAGCTCTTGAAGAGCCTTCCTCCACCACCAAGGCCACGCGGCCTCCCCACTGCAGCGACACCTCCCCACGCTTCCTCCTCAGGCTTACTCAGAGGTAAGCCCCACTGGATGGAATACCGCCTACTCTCAGGTAAGCGTGCCATCAAGTTGTTTCGGATGCACACCCGCAAGCCCCTTTGAAAAGGAATTCTCCTCCTCCAGTCCTGGAACTATCCTTGAAAACTTGTTCTCAGGTAATCTGGATTGTGGAGAGCCTCTGTTGCATGGGAGAGTCAGTCTTAGTGTTGGGGAGGTCGTGCAGAATGGAGGGCAGGAGAAACCGCAGAGAATGTTTAATAACCCAAAAGCGTAGGCTAAAATGTAAATCAGTTCCTCTTTAACTAAGTTCTCCCCCAACTCACCGTTTCCCCAGTTCTTTTTCCTTTCTCTGCCGCAAGAGACCGACACGGTCATTTCTTTGAAAAACTATTCGAATTTTTAAGCGTTCCTATTCATTATAAATAGGGCCTCCCCTGGAGAATTCCTGATGAAACATTTCGGGCTGTATATCTGTGCGTGTGTGTGTGTGTATAAATACATATAATATTCCTTTTTTCTTGTTTTGGCCTTTAAGCGAAACTGCCCCGTATGGTTTTATTTACCCCTCTATGATCCTTTTTCTTTTATTTCTTTATTTTTCTTAAAACTATACCCCTTTTCTGGACAAAAGCCCTGGAAACACTCTCAGTATTTTGGAAAGACCACCGCATGCAGGCTCAGCAACAAAGCAAACAGGCAGGTCTACTCAGAAGAAAGTCACATTGGCACTCAATAGGCTTTTACTCCCGAGCCCCTGGGCATCAGGATCGCAGCCTAAAACGTGGAGAGAAAGAGAATGGCGGTACAGGACTACACAGAAGGCAATCCCATTGAATTCCACGGGCCTTCCTTGCCCCTAAGCTTGTACTGGATGGCAGCCTTTTAAAAACCAAAACTCAACTTTTTCCTTCTCCACCTCCGCGGCCCTCGTCCCATTTAGATCCACGTGGAGACAAATAAAGACGCCCCTTCTAGTTTCTACATTATATGGATTTATTATTTTCCAGGATATTGGTTTTTTCTCTCCCTTGTTCTGGCCATTCTGGCCGCTTACCTTCCGGCTTTGGTTATAATCATTTCGGTCCCCACGTCGTGAAACTTCAGCCACAACTCTCGCTCGTGTAGAAACACTTTGATGCCTTCCATGCCCTAGAAAAGGGAGGAGGAAAGGGCAAGACCCAAATGGTCAGAGAAAGCGGCGGAAAGCCAAACCGCAGCGCAGCCGATGGAGGGCCTCCCCTCCCCGGGTCCCCCCACGCGAGGGAGAAACCAGCCCCCGAAGCCAAAGAAGGATTGCGCAGCCACACACTCCCACAAGAACAGCGCTCAGGCGCGCCTTGGTCTTCTCCTCCTCGCGGCTTTCCCGGAACGCTCGCACCCAAGGCAATCTGGATTTGGAGTCCAGTGGCCTATACTTCGGACTATACACAGGCGCGGGCTGGGGCTGGACGTGCCCTGTGTCCCTTCAAAGGGAAAGGGGAGGGCACATTTGAAAAGAGCATATGCCCTGGGAGCTTTGGAGAGGTCTGCTGGGGCCGCAAACACGCTCCCTGGGGGAAACCCGACTTGACGCCTGAGTCACGTGTGAATTGTCCTCGGAAGAGGCCGCCTCCCCCCCCCCCTTGGTGTACCACGCAGATCTGCCGGTTTCTTTGACGGGATGCATGACAGGGAATGAAACCCCTGAGCGCAAGGGATTGGGGCTGGAGTGTTATCTCCCCCAGCGGCGAGGAACAGAGACAGAGAGAGGGACCGGGAGGGAGGGAAGGGGGAGGGAAGGCGAGGGCGGCGGACGGTTCACCTCCCGTTCAAAGGCGGCCCGCGGTTGGAAGCACTCCGGAGATCTGCCCAGCGCCAGCGGCCGTGGGAGCGCTTGGAAGTTTCTGATACGAGCGGCTCCCCTGATAGGCACCGGGCCAAGAGCATCAAAATAGAAGGGGCTATAATAGGCTCAGCTGGGAGGAGAGGTTTCCGAGTTGGGGAGGGGGGAGGCAGAGAGGAGTGAGCTGGCGCAGAAGCCGGCCCAAAGCCTTTGCACCGGGGCCTCTCGTCCCTTTTTAATCTGGATCCGTTTTCCTTGTTGTAAGCGGCCTGGAGTCCCAGTTCTGGGAGAAAGGCGGGAGACCGTTTGTTGCTCCTCTTATTGTTATTACCACTACCAGGGATATCATGCGGGGGGGGGGCTGTGAAGAGGTTTGGGCCAATGGGCCTCTTCTAAAACCAGTCCCCAACACGAGATTTCGGGGCCACCCAAGCCCAACGTGCACCCAGTGGCCAGGCAAGACTCACAACCATGGGAAGAGTGGCCCCGAAGAAGGCCATTCCCGATGCCCCGGAGACGAACCACGTTTTCTCCATCTTATGGAATTCGACTAGCCTAAACAGCTCTTCCTCACCCCCGGCTTTTTCTTTTTCTTCTTTTGGTTTTTTTTAGGTGGGTGCGGGTGTGGGTGGGTGTAGGCAAAAGGCGGGGTATAAGTAAAGGGATGGATGAGTAGAGTTCAGCACAATATAGAGCCATCCCCTGTCTTATTAGGTGGAGCTCACCCAATAACGTGGTTGGATTGAAATCCGGGATGAAAAAACAATCACGAGGCGAAAACACTGTATAAGCCACCAGCACGGGTAGAAAAGCCATCTGCAGCCGCTCCACGTATTTATTCCGAACTAAGGCCCATTGAGCTCAGTGCAGCTTTCTCCCAGGCAGGATTCCATCTTGAGAGCGTCTCCACCAAACACTTTCGCTGTTCCCACTCCCCCCCACACACACACACAACAAAATAGATAAATTTAAAAATGTGCCCTGGGATCTCGGGCCCTCCGATCTAAATCTGGCCTCTCCAACCGATTAACCGGCACGCTTTAGTTGATTAATCTATTTATTTCAGGATTTATTCCAAGATCCAGCCCTCGTGCACTCTTTTCCCAACACAGAGGCAGGCTGTTACCAGTGGGGAGTCCTTATTCGGAAGTCATAATCGCCGCTGAGATCAAGGGGCTTCCCTTCTTCTACATTACACGGGCCATTTCCGCACTACACTGTTATAGTGCGATTATTCCACTTTCAACCTCCTGTGGAATTCTGGGGTTTGTGGTTTACCGAGGCCAAAGAGTTCTCTGGCTGAGAATTCTAAAGACCCCTCCCTAAACTGCAAAGCCCAGGATTCCATAGGATGTTGAAAGTGGAATAATAGCACTATAACAGTGTGGTGCAGAAATGGCCATAATTACAGCACTTTGATAGCGCTTCAACTGCCTCTCTGCAGCCTCGTGGAATTCTGGGTTCTGTAGCTGGCGGAAGCACTCTGGCTAAGTGTAAATATCTCCCGAAACTACAAAAATTCCAGAATGTCACAGGAGAAAGCCAGGGCAGTTAAAGTGGAATCGTGGCGCTATAATAGCGTACTGTGAAAGACATGTACCTATGCGCTGCCTTCCCATTCAAACAGTACATTCAAGGTTGAAAGGGGAGCCAACTGTTAGGTAAATCCTATTGATTCAATGAGTCTACTCATTGGATTCGGCCGAAGGTTCCAAGTAACGCGTGTTGGCTGCCACGCAGATGTTTGCGTGTTCAGGGGGTGGCGTTTTGGGGGGGGGGCGGAGGAAGGAGCGGCCATATTCATTTCTCCAGTTCTGCGTTCCTCTGAAGAGAACGCCGTTTTAAAAAAAAGAAATAGTAGGAGAAACTCAAAAATAATGTAATAGCATAAAATAACGCGAACGTCTCCAGAAGGGGCGGTTTTTCTTTCCACAGTTTGGAGAGAAAGGAACGCCTCCGAGACGGCGTTACGTTTTATTTTGTTTTCTTCTCCTTCCCAAAATGGAGAGCCCTCCAACGCAGAACAACGACCCTGGCTGGCTGAAGGAGGAGCGGAAGAAAGAAACGGTTGTTTTCTCCCTCGTTAGACGGCCAGGGGGTATTTTTGTCCTAATGGTCAGGGGGGTGAGAGGTGCTGGTTTCCAGCAACCACGAGAGAACAGATGTTGGGACTTGGGGAGGAAGAATAACACCGAAAGATCAAGGCCGAAAGTCTGGCGGCCTCGCCTACACCAGCAAGCACACAGACACACGTGCGGTTTGGATCCGAAGGGTTCCCCCCAACCTTTTCTTTTTTTCTGACTGTCAGCAAAGAGACTTCAGGTTGCAGCCCTGGAGACCTTCAGCCGCCGGGAAGGCTCCTTGCGCTCTATGAGATTTACTTCCGAGGAGCACCGTGGAGCCTTCCCTTGGGCACTCCTTCTTTCCAGGGTAGGGCGGTGGGGTGTGACCCGAAAGCACCTTTTCAATCGCCCTTTAGGGCTCAGGGCGAGGTAAGGCACCTCCATTCCGATGAAAGGAGCCTTGCTTGCTTATTTATTTACTTATTTATTTATTACAATTTTTTATCCTCTCTTTCTCCCAAAGGGGAACCGTGGGATTGACTCCCAGGGGAGCCCAGGCAGGATTGGAGCCCTACCCGGGGACGCGGCTGCAGCGCTTTGGACTATACCCGTGCCCTCTGGAGAAGCTGGCCAAAATTCTGCGTTAAAGGGAGTCTATGAATGGGTTTAGGACGAAGACGTTCACCTAAGGAGCCCAGAGGAGGCACAGATCGCTTGGGCTGCCGGAGCCGGACATTCAAACGTCTCCCCTGCATTTTTTTTTTAAATATGGGCTTGTGGGGGGGGCCGAACGAGCCCCGTTGTCGTCGAGGATGATAACAAGAACACCCTTCATCCGTGAACTAATGAATGGAAAGTTCTGAACTCCATCCCACCTGTAGCCAGAATCCACTACCTCTCATAGCAATACGGTTGCTGTTGTTATTAGTATTAGGATTCAGTTTTTGGACACTAGGTAGAGACTTAACCAGACAGTCAAATTCACCCCTTCCCGAAACATATTTCCTCCCCCCTCGGCCCCAATCCGACTGACCTGCTGGGTAAAGGCGGCCTGGGGCGAGGCGGGCGGCTTGCTGCTCGGCCCCACCAGCTGACTGTCGGGCTTGCCTTCGCTGGCCAGCTCCTTCGTGTCCGCCTCGACCGGGGTGCTGGGGAGTCCGAAGCCTTCTTCGGCGTCCGCCATCTTCCAGGCTGCTGCAGAGAAAGAGAAGAGAGAGGGAGGGAGAAAGGAGAGGTGCTGGGGAGACGAGGAGACCGGGATCCCGAGGTTTGGAAACTCCCACGCGTGACCTCCCCGCAGCCCTGGCACGAGTGCAGGCGGCGCGCCGACTCCCAGGCCTCGCGCTTTGCCCGAGTCCAGCGCCCGTGGTGCGTACGGGCCTAAGGGCTTCTGCCGATTCGAAGCCGAAAGGCCTCGTTGGACGACTTCAAAGCGAGGCTAGGCCTCGCCCTCCAGGACGGGGGCCCACGCAGGGTTTAACTTGGGGAGCCCCCTCCTCGCTCAGCTCACGCGGATTCCTGTGCATGCCTACCGAGCACCCCCGCGCGCGTTAAAACGCGAGCACTCCCGCGGCCGGCTTTCCTTCTCCCCTTGCGCCGTCTGGCGAGAAGGCCAGTGTGCTGGCACACATTGCAACCCTGTGCACGCTTACCTGAGAGTGGGCCCCACTGAGCGCAGTGGCACTTACGTGGAAGCAGACCCCTCTGGGGCTGAGCCCCGTGGAGGCGCTTTCCATAGGACCTTTTCCATAAAGGCCCTATTTTGTGGTACTTTCCTTACGCAAAGGCATTGCCACCATCGGGCTTTGCAAAGCCCAGAAAGGCAGCCGCCTCGGCGACTATAAGAAACGCCACCAGCGTTAGGTTAGGCCTGCATAAAATATCCGTTATGTAGAGCCCTCGTGGATTTTTACGGGGGAAGCGTGGAACTCCGTCTCTAACGCGTGCACACGTTCCGCGTAGGTTGCTTACAAAGGAGCGAGTTTGCATCCACGCGATTTGCTTCTGAAGCCAAGGCCAGAAGCTCGAGGGTTGCCCGGCTCCTCTACACCGACCCTAAGGCGATCGCTCGTCTTTCTTGTTTGGGCGACCCAATAGGGCAATGGACGCGTTCTCTTAGACCCGTCTACTCGGAAGCAAAATCCAGTTGCTTTTGAAGGGAAGGCACTCTCCGAGAATTGGGTATTATGAGAGTGTGGCCTAAAGTTTCTTATGCATCGAGAGACAGGCAGATATAATTAAACCGCGTTTGTTTTTTGCCCGTCTTTAGTGAGTCCAATAAATTACTGGTAAAGAAAAATATATTGCATAGATAGACGCACGGCAAATGGGTAAGAAGGAGATTATGTGCCTGGGAGTGCGCGCGCGCGAGAAATCCATGTGTGCTTTTATTGTTATGTGTACGCACGCGCTCCATGTCAACTCAGAAAAAGGAAATGGAACGGACCACCCTTTTAAAGATTTCGAATGATTGGCTTCCATTTCAAGAGCCTTCTGACATTTAGCTAAAGGGCATCCACACAAAATTCCATATATTTTTCTTTACCCCAGTCCAGTTCCTAAGCGGTTTTTCCTCGACCTCACGGTACTGGACTCCCACCGCCAACGGTATTGTCTGCAACTGAAATTATTATCCATAAAGATTTCACTTTTTTCCCCCCTCTCTCTTTTTTTTAAACAAATCCCACGTTAGACTCGAATTCCCTTTTCGTTCAAAACCAGCCCTAGATAAACTGAAGGCCCGGGATTGAAGGATGTAAACAATTGGAAAAAAATCGTTCCCAACCCACTTTGTAAACTGAAGACCAAGGAAAGAATGACGAATTCATTGGTAGGAAATTATTGCAAACTGACATTTAAAAAAAAAAAACGGGTTTTGAGTGGCGATCATCGCGCGAAAGCCTGGTTTTTATTTTAGGGGTCTTAGAAAAAATCTGAAACATATTCCCAGACACAAATTGAAGCTTAGTTATTTTAACGTGGTCTTCCGCGGCCCTTCGCTTTGAGCGAATTTTGTAGGACTTAACGGTAGCCTGATTAAATTTACTGGAAAGCGGGGTGGAGGCCCATATTTTTCATTGGTCTTTACTTCTGAGTCACACCGTACGACACAGAAGCTTAACAGTGGAAGCTTGTAAGTCGTAGACTCAGCAATAAGCCACACAGAAGTCAATCGCAGGCCTTTTCAATGGCTAGGATGATAGAGACAGTTGTAATCTTGACCGCACTCCCGTGGAAGTAAACCCCACTGAAATCAATGAGACTTACTATCCAAATAAACCGTGCTTAGGGTCCAGTCAAGGGGGAAGGCAAACGACAAAAAAAAACCGACCACATGTGTACTATCTGGCTGAAATAGATAAATATCAAAATAATAAAATATTGGGTAGGTAGGCTGCATTTCGAAGCGCGGTTATAGGGAGAATTTTTGCGCGGACATGTGTGGAAAATATTTCCACCATTTAAACCGGTATGATACTCTAAGGAAGGGAGAATTTGATTTTCCGAAGAACTATACCCTGCCATCGGAGGAGAGGACCAAACCCAATCAGACTGGCCACTGAAACTTATTTCCAGAATATTATACAGAACGAAATTAGATGTTTACTATTATTCAGCTGCTCTGTCCACTCTAATGAAACTGTCAGCAAAAATAAGAGTTCGCATATACTGAACCCTTTGGTAAAACAAAGGCCAGGAACTGTAGAAAGATTGGAGTCATTTAATATAAATAGGAATACATATTTTTGCGATATATATATATACACACACGCATACACACACGTATATATGTATACATATATACATATATAAGCCTTCTATAAAAAAGGCCACGAAGAGTAGCGAAATGGGAGACATTTTATAAAATATATTAAAGCTTTTAATAAAATAAAAGGCATATACAGAAGAAAAATGGGATTTTATATGGTGTGTGCGTATGTATCAGGTCTCCTGTCGACTTATGGCAACCACATGCATTTAATAGGATTTTTTCTTCGGCCAGGTGGTTTCGCCAGTTCCTTCCTGTAAAATATCCCCTACAGCATACACCTATGCACATATACACACATCATGTACAACCCCATTTCTCTACTGCATATGGGCTTTGTTTCATCGGAGGCTTTACTGAGGTGCATATGTGAATGCACACACACACACACACACACAGGCCTGTATGCTGCTACTAATCCTATCCACTGAGTCAATGGAATTTACCTATACCAGTCCACAATTCCTTGAATGGGTCTACCCTAGTTACTCACACGAAAAACAGCATTTGAGATTCCATCTCTTACAGCCACCTTAAGCTAAGGTTAAGGTCTGATGACGGATTGGATCCAAGAGAGGGTTTCCCCAGGGCGAGGGGCGGGCAGGGATTGAATTCACAATCGTTGAGGCCATCCTAGACTTTCAAGGGTCCCCTCCTATAATCTTGGGAGTTCCCTTTCTTTGCAATCTAGGGGCCTTGCTTCTGAGTCAAGATGACCCAAAAATGGGACTAGAAAGCTTGGATGAGAAGGGATGATTTGTCTCGCCCTGGCTTCCCCAGGTCGCAAAATCTGTTGTCCAATCTTCTCTCCGAACTGCTGAACCTCTAGAAGTTATTTTTTGGGGGGGGGGAGAGCTCAGCTGTAACTAAAAGCCGAGGGGGCAGAGAGATCTTATTTTGGGCTGCACAGAATGCGCTGAAGACATCTCCGACCCCCGACGCTTTCCCATTCCTTCCTCACTGGAGCTGGGGTCCCTCCCCTCCGTCCATATGCAAGAGATCTTTACATATTTTCTTCCAACCGCCCCTCCGAAGAAAACCGAGGAAAAGAAGGCCCAAACGACATCGATTTGGTACAAAAAAAAAAACCCAAGGCGAGCGGGGCGGGAAGCTTTGGCCTCTCCGGCCTCCTGCGTAACGCGCTTGGCTCCAGCCGCTCCCCTCCGGCGGCCCCAGCTGGGTCCTGGGATCGGCGGGGACGGTTGGCGCCTCGCTTCGCTCTCACCCCTCCGAGAGCCGGCGAGAGACAATCCGCCTTGACAGAACCAGGCCGCGCGCGGCGGAGGCTGGAGCCAAAGCAGGCGGCCAGGCCAGGCAGGCGGCGATCGCGCCGCGCGGCTCGGCGAGGAAGGAAAAGGAAAAGCCGGCGCGGGGGCTTGGGGAAAGAGGCTCGGCCGGCGGGGTGCGGTCGCGCGCGCGGCGGAATCCTCCCGCCTCCATCCGGGTGCCAAAGAGCTGGACCACCACTCCCCCTCCCCCTCGCGCGCAGCATCTCCAAGATCCACGTCCCCCCCTCCCCGCCTTCTCCAACCGCAACGCGATCTGACATTCCTCCGGTTGGGCCTAGATCGCAGGCTGCCTGGTTCCCCCGCCCGCTTGCCTACCCAGGCACGGAAGAGGCACGTCTGAACGCGCGCTGAGCCGAAGACGGGGATGCCATTACCTTGCTCCGTCGCCTCGGCGTCGAGCGGTCAGCGCATCGCCGCCACGGCCTCCTCTTCCTCGCCCTCACAGGTCCTGGTCGTTGGACGCAGCCACAGTGGCCTCCCCAGTGGCCATCCTCGCGTCTTTGTCTTGGGGATCCCCCACCCCAAAAGAGCCTTCTGCCGTCCCTTCGAGACAGCTGCCGCGACGAGGGAAGGAAGGAAGGCGCCCCACACCAACTCTTGGCTCTTCCCCTCCCCAGCGCCTCCCTCACCCCCACGACCCGGCTGTTCTCTCTCCGACTTCCCCCTCCGCTCTGCTTTTGCTCGCTCGCTCGCTTTCCGACCGATTTTTTTTTATTATTTTTTAAAGCTGCTCCCCGGACAGCGGAGCCCCCTCCTGGCCTCAGTGGGCCGGGCTGGTCTTCTGCCGAACCCTCCGAGAAAGGGGGAGGAGGAGGGGGAACCAAAGAGAGAGGAAAGGGAAAGGGGAAAAACACGCACGCACACGCACACCCGGGAAGGGAAAGTTTTTGCGCAGGGATTGCGCAAGCCTCGCTGGGGAAAGGAGCCTCGCCACGGCCTTCCCCGGAACAGGTTGGCGGATTGCTTCAGGGTCGGGCGCTGGGGAGGGAGAGCGAGCGAGCGAGCGAGCCGCGAAAGAGAGAGCGAAGCAACAGCCGCCGCCGCCAGTCTCCTCTCCAGTCGGGTGCGCAGAGGCGAAGGGGAGCTCTGAGTAGCCAACCAGCTCCGCCGGTGCAACGGGAGGCCGGCTTCCCTCCTCCTCCTCCTCCTCCTCCCCCCGAACCCTCCTTCGTCTCTCCTTTCCCAGCCTCTGTTTTCCCCCCGGCAGGCAAACAAGGCACAAAGACACACACACACACACATACACACACACCCCCTGGCCCGGATCTCCGTTCCCACCCATCCTCTCCCTCTCTCTCTCTCTCCCTTCCTCCGCCTCCTCTTCACTCCCTCCCTTTCCTCCCTCCCTCCCCTTCCTCTCTCCCTCCCTCCCCTTCTATCCATCTTTCTCAACCAGAAAGAGACAGAAAAAAGGGGGGCTATTCCCACCTAGAGAAACCTTCTTTAGCTGCCTCTCCAGCGCTCCCCTCCCCGTTTCTCCTCCTCTTCTCTTCCTCCCCAAAAAGAAACCGCCTACTTGGCTAACACAAACCATACACCCGGGGCTCACCGCCTTTCCCCCCTCCCCATCCGACCCCGCCCCGCGTAACTAAAGCGCACCAGGAACACAAAAGAGAGAAGGTGCGTGCGTGGGTGTACACGCGTGCCAGGGGTGACTGAAGAAGAGTTTACAAACTGAAGAGCGGGATCACATTCCTGGACTGCTACTTGTGTCTTTTGGGGGGAGAGGAGGTTAGTCCTCCGTGTCCCCATTCTTCCCCACTTTTTAAAAGTCCTGATTATTTTAACTACAAACTTCTGGCTCTTTTTTTTTTTTTCCCTTCCCACAGTAAGGGAACCATCTTCCTTTTTTCTTAAAAAAAAAATCCTTTTTCTTAACCCGCCGCCCCAACAAGGGCAGAAGGAATGTATAGAAGGAACCAGATATACACAAGCTCAGAGAACCGGCTACACTCAAAATAATCAAGCCGTCAAGGCGGGCTGAAGATATGTTTTTCACTGGCTTTCGCTTCTCAGTGTCTTTCTTTCCTTTCTTCTTTAAAAAAGAAACGTATTATTTCGAGGGTAAAGTTGAAGAGGTCAGAGAAAGATAAACACGCGCTCGGTCTAGTTCTGAAGTCTGAAGAGAGCCAGGTTGGTGAGGGGTGTGTGTGTGTGCGCGCGCGCCCATGTGTATAGCTAAATATTTCAGATACCGTATTTAGAATTAAATATTTTAGATCCAACGACAGGGGGTCCGTTGAAATGAATGGGATTTGTTAGTCCCCGCTCGATGCGACTGGGGCGAAAGGATGGTTCTTTAGCGCTCTGGGCTTCTCCCTCCACTTTCTTGTGACTGCATTTTTAAATAATATCTCTTTAAAATGGGGACGCGAAGATAAATAAACGTTCACTTTTCTCCGCGTGTACTGGAGGGAGGACCCGCTGAGGACGCGGGGACTCACTCCCAGGTCAACGAGTCTAAATGCCCCCAGCACTGCAACTGTATGCCTATCTACTCAGGAGTAAACCCCCTTGGAGGAAATGTATAAGACTACTGCCTGATCGCTCCAATCCACGGGACTCCACAGAGAAGTTAAGCCCCTGTTCCGTGACTGACCCTACTGAACCCTTGCCTTGAAGTCGAGGGGGGTTACTCCCGAGTAGAGAGCCACAGACTTGAGATCTGGGGGGCTTCTGTTTGACTTGAGATCTGGGGGGCCTCTCCTCCCCACCCCAAAAGTCTCCAGTTCCACCGCTGAGGTTGGCGCGGATGCAAGCCACGTCTGGGTCTCCTGGAAGATCTGAAGGAGATCTAGGAGGACTTCGGACTCTCAGTGGCTGGGAAACCCAGTGCATGACCCTCCTCCTCCTCCTCGCCAAGGCGCCTGAAAAAGATGCCTCTGAAAGGAAGGAGTTTGGGCGGCCACCAGGGATGGATTTTTCCACCCCTTTTGTGAAGGGCTTCAGGCTCTTGCGATATCCCCATTCCTAGGCTCAGCATTCTTGCGTTCTGGCTCTTTGAGGATGGCTTTGGCACCGCGAAGTAGGATCTGGGGATGGGGAGGGAGGGAGTCCAGATATGAAATACAAAGTCGATCGCGCCAGCCCGGAGATCTCTTCCTCTCCCTTCCTACCCCGCAGGATCCGTGTGGATCGCTTCCCGGCTGGAGGCGAAGAAAAGGCGAATCCCAAGTTTAGCTAGGGCCCACGCCCTCCCAGGGGGAAAAAAAATCCCACGCAGTTCCTTATTCTGTAAGGAGAGACGCTCAGCTTAGTGCCACCTGGGCAAACACACACGCACACACTTCTGGAGTGTTTTGATGTCGTGTTGTGCCTTCAAGGCGATTCCGATTTACCCTAGCCTAGGGCTGGAGAGCCTGCACGGCGTAGTTGTTTGAATGTTGTGTTAGGACTCTGGAAACCAGGCTTTGAATCCACAATCGGCCATGGAAAGCCACTGGGTGACCCTGGCCAAGTCACATTCTCTCAGCCTCAGAGGAAGGCGAGAACAAACTCCCCTCTGAACAAATCTTGCCAAGAAAACCTCCAGAGAGCTTCCTCTTAGGGTCGCTCTAGGTCTGAGACGACTTCAAGGCACACAAGGACAATCCTAGGGTTGGGGATGTGTATCTGTGATTGCATTTGAAAAAGAGGTTTCCATGCGTATGGACCATCCATGCGCCCAACGGCGCTTGACACCCATTCAGGATAAGGCGTGTCACACATGAATTAATTTTGCACATAGGGGGGTACTAGAACCTCAATGCATTTCCTTCTCTCCATTTCCTTCTGCAGCCTCGGTCACGGGGGAAAATCGGAGCTAACTGCCACTTCCCAAAGGCGAGGTAAGGGGAGAAGGGGGCGTGGAGCCACGGTGCAACTGTTCCAAACCCAGCTCCAGAAAAGGGCCCCGGCCAGGCGAACACGCGCGGCCTGCTCGCTAGGCAACGAGGAGCGGAGGAAACGCTACGGGACTGGTTACCCATTGCGCGGGAAGGAAGGAAGGAGGGAGGCCATTCACACGACCTCCATTTTCTCTCCTGCTAAAACATCTATATGTATGTACGTTTATGTGTACATAATATATATATATATATATTATATATATATATATATATACACACACACAGATACCTATACACATTCATATACATGTCTGCATGTTTATGTGTGTGTGTGTATATATATATATATATATAATATACACACATATACTTATATACATTCATGTATGTGTATATATATATATATATGTGTATATATATATATATATATATATAATGTGTGTGTGTGTGTGTGTGTGTATTCTGCGCGCAGATATACACACATAAGTATCAAAATAAGATTGCAAAGTCCCAATAACTGCAGAATATTGTATGTTCTGAAAATAGGGCTTCAGTAACCATTGTGTGTGCAAGAGTATATATATATATACATACAAACATACATGTACACATACACATAATGCATACACTATATGAGTGTATATGTGCAACACATACACATTCTTGCACACATTATGTTTTCTGAAGCCCTGTCTTCAGAATATAAAATATTCTGCAGTTATTGAGAGTTTTCAGTCTTCTTTTATACACAGTAGCATAGGTATGCGTGTATAGATGCATATTATGGTTTCTAAAGCCCTCTTGTCAGAACATAAAAGTATTCTACAACTATTGGGGCATTTCAGTCTGAGTCTGAAAGAGAAAGGTGCTTCCCAAACGGTTCACAGCCTTCCACGTTTCTCGCTAACTTTTCCAAAACTCCAAAAAGAGAGAAAATAGTTTCCAGGTCCCTCCCACACCCCGTTTATAACTTTACCATATAGATTTTTTTGGACGTAGGGGAAAGGACGGAACCCACCAGCTGTCCTCCAAAGGAATAAGGTTGGCAGCCTCGGACTTCTGCTTGCGCCTAGCTGCATTCCTCGCACGCAGGCACTCTCTGGCTTCCCCGCGGGCGTGTGCATCCACGCCCACGTGTATCCTCCCTCCCTCGCTGGAGTCAATCCTGCTCTTTTCGGAGCATGCCGGGATGGCCCGGGATCGCTCCTTCAAGTCCGGGGAAATCCATAAGGTTTCCAAATCCTGTCCCCCGAACTTGAGTTCCCACAATCTAGGAACACGACCCGGTCTTCGCGGAGGACCTCTCTTTCTTTCTCTCTCTCTCTGCCTTCCCTTTACATCGCTTTTGCGGGAATCCACGGGACATTCACCGGTTCCGTGTGGACCCGCTGGACCACGAAGCCTCCAGCCCTCCAAAAAACCGAAACCCCCCTTCAAAAAAACCAGAGCCATCTCCAGCCATACCCTTGCCCACCTCAACCTCTCCAAGTTGCTCATCGTGAGGCAACAGACTGGAGTTTTCCTTCCACCCCCCCGCCCCGGCCACGAGGTCGGCTCGAGGCAGCCTCTCACCTTTCCGAGACCGACTCGGCTTTGCGAGGATGCCGAAAGATCGCCGCAGCTGGCGTGGCCCCTTCTCGTGGAAGGGAAGGCGAGGCAACCTCAGGATGCGGGACCTGCCGTGAGAGCCGAGCCGGGAGGGGGGGCGCGTGGAAGGCAGAGTCCAGGAGCTGTCAAAAGCGAGACCCGGCTTCTTCCCCGCGAAGCGCGCGATTTGTGGTCTCCGACAAATTAAATATTACTGTTTATTACCAGCCATACTCCAATAAAAGAAAGCGGGTCCAAGGGATAGCTCCTATCTCACCAGCGCCTGCACCTATAGGACACGGAGACGTCACCACCCACGCAACTGGCCTCTTTTGTCATGCTTGAGCGCGGCAGGCAGGGAAGGTTAATTTGCCTCCTTCGCCTTTAAAGCCCCATCCGTCAGTTTCCCCGTCTTCTTCTCTCCCCCCTCCCCTTTTGGTGTTTCCCACCCCCTTCCTGGCTGGGTGCTATGTAGAAGAATGCGGCCCTGTGGGGAGGAGGAGGGGGTGTGGGACACGTGTGAACAGGCAAAGGGTGGGCAGACAGCGGGCCTCGGGGTGGGGGTGGGGAGCGACGTTTGGAAACCCACCTTTTCCTCGAGGATGAAATCCCCTACCGTTGGAAAGCAATTGCCCGGCAGTTTAACGCGTTGATATTTTTTTTCTCCCACCGTTAAGCCGCGTTCGTGTCTCGAGGAGGAATCTGGAATTGTCACAATGCACGAGGGCGAACAGATCTGACATTTCGAGAGCCCCCCCCCCGTTCATAACACACACACACATGCACCCCCAGACGTGTTACCAATAGGGTGGGTTAACTTGATGGCGTTTTTCCATTCCTCTCTCTCCCCCTCCCCCGTCCTGCGTTTATTGCTACTGAGTGTTCAAGAGATGTGAGAGTGTTGTGTTGTGTGATTTTAAAATGCTTCCGCTGCTCTTTTTGCACGGCGGGGCCTTGTGCCACCTTTCCAGCCTCACCCGAGAGGGCTCCAACGAACACGAGGGCTCCCCCGGTAGGAACGGAGAGCCGGTGGCGAGCAAAGAGGCGAAAGAAAGCGCGAAAAAGCGAAATTCGAAATCCGCCGGAGAAGACTGGACCTGGCTTGGAGAGGCAGCCGGGAGGTAAGTGTGTTTGTGTGTGTGTGTGGTGTTTTTGTTGTGGCGGCTGGTGGTGCTTTCTTCTCCCCGATTCGAGATCGGAGGTCCCTTTGCCCCCATTTTCATGCTCCTTTCCAACGTCAGAGCTTTCGGGTTCGGAGTCCGAACAGAGCCAGAGCAAACTTCTCTCCAGCCCCAAGAAAGGTCTGAGGTTTGGCTCGTGGAGGCTTAAAAAAGGTCCCGAACTTCAGCGGGAGGGAGAGGTGGAACCCCTGAAAGCTGAAGACAGGAGTGGGGGGGTAAAGACCCCCACACCCGGAGAGGAGAGGCCTGGACTGTATGGCCTCCGAGCTGCCTCCTCTCTCTCCAAAGATAGTCTTCCTCAACCCAGCTGGCCCGGATATTAACCGCCGGAGGATGCATTGGAAACAGGCCTCCTCCCTCTTCAAGGAGAGCGAAGCGAGTTATTCCCAGAACGGATGAAACGAAATCGGGATGGATCTACTGCTCATGCCTCCGCGCACACGGCCATGACCCTACGACTGAGAGGCTCAAAGACACAACTCTGTGTTGGTAAAAATACAGATGCGTGGCCTGTAAAGGGAGGCAACCTATCCCCTGCGCTTGCATTTTTCCGCCGGATCTCAAACCCGAACTACGGTTTCTGGGAAACGAATGTCCCGCTCCAAACGAGGACCGGCGGGATGAGAAACGCTTCGAAAGAAAATTAAAACCATTGGATAAAGAGGCAGAAGGCGACGGAGGCGTTTGCATGGATTTTTTTCTTCTTCTGTGCCGGTAGAGATGGGTACTGCCTGCAAAAATTACCTGTACAAAGCAGAGTTGGAAGCTCAAAACACGCTTAACGCCGTGGAACCTGGTGGGAATAACTCCAGAAAAAAAATGCAAACCATGCTGCTACTAGTTCAAGCGTTTCTCGGCTAAAAATAAAGACGTACACTGGCTACAAGGGAGCTGTTCGGAAGAGTGCTTTCATAACTGTGTGATCCAACGCCTATGCATTTCGAGGCAAAACAGATTTATGAAAAAGTGGTCCCTGGAAGTCCAACAGGTTTTAGGCCCTTTCTACCTTTAACGGACTTACTTCTAAGTAAACAGGACTAGGATCCTGCTATTTACTAGTTTCTGAAGTTTTAGTTTTCCATAATAATAATAAAAAAAAACTCTAAGCCTCCGCTTTCTTTTCGACTCCCCCGTTCCTCCCACCAAAGGAGCAAAGCAATGAATAACGTGCCATAATGCTCATCTGTTTTTTTGTCCAGTGATATTTTAAGGGAAAGTAATTCAAACGACAATCTTTAAGTGAAATAAAGTAATTCAAACGATAATCTTTGCGTGAAATAAATCTACCTAAAACGAGAACTTATTTGGAGATGCTTGTGTTTTTGATTGTGGGGTGCCTTTTGTTAATTTATTTCCTATCATTATAATTATATAATTGTATTTATAATAACTGTTCTTTCAAGTAGAAAAAAAATTTCGTAACAGAGGCTGGAATCCTGTCTGTTAGTCCCAACTAGAGTAGACTTATTGCTTCAACTGTTGAATGAGGGGTTCAACATGGATAATTTGCATGGATTCAGTGGGTCTAATCTGGTCAGACCTAATAAATGAGATTTGGGCCAATAACAGTAAATGGGAAAACAAAGGATCACTTTTTTTAAAAAGGCCTGGGCCGAGGTTAGACTAAAGAAATGAAGGGACGGAAAATGACAAGAATTACAACACACAAATTTGCCTCACGGAAAAGAGGCACAATTTCGTTGCCTTGCCTAACTCCGAGGCGAATAGTCGTTCCAGAAGCACACCCGGTGGCATCCCTGTTGGTTAGACCCCACTAGAGTAGACCCATTCAGCCCATTGTTGCATGAGGAATCAACAAGGGAATAACTTTAATTGATTCAGTAGGTCTGCTTTAGTGCGCACGAAAAAGAGTTTAGCCAAAGTCGTCAAGTCGCTCCGCTGTGGCTTTCTTCTCCTGGGCGGAATCTTACGCGTATTTACCCACATGGAAGCCCCCTTGACCGAGGCCTGGTCTTTTTAATACCCTTCTGGTCCGCATTCACTTTTCCCCCCTTTCCCCCTCTCAGTCTCTGCGGTGTGATGCCGGGGAACAACTCTTCTTCCAAAGTTACAACTCAGCGCCTTGCAAAGTGAACAACTGTGCCTTGCAAAACCATGGCCTCGAGCCGCCTTGACTTAGTAGATTGGGGACGCCGGCACCGCCGTTCTTTCTGTGCCTATCCAGAACCAACCCCCCTTGAGTTCCGAAGGGATTGGCTCCCAGGTCAGCGTGTTTGGGCCAGTAGCCCAAGGCCGCCTCTCTGAATGGAGAAACACTTGGTTTTGGGTCCTTTGGATGGGCCTTTTTGCAAAGCATCGACTTGGTCTTTTAACACCCCTGCTTCGGCTGAAGTTCCGAATTAAAAGAAAAAAGAAAGAAAGAGAAAACAAGGAGAGGGACAGAAAAACACCCAGACGGAAACAAAAATGTCTTTCTAGAACAGCCCCCTCCTGCCGGCTGGGAACTAAATCTTTCCACCGAAATGGGGGGCTTACATCCGAGGAACTGGGGTGAGGATAGCGTTGGGGGGAGCTCCAACGCCATCGGCTTGAGACCACCCCCACCACCCCTTTTATCAGAATATATAAAGATACAGGATCAAAATATTAGGCAAGGTCGATCGGACGGAGATCCCCGTCTGTTAAAATCGACGGAAATGCGGCCACTTAATTCTGTACCTTGCGGTTTCAGTTTATGCCCCGGAGCTGAAGTTGAGTGTGACTTCAACTCGAAGGAACCAACAAATAAATTAACCTTCTGTTTCGGCAGGGCAGAGATTTCTTCCTTCCTTCCTTTTTTGCCGCTAGCCTTTGGAGCCAAGATTCAAACTCAGTGGAACCACGGAAGGGATTTTGGAACAGAGCGAGCTCTAGTTTTACAAACACCCGCTCCTCTTTCATACAGCTCCAAAACTGCCCCCCCCAAAGGTAACAGTCTCCTTTCCTACCGGGAGACGGTTCAGCATGGACTCTTTAATTAAATCACATAAGCTCGGGGGGGGGAAAAATCTCCCACAGCAGAACCGAGAATCTTCCCCAGATATTTGAAATCCTGCCTCGAATAAAGGCGAAACGGGAAGGGAAGGCGGACAATTGGGGACGTCGCCTCCTCTCCCCAACTTCTGCCAATATTCCTCTTCCTGGAATCACTAATTAATGTTCCTACTCTTAAACCGACTTCATTCACCCAAGTGCCTCTTCTCTTCCACGCGCAGCTCTTAAATCCAGGGGACTGTTCTCCTCGGAACTGGATTGCAAAGCAGCCCGGTGGATTTCAAGGAGACCTACCTCGAAGGGAACGCGGCTCCGAAACGTCTAGTCTCGGGGTCGTGGGCCAAAGGGAAACTTTCGGGACACTGTTTTGAAGCCCGCCGCCGTTCAGATTCCGGTATAATAAACCCCGCACGCAGGCGCGGACGCTTGCTCCGGAGGTAAGGCCCACTCCGTTATGTGGAGCGTGTGCGTCTGCTCCCAAATCAAGAGGAATCGGATTGCCCTGTCCTCTCTCGAAAAGAAACCCCGTTCAAGTCGATGGGATTTTATCGACTACAAAGCCTTGAGGCCGTCCGAAATTCTCGTTCGGACGGAGCAAGGTGAGGCAGAGAGATCTAGAGATCT
Source organism: Ctenosaura bakeri (assembly GCA_948474755.1). Lineage (NCBI taxonomy): Eukaryota > Metazoa > Chordata > Lepidosauria > Squamata > Iguanidae > Ctenosaura > Ctenosaura bakeri. The sequence continues at coordinate 253,119 of CAOLHI010000066.1, read as the reverse complement.
GGTCGGGAAATTCGTTCGAAAAGGTAGACCAGGCTGGTTCAAGCAGGGACGTGATAGTCTGCTAAAAGCCTGCTAAAATCCCTGGGGCCTGGAGTCCTGGGCGAAACCTTCCCTCCCTGTTCCAAAGGAGTCCCATTGGGTCTCATGCCCGGTCAGCGGAGTAAAAGCTTTGCTTCTTTGGGTGGGTCGTCAAAGGGGTGGATATACTTCGGAGTTTGCAGAGCTTAGGATCGCTCTGCGCGGGGGACTGTGAGCGATAGGCCTTCCACGGATTTCTCTCCAGGGCCTGCATCCCCGAAAGTAAATCCCCAATAGTCCGGGATTTCGCTCCTCAGCCCCTCGCTTGGCGGTCCGACTCAGGTGGCTCGCTGGCGTTGGATCGGGGCCATCTTAATCCCAAGCGAAATGTTGACCCGAGAGATGGGCCCGGGTCTTACACCGAAAAAGGAAAGGGAGATTTGGATAGAGTCGTACATGTCTCTGTGTACTGTATGATATATATGGCCCTATTTCTCTCTTACCTACCCCTGTATGTGACTCTATCCAAACTCTATATATTTGGAACCAATATAATAAATATAATAAGTGCACATATATACGTGTATGCGTGTGTATGGAACCTATATATTTTGAGCTATATAATGAGAGAAAAACCTATATATAGGTTCTACATTATCTTATAGTATATTAATTATTATACTATACTATGCTATGGTTTCTTCCCTGCAAATTCACCAGGCCTGTCTAATATTTGTCACCGTTCGCAAAGTTCTCAAAATTCTGCAAATCAAAACAAATGTTCCCTCTCCTCCCCCTTTCACGCCGACTGTCACGCCTTCACCAGATTTCACCTATTTATTTATTTATTTATTTGCCACACTGGTTTACCGTGGAATGAAAAGTTGGCTCCCTTGCCTTGCCGTTCCTAGAGTCACAGGTGGACACAATTTTCCAAAAAGAAAAAAAAAGGAGGGGGGAGGGAAGGCCATAAATAAATAAATAACTCCGGGCTGCTTCAGGTGCTTTTTATTTTTCTTAGATGAAAACCCCATTTAATAGATTTTTTTTTCTTCTCCCCCCTCCTCTTGCAGCTCATTAATCTCCCCCTCTGAGCAAGGGGTGGAAGAAATTGGAAGGCAAACAGCTCCAGACACACCGCGCTTGCGTTGAAGAAAGAGCGCATTGTATTTACACCCAGAGAGAAACGCCTTTTCTTGCAGACAGTGCTGCGGCGGCTTCTGGACGTCCTCCCAACTCGGAGAGCAGAAGGGCAGCAAGCCCCATGCGCCGGGCCGGCGGAGAATCGAGATCCTCACTGTGCGGGTTGGGACGTTACCCACCTACTCCGACCGCCCTTTAAAAAGGGGGAAGTTCCACCCTGTTTCGGGACCGTAGCAAGCCGTGAATGATACTGAATAAAGCGGTACAGAGTTTATTTCTTATTTTTTAAAAAATGGTCCTTTCCCTTTCTGCTACATCTTTCTCCCCACTGCAGGAGCATGTTTGCATCCCAGCCGGTGAGTGTAAATGGGCACTTTCCTATATGTTGGTCGAGAGATAGATTCTCACGTTCAAGCGACCGCCCCCTAAGGCAGGGTTCAAGGCAAATTCCCCAAAACTGAAGCAGGTCTGCCGAGCCACAACCACAAAAACCGTTTCGAGTTGTTTTCAGTCCGCTCCCCCGGGAGCAGGTCTTTTGCAAAGCGAATGGCTCTGCGTTGGCCACTCAAGACCAAGCCTCCACCAAACGCACTCCGGGACCACAGGGAGAAGTTGCAAGAAAATAAATGATGGTTAGGAAAATCCATTCCTCCTCTGAAGTTGCTGTAAGATTACAGTTAAGCAGTTCAGAGATGAAAGATGAAGTCAGCCTTCCGGCCAAAAACCTCCTTAGACCCTGCAAACCCCGGCTTTCCTGAGACTCTGTTCAGATAATCAGCCATTAGGGAAGAAAGCCTTAAGACAAACCAAGCGGTTAAGTTTCTCTTTACTCAGATGATTCCAAGTTGGTTGTCGTGATTGTATGTGCAGATGTGCAGTTTTATCCCACTCTGAACACGGTGCAACGCTGCTCACCTCATTGTGAGAATGTTGCTACTAACAGCATCAATTCAACTTAGTCTCCCAGCCCCCCATTAGAGGAGACCCTTGAAACCAATGGGATTTATCCATGCGTTTGGTTCACTATTCAGTAACTGTTTAGTAATATGGTTGGGGTGAGGTACCTAACTACAGAAATACAGCAGAACTTTGGGGTTCCTTAAACAAGGTGGAGAAAGAGTAGCCATAGTACATTCACCTAACGGGCTGACCACCGTGGCATAGATTTGGAAAAGTCCCCAGTTTTGGACCACAGCTTTTGGGAGCTTCTGGTCCAACTTTGAGAACTGTGCTTCAAAAAACAACAAGTTTGGAATAGACAGCTTTTCTTAATCTAAGGCAGCTTTCTTCAGCCTCCTACCCTTCAAAAGTGTTCACGCACAGGCACACCCATCCACCGTCAGCACTGGTGGAGGATGATGGGAATTGCAGCCTTGCACATCTTGAGGCACCAGGCTGGCTCCAGGCCTAAGTCTTCAATCCCAGACTAAGTTCCACTGAATGGAAAGGGACTTCCTTTCGAGCAAAACCTCATAGGATTTGCGTTGCGTTGCTTATTTGCTAAGGACACTGTTTAAGGCGAACAACTGTACGCTTAAACGAGGCTGTCATTTCCCGAACCTCCAAACTTGGTCAGCTTCCCAAAGACACAGGGCTCTTCCTCCCAGGCTAGCTTCCGAAGCCACCAATGCTGAAGACTTCTGCTAAATCTGAAAGCCTGCTGAATTCCATACTACCCACCAAATAAACCGCTCTTCCTTGGTTTTGCGTTCCAGCCCTGACCTGGACCCCCTCGGAGGTAAATTAGCAAGCAAACAAACACATTTAAGTCGGGGGTGGGGGAAGAAAGAAAAGGAAATCCTTTCCCAGGCTAACCTCGCCCACCCTCTCTGTTCACACACTTTCCTTAATCAATTACTTTAGTGTCCAAGAGGTCTGGTATTGACGCCAGAATGGTAGAACTAATCTCCGATGGCCAAACATCGCGTCAATCAACGCCTCATCGCCACCTAAAAGGGAAAACGAACCGAGATAAGGGCCTTCTCTGCAAAGGGAGAGGAAGAGGTGAAGGCCGGGGTCCCCCCTTTTTTTCCTTATAAGAAAGCCACCTCTGTTGTAATCGCCTGGAAGGACCAGGGCGATGAACCCCAATGGCAACCGCCCTCATAATTCCCTTCAAAAGAACGACACCTAGAACCTCAGGCGAAGAAAAGGAGGCGGGCAAGTGTTCCTAAAACGATTCAAAACATGCATGAGTCAAGTGTTCCTTTCGCGTACTTTCTCCCCATTTTCCCTTCCCATCCGCTGCGGCCTCCAGCCATGGCGACCTTTTGATTTGTAGGCTCCCAGAGGCAGAGATCTATATTTGGGGCTGCTACTTCACTGCGCCTAATTACATTGATGGAGGCATGTAGGTAAGAAAGAAGAATATTTCGGGAGGACATCGCTTTGAGAAAGGATAGACCAGGCTGTCTTTCTCCTAACCATCGGCCCACTCGTTAGTGACCGGTTCCCACGTTCCTTGTGGTGTCTAGCATTCCTTTCCGGGGTGAACGAACCGTCAGGGATCTAATACCGCAGAGAGAACTTCCTCCTCGGGGGAGGTGAGGCTTTCGTGTGGACCCTAGCCCTTCTTCTATGAGACCATCTATTCTACTGAGACTCAGACCTCTAGGCGCTCCAGGTAAAGGAGGCCTAGAACCTCCTCCCCAGACGGCTGCCCAGCCTCTGTTCAAAGGCCTTCGAGGAAGGGAGGAGAATCCCTTCCACCTTCCTCAATTAATGGGCTTCTCTGTGGGTTTTCTCCAAGAGGAGGGATTTGGAAGTGTGTAGCTCCTCTAACTAGAGCTCCAATTCACCCATCATGGCTAATAAGCCAGTACTTTGTAGATCACATTTTACGAGGCCACATCTATTTTTTCCCTTGGTTGCAGCCTCCTTCGGAGAGCCAGCGTGGCTTGGATGGCGGAGTATAGGACTCCAGGAGAGCAGAACTGGATTCCCTTGCAGCCCCACTAGCTAACCTGGGACAAGCCACGCTCTCTCAGCCTCGGAGGAAGGCAATGGCAAACGTCCTCTGAAGAAATCTTGCCAGCGGGAGCCATCACAGTGGAGTGGTTTGAGTGTTGGAGAACGAAGGAGAACCTTCCACTCGACCTTGTCCCGGATCTAGGAACGTGGCATGGGCATGGCACTTTTATGGTAGCTTTACCTATTGGAGAGAGCCAGGAACAGAAGACAACTACCTTCCCAAAATTCACACACAGGATCCGGCTGTCCGTCGAATCCCATGATCACAATTAGAGGGTATAAATTTGAAGAGTATAAACGCTGGAAGAATCCCATGAAACACACTACAATACCGAAGGGAAAGAGGTTGCAGACTTGGAAATGTGGATTGTAAAAACCGGTCTCTGGGAGAGGAGGAAGTGAGTATAGAACCGAGACCTTTTTTTTTTCATTTACCTAAACAAAAACAAGGGAGAGAAAAAAAATCTAACTTCCTGTAAAAAGTTTCCAACTGTTAAAAAAAAATATTATGAAAGGAGATGGCAATCCGCTTGATTTTAATTCCAAATTTACCACAACTCGCCTGCCTTCTGTGGCAGACGGCAACATTTATTTTCCCTGGTCCGTTAATGAACCCACTGGTTGAAAGCAAAAACAATCCAGGGAGGCTGGAGATAAGATAAATTAGAGAGAGCCTTAGAGACAGTAAGTGTGTGTGTGTGTGTGTGTGTGGCGGAGTGGGGGGAGAGGGAGGTTTTAGATCTGAACTCGGAGTAGTAAATCCTTGCAGATCATAATAGCCCAAACCAAACAGTAAATAAGACCTCATTCAACACATTAGGATGGAAACCTGTCCACACGGAGATGAAAAATTGGACCCAGAATGGAGTGACGCTTACTTTCGAGTAAACACATATCCGACCGATCGCATTTCCCGACCTATTTATTAGCCAGATACAGGTCTGTGCGCTGGTGGATCAGGGACGTGCGATCTCACCACCAGCTTCCTCCTCTCTAGCTGGCTGAGGAGCTTGGGAGTTGTAGTTCAACACACACTTAAAGACAAGCTTTAGCGTCGGGGTGGGAATCCGTCCGGAGGTCCCCTAGGTGACTGTTGCATTGCATTGCCCAATATCCCCCCGTAGTGGTTTCAAGCTAGCTGGGGCTGATGAGAGTTACAGTCCAACATCATCTGAAAGGCCACACGAATCCCACCGCCAGTTCTAGAAGTTGGCCTTTGGGCTGAATAAAGTTGGAGCTGTTGATACGAAGTGTTCCAAGGAGTCGGCTTGCATTGACTTAAGAGGAGACTTCGGCGTGAGATCAAGGGCCTAAACCGGTTGGTCCAACCCAGCCAGAGTAGATCTATCGGATCCACGCTACTGAGACCTCCAAGACAGCTGGATTTGAGTTGAATCTCAGCGATCTCTCTCCCCCTCTCTCTGATTACCCTGATGGGCTGTATTCAGACTCGGTTAGGGGGACTTCTTGGTCGGCACCCTGACAACCGGAAGCCCCATTGGTTTCGATGGATCTCCCCTGGATGAGGTGTCGGATTTGCAAGCCTTCTGGGACTGGGATTCCCCGTGGATGAAGCCTCCTTATCAAACTCCCTCTTCTTGAATTTCCGACGCCTCCCCGCTTTCGGTGTCCTGAGCGTGTCGAAACACGTGCACTGCGAAAATCAGATTTTTCGCCACACTTCCAAAACCTAGCGGGGTGATCCGACGCCGGGGTTAAAAAATTCTATTCTGGGCCGACGGCAAACAGGGACCTCCTCCTAGATCCGAAGATTTATTTCGTTCAGGATGGTGGAGGGGTGAGGGAGGTTTCCGGTCAGGATCCTAGCTCGCACCAATATTTGAGTTGATTTAAATATATATATATATATATGTATACACACACACACACATATACATACATACATATATATATAACTTCTTCTGAACCTCGAATGGATTCGGGTCTCCGTATGCCCCCCTCCACGAATTGCCGGCGGTTGGGTGTTGGGAATTGTTGTTATTGTGATGGTTGTTTTTAATGGTTCCGCGCCACCAGGCGGAACACAGGTTAGTTTGAAGCAGGTTCATGGAACCCCTGTAAATCAAACCACGTTTACGACTTGGAGCAGGAAATGCTGAGTAAATGAGGAAAGGGGTGGGGTGGGGTGGGGAAGGGAGGGGAGGAGTGGGGGCAGGGGAAATTCTGATGGAAGCAAGCTAGTTCTGGTGTGTGTGTGTGTGTGTTTTCTTCCTCTCTCTCCCTTCCCCCTCCCCCAGTTCAAGGATTAAAGGCCTTGGACCCACACTGGCGCCCGGTGGCGTGTTCTCAATCAGGAGTCCATAAGTCCGGTACACATCAGGAAAAATTTAATCACTAGAAACCAGACCTAGCTTAAAAGGGAAATCGCCCTGCCCCTCTCCTCCCCCTACCCCAGACGACCCCTCTCCTGTCCCCCCATTGACCATAGCTTTGGCTAGGCAGGCAAAGATTCCCTGGGGCTGAAAGGGGAGGAGAGGGGAAGTTCCTCCTCTCCACACACACCCCCCCCGCCGCCCAGAAAATGCCTCCCAGAAATCCCAAATCCTACTGGAATCCGTACAGCCGACCCAGCTCTCCTGGATCTGCTGACAATAAAGCAGTCAGAAAAAAGGCGTTTGACCTGGGACCTAAAAGGGACCGGACTCTCCCCCACCTAAATCTATAGGAGCAAAGACCACAGACACACCAACCTTGGGAGACCTGGGGGGGGGGGAACAGCCAGGAATTTCTCCATTCCCCAAACCTTTTCCCCTTGCGCCCCCTCTTTTTGACCCTCCAAAAGCCCTCCCTCGCAGCCATAACCGAGCTCAGAGAGGCATTGGACGTTTCCGAGGTTCAACGTTAACGTCAAAACGTTAAACTCTCACCCAGCCGAAAAACCAAACGCTCCCACGCCAACTAAACCCCTGTAAACGTCAAGGCGCTGCGGCTTCCATGCCGGCGTTAAAAAATAACAACACCGCGCGTTTTGGAAACTTCTCCTTCCCTTGTTGGTCCTCGCCCAGCCAAAAGAGCCCCCCGCCCGTCCGGATCGCCTGCCAGCCGTGTCCCCCCGCGCCCACCTTCCGCAGAAATCGCAAAAGCCAGCCATCCCCTCCAGACTTCCGAGGATCCCCGAGAGAACCAGAGATCCCCGGCTCCCCTGGGACCCGCCCCGCGAGTTGGCTTGACTGACCCCTGGGGGGTGAGGTGGGGCCGGCCCCGAGATCCCCAGGCGCCCCATCCCATTCGGAAGGAGGCGTCCCTCTGCTTGCTCCCAAAGTTCCCAGGCCTGCCTAGGACGGAAACCTCCCGCCACAAAGAGGAAACGGGGAGGCCATAAAACGACTAGGTCGCCTTCGGGGTGCCACAAGGCTCAACGGCTTTTGGCTGAGGCAGAGGAACGTAGCTGGAGAGATTAAATTGGTTCCGGTCTGAATTTATTCCGGTCTAAGAGGGGCGAAGCCCTTTATTATTATTATTATTTATTATTATTTATTTGTATGCCGCCTCTCCATATGGATCGAGGCGGCGAACAACTTACAACTTACATTTCTATTCATGCCCGCAACAAGCTGGGTACTCATTTTACAGACCTGACCCATTTTAAACTCGATTTTCTCTCCCTCCTCCCTCTTTTCGGGCACGGCGCTCCCGAAGACAACCGAACAGACCCGGCCAAACAAAGGGCTTTTTAAATCTGGGATCTCCCCTTCGCTGAATATTGGCAGTTTCAACGGACTGCGGAGCCTTGTCGCTGGGGCTGGGGGACTCACTCTAGCGGACTGCCAGGGGTCCGAAGCCATCCCCTGCCTTGGCCCTTGGGTTTCGTTCACACAACCCCGTGCACCTCGGCACCGACTGAAGGGTGCTCCTTAACTCGGCAAGATTTGTTCAGAGAGGGTTTGCCTTTGCCTCTGAGGCTGAGAGGGTGGGACTGGCCCGAGGGTACCCAAGAGATTTCCACGCCCAGCAGGGATTCGAACCCTCGTCTCCAGAGCCCTAATCCAATGCTCAAAGCACTAAACCGGGGCTTTCTCTCATATATCTTTTTTAAAAAAAACCCTGATAACTAGCTGGAGGCCCTCTTTCAAAAAAATAACAAGGAGATTGAGAGGAAAACACGCGCAAAAGAGAGTTTCACCCATTGCTCACCCTGGGTATGTATGGGGACACGTATTTAATTTTCCTTAAATTGGTGGGACGCATCCAGGGACCGTCAAGCTATTGGACCAGCTGTGTTTAAGGGTTTCGTTGGAGGTGTGGGCGTGTGTTTTCATTTCCAAAGGAGGAGTAAATACACGGAAGGTGAAATGGAATGTTTCGTCCGGAATTAAATTCTACCGGAAATTTGAGGTCCGTGGACCTGAGGGAAGATTTCAGAGGGAGTGGGAAGTTCTCCTACTCACGTTAGAGAGAGGGGTGATTCTTTGCATGACTCGCAACACAGCACGTGCAGCAAAATTCCTTAAGAGGGGGAGGTGGACATTATGGACCGGGATGCAATACGTTTAGAATGGACCCCTTAGCGCCTTTTCTCTCCATGCAGAAACAACCATTTTCCTTCCCAACGTTAAGACTTTGAACGGATTCCTTCCCTTTCCTCAGCACGTTATTTGCATTTCTTCTAACTTGCGGGTCCACATTAGGACAATTGAAAAATGGGGCAGCGTTCTCGAGCAATATTTCAAAGGTTATTTCACCAAGGCAGCATTAAACTGAGGATGCTTAGAATGTATACAAGAAAGTGTAGAGAGTAGTGTAGTCCTTCATGTGCTCATCCCCATGTTTCAGACAGCAGGTAAAGTTTGCCCCAGACCTCTTGTTCAAATGCATGGCAGAGGCGGGTTCTGAACCTGGGATTTCTTGGTTACATATAATTTATTCATACCTATCTTATCTCATATATTACATTAATATTCCGCCCCCAACGCACGCACACACATTTCCTTTAAAGAACACAAGGCAGAGAAGGTGGATCTGGCTTCCATTTCTCCCCCAACAACCCTGGGAGGCGGACGAAGCTGAGAGACAGTGGCTGACTCAAAATCAGTCATTAAACTTCTGGGTGTAGCAGCAACTGGAATACAGAGCTCAGCTACCCGATTGCCAAAGGTTTCCACCCATATTCAGCCTTCCTCTCTAGCCGTGCTGGACCTAACCAGTAGGTCTGGTGGGATTTTCAAAGGAAAGGGAGGAGAAACTCATGGAGAAGCCTAACCCTAGCTTGTGGGGAGTTACCCTCGCTGGGCGTAGCATGGGATCCGACCGACTGGCACTACAAGGTCTTCCCTTAAGGAATACAGAAACCCCGAAAGCAGAAACTGAACTGGGGAGTCACGTCCCATCGTCCCTCTAGCAGAGCCTGGAGTGCCTTTAAAAAAAAACAAAAAAACCCTGCAACTCCCAAAATGCCCCCTCCCCTTCTCGCTCTCCAGCACAGGAAAGGCCAGACTGGTTAGGGGTGTCGATTCCTGAAAAGGACTTTCCCCAAACTCGGCCCTCTTTTAAAAAAACAACAAAACCGACGCAGACACAACCCAGGCCTTCCCGTCCTCCAAAATCGAGCGCGATTCTTTGGATTTCTTATTTTACACAAACAGACAGGGTAGATTATTATTTTTTTTAACCGACTGGAGTGTAGCCTTCGGGAAGCATTGCCTGTAGTCCTTTTGGGAGGGAATGAAAATCAGCTCGTAACCCCTGCTCCAGGTTCTTGAAGAAGTAGAGACCCCCCCCGCCCTTTGCTTCTGGTTTAAACCTGTTTCTAGGCCGCCCTAACATGGCCTCCTTTAGTCGCCTTTTTTTTTTCTCATTCTGTTTTCTTTCTTTCTTTCTTTCTTTCTTTCTAAAGGCTAGCATATTTCTGTGGGAAATGCAAGTCTGGTTCTAAATTAGTTCTACATACCTATCAACAGCTGCCTTTGCCGGAGCACCACATAAAGCCGTGTGTGTGCGTGTGTGTCTGAGTGAGGGAAGGCAAAATGGCAAAGAGCTCACAAAGGTCATAAACACGACAAGCACATAGTAATAGTTAAGCCCTTAATTTGGACCGGACTTGTGGCCAGGTAATCCCGCTGACGACGGATGGGGTTACTATTAGCTTTATAAATTGGTGTGCGCCGAGTTTTGCCCCATACACACCCGCACACACATCTAGAGGGAGGAGGGAGAGGTCTGTGGCTGGGGTTGCTATATTTGGAAAAGAATTTTCAAAGACCTTCCAGGAAAAGCTTCAGATGCAGAGAGCAGGCCGATGCGGAGCGCGCGTTTGCTAAGAACCCTCCCTAATGCTTAGAGAGATGCTAGATATTTTTTAAAGCGTGTGTGTGCAAGGGGAGGGGCGGGGAGCGAGATTTGCATTTTCCAAAATTAAAGCGTTCCCAGCCTCTCACGACCTGGCATCTTTCAGAGGTCCTAGACCGCCATGCTTGGGGAGGATGGGAAGAGTAATTCAACACTTCTGCCGCACGCCATCTTGGGGAGGGGTTGGCTCAAAGGACCAGGTTGTGCATGGGAGGGGACGACCCTAACGAAGAAAGAATTTGGAACCTTTCCTTGCAACCGGAAAATCGGCCATCAAAGGTTAACGAGGTTACGTTTTAATTACACTTCTACAAGCTCTCTCTGGGCGCAAGGCGCTGCGCAGAACAGGGAAAAGAGGTTAGGTTCCTGCCCCGAGGCGCTTGCAGTCTTGAGCAGGGATAGAGCGTTCTGGTACTGGGCTTCTGGAGAGGGCAGATCCTAGTAAGTGAAACCACCAAATGCAGTTCTTGTCTCACAAGCAGTGAAACCCCACCAAGGTAGCTGGAGCAGGGGGCACCACAGATATACTGGAAATTAGAATTCTTACCAGACAAAGTTAGATTTTAAACCATAGCCTTAGACTGACTTAATGCTGGACACTGAGGCATCGCCCTCCTGATTCTTGGACTACTGCTCCCATCACCCCCGCTATGGGATGTGTTGGCTAGGTCTGATAGGACCCGTCAGCCCATAGGGATGGGAAACCAGACTTCAGCCTAGCACCAAGACAGGGGGCATAACGTCCCCAGAAACCACAGGATGGTTGATAAGCATCTCCCGATCTATTCAGACAGCCTTTATTATCCAAACTCTTGTCATATAATACATCCTACTCGGGTTGGTCCAGACACACCTGGAATTCTCATTTGTTGCTAACGGAAACCACCTCACACACTCACACTAGCTGATTTCTTAGGGCTTCGTTTGTTTCATTTCTGGGCCACAGCTTCCGGAAGAATGCTCGCCCAAGTGCAGAAAGGAGGCTCCCTTTTGGAACTGCTCCAGGGCTCTCACCCTCTTTATTTGACCTTGGGTATTTGTTCAGTGTTGCAAAATGCCTGGAACCCAGCTTACAAAATGGCCAGAGATGCGGGATGAAGTCCACGTGGACTGTAGTCCACGAAGGCTAGACATTTCTTTCAAACAGGTTTCCTTCGCGGGTTATTTTTTCCTATTGAACACAAGACTAACCCCGGCTATCTCCTGAAAGACCTCTTTAAGCCAGACAGCAGTTCGGTATTGACACCATAAACTTTTCACGTGGAAGTCAAAGGAGCAGCTCCTCCCTCCAATCCTTTTGTTAGACTCAACTGGAGTAGATCCAGAGAATCAGTACAAATGTGTCGCTCACTGTTTAATTATTGATTCATTCGGTTTACCCCAGGGGTGTAGCGCGAAAAGAAGTGATTGCCCCCCAATGAAAATTCTATCCTTCAGTGATTTTTTCCTTCGCTCTCTAAGTTTCCAGTGTTGCAGAGAGTGAGTGAGCGGTTGAAAAATCATGCACACCTCGACCTCTTCTGTTTGCTGTGTTCCTATTCCCTTGGTCACGGATGCCTCAACTCTGCTTCTAAATGCCCAGCTGAACTTTGGAGTTGCAGGGCCTGAAACGCTGCCTTCTTCCAATGCTAGAAATTTGGAAACTGAAGGAAAATTTTAGGGAGAGGGGAAGAATTTTTATTTGAGCCTGCAATGTCCTCATTTTGCCCCCCCCCCACCGGACCTACACCACCCTGGCCTTCCACAACCAGCGTTGGATAACGCGTTCCCCCTATAAGCGCAAATTTAAAAGGAGACCGTCTGTCTTACCTTAGTTTCCCATCAAGGTTTTCTTTTCTAGAGAAGCCGGTGGGAGCACTTGAAGGGAAGGGAAACGAATCGCCTTTCCTATCAGACGCCCAAGGCTGCAACGGAGAAGGGAAAACGCGTTAAGACCCCGTTCTTCTCTTTTTATTTCATTTTCCCTGCCCTCGACGTGATCCGGCCCTCAACGCAGTGGGTGTTCTCACCCCCTTTCCCTCTAAATAAAAGACCAGCGCGCTTTAATTCCTTCACACTTCCAACGAGGAGGAGAGAGGAGCTGCCCCCCAAATGTGTCGGTGTCTGGGGTAGGGAAACGACTTCTGATCGTTATATGAGGTGGAACAGCCGCAGGAAGCGGGAAACATTGGTTCTTCGGACTTGGAGACGCATTGTTGTCCTGACTGGAGGAGACCCATTAAATCAGTGATATTTATTTAAGTGTCGACTCACCATTCAATTGGTCTAGTCTGGCCTAACCAACAGAATTCCATATATTTCTAAATAAAAAAGGGTTATCTGTATTGGAATGGTTGATCCTTTTTCTTTTATTCGAGTGCATCATGCAGCGAGGAAAAAAATCTGCATGCACACATGGTCGAAATAATCTAAATTTAAACATCATTTTCCCTAAACCACTCGGTATTGCATCCGAAGATGCGAGTTGCCCTCTTTAGACCTCAAAATAAAGAAAACCAGCCTTTTCTCACTGGGGGTCCCTGTTATACATTCTGTGGAGTCAAACCTTGAATCTATCCCCAAAATTCAGCTTTGGGGGACAGATCATCCCTACCAGCAGTAGAACGTGGCTTTGGGAATGAGTTTTATAACTCCGTTATAACTCCATTATAAAACCCAGGGAGGAAGGGGGAAGCCTTTTGACACTTTTAAGAGTCGCCAGCATCAGCTGTCCTGGACTGCAGTCCACTTCTTCAGATGTTTCAATCCCATGACAATCCCACTATTGACTTCAGAAGGAATTGCCTCCAAGTAAGGGCTAGATCTACTTTCCTCCCAACCAAAGCAGAAGGCAGTAGGAACAGAGGAACGTTGCATGACCTATGGGATGATTCAGTCCAAGAAGCTCTGGTGGCCCTGAGTTTGCAAGACCTGAGCAGGGCTGTTGATGACCAAAAGGGGACTTGAAGGCACGTAACACCAAGCAGAGTAGAAGCACTGCAATCAGTGGGAGTTACACAAAAGCGGGCTAAGAAATCCCATTCACTGCAGCACAACTGCTTCAGCTGGAACAAAAGTGGCCGTTTAGTGCTAAACTAAACTTGGTACAAGTTTAGCGCTCAGAATGAAGCCTCCTTGCCTTCAAGAGAGCTTCTTCCCATGGTAAAAGCATCAAAATGGCCGCGACAGTGATCAGGAGGGGCCCTCCTTAAACCTCGGAGCAGGCGGAATTTGCAAGGATCCAGCCGAAAACGTCTCCTGCCAAGGAAAAGGCAAACGGAACGCAAGTCGTTTTAGTCAGGGGAAGTGGCAGAAGAAAAATGGGGTATCATTGGCTCCCCCTCTCCGTTCTCCCAGTCTGGTTCATGTCCAGAGGACCCTCGGTTCACTGCCCACCCCCCACCCCCGCGTGGCTTCCAGTCCCCAGTCCCACCACCCGTTGCCAAAGCTGGGAAGCGAAAGGCCTGGCCCGATAAGTGAAAGTGGTATTTTTATAGGCTGATAAAGCCGGACTTATCTAGTTCTCTTTTTACTCTCCCTCCCCTCCCCGCTCCTTCCCTTCTTTCCAAGTTTCCCTAATTGGTCATTCGCCCGCCACAGTTTCACAAAGGAGCCCGCCCTTGCTTGCTTTCCAGCTGGCGATTTCGAGGAGAGTTGCCAGCTTGTAAACTGGAGAGGGCTCCTGTGCTTTGAGTGTTGGTGTGGAAGAGGGCGTTTCAACAGGCTTTGCTTGTTACCTGGTTGCGATAAGCTACCCCTGTTGCAAATCTCTTATCTACCCAGCAGTTGAAGGGACAGGAGCCCTCTCCAGTTGAGAGGCCGGGGACCCTGATTTCAAGGCTCCAGACTAACCTGGTTGCTGTTGGCTCTGGCCCAAGTGGAAGGACTTCAGCAGCCAGGGTGCAGGTGACAGGCGTTGGCCTTCAGAGACCCTACAGCAACATTTCAAATCTGTATTTGAACCTTGCCAGCCTAAAAGCTCCCCCACCCTCTGTGCCTTGCTCTTCCTCTTAAATGGTCTGTAGGAAACCAAAAGGCCATTTTTGGCCAATAATAAGACAGAGTATGGATGCACACTCAGGCCTAAATATCTTCCAGGCAACAGGTCCTATCTGATCTTGGAAGCTAAGCAGGGTCAGGCTTGGGGAGTACTTGGATGAGAGACTGCCAGGGAATACTAACTGCTGTAGGCTCTATTTCAAAGGAAGGAATGGGCAAAACCACCTCTAAGTACTCCTTGCCTAAGAAAACCCTATGAAATTCATGCTGTTACCACAAGTCAACAGGTGAGCTGAAGGCAAACAGAGAGAGAGCAAGAGATGTATTGACTGGCATCTATGGAAGGCTAATTTTCTGCTAGCCCTGGGATGGACAAAGTGGACATTGGGGCCACATACAGCCCCTTAAGGATGTTTTTGTGACCCTCAGCACTTCCAGAATTCCAGGATCAACCTTCTCTGGTCAAAAAAGAAGGGTGAATTGCTATTCCTAGAAGCTTCCAGGTGCAATATCTTTTAAAAACTGACAACACCTCCCTGTATTATTCCACATGAAAGAATATCCAGGTTTTGGAAGCTGAAGTTGACTTATGGGTGCTTTGGGATTTTTGTTTTGTTTTGTTTTTGGTAGTTCATGAGGCCCTTAAAGGATCCCAGAGCAAAGGAGTGGTTCTCATAACTGCTGGATTTGCCTATCCATGTTTAGCTCCACTGCCCCTTGGAAGGAGGCACCCCAGAAAAGCAAAGTTAAAGGCTATCATTGGATTTACCCTTGCATCCATGCGCTCCTTTCTGAAGGACATTTTCCTGTGCAAGACCCCACTGAGTGGAAGTTCTGTACTTGCCACATACTTCAAAGGGCACAGCCCAGAAGAACCTTTCTCATCTCAAGTTCACACCCAATGTTCAGGACCAGTGGCATAAAGGGAGATAAGTGCAGGTCCACCCCATGATAGTTCCTATCCCTACAAAGAGAGGCTCTAGAAATATATCCACTTGTGTCTATCTGAATCCTTAAATAATTTCTAGTGGTTTTCTTCCACACTTGGATCAGGTCTTTTGTAAAGTTAATGTGGGTTGATTGACTGGTGAGAAGATTCAGCACCATGGAGAGTTCCTTTAAATTTCAGATGTGAACCTGAAGCACACTCACTAGTCCACCCACCTTGAAGCCATCATCTGTTGCCCCAAATTATTTAATACCAGAATTGCTTAGGTATTTCTTGGTTGATATAATTTATGTTTCCAGGACAGCTAACAAAGTAGCAGGAAAAGTACAAATAAAAAGGAGAGAAAAATAATACAGCCAAGCAAACTATTGCAACAAACTATAAAAACCAATGGCCCTTTCAAAGTAGACTAAAAACTGTTCGACATAGTAGTTTTAAGAACTACTAGTACACTTCAGTATTATTTGTAGTTGTACTATTCTAGTATCAAGTTACCACTGACTCAAAGGGTTTATTCTAGCAGGGACTAACAATACAATTTAGGCTAGGTAAGACGGGTGTGGCCCTCTAGATGATGTTGCACTAGGAAAAGAAGGAGGCCTTGCTGCAAGGAAGGCATGGCTGCCTTGAGTTTTCAGGACCTGAGTATGGCTGCTAATAATGAGGAGCAAGGTCCAGATCGTGCATCACAGTTTACCTTTTGTAACTTTAGAAATCTGTAGCTACATTGAAGAAAAGCGGCTTACAATGATGCACATCTGGCCACTGGCAAGAGATCTCTAATGGGCCTTGGGCACTTCTGATGCACGCTCAGTGTCCCTCTTGTGCTCTGGCACTTCTTAGCCGGTGCTTGGGTGCACATCAAGGAGTGTCCTGTGCACACTGGAACCCACTGGCATTGGGTCATGGCACATCAATCACTCCACCACTGTGCAACAGATGGTCAGGGCAGTCCCTAAGTGAATTTGGACATTCTGAAACTACTCAGTTCAATTTTGCTCCTACCTAGGGCCTTTTACAAAGACATAAGTCCCAAGCAGAATGCCAGCCAAGGTCTTGAAGGACCTTGGGTCCATGGAGTCACCATAAGTCAAAGTCAGCTTGACAGCAAATAACAACCCCCACCAGATCTCACTGGATTACCTCTCCCTGCCTTCCTCCCTTCCCTCCCTCTGAAGGGGAGCAATTCCCAGAGAGCTACCTGCAGTTAGATTTTTTTTTTTCACTTTCCAATGATTTCATATGTATGCACAGCTGCAAAGAATTTCTCCTGCATGTAGTTTCCTTCACTAAAGACTCAGGTATCAGAAAATACAAGAGGGGCATGTCGATACATACAGGCCTCTCTTTTAAAGGTATGAATAATCCTATATCTGTGTTTAAACCCCTGAATGTTTTTTGTGTTCAGCTCCCAGAAGCCTGAACAGGGTCTATGTGAATGGCTTTCCGAAAACAGCTGGAAGACTAAAGAATGCCTACAAGGAAGATCAGGCTGAGAAAGCAGGACTGAATCCAGGTTGCAATAGTCCTAGAGCCCGGCAGGGAATCCTGTCGCCCTCCAGATGTTGGCGGACCGCAATATCCAGCTTTCTTAACCAACTACAGTGCTGGCTAGCGCCGTTCACGATGTCTACCCTCTCCTGGAGCCTAGGACCTGAACCTCCCCTCCAACTTCTTCTTGGCTACCCCCACCCCTTGCTCGGGGATGATGGGAACTGAAGTTCGGAACAGGAAGTCTCGGATTAAGAAATAGGGTTCATGTAGTTATGTCGCCTTTCCCCTAAGGGCGTGTGCAATTAATCCTCACAACAACCCCTTAAGGTAGGCTGATTTCCAAACAGTAACCCGCCTCGGATCCGGCCGAGCCGAGTCATACCTATCCGCACACACCCATCCCGGGCCCGGACGAACCTCCTTCTCAACCACCCACCAAGGCCGGCCCCTCCTCCGCCCCGCCCCGCCCCACCCCGCCCCCCTTTTCCCGTGGCCGCAAAGGAAGGTGTGACATTAAAGCAAGCAGACCGCCCGTCTAGCTGTCCTTCATTAGCAGCCCCCATTACACGGCTGAGCGTTTGCAGGGGCAAGCCGGGTGGGATGAGCGGGTGTGTGTGTATGGGAGGGGGTGCCCGGGAAGGAAGGCTCGCCGCCCGGTAGGAAAAGGTCAAGCTAACCTTTCCCCCCACTCTTTGAGCCCTTTTGATTCATGCCTGCCAGGAGGGGCAGGTCAGGAGGAGCCATCCATTTCCCCCTCCCTTTCCCTCCCCCAGAGCCGAGGGAGGCAAACCCAGGAGGAGAGGAGAGCGGCGGCGTTTGGGCTGGAGACCTAGCGAAGTTGGGCTCCGACGGGAGTCCCATTGCCCGCGGCTTATGGGAGCTGTAGTCCCAATCAAGGGTGTAGCTACGGGGGGGGGGAAGGCAAAATGAGAGCGTTGCTTCTCCAAATGAGAATCCCGCATCCCTCAAACAAAAAGTTCTTTCATTCTCCTAACTTTCCAGCGGAGCAGTCGCTTAGAACTTGAGCTAAGCCTTTTAGAGAAAAGGTTGAGGTACCCATAGCAAAGGGGCAGGCCACGTGACCAAGGGGAGGCGAATCCAGCAAACACGGGAGTTGGAGGTGTGAACGATTTTCAGGGTCTCCCCTTGTGCAATGCTAGTAATTTGAAGGAAATGTTCACTGGGGAGGGGAGGGAGAATGCTTATTTGGGAAGCAATTTCTTCATTTTGCCACCCATTCCCCCCTCGTTGCACCTGTGGGCCGGAAGGTTCTCACGTTCCCTGTCCCTGTCCTAGCGACTGATGTGGGACCAGAGTCATCCGTTTAATTGCAATCTACACACAGCCTCCTGTCTTTCAGATGCGTTGGACTCCAGCTCCCATCAGCCCCGACAGCATGCCGAGGGGAGAAGAAAGTGGGAATCCGGCGGCCCTCCCGACGTTGCTGGGCTGCAGGTACCAGAATTCCGCATCCTTGGCCATGCTGGCTGGGGCTGACAGGAGCTGTCCTCCCAACCTGGTGTTGAGGAGCACACATTTCCCAACCCTGTCAGAGGGATGGGTGAATCAAAATGATCCTGTGCTCTGGGAACAGAGTCACTGGTTGAGCATGTCCGGCCTGGGTCACACTGTTGGGAGCAGTGTTGATGGGACACAGGGGAGGGACGCTCTGGCAGATCTCAGTCCTTGGGCAGGCTTACACAGAAACTTCTGAGAACTGGCGCCACCCAAAACATCTGGAGAGCCACGTGTTCCCCAGATCTCAACCCAACCTATCACATACGCATCCACATTTTTGTGGTTCCATTTACCCAGGAGAAATACGGAGCGGAGGGCGAGATGGGAAACAGAGGAGAGTATCCTGCGGTCTCGACCGGGGTTGGGAATCACGCCACCTTCCAGATGTTGCCTGACTGTAGCTCCCAGCATCCCTAGCCAATGCTGAGGAAGGCCGAGAACTGGCGCCCAACGACATCTGGAGGGCGGCAGGCTTCCCAGCCCTGTTTCAGAAGCCGAAGTCAAAAGAGCCGGCCTTGAAGAGCGGCCAGCCCGCGGTATAACAAAAATAAACAGTTTCCTTTTAATTCCCTGCCATTGACAATACCATCCCCAGCCACACTTCGCCCTCCCTTCTCCCCCTTTCCCCGAACAAGTCCAGAAGATGCGGTGAGAAAGGACAAGGCAAACTTCACAGAAGAGGAAGCCAAGAAAGTGACACAAGGGGGGGGATTATTTTATCTTTCCTCCCGCCTCCTCCTCTTCCTCCTCCTCACTGCGCAACTGCTCTTTGGAACCGAGGAGAGGTTGGGTGAGTGCTGGGCAAAGTGCTTTCTTAAAAAATAAAAAAAAAAAGGAAGAAGAAGAAGAAGAAAAGAAAGTGCCCTGGAAGGTCTTGACATGTTCCTTCGCAAGAAAAAAGTCCGACGCAAAGTTTTGTATTTATTTTTCTATCTGCCTTTTTTTTCCCCCCAGTACAAAGGAAGGCATCCATTAGAGAGCTGTTTTCCAAAGAGGGATCAAAGGAGCACAAATGGGCCAGAGCCCTTCCAGACACGTGCCAAGGCTGGCTGTGGTTTGCAGTCATTGGCTGAGGCGGCCTCTCTCCCGCCCTCGCTCTCCCGAGCTTTCCCTCGTTGGAAGCAAATGGGAAGCAAAAGGGAGGCACCGGGACTCCACTGAGAGCGGGGCCGCAGCTGAAATGCCCTTCCTCCTAGGCCAGAAGGCCAGTCCGGATCAGGTCCTGGATCTGCAGTTTGCTTCTTTATTTATTTAATTTATACCCCGCTCTTCTGGGACCTTTCCACCACTACCCCTAACCGCTGCTGCTGCTGTGTAACTTCAAGTCAACCCCGACCTATGGCAATCCACTCCTAGGATTGTTTGTTTTTCTTTAGAGTCAGGGTCAAGGTCTTTTTCAGGGTCGAGGGCAAGACATCCTCTCGAATACTAAAGTTAGGATACTGAAGTTAGGATTGCCCAGCCATTCTGTTTCCAATGTCTGTGTATGGGTGTGAAAGGAGGAAAATCAACTCCTTCGAAATGTGGTGCTGGAGGAGAGTTCTAAGGATGCTCTGGACTACTAAAAAGACAAATGCATGGATCCTAGAGCAAATCAAGCCAAAACTCTCCCTAGAAGCCAAGATGGCTAAAACTGAGGCTGTCCTACTTTGGCCATATAGTGAGAAGACGCGACTCACTAGAAAAGGCAATAACGCTTGGCAAGGTAGAAGGCAGTAGGAAAAGAGGAAGGCCACATCACAGATGGATAGACTCCGCCAAGGAAGCCACTGTCCCTGAATCTGCAAGACCTGAGCAGGGTGGTTGAGGAGAGGGTGACCTGGAGGTTTCTCATCCATAGGGTCGCCATCAGTCGAAGTCGGCTGGAGGGCAGTTAACAAGAAGACGTCTTCGGAGGACGTTCACCATCACCTTCCTCTTGGGTTGAGAGAGTGTGACTAACCCAAGGTCGCCACAGCTGAGTGGTGATTCACACCCTGGGCTCCCCGAGTTCTAGTCCAATACTCTAACCACTACACCATGCTTTCAACAAAATCTTTGCGGCTTGATTGTGATACTCGCATAAACTAGTACTTCATCTGAGTTCCTAAGGCGGCCAAGCTCCTAACATCCGAGCTTCCTCCTGCTCCATTTAGATCAAATGTAATAAATGAAACGCTAATCATACTGACCTACCTAACAGGGTCCTCATAAGAACCGGGGATATAAGCTTTGAGCTGAGCAAGAGGGAGTCATATCTCAGAGCTGCCTTTTATCAGAGTAATGAGTAACTTCATCGGTCTGACTTCAAGACGAGCAGTCGAGCCTCGTTGCTTACCCCTGGGTCCATTCCACAGGAGGACAAGTGAGTTTTAAAAGTCCAGCCCTACCCAAGGCCGAACAGTCAAGCTGAGGAAGAGACGCCACTGCAAACAGGAGCGAGACCAGACTGATCTTGGAGCGACAGGAGGAAAGGGGAAAGCGCAGACTTGGCAAGCACCCCGTTTTGGCCTGGGGCATCTACCGCTGACGTGGTCTCCGGGAGCAGGGCCGCCCAAAAGCTCAGGCCAGCGGCGCTGTCAGGTGACCAGCTCGCCCGAATCCTTCCTCACGAGAAGAGCAAAAAGGAGTGAACAGACGTAGCTTCCATCAAGGCTGGGAACCGAAGTGTTTATGAGCTTGCTTTTGACAGACACTTCCAACCCCAAAGGTGGGTGGCGTCTGCTTCGCACTCTCTCAGCTCTCTGGTGCTAAGGTGGGACTTCGGTTGGAAGCAGATGCTGACAGAACCCGACAGAAACCGGCTCGTTGGTTCCTTTCGAAGGAAAGTGAACCTCTACCTCCCCATGCATGGTGAAAACATCTTCCCAGTCCTTCCATCTTCCCTCGCGCACTTTCGCCCCGCTGCTCAAAAGGAATGGAAAGGAAAAAGAGAGCTGACTCCCCTCCTGTCTACACGGGAAATCTGTATCGGTTTCAAAGCTGTTTCACAACCGCGTGGACAGTCGATCGGGGACCCAGTAGGAAGGGGAGCATCACGGAGATCGAATTCGTGATCTCCGACCGACCAGGTGTTTGGAGGGAAAAGCTCAGAACTATTAAACAGGATACCAAAGTCTAAGATCTAAGAGAAGGTCCTTATCCCGGGTCAATGATGAATTTCATAAACTGAGTACATACCGAGTGAATCTGGATTAAGGCAGTGGTCTCAAGCTAGGCTCAGACTCTGGCCAACCTCTCAGGGAACTAGGCACCAAACAACTAGCACGCCCACACCGAAATGGTTTACCAGTTCTATTGCCTCTTGGCTCACTTGAGAAGTTTTTTGGTCCTGAATAATCTTTTATTTGCTTCTTTCCCTGCGGGAGGTACCTCCCTCTCCCTGTCCCCACTACAAAGTTTAAGATAATGGTCCAGCTGGTGAGAGGGCGATTTGGAAAGGAATAATTAATCTCCAGCGAAATCCATCGCAAGGAAAACATTACATAAGTGACTGTGATAGGCGGGGGGGGGGGGGGAAAGAGAAAGCTTTCCCCCTCCCAAAGGGGTACAGACAACCGGCGGCCTTTGTGGATATCAACCCCAGAGGGACGTTGGAGCGCGGGACTTCAGCGGCGGGTTTAACCAGAACATTTTTAAAATCAACATCCCCAACGAAACCCATCGTTAGAAGCGAGGGGGCTTTGAAGCAGGGCCAAGGACCGCGTTCCTTCGTGCTACAAGCGTAAATAAAATGATAGGATGGAGATGTGTGTGTCTGCATGTGTGTAGGTACGCGTGGCAATAAATGTATCCTATGTATACACATATACGGGGGACGTATCGTTCACAAAGGAGGACCTGCAAAATCATAAGTATTTATAATTTCAACCTAATCCCCAGGAAGCGGTAACAACAACAACAACAAGTCCGCCTGAGGACTCTCGGGGCCAAACTGAAGGAGAGAAAGGGAACTTTGGATCCCCGCTCCTCGAGTCCACTGCTCGTTTTCTCCCCATCCCCGCCTTCAGTCTACCTGTTGGGCAGGTGAGCAGAACTGCCAATCTATCCCCGTTGCACTAAAGCCTTTGCGCCTGCAACTGGGATATGTAGTCAGCACAACCCCACACGTCCAGTTAGTGGCAAGTAAGGTCCCAGGGTAAGTTTGCCTGGGTTAGGATGGCGACCGTGAGTCCTGGGCAAGGCAGTCCGCTTGAAACGCGGACTTCTTCCTTCCCACAAGGACGAGTGAATGAAACGGAAGCTTTCTCTGGGGGTGGAGAACGTGTGGATTCTCCAGGGGTGTAGACCTAGCCAGGACGGCCAACAGAAGGGGATGATGGGAATGACGGCTCAACCTCTGGGGAAGGGGGCACGCCTCTCCAACCCCGTTTTAACGCAAGGAGAGATTTGGCTGGGAAATAGATGACTCCATTCATTCCAGGAGCTGAGCCTTTCTTTCCACTGGTGGGTTTCCCGGAGGATTGGGCCCGGCGCATTTGGCCTTGCCAAGATCAGGTTGCATTTTAATGGCCGCCTCTCCACACAGGATGGCCTTCTCGCCGCCCTCCCCCGCTACCAAACCAACCCGGGCCCCCAAATTTCCCTCCACACACGTAATCCCGAAGTTCTGGTCATGTATGCGGGCATTCAAGTATTTATGGCTTCATAAAATCGTGCAACAATCCCCACAGGCGATATTATTTTCCTTCCCAAACCAAGTTCATAGAACAAGTTCTGCTTTCAATCTGGGTTACAAAAGAGAAGGGGGGGGTTCTGTCCCTTTTCTTTCTTTTTCTGCCCCCCCTTTGCAGAAGAATGCAAGGGGTCAAGGAGGAGGTTAGAGGGAATTTGGGGAGGGGGATGCATTCCCACCTCCAGACATGCACGAGGGCTATTGGGAATGTTGGACATAAATAATCCCGCGATTCCTCCAGCAACAGTTCCCCTTTCTGAAGCGAGGGGGGGTCGTATTTTACACGAATTAATGTCCTCCTGCTAGACTTTAATAGGCAGTGCATGATGGAGAACGGAGGGGCGACGGGAGTAATGTTCGGGGGGCGCTTTACACAGAACCCCAGTTCTCTTGCTTGGGCTCAAATGGCGTCTTTCGGTGCTCTCCCGCTGGCATAGCCTTTGTTGCAGCTCCTTGATCTTCAGCACGTGAACACGCGTGCACACAAGCAGGCCGAAACCCTCTGATTATTCGTACCTCGAGCAGACCCACTGAATCAATGGGACTTGGCGGAAAGCAACATTTTATCCGTCGACTTTCCCCCACTGACACCGTACAAGGTTGCTCTAGGCAGAACTGAGTCATTGGATCGAGACCCTCGCCGCACAAGTTAAAAAGGAAGTCGGCTTTCACAAGACGTTGAAAATGGCCAGGCTTTGTGCGACCTGGGCGGAAGGCCCTTTTGACTTGCCGCGTCTGGTTTTCGAGGCAAAGGGGATTGGCTGGAACCCTTAGAGCCGCCTCCCTACAAGCTGAGATGGCTAAAGCAGTGCTTAAATCTTCCACCGGAAGCCAGGCGGATTAAAAATACACCCGCTTGAGCTTCGCGGGGGTGGGGGGGTCCCATTGTCACTACCTCGCACCAGGACCCTACCTTGGGGGGATGAGATGCTGTCACTTGCACAGAACCTGGTGTTGTGGTTTGGATGCTGGACGAGGACTCTAGTGGAGCAGGGTTTGAATCCCCACTGGGCCGAGGAAACCCACTGGGTGACCTTGGGGAAGCCATAGTTTCTCAGCCTCAGAGGAAGGCAATGGCAGCAAACCCCTACTGGACAAACCTTTCCAAGCAAATCACAGGAGACGACAGTTTTACGCAGCGGTTTGAGCATCGGACTAGGACGCCAGGAGACCAGGCTTTCAATTTCTATCCAGCCACGGTAACCCCCTGGGTGATGCTGGGTGAGCCACACTCTCTCAGCCTGAGAGGAAGGCGAGGGAAAACCTCTGAAGAAGCGTCGCCAAGAAAACCCTGCGGCAGGTCAACCACAAGCTGGAGTCGACCTGAAAGTATCAACAACCACAACAAGAAAACTTCCTGCAGTTGAGGAGGCATCATCCTCATCCGCGAACGCTGGTCATCAAACTAGACCAGAGGGACCCAGAAAATGTGCCAAGTAGAGGAGGCAGTGCGCTTCCCGGCCCTCTCTAGTCTACTTCCCGAACGAATACACAGACAACAATGGATGCTCTAACAGGGGAGACCGAACGGGTAAGGAGCAGGTCAGTTACCAGACGGAATGTGTGCTCTCCCAGTAACCACCACCGGCTGTACACGAGAGAGGGTCATATTCCAACATGGATAGGAGGTGCGAAGGCAGAGCCCAAACAACAGAACGTGCAACGGTCGGTTGCCCTGTTTCCTGAAACTCAGAAGCGGCCTGCTGGAGAACAATTGGGGCGACGGAAACATTCAGCACAACTGAGCCAGCCAGCGTCACTCCATCAGCTCAGAATCTCATCCCTTATTACGTGTGTGTGTGTGTTTGTTTGGACTGTAGCTTGTATTGGGAGATACTAAACAGGACAGATAAAACAACAGGCTAGACATAGTTTTGGTGAAATCATTCAGACCCACACCCAAACCCAAACCTCTTTTGCCTCTGACCCATAGCGAACCAAACGAAGCAATAAATACCAACAATCTGGCTTGGGAAATATGTCGGTTTTTAACACGCAGGACGGTTTAGCTGATCTCTTTTAATATCAGCTATAGGACTCCTCCTCTCCAAAAAAAACCCCCCAAAAACCCCTGCAAAAGATAGATACTGATGAGATACATGCAAAATCGTCACCAGGTATCCTACTCGTCGGCGGGAGCGGTTTATAGAATGTTATCACTTTTAAGCAGCAATCCATTAATACACTTATTTGGGAGCAAATCCCATTGAGGGAGTGGAACTTATTTCTGAAGTGCTTATGGGGAAGTGCATAACTAGAGCATGCCCCTTCCAGATAAGAATTATCCTCCTCCCCCCCATGATTTTTTTCCTTCAGTCACCAAATTTCTAGGATTGCAGGAATGTAAAATTGCAACCGAGCATTTAGAAATACAGCGGAGATATCCCAGGAAAAGCGGGAGGGCAAAACGACCCAGGGAAGGCAAATAGAGGAGTTCCAGGTGTGAGTGGCTTTCAGTGTCTTGCTCTTTGTAATGTTCGAAATTTAGAGACTAAAGGAAAGTTTCACTGAGGACCAGAGTTTTTATTCTGAGGGGTCAATATTCTCATTTTGTCTCCCCCCCTTTAGCTACACCCCTCTATGAGCAGATATGGGCTAGACGGGGCTCTTGACGTCTATACGTATGGATTGCTTACTCCGAAGTAATAAGTGCTCCAGGCCTGAAAGGTGGATAGGACCAAATGAGGAAGAGGAAGGAGGAGAAAAAGAAGCAGAAGCAGAAGAAGGCGATGAGGACAATACAGACTCCGTTTTCACAAGCATCTTTCCTAACGCTTGCTTCTGGGGAGGAAGTTGACTGAGTATCTGAGTAGGGTGTGTGGGAAGCAAACCTTGGATCTTTGGGATGTTTACACGGCACGAAGTCCCACGCCGTTTAAATGAGAGTTGTTCCTTGCTACCTGTAACATTAGAGAGGCGGGTTTTTTATCTGCCGGGAATCTCCCCGGGGCTAAGTTCTGCCTGTGCTTGTATGCACGTTGAAGACGCCTGTCCACTTATGGCAACCTCAGAGTCTTGGGGAATTTCGGACAAAACCCGCTGAGAAGCATCCGGGGGCGAGGATACGCGGAGAGGGCAAAATGAGGGTCTTGCTCTCCCCCACAAATAAAAATTCTGCCCTCCCCAAAATGAGATTTCCGTTCAGTCCCCACATTCCCAGCACTCGTTATCCGCAATGCTAGAAAATGTGGGGAATGAAAGGAAAACCTCCTCAATTCGTCTTTTGGGGAGCCTGACCTTATTTTGCTCGGCGGCAGCTCCACTCCTGAAGCCGACCTAAGTTTATTGGGGAGCAAGTCCCATTGAATTAAACTCGACATTAAGCCCACTGGGCCCCACCAGGAACTGTGTCTAGGACTGCATATTTGATTTGAATATCCTGATTATAGAAACACTAGTACCGCTCCAATGCCTGGACCACAAACACGTTGTGTGTGTGTGTAGAAGTCGGAACGCCGTTAAGACCTTAATACAACGCGCTCTGTGCAAATAAAAAACCAACCAGTGAGGATTCCTGACTTATTACGCCTGTAGACCTCACCACGCTGGGTTGGAAGTGAAGTTCTACAGACTTCGTTGGAATTTACTGCTGAGTAACCACGTTTATATAGGATTGGACTCTAGCGTTCTCTGCCTCTAGACCAATTACTGGGTCCCCACCCCTTCGGGTACAACATAAGATTCTTTTCCAAATCTTTGCATGCACAGAACGGCCTGAGAGACACAATTAAACCGTTGGGCTTAAAGCCAACGATTTCCCTTTCGCTGGATGGTGTAGTTTCTCAGTTTGTGGCTCCCCAACCGCTTTCAACACTTTCTACGTTTCCCTGCACTTTTTCCCAGAAAACGGTTCTTTTCAAAGGAGGACGACGTTATTCATAGCTGACCCCGGACCGAGAAGCTATTAATTTTATTTAAAAAAAACAAAACAAGGAACAGGCCCATCAAATCGACTTTTTTTACTTTCAACAAATGTTCAAGTCTGGACGCATTCGATTGTTCCCACGTGTCTGTATTCCTGGTTTCCTCCATAGCCCTTGGGATTGCTTCTTGCAATGTAAACTCAGTCATAATTCCCTTCCTACTGACTTTATTGGAAGAGCTGTTTGGCTGAAGGGTCGAAGTCTGCTGGAAGCCTAGGAACGTCAGGGTGGGAAGCAGTATTTCCCAAGGCAGTGCCTTCCAGGTGTGTTAGACTACAAATCCCATCGTCCCCAGCCGGCGCGGCCATTGGACTTCGCCAGGCTGGAGGGGGTCATTACAGGGGGGGCATGACCGAAGAGAAAATAGAACCAGCGTGGAGTAGTGGTTTGAGCATTGGACTACGACCGGGCTCGCCATAGAAACCCATGGGTGCCTTGGGAGCGTTACACACACTCAGCCCCCAGAAAAACCCCGTGATAGGGTCGCCTTAGGATCACCATAAGTCGAAAAGGACTTGAAGGCACATAACAACCACAAGTTTTTTTTTTCATATCCCTTGTATGAGGAGCACAGTACTAATCCCACAGGCCTGAGTGAGAGTTTTTAGCTACCTTTTCATCCTAACCTTCCCCAAGCGAAGTGCAGTGCACATAGACTCCTCTTGCTCCACTTCTTTTAGGCTCACAACAGTTCTGTGAGGCTTGAAAAAGAGTGCAGGGTCCCCCAGGAATTTTAGAGCCTGAAAGGGGATTCGAACCCCTGTCTCTTTTTAAAGTCCAACACTGGTTATCCAGATGTTGGTAGAGTCAGTTTCCATTTCTAGCATTTGATGATGGGAGCGGAGCAGTCCTTCATGAATATCCGGTGGGCTACGGGTTCCTCAGGTCTGCCCTATTCACTGCAGGCCATGGAACTACGACTTTCAGGTTTGGGTAGCTCACACAGAACTCTTCCTTTGACTTGTCACAAGGCCACTCTGAACCGGCCAATAAATTCAGTTGCGTGCCAGTGTTCTAGGGTAACCGTGTGGCACTTATCCACAAAGAGGGGAAATCACCATGTCAGGTTTTTGTGAAGGAAGCACAACATGGACACATAGCATGGCAACAGAGGACAACACAGAAGGGACTCTGTTTAAACATACACTGGAAATTCCGGGGGGAACAGGGCTGCTTTTCTGAATAGATGGCATCAGAGAGGAACTGGTTGAACACCAAGTTCTGAAAAGGTGCTCCAAACCACCAAGTATAAGTGACCTTGGCGTTCAACCAGATTTCTTAGGATTCCAGTTCCCTGTCCTCTGCACCCTGAAGATCTGGCATGGTCCCATAGCTGATGTAAGCTTGGTTGGTAGCTGTTGTCACACATGGAGTTAGCTTAGCTAAATCCAGGATAAAAGAGTAAATAAAAGATGCGTGTTTCAGCATTGCATTGGAATTAGGAAGGACTGAAGAGCTCAACTGTGCTTTAAGATTGCATTAACCTAATCAAAACTTAAGCTCACTTTTAAAAAAATGAATTTCACACATTCTGATTATACTTCTTGGCCAATACATAGAACCACTAATTACTGCATCCTTTTTGCAATAGTAAGCTTTTAAAACATCCTCTAGTCACTTGTAATTGCATTTGCAAACAGTGGGACAGCTATGTTGCTCTGGACTCTAGATTTAACACACTTCCCACGTTGCTTAGATCAGCTAAATTTCTGAAATGAAGGAGGTTCTCTGTGAAGACTGACTTTCTTTTGGGGAGAGGGGTGTTCTGTCCTCATCTATTGCCAGATACCTTTATCGGGTGACCATAAGATCTAGAAGGTCCTTCATCCCACTGATCACAACAGTAGGAATAGAAAAGTGTGTTCAGGAAGCTATGGAAAACCTTCTGAAAGAGTCCAATGACTCTGAAATCTACATATCAGTAGATAAATGGCTGCTGCCGCCACAACAGATGCTCTAGAATTGTCCCTATTACTTTCTTAAGGAGGGTGCAGCAGATGTTGCTATTCTCTCACATGCCTGAGGGATCTACTCCTTTGTGAAAGAGGCTGTTGCTACTGCTGCTGCTTATATGCACTCTAGGAATGAACCTACATTGGTGGTGTCAAAAGCTGGCCCATAGGTTGTGTGTGAGACCCACAGGATCTCAATATGGTTCTTCGTACCCTCCTGGCATCTTCACCCCTGCTCCTCACACGTGGATTGAGAAATATTAGGTCCCCAAATAGCAACTTTTTAATGAGGCTGATGCCCTGACTACTGTACTATTTGTCACTTTGTGATGGTGACTTCGATGCTGCTGCTGCTACTGCTATCATATGCTCCAGACATGAATCTACCACATTTGAAGAACTGTTCTGGATGGAGATCTTTGGAAAAGTAAGGGACTGACCAAACCATAAGCAAGAACCAAGTTCCTGCTTTGGCAGGTCGTGGAAGGTGACGTCTCCGCCGCTTCGGGAATCAGGGTCCATGCTGTAAATTACTCTCCGCAGCTCCTTGCCTTAAAATGAAAGTATATAAAAGGGAAGAAGGAGCATCTCCTCTTAGGAGAGAAGCCCTTCTGTTTTTCTTTGGCTCTCCGGATCAAGCCTGGCAAAGACCCCAAAGGCAGGTATTTCACAGCATGGAAACACGGTTCAAGGACCTCAGGTTGGGGAAGCTGATCCAACCAGCTCATCCAGCAGGAAGCAACAGTCTGGCTAGTTATTGTTTAATAGCAACAGCAAGAGCAACACGAACACGCTCTGTCGGCACAAAAAGAATTCAAATTATTAGAATCATTATTTTTTAAATAACGCATTGCTTTGGGATTTGCGCAGCATTTCTTACCCTCCCTCGTACTTCAAGTTGCTGCCGGTGAATTCTTAATTGTCCTACAGAACGCGCTGTTTTTGTAGTTGCTGTTGCTACTGTTGTGGTTATTTAAAAAACAACAACAACAACAAAAAGGTTTTATGTGTTAGAAGGCATTATGGCAACTCTGGGATGGAGGTTACTGCTGCATTTGATTTCAGATTGTATTCCCTTCGGGGCATAGAGCCGAAAAACCTCTCTCTCTGCTTGTTTAACTTTACAAAGCACCATGGACAGTGATTGTGAAGACGAACAGAGGAGAGGTGCGGGTTCGGTGAGAAAGTTAGGTATCTATCACTATGCCTGGACCATATCTAACTCCATAGCTGTATCCATCTCAGTAACTTGATAGTTATATCTATACAGACATTGATACCCATATCATTCGGTATGGATGCCTGCAGTCACACCACGTTCTCAGGTAAGCCAGGCTATTGTTACAGAGACAACACTTTTTTCAGACAAACTTGTACAAGATCCTTTCGGATAACACCAGGTTATTGTGTTACTGCTGTTCTTGATATTAGACGCACCAGGTTTTTCAGACAAAACAAGATTATTGCCTAATAATAATACTAATAACAATAAACACCGTATTACTAGAGGAATAAGATGCTCTTATTACTGCTATCGCAAACATATTACATATTCAGACAAGGCAGGTTACTTATACACGCAACCACGTTGTCAAATAAGCCAGCTTCTTAGGTGACGATGGTCACATCACATTTTGAGATGGACCAGCTTCAATATTCTTAATGCTATTGCCATCACAAACACACGCCTCCCTTTCCAGACAAACCAAGTCCCTCTCTCATTGCTCTGGGACACGCATCACGTTTTCAGGTGAACAACAAATCCTGCGTCTTTATCTAAGGTAGCTAGATGGACCACAACACCTCGCTTGCCCACCCCACGGGGACTACAACTCAGCAAGAGGTACCAGGATTCTGGGAGACTGGCGCATGGAGGTTCCTCACACACGTAAATGCTTCACGATGAGAGAGAGGAGAAAAGAACACAGTGCGCCGGAAAGCAAAAACCCGAATTTCTACGGTCAACCAGTTACTGCGCAAGAAGTCTAAGCGATCTCTTTGCTGGAACATCTACCGGAGAGGTTCTGGCGCTGTTGCTCCCTTAAGCCCAAATGGGGCGTTTATTTCACTGTAACCCTTCAGCAGAGAGCCAGGGTGGGGTAGTAGGACTCTGGAAGGCTAGGATTGGAATGGCCTCTCAGCCGCGGAAACCCCCTGGGCGACCTTGGGTGCAAGTTCGGTTCTCAGAAGAAGCCCGGGGCAAAACTTTCTCTGAAAAAAACCCGGCCACGGAAACTCTACAAGAGGGTCGCAGGGATCGCGTTGAAGATTGTCGTTGGCGAACCTATCACGGGGTTTTCTGGGGCTGACAGTGTGTGACTTGCCCCAGGTCACCCAGTGGGTTTCCATGGCCGAGGAAAGGGGAATCCAACCCTGGTCTCCAGGGACAGGCTCTAGCATTCAGAGAAGGTACCTAACAACGAATCGGGTTTACTTATGTCCTGAATGGCGATTCAATCCACCAGCTACCTCCAGGAGACCTGAGCTAGAGCCAACGTGTTGTTGCTGTTCTTGTTATTGTTGTTGAGGGGAGTTGAAGGCTGGAATCCCGGCTGGGTCCTGAAGAACCCCCGGGTGACCTTGGGCAAGTCCCTCTCTCAGCCTCCTCAGAGGAAGGCAATGGCAGTGCCTCCTCTGAATCAAACTGGCTAAAGGAAATCCAAAGAGAAGGTCGCCAAAAGTCAAGGCAGACTTCCAAAGGCACGTATGGAGCAGGGGTGGGGAGATACATATATATCTATATATATTTTACCGGCGAAGCGGTGACCTCGGACAACAGATACTAGGACGAGACAACAAATCACACCCTCACAGCCTCCGAGGAAGCCCCTGGCAAACCTCCTCTAAAGAAACCTCGACTTGGGCCCCTTCCGACAGGTCTCTACATACCCCAAGAGGTCGCCTCTCCTTTCCCAAGCCCCAGGCCCAACCTGGAAGGGGGCGATCCCTTCGCCAAGCCCGGCCTGGGATGGTCTCCGGAGCCTTCTCTCTGACCACCGGCCCTGGGCCCCGCCGCGCAGCGACTCCGGTAACCCGCCCCCCTGTCCTCCGCACGCCTCTGACACAACACCCCCCTCCAAAAAAAGGGGGAGAGAAGTAGGTCTTACCTTTGCAGGGCAAAGCCCCCGGGAGGAAAGGCGCTCTCCTTCCCCCGACGGCCTTGGCTGGCTCGTGGGCTGGCCGGTTTGGCCCCCCGGCCCCTTTCCCGGCGATAGACCTCGGCCCCGGCCCGCCTCGGAGGGCTGGCGGCGCAACTCCCCCGGCACCCGCCTCGCGCACCGCGCACCAGAGCGCCCAGCAAGCCGGGAGGGCGCGCGGCCTTTCCAGGACTGCCGGGAGACGTCGAGGCCTTTCTGGCAACAATCATCTCACACGCGGGTCTGCATTCCAGCCTCCCGCTTCGCTCCAGTCCCCGGCCGCCGAGCGGGAAGAAGTCACACCTTCCCCTGGACGGTGGAGGGCTGGGCGGCGGCTGCTAGCTGTGAGACTCCGCTAGCCCCATAAAACCGGGCTGACAGATATTAAAAGCGATCTTTTCTTTCTTTTCTTCCCCTTAGAATCTCTGTCGGCCCCCCCGTTTCGCCCCACTTTTTTCCCCTTCCCTTCCCCCCTTCCTTCCTTCCTTCCTTCCTTCCTTCCTTCCTTCCTTCCTTCCTTCCTTCCTTCCCCCTCTCTCCCTTGATACTTCGTGAAATGTTGAGGCTGCCTATTTCCGCACTAGCGTGTTATAGTGCTATTATTCCTCTTTCGACATCCTATAAACCCCAAGATTCCAAAGGATGTTGAAAGCGGAATAACAGCACTATTTTCCGCACTAGCCTGTTATAGTGCTCTTATCCCACTTTCAACATCCTATGAAAGCCTGGGGTTTGCAGTTTAGGGAGGGACACTTCGAATTCTCAGTCAGAGAGCTCTTTGGCCTCAGGAAACTACAAACCCCAGGATGTGAGGGCCACATCAGTTTATCAATGAAGGCTAAAGCTGAGTTCAAACTCTACTTTGGCTTCAAAATACAATTCAAGTTGAGCCTAACTAGTTGGATTTCTGCCCAGTTAATTGCTTTCCTTTCAGCTGAGCCAAACCAGCTGACTTCAAACACAGGGGTATTTAACTAAGGCTTGGTGCCAGGTGGCCTTTGTGTTTATAAATTCTTTTATGTGTATCCCTGTATAAACTGCATAGAAGGGTTACAAAGAACCCCCCCTCCAAGTTTTACTTACGATTTTCATCAGCATCCTTCCGCCTTGAGATTGACATTTGCATGAATCCTTTCTTCAAGTAGCAAAGGTGAAGGTGGCAGAGTGTCTATCAATGTAGAAACAAAAGATTGGCATCCAAAAATAAGAGAAAAGTTTCTCCAAATACATAGGTATGTCCTAAGTTGCGGATGGGCAAAATGTGACTCTCCAGATGTTGCTGGACTGCAACTCCCAGGAGCCTTTGGCTGCATTTTACCCAACCTGAGTATTCAGAAGCATAGATCTACCTGTTGAAAGAAATGTGAAAAAGAGGGCTGCCCAATAATAATAGAATCACGAGGGAGGAAAGGACCATAAAGGCCATCTAGTCCAGCTCCTTGCTGTGCAGGAATACACCACTAAAGTACTCTCTAGAGATGGCAGTCTAACCAATACCAACTGTCAGGACCAGCAATGAAGTAGACTTAAGTCTATGAAAGCTTATGCTACCAGCTTCTTTCAGTTAGTCTCAAAGGTCCTACAAGATCCCTTCACATACTGATCCAGACTGCTATGGCATTGAATGCTACCACTGATAGTGGAGAAAGATTCCTTTTTTCTTTTTTTTTTTTTGATAGAGTAGCTTGTACCCTTTGCTATTCTTTGGAGCAGAACTTGAAAAAAATCATGCTTTTATTACAGTTCCCAGAATCCCCAGCCAGTGGCCACGTTGTCTGAGCCATTCTAGGAACCCAGTCTGAAGATTATTTTTTTCCAAGCTCTGCTTTGGAGCCTTCTCTGCTACCATAAACTCCGAGGATCATAGAATGAAGAGAGCTGGAGATTCCCTGTAGGTCATCTAAACCAACTTTCTGCTTTATATAGCAAATCCAAAACAAGAGCATCTTCAGTGGCTGATAAGCTTCTGTATGAAGACCTCCAATAAAGAAGTTCTCATCATTTCCTCTTTATATATTATTACATTGGCTCCCATACTATTGGTTAGTCCCAACTACAGTAGACCCATTCAATGAACTGATGAATGGTGAGTCAACAGGTGGCCAACATGATATAATAGTTTGAGCATTAGACTATGATTCTGGATCCCTGCTGGGCCACAGAAACCCACTGGGTGACTTTGGACAAGTCACACTTTCTCAGAGGAAAGCAAAGACCTCTGAACAAATCTTACCAAGAAAAGTCTGAGATAGTTTGCCTTAGGGTTACCTTAAGTCAGAAATGACTTGAAGGCACACAACAACAATAAGAGTAGATCCATTAAATTAATTGTTGAATGGTGAGCCAACTTGTAGCTACATCCAAATGAGTCAGTGGGTCTACTTTTTGTTGTTGTCATTTCTGTTTTGGCGAATTTGGGGAATTCTAGTTCAAAAAAGTAATTTTTCTTAGCTCTGAATGAAGCACATATTTGCAAATAAATACAGATAATTATTTCTTGCAAAAGGGTAAAAATATTGTAAGAAGTCAGATGGTTGGGTATAAAGGTAGTTAAAATAGCATTAGGATGGAGATACACCTAATACTTACCTGTTTCAACATGGCATGAATTGAAGCCTTAACGGAAAATTGCAAATTCTTGTCAGGCTGGTCCATCTCACATTTTCCTTTGCCAGGGCTCTGACCTATCAAAACACCACTGAATTATGTGGCAGCATCACATCCCATTATGCTTCAAGTGCATTCCCCACACACCACCAGCACAAAGATCTTGTGAGCAATGCAAAACATCCCAGAGCTGTGTTTGCAGTATAGACAGAAAGCACACTGACCATTTCATATTGCCTATGGGACCAGACCTGAAGGATTGCATCCAGTTCTGGGCACTTCAGTTTAAGATGGCCCTTGATAAACTGGAATGTATCCAGTGAAGGGAAGCCAGGATGGTGAAATGTCTGAAAGCCAAGTTCTATGTGGAACAGCTATGTTTAGCCTGGAGAAGAGAAGATTAAGGGAATACAAGATAAAGGTCTTCAGACAGCTGAAGAGCTGTCATGCAGATGTTACAGCAAACCTGTTCACTGTTGCTTCAGAGGGAAAGATTAGAACCGGCAGGAAGCTGTTTTTGGCTAAACATGGAGATACACTTCCTAAAAATCGGAGCTATTTGGTGGCGGAACAAATTACCTTACGGTGTGGGTAGACTCTCCTTCACTGGAGGCATTTAAACTAGGAGTGGGCAAGTTATTGCACTCCAGATGTTGTTGGACTGCATCTCCAGTGATTCCTCAGCACTGTCCATGCTGGCTAGGGTTGATGGGAGCTTCAGTCCAGCAGCATCTGGAAAGTCATACATTCCTCAAATCTGGTTGAAGCAGAGGCTGTAGGTGAATCCTGCATTCCAGATCCTATACTGAGCAGAAAATTTTTACCAATGACCTCTAAGGTACCTCTCATTATTCTATCACTATATACTTACACAGAGTGTGGAACAGTGAACTGCAAATCCCATCATCTCTCCCAGGGACCATGCTAGTTGGGGCGTCTAGAAATTCAAGTCAAGAAAATATCTGGGAAGTCCAGAATTCCTTACTCTGTGCTAACTAGCGATTTCTGAATCACATTTGGTTGAATTCTATTATAAAATTATTCTTCTAAAATTCTATTCTAAAATTATGATTTATGAACTCATGTTAGTTTAGGGGTTTGAGTTACAATCTCTGCTTCACCTCCAATTCATCTCCATCCTTCCTGTACTGAGTGCCTTCTGTGATCCATCTTACCATCTGCTATTATTCCTCATTCTAAAATAAAATAGGATAAAATAAAAGACTGGCTTACTGCGGGTAATGTGGGAGGGAAACCAAAAGGATGGGAAATGATTTAGAAAGTTTGGAATCCTCTTGAGTTTTTGTAAGCGGTGGAATGGTGTCCTGGAGAATGTTATGGGAAACTCATTGCTGGAGACCTTTAGAGATGGAAAGCATAGCAGAAGCAAGTAAACAACCCTTCTATTCTAATTAGAGCCTCCCCACCTGGCCTGTGTTACAGTTGCATCTGGCAGCTACAGGAATGAAGATCCCAAAGTTGTTATTGATGATGTTGATGATGATGATGATGATGATGATGATGATGATGATGATAGTCACAATACAGTGGGGGGAGCTAAGCATTAATGTATATCTAGGTTTACTTTTCTAAATACAGCTTTGTAATCAGAAGACACTTTTTAAAATGTATTATTATTATTTTTAAAAAAAATAGAGATTAGGGCTGCCATGTTTGGGGTCTGTTCATATATCCACTTACCTGTGAGTAAGCCCCATTGATCTTAATGGGACTTCCAAGTATAGAATTGAACTACAATTAATTTTAAAACATATTGGTTCCAATCTTGTAGGTTAATTTCAGTTGGAGTAGAACCAGTGAATCAACTGTGGAAGGGAGAGTCAACCCAGTGGGTAAAACCTACTGATTCAGTTTGTCTACCTTGGTGAAGATGGACAATAGGATTCAGCCAGTGATTGACTAAAACATCCTCCAGAAAAAAAAAGGTCAGTAGATGAGAAAGAAAGAAAGAGAAAGAAAGAAAGAGAAAGAAAGAAAGAAGACTTCCAATAGCACACTTACACAAAACTGGAGGTGGTAAGTGACAGCTGAGAAGAAGCATTCCCTCTGCGAGAAATAGAAGAGAGAATGCCTCTTCTAAATGGATGCTTGCTATGACATCTGAGTGCATCACCTAAAACCTATGTGGTGCAGAGATATAGTGGCAGAGTGGTAGTTGGGAAACACAGAGTCTAGTCCTCATGGAATCATATTGGGTGACTTTGGAGTAGTTCTCTCTCTCAGCTTAGTCCAACCTCCCAGGATTGTTGTGAGGATGAAGTGGTAGAGGGGGAGAAAGCAGTGTGTTCTGCCTAGACTTCATTGAAGGAAAGGAGGGGACGTAAACACAACTATGAAATACAATTTTTTTCTTCTTCTAGAAATACTGCTTTTTCATGTGAAAACTTAAGTAGACTCAAGTGCTTAATTGACTAATACATAACTAAATAAATGACTATTATTTCTTGAATCAGGGGACAACTATTAATGGATGAACCAATCTGTATCCATTTTGCATGTCTTCTCTCAAGCCTGTTTTGTCTCATTTCCAAACCAGTCTGATTAAAAAAGAAAGGAAACACACAAAAATTACACTTAATCTGAAGGTATTTTCTTTTTTCTCCAAATACACATTTTTGCATACAGTTCCTCTCATATACAAATCCTACCTGATTTTTCTTAAATATTTTGTACATATTTTTGAGATACTAACTAAACCACTAAATCCAGTAAAGTGCACTATCTGAAAAACAACTGTGTTCCAATCTTCCAAATGGACTAGGATGTGTAAACTATGTTGATTTTGTTAAAAATGGGGACCAAACTGAATTCTTGACCGGCTCCAGTTACAATACTAATTGCCATCTAGGGAGCTTTTTGTAGACGGTGCTTCATATTCATGTCAGTAACTAGATGGAATCAAACCAATAGACTGGAGAACACTATTCTCCTCTAAAGAGGATACAGTCATTGCAAATGGAAACACAATATTTGAATGGTGGGAAATTGAAATTCTGCAACTTTTCAAAATGTCAGACTTTTGTGTCACACTTGGTGCCCAGATTTGACCTTTAGATTACTAAGTTGCCGTCTTGATTAAAACTCTCATGACTTTGGAGTTTTAAGAGCAACATACTACTGGTGGAGGCCTATAGACTGCTAGATACAGGAAAAAGTTCTTGTGTGTGCATGGCAGATGAAAAGATATTAAAATATAATCCCCTTCTGTTTCACAAAGAAGGAGATGCCTCTTTTAAGATAGCATTTGGCCTTTTAAAACACCTATAGTAGATTTTTTAAAAAATAATTACAACCTAAGTCATTAGAAGCACTTCTTTAGTTGAAACAAATGAACAGCCCAACACAAATCATTGGTGTGTAGCAGAATAAAATAATATCCGTGCCTATGTAAGTCACACTGAGGTTATTGGGATTTACTCCTGTGTAACTGCATAGGGGATTAAAGCCTACATACCATTGAATGGGCCAAAAAAGGGGAAATCTGGAAAATAATAACTGCCTTATCCTACTGGCTTCCATGTACTTAGCCAGTGGGGTGTGTGTGTGTGTGTGTGTGTTTGTAAAAGAGAGAGGGAGCAGCAAGCAAAGCAGCAGGCGAACAAGTGATTCAGTTTATAAACATCCATCTCTAGTAATGAGCCCTCTAGGAAGGAATGAAAAATAGCCAAAGTCTGGTAAAGTCAATTAAGCTGATTTTAAATAAGGGGTTACTCGGAGAGGCCAAAAGTTAACATGTAAAAGGCTTATTGGAAGCACTGTAAAAAAAATAAATAAAACAGTGCTGGAGTATTTGAAGACATTTGGTTGCTATTATAGACAAATAGAGCTAATAGAGCAGGCTTACTGGAGGAGCTGGCTGGCGGGCCATCCTAGATGGATGCCTTGTTAACCAGAGCCTGCAAGAGACTGAGATTAAATAACTCCAAATGGCCCATTCCAAAGCTACCAACATCACAACTGTGGGTTGCTGCTCAAGAGTGTTCCTAATGAAAATGTTCGAACAGAGCAGTAACAAGGCATGCATGCCACAAACGCAGGGAAACATCCTTTCTTTTGTGCTTGTCCTTTCTTGAAAATTCATGGGCAACCTTCTGATGGCCACTCCTGTGATGTCTTCAAGAGAATATATACAATTATCGCCATTACAATCCACTTGGCAAATTAACTGGTGGCTGGAAGTGAGTGGAACAAAAGAACTCAAGAAGCAAGGAGCTGAGAGGTTAGAATCAGAATCTCCAAGCTGTTCACTGGGATAGAGCCGCATGCGTTAATTCAGAGAATGTGTGATCACAAGAGAAAGGGGGAACAGAGGAGGGCATTGCCATTTACCAACACCTGAAATGGACAAGCAATAGAAAACCTCTGAACTTGCCAGGCCTGCTATAAATATTAGGAGTTCAGAGCTTGGAAATGTCTTTTAAAAAAATAAAATAAAAATAAAAAATGATGTGTGCCTCATGGCCTTACCTGTATTATCCCAGATAGCTTGTTGTTGAGCTAGGGTGAACATACCCTAGATGTTGGACTGTGGGTGGTGATAAAATGATGCCCCCCACCTGTGACCATGAGGGGATGAGTCTTAAATTTAGTTAACCACCACAGATACACATTATCAAACAACCATATTGTGGCCTTGTTTCAGCCCAATGGAAAGTTTTTTGCCTCTTTATTTCTGAGTTTGGAAGCAAACAAGAGTGTGCAGGAACTTCCAGTCCGAAACAAATGAGTCTGTTGGAACTAGAATTCCCAGTACAGAGATAGTTTAACATTGGTTTCTGCCAGCACTTCTCACTGAGTCTGATTGGTCTTGTCTACACCAGCAGCCCTGTCAAACAATTGCTTCTCACAGCAACCCCAGGGCAGGAGTAGACAAGCACTGTCAAAGAAGACAGCTTTGGTGGTGAAGGCCTCAAGGTCATTGCAAAGGGAAAGATGGTTACATTCTTAACACTGAGCAAATCTAAGCAGAGGTACTGCTGAGAGCCAATTTCAGCCACACATCCAACCTACTGTAGAATGATGTGTCTGATTGTCCATCACAAGGAGCTGTCAGTGAGCTTGGATTAGTTGTCACAAGTGGACAGGATTTAAGGACTTTCCTTTTGTTTTGCTCCCCTCCCTTCTTCAGTAGCTTTATCTATGACAAGGTCCTATAAGGAAAATATACCTGTCATTTGTATCAAAGAGTCAGAAGAGTGTTGGACTGGACTAGGAGAAGGTTTGCATCAAGTCTCTAATTTAGCCCTGGAGCCCTTTGAGGCTTACTGGTAGTCCCAGCTAGAATAGACCCACTGAATCAATGGGATTTACATGAGTGTTGATTTACCATGCAACAACTAAATGTTTAATTGTTTTGTGCCCTTCCTGGATTGTTGGAAAATCAGCAGTTTGAACCATGTGAAAAACTTTCACATAGACAATACTCTCTTTTTCAAACAGAGTCACTCTCCATGTTAGGGGAGCAATGGAAATGTGCAAGGAGGGAGGCAAAGCAAGCATGACCCCCCCCATGTGTATATTTCTTCCTGGTATCAAGCAAAAGTATGGTGTTCAGATGGATTTGTAGGGCCCTGTCTTCATGGCAGTTCAAAGTTTCCCTTCCATAAGTGACAGGAAATTCAGAGCAGGCTGAAGAATCACCCAGCCTTATCATTAGGCAGAGTGAGGTGTCAGGCAGCAGATGCTAAGGCCATTTCTGTACCACACCTTTATAGAGCTATTATTCCACCAGAGCTGAAGATAGACTCACTTGGTTGTCCAAGTGGCTTCTGAACAGGAAGGTGAGGTACAGCCATCTTGTTCTTTGCTGTAAGGAGCAAAATACCCTGGGTTGGTCATAGCTGCTGATATTCTCTAGATAGGACCCAAAAGGTAATCTCTTCATATGAGAATGCAAAAATGATCACAAGTCAGGCATCAGAATGGCAACACTCAAAACCCAATGGGTGAATGCTTCCATCTCCCAGGAGCCTCTGCTCCTGACCTCCGAGTAACAATACTTCAACAGAAAGACTTCAAAGCCTTTAGCTTCCAACCACTAAACAATCCTTCCCCAGCAAATTAGTTGTTGTCTGTCCCTCCTTTCTTATCAAAGAATGATCACAACACAGGATTTCTTCTATGCTGCTGGCATGAGATGAGATGCTACTGGCACACTGAGAAAGAGTGCTAGAATATCCCCAAATAATTCTTAACTGATTGAGTGGGGGGAAATTAAATGGAACAAAACTGTCTTCCATCTGCAAAGGCTTTTTAAAAGCAACAGCATACAGATCTAGGATGAAAGCAGGTGGTGCTTTGAACTAACCTGACCTGGGTAACCCTCAAAAATCAACAGTCCAAACGTTTAGTACACAGATCACATGGATTTGTCTAGTTAGGTCTCCATCAAAGAGCTGATTTCAGTAAATCGGATTAAAATAGAAGGAGACAGGTTGCTCGGGTTATCTTGCCTAACATCTTTCTAACTATTTACTAGAGCCAACGGTCGGATAGCCATTGGTATGTCTAGAGCAAGCACACATAGACGCGCATGCACACACAAGCTTGGAAGCAACTAATTACACACAATGAGTTATCGGTAATTAATTCCTTTTTTTCTCCTTAGTAGCAAGGGGATAACTACATTACATAACTATTATGAAGATGATCATGATCATCATCATCATCATCACCATCATTCTTTGTATACTGCTTTTGCCCAAAATTCGCCCTCAAAGGGGCTTACATATTTTACAAAAATACAATCTAAAAACATAAACAGCACACATTAAAACAGAAGTAAACTATAAAAGAATTAAAGCAG
The DNA here is from genome assembly GCA_948474755.1 of Ctenosaura bakeri. Classification (NCBI taxonomy): domain Eukaryota; kingdom Metazoa; phylum Chordata; class Lepidosauria; order Squamata; family Iguanidae; genus Ctenosaura; species Ctenosaura bakeri. The sequence goes on along the minus strand of CAOLHI010000066.1, from coordinate 211,644 downwards.
CTAAAAAGAGATTAAAAGTAGAAGTTAAAATTAAAACAGTACAGCACCCCCAGCTCATTCTTTAAAAACTTTCTGTGCGAAAATGAAAAGCTCTTTGCCTGCCATGGAAAGACAACAAGGAGCCCCCGTTCTGGACTCTGTGGGAAGTGAGTTCCAGAGTCTAGGAGCAGCCACTGAAAAGGGCCTCTCTTGCATCTCTACCAACAGTGCTTGTGGTGGTGGTAGGACTGAGAGAAGGGACTCCCTGATGATCTCAGAGTCTGAGTCTGTTCATACAGGGAGATACGATCTGTCAAGTAGCCTGGACCTGAGCCATATAGGGTTTTATAAGTCATAACCAGCACTTTGAATTGTGCCCAGAAACAAACTGGTCCTCAGTGGAGCTGTTTTAACAGGAGTGTGGTGTGGTCTCTATAACCTGCCCCGGTTAATGGAATATCTCAGGGTCCATGTGGTGCCTTTCACTGAAGCCTCAAGGGTGGTTGTCTAGTGGTAAATTTTGAAGACCCATCAAAGCAATAGTCTTTAGAGCAGCAACTCCAAGAAGATCCAAAAATGCAAGTGGCTCTGAGGCTGAATATTTAAAAGAACAAAACCAAAATGATCCTAGCTGTCATCATCTCTGACAGATCTTGACCATTCAACACAAAGGCACCCCACCTCCAAATACTTTGGATCACAACAGGGGACCTTGATAAAAATTCACTGTAGCTTGGAAAACTCATTTCTCTTCCAGCTACTCTGAGGATTGCAGCTGAAATGAGAAGAAAGGGATGGTAGGGAAGCGGGTAGTAAATGATGTCCTCATCATTGCTCATTCAAAAAATCCCAAGAGTTTGACCCTAAATGCTCTGGCTCCACTATACCACTGGTTGCGGATACAGAGGTTCCAATGAGGTCAGTGGGAGGAAAATAAAATTCAGACCTTTAAAAAAAAAACCCACTAACTCACATGTTAGTAGTCACTTTGGAAGTTACAGTTTTAAAAAAATCATAACTAGAACAGTTACAAATCACTTTGAGGGGGTTCTTGGGTCATAAGTGTAATTGTTTTTATTAATAGAACTACAAAGTCTCTAACACACACACACACATGCTAAAATAATCAAGAAACCATTGCTTTGTACCTTCAGGAGTAGCATAGAAGAGACATATGTGTGGGAAATTAGCTTTCTTTGATTCAGGGGACTGAGAGTGGCTGTGAGCAAATGAGCTAACTTGGAATTAGTGGAAAGGATACTGCTGAGCTGTGCAGCATTAAAAAAAAAGTTGGATAGAAAGGTTTACAATCTAACCCAGATATTACTATCTCAAGCAGAAGTTGCTCCCATATCTATAGTACAGTGAATTTGCTCCAGCTAGTAGTCCAGACATTAAATTGCCTTTCATTAAACTGGTGCTGAACCTACTTAACCTCGCATGGCTTCACCATCCCACTGACATGGAAACCGCCAACTGCCACTGATATCGAGGCAGTTGCAGCAGAGAAAATGCTATACTTCTTGGAAACAGTTGCTTCACTTAAGAAACTATATGCTTGGGCTGGCTTTGACCGACATCTGTGGACTGAAGCTTAGATCTGGAAAGAATGACGGTTGACTTTCTCCTCTGCCTCAATTATACCAACAGTCCAAAAGAAGACGTGAAGAACAGTAGGAAGGGCAAGCTGTCCTGCCTCAGGCAGCATGGCAACAAAACAGTGACATGCTGAGAAGGGTCAAAAAGGGATTCACAGTCTGAAGGCACTTCCAAGAGCCAAGCCCAGAGTGAGCATGAGAGTGAAGGTCTGAAAGGAGTTCAGGCATGGTGATGGGGGTTATATAAAGACCAGAGAAATGTACTATTGATGACTATCCCTTCTTCATGAGGAGTCCTCATTCATCATAAGCATGGTTCATCAGGTGGATCTATGTCTGGTAACCAATCGAGGCTGCACCTTTAGGGGCTAGGTGGCTGTTTGACAGCTCTTAATTTAGGTAGGGGAGTGAGATGATCTTTCAGTGAGAACTCACCCATGGAGAGCATGGCATTAGAAAGTTAACTGGGATTAGGGTCTCTCAAGAGTAGGGCAAGTTCTGCATGTTTGGTCCCCCTCTGGTGGCCATGCTGGCACATTGGCAAAGCTTGAAAGCAGGGAGAGATTCCATTCAGAGGCTGAAAAATGGTAAAGCTTTTGAACTTGAATTCAGGGAAATTCAGGGTGGATTAAAGGAAGTACAAAGCATAGAATTACATTGTGGTTTTGGGTTGTTTTTTTTAACCTCAAGATGGACATCAGCCAGGATGGCTTTAGAAAGAAACTGGACAAATTAATGGAAAATGGGAGTATCAGTAGTCATGACTGAAACAAGTAACAGAGGAAATATGCATCTGTGTTTCAGTTGCTGGGGCCCATGAGCAAGAGGGTACATTTCTACTCATGTGGTGCTTGAGAGCTTCCTAGAGGCAACTGACTGACCATTGTTTGAACAGAACACGACCTTACAAGGACAATGGCTTGTGGAAATGTGCATAGTGGTCTTCTTAAAGACAGCCAGAGTGGTGTAGTGGTCTGAGCACTAAACTACAACTCTGGAGACCAGAGTTCAATTCCCTGTTCAGCCATTGAAACCCACTGGGTAACCTTGGGCACATTACACACTCTCAGCCCCAGAAAACCCCACGATAAGTTCTCCTTAAGGTCTCCATAAGTCAGAAATGACTTGAAGGCACACAAGGACAATACTTAATGCCTCTTAATGGCTGTCCTTCAGCAATGCAGGATAGAGACACTCAAAATTTGTCAGACTTCTCCTCAAGGGCTCCCACAGGCCAGGTAGGAATCTCTTGGGTTTGATAGGGCAGCACCAGGCATGCAGAGAGCAACCTCTGTCCTTGGCTGGAGTATTCTGGAAGCTGTAGTCTGAAGGAGGTAACTTCTGCAAGCTCTGGAGACAAAGGTATTTGGATTTTCCCCTTCTGATGAGGAGAATCGGAAATGAATAGATGAGCCACACTATCCCCTACTGTATAGGTTACCCACACTGTCCTCTGCTCAGGTGCTACAGAAACTAGAAGAACTACTGGATCCATCATGTCAACCAGTCAATGTTCCTGGAACTAGTGTGTGATTTAAAAAGCATAAAAAGCAACCAGGTAGACCGCGCTTGAAGTGCTGGGGGAATGGATGACCTCGCTCCGACAGAACAAAGGCAAGTTTGCAGACTTCAAGTGCGGTCTACCTGGTTGCATTTTATGGCATTCAGGATTATGTAAGAATGTAAAACGAGATTTTCTCCTCTGTAGGTACGTTAAAATGCCAAAAGTTAATGGAGTTTAGTTTAGGGTTGTTTTTTCAAAAATAATAATAATGAGATTTTAGACGACAAAGTTTGGAAGTCAAATTATCGCTTTAAGAAGCTACAATTGTGTCTTTTACAGTGCAAACCTATACAGATCGATTGAAGAAGAGGCCCTACCGAACTCAAAAAGACTTCTCTGCAGATCCGCACTGGGCTTCATGGGACCAACTTACGGTATGCACAGAGTCCCTGCTTTACAGCCCCTCTGTTCAGAATAAGAGAAATAACCCTAGACTAGGTGGAATTTACACCCGTGTGGAATTACCATTCAACAGTTGATTCCATGGGTCTTCTCTGGTTGGGACTGTCTATAGGACTTAAGCGCTATACGGAAAACCTCCGGAAGGGACGTCCCATTGAGTTCAACGGGTGTCTGTTTGCTCAAAGTCTCACTCCCCTTCCCGAAGTAAGTGCGCCCAAACCTCGCCACCTACAGCCCAGCCTGCACGTGCCTACCCATCCGAAGAAGCCCCCCACCCAGGGCGGGCAAGGGGGTTTGCTCCGAGGTAAGAGTGTGCATGCCATCCTTTCTATTTTGACGGAAGGAACCGGAACGTTACTGTGGCTGGATCGTGAAGTTTACTCTCATTTTTGGATCAGAATAACAGTTCGAAACGATTTCATGATACTTGCTTTGGATCGCCGGGTATGGGAACATCACACCCGCAGACTGTATCCCAGTAAAACCGTTGGTACGGGGAAGATCCAACTAAGGTAAAGTTTTCCCTCACCCGATCCAGCAGATGTCTGGTAACGTGCCGGAGTTAGGGAAGTGTGTGTGTGTCCCCCCGCCAAAAGCATGCGGCTGAGAAGGTTCAGCTCCCTTGGCACATGAGCCCAGAGTCCCCACGGTCCTGAAGTAATCCATCCATGGATCTCTGCAGGATTTTCTTCCAGTTAAACAGATTTAAGGTGCCGGAGAGCAACAGAGGGAAAGAGGTCTACGGACTTCTGTTGGACTCTTGCTCCTTCCGTTGGATCGGGACAAGCATTAGGTCCCCACGGTTTCGAGCTAGGATGCAGCCCTGCTCAGGGAAAGTTGCCTGTTTTGGACTACAACTTCCAGAATTCTCCCATGCTGCCTAGAGGATTCTGGGAGCTGCAGTTCAAAAAAGAAAATTCTTCCAACTCTGCGATCGAGCCACGGCCAACCCCTTTTATTTCCACAGAAGAGTGAAGCATAAGCCCTCAAATTGCCAAGCCGGGAACCGTCTCCTCGAAAGCAGGACAGCGGAGCTGAGTCCCAGGGAAGTCAATGAGAGGGAGTTATTTTAATTTCTGTAATTATAACTTGCAAGCAGATGAGGCGGAGGCGGCCAAAGCGAATGGGCTCAGAGACGGGCTAGTTTTTCCAGGTGCTGCAAGGCTTGTGGGAGTGTGTGTAAGTGTACGTGTGTATCCGACACACACATTACACGTAGGCCACGAAACTCACATCGAAGACTTTTCTGAGTGTGTGCGAGTGGGTATTTCTCTCTCACACACACACGCTATGAGTACGCCGAAAAACTTACCCCAAAATGTGGGTACTGCAAGACTTTTCTAACCGTGTGCGCTTGTCTCTCTACAAATCTCTCCCCTCACACGTATATATTACAAGTACACCACAAAACTCTCCCTCAAAATATATATGTTATAATATATACGTTACGAGTAGGTAGCAAAACTCATTTGCAGGTGCTGCAAGGTTTTTCTGAGTGTACCTGCGGAGCTCTCTCCTTCACACGTACGACAGGTACGCCCCAAAACTTAGACCCAAACGTAGCTTTCTCTTTGCTAACTGCGAGAGAAGCCGACCAGACCTTTGCCCATGTTCTTCTCCCCGCTTCAAATTTAACACTCCTTCCTAGAAGTGTTTATTTTAGTATCACCCGCTTCCAACCACCCTTCGCGAGGATCGGAGCCCCTGGCTGGCCTCCAAATCGCGTTCGCCTCGTTTGACGGTACTAAACACAAGCGGGACGGGTCCAGGGAGAGGGTCGGTTTGTACACCCAGCCACACCTACCCATGGATTCTTTTATTTGGCTGATAAAAGCAAATAAAGTCTGTTAAATTTTGGGGGGAGGTTGGGGGAGAGAGAAAGGGAGGGAAAAAAGGGGGGAAAAGAACGACAGAAAGATCGTTTACTTCTTCTCTCGCTTACAACAGATGGACCAGGCAAGCGAAATGTTTGTTTTCAATATATGCGCACACACAAATATTTCATTCTCCATGTCCAGTTCCTCTGATACCGGATTCCCCCCCCCCTACCTGTAACGGGAAAGCGCCTTCTACAGTTCCTACATCTTCAAGGAGAAGCGGGACGGGAATGGAGATTTTTCGGTTATGTTCTTTCCCCCAAAGTTTGGGTTTGCCTCGTTCCTTTTCTTAGAGCCGAAATCGCTCCCGACAAATCAACGCTGTGGTTGTGAGGCGCTATCGGATTGCATTTCGATAGAGTTTCCTGCCAAAGCGAGGCACCCCCTTAAAAAAAATAATAATAAGGGAATTGTCTGGTCCGGTCCCTTCCAAGACATGTTTACTCAAACTTAAGTAGATCCTTCTGAGCGGACTGGGTCTTACTCCCGGGTAAATGGACTTGGGATGGTCTTAACCCGCACGTATCCAGGAGGTGATCCCCTGACTCCCAGTGGGATTATTTCTGAGTAAGCATCTATGCCTTGGGATAGGAGCCAGGGCAGTGTAGCGGCTTGACGCCATCGCTGAATGGGGGGCCCACACATAGGTAAATACAGGTGACTAAATGGGTCTACTCTAGACGGGGCTTACAATCAGGTTGTATTATTTTGCCGGGTGGAAATAGTGCCCCCTCCGTTCCGTAGGGAGAGGCTGGTAAGAAATAACTATTATCATCTTCATTAATAATAATAATAATAATAATAATAATAATAATAATAATGACAACAACCTTCCCTTTTTTCTCTTGTCTCCCTTACATACACACACGTCCTTAGAAGTGGAGGCCACCGGGTGAAGAGGCGACCCGAGAGGAAACAGCCACTTAGACAAGGGAGGAGGGTGGGGTGGGGTGGGGTGGGGTGGGGTGGGGGTGACTTCCAGCACTCAGGGTCACCTTTGTGTTCGGCCTTATCAAAGTCCCAGCGGAAGCCCCTTGGGGTGGGTGCGACCACGTGGACGAAGAGACCCCTGGAAGCGGCTAGCAGCTGGGGATTCGGCTTTTGAACATCCCCTCCTCTATGTCTTTTGAGACGGAAGCATTAAAATAGATATTCCAACTTTTGGAAAGCAAACCAGAGGTTTCCCCTGATGAGGAGGAACCGCTCCCTGCCCAGTCACGACCCAAAGGAAGGCGTGACGCCCCCGCCACTCCTCGCGAGGTTTCCTTTCCATCGAGGTCTTTAAGGGCCCAAATCTGCGGGGGGGGGAGTTGGTCCTGCATCACCCGGAAGACCGGCGTGCCTCTACGCATGCACAGAGTGACCGGAGCTTCGCCGATAACTCAGCGCAGCCAGTCAGCCGCCTAGCGATGTGGAAGAAGTTTTGCTGGTGGGGAATGTACCAGCCTTCGTGGTCGACTAAGGGGACTGTAGGAATCCTTGGGCACCCCTTCTAAGAACACGTCCCATCGGAGCCAAGGGGGCTGCCTTTGCAGGTGCAGGCTTGGGCGGAAGGCTGGCCGGCCCTCCAGGGCTCCTTGCACAGCCAGCCCGGCCTCTGGAATTCCAGGGCTTTGTTGCTGTGGGCCTTGAAGTCGTTTCTGATGCTAAGAGGGCCCTGTCGCGGGCTTTTCTGGGTCAGCTTTCTTCCGAGGAGGCTTTCCAGGGCTTTCCTCTGAGGATGAGAGAGCGTAACCAGGTCACCCACTGGGGTTTCCACAACCGAGCGAAAATTCAAACCCGGGTCTTCTGGAGTCCTAAACCAACACTCAGACCATTACAGCACAGTCATCTCTCCGTGTGTGTAGGTGCCTTCAAGTCTCCCCTCAATTTATGGCGACCCAAGTGTTTTCTTACGCAAGAAATTCATTGTAAACCGCTTAGGGAGTGCTTTGCTGTGAAAAGCGGTATAGAAATGTAACTGTTAACCTGGGACGAGGTTTAGCCGAAGCGAAGCGATCAGAGAGGGACTCTGGGAGCAATTCCGTGCAGACTGACAAAATTCTGAATGGACCTGCCCTCGATAAGACCACAAGAGTACAGTTGCAAAAAGGGACACTAGATGGAACCCTGGAGACCAAGATTTGATTGATCGGTCATGGAAACCCACTGGCTGATCTTGACTGGGTCACTCACTCCCAGTCCCCCAACCCCCCAACCCCGTGATAGGGTCGCCATAGGGTCGCAGTAAGTCGGAGGCGACTTGAGGGCATCCAACAACAGCTAAGTTTGGGGTGTCGGTTGGATGTGACTGCCACTGGATCGTGGCCACCGCGTCTGATCATATGGCCCTTTTGGACACGCTCCTCACGCCTACCCCTACCACAGTCACACAGAATGAACAGAAAAGGGCACCAAATATTTTCCATATACTGACTGATGCCAGGCGTTTGTGTACAGTTTTTGATCAAAAGCTTCCACAACTGGTAGGTACCTGAGGATGAGATCCGAAACGCAACTATCGAAGAATAAGTGCCATTGAACAAAGTAAGGAGACCTTCTTCCTCTTCTTCTTCTTTACCGCCCGCGCCCCCGCGATCAGTTCAAGGGCGTTTGGTTGACCTACGAAAGACACGTGTTTGTTATGTATGTGGGGACTGCAGTGACCTTTGGACACCCAGAAATGGGAAGGCTCCCAGCAGACAAATAATAGCATCGGGTCCTCCGGTCAAAACTCCGAGACGTTTCTGGATTCTGCAGACCCTTAAAATGGAGTTAATAACGTCTGGAAGACATGCTTACATATATAATAAAAGGGCCGATGAGCAGCGTTTTATAGGAGCCGATATTTTCCAGTGAGCGCCTATAAACCGGGGCCTAACTGGAAGGTGACTTTTGAGATTAAAAAAAAAATGTGTCTGGACATTGTAACCCTACGCAGTGTTTGTAGAACTGGTTTTATGGCTTCCAAGCCATACACTTAACTATATTTTAAATAAATGAAATAGTTAAATATATTACATATCCGTTGTGGGCACTGAAACACCACCTTGCTTGTTTCGAAACCTCAGGGGCTTGTAACCGAGGGGCAGGGAAAGGCTTCCGAAAGGATGCAGCCGGGTCAAGGACGATCCCCTTCCTTCCCACACCCTGCTCTGGAATTGACTCCCGGTAGACAAAAGGAGCTCTTTCCCAGGTAAGTCCAATTCCCCACCCCGCCCCAGTCAAATATTAGAAAGCAGTTGGACTTACTAGGGTGAACATCCCCCCAAATTCAGTATTTTCTTAAGACTTCATTAGTGACTTGTAAATGAGGAGGATGTGGGAGGGAAACCAAAAGGATGGGAAATGATTTAGAAAGTCTGGAATCCTCTCGGGTTTCCATCAGAGGTGGAATGGAATGGTGTCCTGGAGAATGTTAAGGGGAACTCATTGATGGAGACCTTTAAAGATGGAAAGCATATCTTAGGAGCAAGTAAATAACCCTTCCCTTCTAATTAGAGGCTCCTCACCTGGCCTGTGTTAGAGCCACATCTGGCAGCCACAAACATGAAGACCCCAAAGTTGTTGTTAGTCATCATCATCGTCATCATCATCATCATCATCACCACCACCACCATCATCCATCACCGACATCAAGGCCATTGCCAGTTATCACTGTATTGTTATCCAATGGCACTCTGCTTGGGACTTAGGGCTTATAAGCAACCTTGTTATTTTTGTTAACTTCTCTCAAATCAACTTCAACCTATGGTGGCCCTGTGAATGGGAGATCTCCAAGTCACCCTCTCCTCTACCACTCTGCTCAGGTCTTGCAGATTCAGGGAGGTCTTCCTTGATTGCGTCTATCCATCTGTAATACAGTCTTCCTCTTTTCCTATGGCCTTCCACCTTTCCAAATGTTGTTGCCTTTTCTAGCTAGTTGGGTCTTCTCATGACATGTCCAAAGTACAACAGCCTCAGTTTGGTCATCTTGGCTTCTAGGGAGAGTTCAGGCTTTTCCTATGGCCTTACCTGTGTGCAAAACTGAATTGAGTAATTTCTTCACATCCGTCTTCACCTAGTGGCTACTGTGATGTTACAACATGCCAGAAATTGTTGTGTAGTGGTGGAACCATGGGCACCAACATGTGTCGGGTAGCTCTCCAGTGTGTATCCAGACACCAGTAGAAAGCACCAGAACACAAGAGGAGTGCCTGATGCACATTGGAGCACTCCAGGGCCTCGTTGCTCACCTTCACCATTCAATAACAGGGGTTTGTGGCATTTCTGCAATGTAGGTATGGATTCATTGCATTTCTGCAAGGTAGATGTAGATTTCTGCAGGGTAGAAATGGCTTCATAATGGTTAGAGTGAGTTCTGCAGTCCTGCACTCACTGCAGGGGAACACATGGCATCCAGATGTTGTCCCGCTCTCCTCACCCCCCAGAAACCATAGGGGATGATGGAAGTTGTAATCCAACAACATCCAGAGGTCACACATTTCCATTCCTGTTCTCTGCTAAGGCTGTAATAATTATATACACACATTTATCTGAAAGGAAAACTGGTTGAATCCAACATGGCTTAATTCTAATTAGACATGTCCCGGACTAACTAACTTGCTGGGGGGAGGGGTGAACTTGTTGAACTCAGTAGGGCTTACCTCTAAGCAAGCATGTATGGATGTGGAGGCCTATGAAACAGAACGCAGTGTGAGATGAAAGCACAGGCATTTCAGATTTCTCCTCAGATTCTGGCTTGCAGATCTGTTCTCAGATTCAGCGGCAGCCTCTCCCTCTCTTGCCTGTAATCTGTGGTTGACCCAAAGAGGAGATAGCAGGGAGCAGATTTAAAGAGAGCAATGCTATCTGTACTCCACATGTTTTCTTTTTCTACTAGTCTAATGCACCTAGAGAGAGGAGAATGCTATTATTATTTTTTTTAAAAAGGATTGGTTTATTACATGCTGGGGGAGGCTGGGGCTTTGCCAATCGAATGTAAAACACATTTGGGGTTGTATCGTTAGACTGGTTTGCTCCTCCCTCCATAGCTGTTTCTGGTCCTTGTTTGCTTTTGCTCCAGATGAACCCCACAGCCCTGTTCCACATGTCCTTTCACTGCTCTGCTCCCCACTACTGGGGTACAGAGACCCCACCCGCTCCACAGAGGGAACTTGAGGCTTGGCCTGGGATATGTAGGCTACCCCAGCAGGCTTTATTGGCGCAAAGGATAGCTATAATAAACTCTCAGTGATGACTTCCATGTGGCCAACGTTCAAAGGCTGATAGGAATCTAAAGGTAATAGGATAACAGGTAAATTTGGCAGCAAAACCAAAAAGGCAGAAATGCTAATAAGGCCCAGATTGTGCTAAGGAAACAGAAGTTGTAGTATTCATGACTGACGGTGGATCTGGGAATTTGGAGGCCCTCAAGCAAGGTGTCTAGGGTCGGTCTAAGGCATTTTTCTAGGTGAGGCAAAGAACAAAGAAGAAGATGGTATTCTGTCTGTTCTCTTTCAGATCCAGAATCTGAAATGTCATGGTCATTACATCTGACTTCGGCACTGGCAATGAATAGGAACTTTCTCCACATCCAGAGTCAACATGGTAGCTTCAGGGGTGCAGGGCAAGCCATGGAGCACACCAAACTTTGCCCTCCAAGAAAAGAGAATGAACAGGGGGTTCAGGAAGAATGTCTGAAGCTGTTTCTTCTATCCCTCAGTGTCCGCTACCTGAGGTGATTGACTCACTCTATTGAAAAGTAGGGTTAGTCCTGAAGGCATCTTTCATTGGGATTACGTGGCGTAAATCTCTGTGTGCAGAGTTATGCAGTCATTGTGCCACACAATGCTTGGGCTGAATGATAATATTGCACAATTCCTTGCACAACCAAAGCACAGCTCAGAGCATAACCTAGTGCCTACATGCATGCACATCAGTGATGTATGCACAACTCCACTTCCACAACCTTCAACTGAATGCAGGCATTACTTGTTGGACAAAAATGCCCATCTGCTACTGAAGCCTGTGTAAGACACCAACAAGATTCTTGCCATGGTGTCCTTCAGTATATAATTCCATGACACTGCCCCTCCTGATTCTGCATGGTAAAGTCTGACATGCAGCAGCCCTTCAGGACACCCTCCCACCCAAACAAACCATATGTAGTTTAACAACCCATTCATTAGGATCAGCATCTCTGCAGTCTTATGAACATTGTTACTGGGAACAAACAGACCAGACCTTACATTTGATTGTATAGGTTCAACTAGGAAATGAGGGTGACCCTACTGTTAGGCAGGGTGAGGCACCTACTGTTGGAGAGCAGATAGCAGGAGATGGAAGCAAGATGTTGTGAAAAAGGACCTATGTGCTTGGCCTGGGGCTTGTCCTCTGCGGGCCAAGCTAGCCTCTTGCTTTCTGATTTGGAGGATACTGTTTGACTGTCAGTGCTGAAGAATGGGTTCACCGCCCAGCCCAGCAAAATTTTTGTTTAATTACAAATAAAGCATGTAAAGTCATATACTTGCAAATAAAGTACAAACAAAGTCATGTAAGACACATTGGCTGTGGTTGTTGATATTCTATCCAAATTGGCTCCCGGGATTTGAATAAGACTAACTGATATTTGTTTGTCTATGAATGCCTCTGGGGAATGAAATCAACTGTGGTTACACCAGCAAGAAGCACTCTGGAAGCAATCCCAAATGGACTACAAAACCCTCTGAAGGAAACCCCCATCGATAGAGAGAGCATTATCTGAGAGCATTATTAGAAAAAAGTGACGTTGCTTGGAACAAGCCACATTATCCTCCAATACCTCACTGATCCCTGGCTTCCAGGATAGAATTCAAATCACTGATGGTCTAGAACTCTTATGAATAACACCTGATAAACTGTGAAATCAATAATAATGACCCTTCCTGTTTCTGGTATTGTTAGCAATTCCCTTATCTGTCTGCAAGGGAAGGCAAATGAGGTCCTACAGGCTCCATTCATTAACCCCCTTTCCTCTAGCTCCAACTTAACTCCCTTTTTTGTGAAACTCCTCTGGAGTAAAAGTGTTTTGGATGGCAACTGCTGACAACGGCGAAGTTGTGGTTTGCTCTCACTAAGCTGGGATGGAGTTAAGTATGTGCTTCAGAGGCCTTCGCTCTGCGCAGAGATGTTAATAATCATTCACAGTTGCTCAGTTGCAAAGGGGGAATAAAAGCCCTGATTAATCGAGAATTTCAAGAGAAGTCACCCCCCCAGTCCCCTCCCCCAATCCCATCCTTCAAGCTCTTTAGATGTTTCTTCCCCCCTCCTCTCCTTCCTTGACTTCCTTTCAAGGAATTTTGAACACATGAATGGAGAGAGAAACAGAATGAATGGGACACTTCAAAGAAAATGAAAACCATTACGAGGAAATCTGTTTATAGAGAGAATGAATGATTATGAGGGAAGATGCCAACAGAGGAGGGAGGGAATGGTTCACTTGCTGCAGCGTTCCTTGGCCTTGTGGTTCTCATCAATTGCGTTAGTGAAGTCTCCCTTGCAAGAAAAGAAAACTCTTTGTAGAGTGCAGCACAAGCCCCTTTCCCATTTAGATCACATCTCATCAGAGCCCTCCTCTAGCCAGGAATTCACAAGTGACTGTAACCACTTTTTTAATGCAGTTTTTGTCTGTAGTGTATGTATTCTTTGCAAGGCTTCCATTAGTGGTGGGGGAGGAGGGTATAATCCCCTCCCCTTTCTCTCCCCTCCTTTTCTGGAGTTTGCTGGAATTCTGGTATGAATGCATCCCAGGTGCCAGCGAGCCTGAGGAAATGCAATTTTCCCAGTACACCTACATCTTTCAAATAGGTGACAAGCAGTCTGGGAAAAGAACACCCAGATCTGGATTCTGCCTGTGCGTAATTTCAGCAGGTGCTCGGGGAAGGAAGAGTAAAGACCTCTCTGCTACCCATGCCAAACCAGTTACAACCTGAGAACCATGGACAATCCCTTGTGATGTTCCAAGAGGCGAGCCCTGGTGATGCTACAAGGGGCAGCTCTTGGTGTTGTCATTAAGCATCCTCCAAGCTGCAAAAACTATGAAATTCAAAGAAAGGTGATCAAGTCTAAGCAATGAGGAAAACACACACACACACACATAAACACACAGAGAGAGAAAGATAGAGTTTTCAAGGTAGTCCTTTTGCCCTAAGATTCCCCTTCCTTGCCCTGAAAATGGGAGAAGAGGGGCCAGGCTGTGTAATTCCAGTCCAGGCCCTGAGATCTGGAAATGCTATTTCTGTGGATCCATTGACCCAGCTTGATCCTCCATGCTGTCTGACTGAGGAACCTTCAGATCATCTTCCAAAAAGGATCCTTTGGGTGAAGAGATGACATCCCACAACCATTAAAGCTGCAAATAAGCCACAATTCATTCATTCATTGAATTGCAGCTCTGGGTAGACATCCATAGAACTGAGCTCCTGCTGTTATCAGGGTGTGTGTGTGAGACCCCTTGCATCTGCCACCTCAAATAGTTGCCTCACTTTGCCAAATGATAGGGCTGGCCCTGGCTGTTTCCATGTGTTCACCAGTCTTTCGCTTCAACCAGATGCTTGCATTGTATCAGGAACAAGGCAGATACCGGGACATTGCTGTTAACAGGCTTGATCTGAGAGGATTGTACAAATAGCTTTACAATTCATGAATTTTGAAGGAATTTATTTCCAAAAGCACAGGATTGTGGCTTTCACACTCATCCTGCTAACCTCTTAATTAATGTGTCCAGAATTCGGTATATCAAAGCTCTTCGCTTCACTCCACAATCCAGTCCTGTTGGCACGTCTCTCTGTGAGCCCACACGTTAATTCAAGTCACAATGTATAATGTATGGAAAGTTGCCAAGCCAGCTATCATTAAAGCTTAGAGCTCTGGTGAGAACATAAACTTCTCAGGCCTCACTTTTGTGGTTTACTGTGATGTCACGAGAGTCCACTCAACTTATTTATTTAAGGAGAATATATTATTGGGAATGGTGAAATATGAAGTTATAAATCCATTGGTGTGGCACTGTCTTAAGAAATGAGGTGAAAATGGGCCATGGTAGCGTCGCACTCCTGAAAACATATTTGATGCTTCAAGGTACAGTTCCTTCTGGGAAGCATGTGCTTTGGAAACAAATGATATTTAGGGCTGACCAAGATATTTTGCTGCCTGAAGCCAAAGGCAACATGACATCTCCATGTCATACACAGAAGCCAAACATATTGAACTACAAGTCAAACACACTTGAGGGGGTAGCATTGTTGTTGTTGTTGTTGTTGTATGCCTTCACATCAGCACGTTATGTACAGCTCTATCCTCCCATGTCCAAAGTGGAGAAAGTCACTTTTAATAAGAATAAATATCATATCATTCTAAAGCCATCCATAACTAAACAGAAGTAGGAAGCTTCTCTCCAGGCCACCAGCATTGTCCTACCACTGCTCAGTGAGAACATTCGATTATACTGAGCCATCTTAAGTGTAACTTTCCAGTTGTGCAGACAGCTCACTGCCTCTCATCTGGCTTTGCTGGTTGGGGGAATCTTGGAGCTGCAGTCCCAAGCAAAGGTTACAGTTCCCAGCTCTGTTTCCCACTAGGTTGCTTCCCCTGTGGAAGCAGCTGGATATGTGTATCCAGTGGAGAACATCGGCACTGAGTTGAAGGTTGGAGGCACAGAGTTGCAGCTGCAGTGCTATGGCTCATGAGATGCACACAATGTACATGCAATGTGCATTAGGTGTGCCTGTGGTGTGGGTGCATGTTTGAGTGTGTATTTAGTTGCACAACATTGCTATTTAGCACAGAGGTTGCATAGCACAATGCATAACTCTCAGAGTTACAATGAGATTTATGCTACGCAACTCTTGTGTAGAATCTTGACATTGGTGTTTCCCTCTCTGAATTTTATTTGATCTGTTTGCTTCCTACCTACCTGTTAAAGGTAACATCTGCCCCCCTTCATGGAAGACAATGGCTTTGTTCTCTTTATCTGAGAGGGGGCGGCCATGTTGCGTTCTGTTCTCAGTTATGGCTGCTAGCTTACTCCCAAACATACAAGTCAGCTTCAGGTTCCTAGAACCAATCATAGGGCAGGTCTTCTGCTTATCTCCTCTCCTAACCTTGGGTGAGTTTCTGAGACAAAAAATGTATGTTTTTTTCTTTTTTCACCTTATTACAGCATCCAGAATAAATACACCTGTATCTGCCATAAGTCCACATGGCAGTAGTCCACTGTATTCCACTAGTATAAGTACCAGATATTCTTATAAGGTACAACCTGGAAAAAGGTACAACCACTGGTGTAGTGAATCAACAAAATCCTGCCCTATATGTCTTGGTCAAACTCATTAAGCCTTCTTGTGGAAGCCTGAAAGCTTCTGAGACTAGGAAGGCTGTGTGTTTTCAGTTAACAAGTAGAGTAGCAAGAGTCTCGTTTTCCCTTCCCCCACCCCAAATTCATTAAGAACATCTAAGTCTAAAAGCAACCAACAAAGCAAAAACAGAGGCAATTTGTTGGCTGACTTGGACTTACTAGACCTATGACCCAAAGTCAACCATTTTGAGTGGCCAACTGTACTCCATGTAAAGGGCTGATGTGCCAGTTTGCGGCATGGTTTATTTCACCAAAGCAGCAAATCAAGAAGAGCAACAATGAAAAGCTCCATGCCATTCATTTCAGTCCCTCCATTCAATGATGGCTCTGGCTAGATAAGCAAAGCCCTTCCCAAATTAGACTGTGGAGTTCTTCATCATTACAGCAGGAAAGAGCCTTCAGTGAATGAGGCACCAGTTTGGCTTAATCGAACCAGGTTCCTTGAATCAAGGAGAGGCTTTGCTTGTGAAGCAGAAGGAACTGCTGGTGGTTTTATCAATTAGCTGGGGGAGTTGCTGATTTAGGGATTGAGGCACCCATCCCCTCAGCTCAGCATTTACTTTAGACCTCAAATTAAGATTTTTAAATAGTTTACCTTTGCTCAGAATGTCCATATTTCTTTCTGGATGCCAAATCTGAGATTTATGCAAAGGAAAAAAAAATGGCAGCAACATCCAAATGTCTTGACTTGATTCTGTATCTGGCAGACATCATGTATGACCTCTCATTAGCTGTCTGCTACTAAATGTTAAATATCATCACCTGCCAGTTCTCAGATGAAGTTAATATGTTTAATGAGAAACATCACATATGATCCCACAGTAAAATCCCTTTATATGTCATCTATTAACTGCAGTCAGATACTGGATGTTGAAACAGGCCAACATATGAATACTAACATCACTGCTTGCAGGCTAACACATGCAATCCAAAACAAGTGCTGTTGCATGAGCCAAATGTCATTTGCTCTCTGATGTGAAACCCCATTTTATGGCAGCTGCTTGAGACTGTCGAATAGAGATCCTTGGACACAAATAGGAACCTGGTCCAGCTTCCTCCCATATAGTCCACTGAGCTTAGTATTTCTATGCTGTCGAGAAGCAGCTGAATTTGGGACCTTCACTATGCAACACAGATGCTTTACCAATGAGCTACAGCTTAATACTTCTGACAAGAACACTGAGACCTGCCTTACATAGAGTCCAATGATCAGTGCATTGAGTTCAGTATTTCTCCCACTTCCCCTTCATTATGGTGATCTCCAGAAGTTCTGGACTGCAATTGAAGGATGCGACTGTTGAGACCCAGCCAGTATGGCCAATAGTCATGGATGATGGTTGGCATTCCAAATGCCTGGAAGCCCTCAAGGTGGAGAAGGCTGGTCTGCATTAACTGGAAACACAGTGGTTCCATACCTGGAGATGCTGGGGTCTGCAATTTATACCTTTTGGGAGTCATCATGGCTCATGATGCAAACATGGTGCAATGGTTTAGGTTTTAGACTAGGACTCTAAGAGAGCAGGGTGTGAATTCCTGCTCAGTCACAGAAACCCACTGAGTGACCTTGGGCAAGTCACACTCAGCTACCTTGGAAGAAGACAAGGGCAAATCTTCATTGTATGATAAATCTTGCCAAGAAAGCCCATTTAAAAAATGAGTCAGCATGGTATAGTGGTGAGCGTATTGTACAAGAAGTCTTGAAGACCATGGTTCAAATCCCCACTCAGTCCCGGAAACCCACTGGGTGATCTTGGGCAAGTCACACACTCTCAGCCTCAGAGGAAAGCAATGGCAAACACCCGAAGTACAAATCTGGCCAAGAAAATCCCATGATGTCTTAGAGCCAACAGAAGCTAAAATGACTCGAGGGCACCCAACAACAGTGATGACTTTTGCCTCTAAAATATGTGTTCTGCCACTGAGCTGCAGCTTTTCTCCTTCCGTGCAAATATGACAGCAACATCTCATAAAGACATGAAGCCCTTCGTGATGGTTTGGCAGTTATTCAGAGACCATCTGGAGAACAACCTCCAAATTTGCCAAGATTTGGGCGAGCGCTGCATGTCAGTTCTATGCTGGTTGATGTGGTTGGGCTCACACATTTGCACATATGTATACACAAAATTATAGCGTCATGTCTTTCCCCCTACCGCCCCCCCTTCTTCTTTACACAAGGAGCCTTCCAACCTACTTGGACTGACCTTGTCTCTTTTGGGTGATTTAAGTTTTGAAGAAGGAATGGGTGAGGATTTGCTCTGACATTTAAAGGCAATCTGGATAATTAATAGCCCTGGCAGCGTCCATCTCTCCCTCCATATATCTGCGCAACAGTATCTATTTTTGACGTAGCTGACACACCATTTCCTTTGGCAGCCCAAGGGCGGCTCATCTTTAAATTAAACTCGTCTCCAACCCCCTCCGATCTGTAAGCTGTACAGAGGCAGACAGGGTTGGCTCATATCATCTGGAGACTGTGCAGGCGTACGGACAGAAGGTGATGTATAGGCCTCTCCACCACTGTGAGCTGGAACCAGTGCAAGCTCTTGAAGCATTAACTAATGACATGAGAAGTCTCTTCGGTATCTAATCACCTTTAATGTTCAGATTTAGAAGACAACTTTAAGGGGAAAAGAAAAAGAGATTAACAGGTCAGGTCACAGCACCAGGGGAAACAAACAATTGGCTCTTTCAAAACCCAGCTTGATATTTAGGTTCCATTTTTTGACAGTAAATTCCACATTAAAAAAAAAAATCAAAACAATGCCGGGACAAAAGTTCAGAGGCCACATTCTGGAAACAATACAATAGGCTGCAAGGAGCAGCCATCTTGAGAAACCATCCAGGGTCGTAACCTTCAGAGGAGGGTTGTGTTTTCAGAAGCAGCCAAGCTTAGGAGTCTGTACCTCAGTAATAGCCCCTGAGTATCACTGCATTGAGGATTTACTTTCAGGGAAACCTGTGTAGGATGGAAGCCTTAGAAAGATCTCTTTTTAAGGGCCAGTTGAAAAATGAAATAATGATTTTATGACATATGCATACATATATATGATTGCCCATGTATTAAGTAGATGGTAATTTGTTGCCAGCTACATGAAAGCAAGCTGCCTTGAATGCAGTGAGACTTACTTCTAAGTAGGAAAATTGTGGATAAAATTGTACAGTTAGTCTGTATTTAAAGCTGGAATGAATCAGGAGGCAATTTTCCAAGAAATCATCCTAGCTCAGAATAATCTGCAAAAAAAAAAAAAAAATTCCAGATTGACCCTGCACCACTCAATATTAACTGAATATCAGTCAACTAACTGATGTGTGTTACTTGATTGGTTGATAACTGATTTATTTTAATTCAATATAATATTATTCAATATTATGTTGAATTAAAATAAATTAGTTATCAACCAATCCAGTAATCATGCATTTAGTTAATTGATTGATTAACTGATATTCAGTTAATATTCAGTGTTATGTTATATTTATATGAAATTATTTTATATGAAATTAATATTATATTCAAATATTAATTAAAATCAACTGGGATAATTCATGTTTGTTTGATTGATTTATATCCTACTTTTTTCTCCATAGTAGTGGCTGTATTTATAATGGCTATATTTATATAGTGGAATGTAATAAGTCAACAGAACATGGTTTCCTAATAGTTAACAAAGGTGAGTGTTTTAACTTTTAAAAACATTCCTACCTAAATATGACTCTTGGCAAAATATGGAAATTAAAGTAAGATGGAAATTAGTAAAATTACCAAAGAGACAAGCAGTCTCAGTTGAAATATATACTGGTGCCCATTTTCTTGTCTCAGTCATGCTCCCGGAAGTCTTTTCTTCCCATGGCACCGATTCTGCCATGCCCACTGGTACAAACCAGCACACTCTAAAGTCTCACCCAAGAGAATTAGTTGGATGTCTCCCTCACCCACTGATGTATTTCATTCGATCACTTTAATGTACATGCTGACATCTCGCTTTACCAAAAAAATCTTCCCCATAAAATCACAGTAAAGATGTGTATCAGGAGCATTAAGATCAGGTGGCATCCACATGGTGTTAGGATGTTGCTCTCCTCAGCCCTGATCTTCCCTGGCTAACAGACTAGGGGTTGTCCTTTGCCTCAAAGTGTGGAGTTCCAGTTGAGGACCAGTGAGGTAGACACAGGAGTGGGGCTGTGATGCTTTAACTCACTCAACCTTCAAGGGGATGTCTCTTTCTCTAAGCTCCAACAGGACAGAATCAACCAGGACAGGACCAGTCTGGATGGGATATGGAAGAGATGAGAGGAAATGGATCATGATTAAGGGTGCTGTTTATGATCCAAGCAGGGTACATCACACCCCAAATTTCTAGAGCTGTTGCAAGGCAATTCCCACCTTTACCAGTATTTGTTGAAAGAGGGCAGTGCAGGCAGGGTTCACCTCTTTTGGTATCATGCAAGCATCTGGTCACTGATTGGCTGGATGCTGCTAGCTACTGATGTCAGTAAGAGCAGCTAGACAATCAGCAACAGGGAGCTTACTTGCATAGTACTGGTGTTGTCGAAGGTGAGCTTTGCCTCCACTGCCACCTTCTGATGGTTGTGAGGAAGAATGAGAATTCCAGTTTTGAAATGATATCTGGTTTGTTTCCAATTTATAGTGATGCTAAGACAAACCCGTCACAGGGCTTTCTTGGCAAGGTTTCTCTTCAGAAGAGGTTTGTGATTGCCTTCCTCTGAGGGTGAGAGAATGTGCCTTGCCCAAGGTTAGCCAAAGGATTTTCATGGCCAAATGAGAATTTGATCCCTGGTCTTCCAGAACCCTAGTCCAATATTCCAACCATACCAATACCTCTTATCTGCAGAATATCACATGCAGAGAAGCTCAGTTTTCCTTAAAAAAACAAAAGACCTAGCATGGCAAATGCAAGTTGCAGGGGCTATTTCAAAAGCAACATGGGCAAGGAGAAACATTCTCTGGTGGGCCTCGGAGGGGGAGAGGGAAAAAGCAGAGATGGTACTCTTGGAGTCAGGTTAATTTCCTTGTTTGTTTATGTACAAGTTACATCTGTAGTCTCCCTTTCCTCAGTGAAGTCAAGGTGGCATATATGGCCCTCTTCCACCCCAGTCTATCCTGAGAGAAGATCTCTGAGGTAGGTCAGGCTGGAAGACTATAGCTGACCCTGAATATTGATGGTTGTTTTGGGAATGTTGGTGAAATGAATTGGAGGTGCACAGCAAGGAAGAAACCTTCTACAAACAGTTTGCAGCAGCTTGAAAATCAGAGAGGATTCAGACTGAAATTCTGTGCATTTTCACCGGCAAACCAGGGGCCATTCCTATTCAAAAACCAATGGGAGTAGGCTTGGAACCAAATTTCCATCATCTGGGGATAGGATTTCATTGAACTACCTAAATCAGAGGTGAGGGACTTTTGGCTTCTCAGGTATTTTGATTGACACATTCCATAATCCCCTTCCCTTTGGCAATGGAGCTGGGATCCAAAGTCCAAAGCAATTGGAGAGCCAAGGGACCTTCTGCTTTGGCTTAGATCACGGTCTCTCTAGTAGGAATGGGGGACGTAAACATTTTGACCTCCTCTCCAAAGGCACAAAATGCAGGATAAATTGTGCAAAATGAGAACATCAAGGAACATGCTCAGTGAGCACGATGGATAGAGATCACAGAATTTGACTTTTTGGTGCAGAAATTGATTCTGTTGGTGCAGAGGTGTTTTTTTTTTAAAAAAAAAAATAGGACAGCTGCAGTGCACAAATTCCAAAATATTGCTGACAAACAGAAAAGCCCCATCCCAAGAAAACAAACAACCCACAAGATAATATTGGAATGCCCTCTAGTGGAAGAAACTAATATACACACCCTGCAGAGATAAAATGTAGGGCTAAAAATAGTAAGAGGTTCTAGCAAAAGCATGTATGTCTATTTATAAATTGAATATGTATCTGCTCGGCCTTATCAAAGTTATATGAAGATGGCTTGCAAAATAAAACAAAAATTTATCATACTGTAGAGGCACCACTGGGGTCTGGTGCATGAGATCTCATGCTGTATTTATTTATTACATTTTTAAAGATGCCAGAAGACTGTTGATTTTTGCAAAACAATAAGTAAACAGTAGCTGGTCACTGCCATGCCTGTGGGACAGTGAGTTTACTCCAAGGTTTAGCCCAGATATTAAAGATGCTATTTAAGGTGCTGAACCCTTACCTCCAAACAGGTTTAGCACTTTGAATAGTTCCTTTACAATTTAGACTAAAACCCAGAATGGACTCAATGTCCGACTGTCATGGAAGCCACCAGATGCCACTGCAATAGATACATTAAAATGGAGTCATTACACCTCTTCCTTACATTGAATTCTGTTCCTCTCTCTTTGTAAGGGAAATGAAAGATAGATGTACCAAGAGGCCAAACTCTGGTTCAGTGATCATTTGTGGCCCTCTCACTTCTCTCCAGGTGGACTGTGTTCCATTTTAAAGATCGCAGCATGACTCTGGCTCCCATAAAAATGGTCGCTCCATCACACCAGAAATCACATTATGGCTTCTTAGGGGCTGTTTTCAGTAGTTTACCTGCTGATACTGGGATCATTTCTTTACCAGCATTATAAGCTGTCTTTCACAAAAGATAACAAGGTAAATTGAATGCAATAGACTGAGAAGACCTGTTGCTTTGGAGTGGAGTATGAAGAAAATCTCCAAGTTTTCCCCATTTGCCTTACTTGCATCCACCATAGCATAAAAAGAAGATAGAGAAGAGCATAGCATGGTCCACCAGAAAAGAAGGTAATGATGGCATCTCTCAAAGAAAGACGGGGGTTTAGGGTGGTAGCAGAGGTGATTCCACCCCCACCCCCTCCTCCTTCTTTTCCTCTAGATCTGCATTTCCACAGCCACATCCTCCTTCACTAGTGGAGCACCATGAAGTGGAAGATGATATGTGGGGTTCCTTTGCCCCCCTCTTCAGAAAGTCTGTCGTTTTGTTGTGTGCATTGAAACCATTTCTAACTTATGGCACCCTTAGGTGACCCCATCATGGGGTTTTCTGTGGGCTGAGAACATGTGATGTGCCCTCTTCTGTGGTCCTTGTTCAAATTGTACCACTTTTGTGGTTGCGGCTGCTTTTGTTCACCCTGTTTGAAAGTTGGTTCCCCCCACCCCCTCTTTGAATGTGTGACTGTAACATACTTAATAAAATAGTAATTGCTTTACAAAAGCTTGAAAATGTGCATCTTAAAAATCAATTTGTTTGTGGGCATATTCTAAAATGTTTAACCTGCTGTGCTTTTGCAAAGCTAGTGGGTGGCACAAGAGGTGGGCAGAGTTATGAAATGAGGGTCTCATCTATTTAGTTATGGGTGCATAACTAAGTAGCATCTCCTGGCCCCACCTCTCATGCCCACCCTAACAACCAGCAACTTCATTAGGCAAAGGAGGTCTGTTTGGCAGGCCTTTTGGACTCAGGAGAATTATGTTTCCAGCCTGCTCCCACCAGTGGCCAAAGCTGTGACAAAGAATGGTGACAAAAGGTTGTGCTTATAATTGTTGCAGCCTTGCTCATTGCCAGGAGGGGGTTGGAAATGTCATCTGCCCTGCCCCACAGTTGGCAGCTGAAGACACCTCTGTCTCTTGATGCAGCTGCTACCTGGAAAAGTAGGTTTGGAAGGGCATTTACAATGATGCCAATGGTGCCACAACCATGACTAGAGATAAGGAGCAGTTATGGATCCATAACTCAAGATTACAAACCATTACTGCAAAACAGAATGCCAGTTGATATCTATCTATTTGAAAAACCTGCATGGTTTAGTGGTTTGAATGTTGGACTATGACCCTGGAGACCAGGCATTGATTCCCCACTTGGCTGTGGAAACCCGCTGGCTAACCTTGGCTGTGTCACGCATTCTTGGCCCCAGAAAAGCCTGTGATAGGTTCATCTTAGGCTTGCCATAAGTCGTAAAGAACTTGAAGGACAACAATGCATACATATACTTTGATTTATACCCATAGCAATGATTTTGTAGCAATGTAAAAAAAGTTAAGATTCCCAGATTTAAAAATTACAGTAAAAATGAATATATTAATAAAAATGTGGCTGAAATTTATAAGGTCTACTCCCCCCTCCTGCCCTTGCACACACACACGTAGACACATACAACACACACCCCTTAAAATCCTTATCTTCCTCTGGATCAAGGGGGGACAGCTCATTCCAAACGGCCTCCCATCATTCACCCCACAGCTTGAGATACAAAATCCCAAGGTTTGTCTCTCAGCAGGGATACCGATTCTTCATGTTGGTGTCTGATTCAAGCTTTGTTTCCTTCCGTCTGAGGCTGCGCTGCAAGGCAGCTGGAGCCTGCCAGAGCAGTTTGTCTCTCTTGCCCTGGAACCATTCTTTGCTGCTAGGGGTCATGTGTTTTGTTCAAATGGGGCCTGCAGGTAATTGCATTGTCCTCTCTGGAGGCCTTGAAAGTGAGCTAACAACTGTGACTTAATGGAAATTTTCCTTTAGGTCAAGTGGTAGGAAACAAGCGGTCTTCGGAGCCTGCTGTCCTAAGTTCAAGCCATTACAATAGATGCAATCAATTAATGGACTCCTTTCTCCGGTGAGGAGGAGTAGGGGATTACACAATTCCAAACTCTCTGAGAGAGCTTGCCGTGCAAAGCATGGTGATTCTACAGACGGGATGTCTATCAAATGCACCCATTATATAGTTCAGGGCTGACCTTTTTATACAGTTCCCTTTCGAACCCCTAGTCAGTAGATTGAAACCGACTTAGGTTTAGGTTCCCTTGGCATCCTTCCAGGTGTGCTACTATAGCAGTGCATATGGGATTCCCTGCATTTGTGGACGCAATCTATGCATGCAACAGAAAAGTCTGGGCTAGCCTTTGGAATGTGACAGCCTATCATATGGGAACGTGGGATTCCTAAAAATAAGCTGGAAGATCCTTCCACAAGTAGGGGTCTTCTAACAAGAGAAAACCCATCATTGCCAAGGAACCCAACATCTGCAAGCCTACCCAGAAGGAAGTCTCATTGGGTTCAATGGGACTTACTCCACATTAAGTTTGTATGAATGTGCTTAGAGTCTAACAATTCAAATAGTAGATACATTCAACGAAGCCTGCCAGATGTGTATGCAGGCAGAACGCCAAAAGCTGGCATACCTGCAGACCTTCCCCTCCCTCCTCTGCCTATAATCCAGAGATGAAAGGAAAACTTGGCAAAGTTCCTGTTTTGGACTGCAACTCCCAGGATTCCACAGCCAGCATGATCTCTGCTCATGCTAGCTGGGGAATGGTGGGATTTATACCTCCCCCCAAAATAGGATCCAGGTTCTAGACAAAACACTAGAATTAGCAATTGTGTGAACAGGTGTTTGAAAGCCAATAGCCAGTGCCAGGCTGATACAGACTGGAAAAGTGATGTTGGACTAGGAGCAGGAAGACTCTAACACAAATTACTAAGATAGAGAGATGTCCTATATGTTCATAGTGGAAGAAAAACTTCTACTTGGTGTCTACTTTGGCCCTAAGAATGCTTTTTCATCCTTGCAAAAATGTACATTTTTGCTTTCACATGCGGTTATCGTATAAGAAGCCTGTTAAAGAGCCCAAGACATTACATTATCAAATTATAATAAACAGCTGGACTGGAACTGTAGTTCCCAGCAATTCTGACCATTGGTCATACTGACTGAGAATGATGGGAGTTACATTCCAAAATGCTGAGGAATGCTGATCTAGAACAGCCTTCCTAATTTCAGCTCCCATTAGTCCTCAATAGCATGACCAATGATTACGAATGCTAGGAATTCAGTGTTAAGCATTTAGGTGGTATCAGCTTGGGAAAGCCTGGAATAGATGCCATTTCTTTAGTTCTGGACTCCTCAGCAGAGGTTTTCTTGCCTTTTTCATAGACCAAGGATGGAGAATGTGTGACCCTTTGGATGTCATTGGGCACACTGGAATGTGTCCTGAGAAACATGACCAAGATGGTTTGGGAACCAAGCCCTATGAGGAATGGTTGAAGGACATGAGCAGGCTTAGAGAAGAGAAAACTGAGAAGTCACATAATAGTCATTTCAAATATCTGAAGGGCTGTCCTAGGGAAGATGGAGCAAATTAATCTCTCAGTGTTCCAGAGGGCATGATTCAAACCAACTGACACAAGAAAAGAGATTCCAGCTAAAATTAGGAAGAACTTCCTGGTGGAAATAGCTGTTTGATAGCGGAATGCATTACTTTACAAGGTAATGGACTCTCTTTCTTTGATGGTTTTTAAACATAGATGAGATGGCCATCTGTCAGGCATGCTTCCCCTGTAGATTTCCTAAACTGTCAAGGATTGAACTAGATGAATCTTGGGACCCTTTCAACTCCATGCTTCTACACACCTCCCATGATTCCTCCCCACTGGCCAACGCAGATGGAAATTCCAGCCCAGCAACAGTTGGAAGGCCACACAATTCCCCCGGGTACAGACATTCTTGAAGGGAACAAATCTGCCTTCACTGGGTTTAAATTTCAAGAGAAGTGGAGTTCATGAACTCCAGCAATAGGAGAAACTAGGATTTTCTGAGCTTGTGAACCTCTGCAATGAACACAGGCAGGCACCCAACATTCAGATAGAGCAGGTTCTCCCTCCCATACAGGTTCCCTCATGAGAAACCAGGGAAATCTTTTAAGATCCTCAACAGTCCCCTGAGGCTGTGATATTCGACTTGTGCTCCAACCAAGATGAGAAAGCAATGCGTAAGCAGGAAGGAATTTGTCTCAGTTTGGAATGAACTGAATGTTCTTCTAAGAACTTTTGTCAATGAGAAAGAGGAGGGTTGGATGAGAAGTAGAAGGGTTTGGCTCACCTTTTTTTGGCCCTTGAGGTGTTTGTGTTCTTGGATGTCATAGCAGCTGGTGGCAGAAGTCAGAAAAGTCAGCCGGAATCCTGTTGGGCACTTACGTCCTATGTCTGCAGGAATTAGGGAAGTTCCATAATATCCATATCCAATACTACACAGGGGAGTCAGCAAAATGACCGATGTGCTTTGGGACCAATGGACAACGGGACCCAATGTGTGTTGGGAGACCAGCTAGGGAGTGCCAATGGTAGAGTCTGATGCTCATCAGAACACTCTTGCTGTTTCCTGTTACACATCTTCACAATTCACTAATGGGGTTTCCTAGTGCCTCTCCTACACAGCTAGGGTAAGTATATGTAAAATAACATAGACCATGATGGAAGCTTGCAGATGTCACCTTTTTGTACCGGAACTCTTAAAATCTCCAGGCCAGTTCCACCGGACAAACTTGGGTAGTAAATTACAAGTATAGTAGCTCCTCCCCCTGAACTTTTGAAAGTGCTGGTGGATGGTAACTAACTCAACATTACTAGTAATCCAGCAAGAATTGAGAGGGATGTGATCCTCCAGATGCTGTTGTTCTAGATTTTCCAGTATATCTCAGCCAAGAGTAGCCAGCTTGAGGGGATTAGCGTGTTTTCCCCAGGTTGAGCAACTCTGACTCTGGAAAAATCCTAAATCAATATTGCAACCCGACTTGACTGCAACCCACTTGCCATTGTATGACATTCCTTCCTTTGTTTTGGCCATTGTTCTTCCTGGGAAAGGGCCTGCCCTTGAGGTATGTTCTGTCCTATAAGTAGTCCTAGTTTTTGAGGGGCTCTTCAGAGAACTCCCTGCCATGCTAGCAGACCAGCACTCTGTTAGTTGAGTGATTCCCTCAGCCGTCTCTTTGTTGAGCTCCATTCTTCTCTCTGCTTCCTGGATTGAAGACTTTAGGATAGGTGCAGTATCACCACCTCTACAATCCCTTTGCTATATCCCCTATCTATTTTTCACCTCTTTTGCTTCTCAATAGGCCTTGTATGTGAGTGAGTGAGTGAGTGAGTGAGTGAGTGAGTGCGTGCATGCATTGGTGAGTGAGAATATTTTCATTCAATAAAATACCTTTATTCAATATGTTTGTCTGGCTTGTTGGCTTGGCCTGACCCCGTAAAGTTGGGTAAAAGATCCTGCTGTGTTACCCTGCTCCTCACTTTGCTATTGCCAGTGCTCTGCTAATTTCCCCAACCTTTATAACTTGGAGCAAATCAAGGTGTCCCCCACAGGACCCCCAGAAATCAGGGTAACACATACACCATGGCTACGTTACACAAACCCCCTGCAGAATAGGAGCATTGTGCAATATACGTCAATGACTGGGTGCCATTGAGTAGTGCACAATCTATGATGCACAACCTCAGTGGAAAATATAGGATGCACAATGCAAAGAATAGGGCACATACCCACAATGCATCACAACAATGCAAAGCAAAGGAGGAAAACCCACAACACACAATTTATAGCTTCCAAAGAAAAGACACAGATGAACATGCTGTCTACACAACTCTACATCTCTTGCCATTAGCAGAATGCATCCATTGCACAATGGTGAGTTTTGCACCCACATGCGTAGTGTAACTTACACATGTTTTATGTCTCTAAGTGAATTCTGGACAGTATAAGGCAGCTATGTTCCAGGTTTCTGTGAAACTGTTTTGGACTAATTGTTCCCTATAAAAATTGCTATGTGTAATACCTAGACATAAAGGTGCTATTAGATTCATCAGAATGTGAGAAAACCAGGGAGCTAAATTCAGTTGCCTCCAAGGCAAATTTTTCATTTTCAGGAGCTGAGTTTGGCAAGGTTACAGTGACATGAAGCGCTTAGCAGAGATTATAATTAAAACTGCTGATCAGCAAGGTTCAGCCTTCTTCTCAGCAGCATGAGGTTTGTAATCCCTGTCCCACCCTTGCAAAGTGTGCTATAATCCATGCATTAAAGAACTCTGGGGAGGTATGAGTGGCAAGCCTTTCATATATGTCATATAATAATTTTTTGCCTTGACACGTCGATGGGTGGGATGATGTTGTCTCTTTGCATATGCAGGAAAGTTTGTCTGGGAGACATAAATATTTTGGATTCCCTCCATCAGGTGTGCTCAAAAAGGATGTAATTGCAGTTTGCAAGTGATAGGAATGTAAGATCTGCTGTGCGCCATCAGAAGAAAAGCAGAGTTTGCTGAAACCAAATTTCGGACTACAGCTCTCTGAATCTTCCATTAGCATGGCTAGTGGGTTGTGAGATTCCGGGAACTGAACTGTAAAGTTGCATAACCGGACACTGATGAGAGAGTTCCAATGTGCATTGTGTGTTTCTGTTGCACACTGTACATTTTTGATGCACATCATGTACTCCTGTTGTGCTCTGGTACTTTCTAGCCAGTGTTTGGATGGGCATCAGGGAGCACCTCTGCTGACTGAGCATCAGGCCATGGCACATCAGTCACTCCACCAATGTACCATGGATGTCTGCACACTGCAACATCACAGTAGGCTCTAGGTGAATATGGATGATATGAAATGAGTCCAGTTTTGCACACACATGAGGTCATTTATGAAAATTTAAATCCTTAGCAAACTGCCAGCCGTGGTTTATAATTATTTCTAGCTATTATGTAATTACTGTATGTAATTATGTAGTTACTACAATCAAACTTTCCTTCAGATGTTCTTTATGATTTATTCCAAGGACCAGCCTCCATGCGCATCAGTCCCTAAGAGTAGAGAGAACACAGATATTTCCATCCTGTTAGGGCATGGTATCTTCTTTCTCAGAGGTTTCATTGTCAGTAATCTTCTCTGGTGGAAATTTTGTCTGCTCTAAACTCTAGCGCACCTCTTCGAGATTATTTCATATTATGTCCCAATGATCTAAGTAAACTTGATTTAAACTGTTCTGAAGTCCAAACATCTGCCAACAGGTGTTTTTGCTGTTGTTAGGGGATGGGAGAACTGATCATTGTAAACACAATTCTTCTGGTCTGATATACAACATGTAGGCAAACAGGAAGCAAAATAAACCCCCTTTGGATCACATTTTTCTTTCTCCCCATGTTGCACTTATCTCAGTATCTCTGAAGCTGAATTAAATAGATGACATTCTCAGAATCAGATTTACCAGCTACAAGCAGCAGCTAGCAAGGCAGAAAAAAACAGTGTATTTTTAAAAGGCTCAGAACGTATGATCAGCTACGATTTGGAGATGCAAAGGACACTGTTCCCTCACTGCTCCGCTAGATGGTGCTAGATGGCACCTGCAAGCAGGGAGAACAACCTTGGCTATGTAAATAGCAGGAAAGGTTCAGCACTTAATCAAGATGCCACAATATTTATTTCATTATAACATTTTATATTGTAGCATTTTTTAAAATCATCTCTCAGTCCACTGGGGTTCCGGACACTGCAACAAATAAAAACGGACAAAGTAGGCAATAATAGGCTTTAAAAATGAATAGAAACAGGGTTTGAAGATGCCTAAAACAATCAGAAAAGTCTTTGGTCCTCTGCAAGGAGAAAGCCTGCCAGAAGTCCAGGAGGGAAGGAGTCAGTCTGACTTCCTTTAGCAGGGAGTTCCACAGACATCGGACTACTACAGAGAAAACCTTGCCTTTCATACTCACCAGACTGTAGGACCTCAGCTCCTGCCTGCCTTCCTCATCAGTGTTGTGGCCCTGGAAAAAAAGTGTAACTACAGCCCTAGTGTACCAACAGGATTCTGGCCTGCCAGTCCACAATTTGTATACAATTTGACAGAGACCCCATCAACCTTCCGCTATCCCATCTGCTCAATTGTTTTTAAAATGTCTTGTTTTTTCTTCCCACTTCCTACTTTCCCTGTTTGCCTTCAGCTTACTCCCCTTGGTGCAAACTAAGTTCAAAGCACAAAAGTACTTTGCATTCCATTAATTTGGAAAGAGGGAGAGGAGAAGAGGGGATGAGGTCTTGCCCTTTCTAGTCAGCTAAGGCCAAAGCAAACTACTACAACCTCTTCTAACTTGTGTAATCTTCCTTATTAATAATTTTTGCTATAGTGACCTCTGAATACAGTACAACTCTGAGTAGGGCTTTCAAGATGGCAAAAGCTATTGATGAAGAAAAACATGCAAGCTAGGAAGGGCTGCAGCAGTTTGCTTTTGCCTGAACCTACTGGGAAGGGCAAGATTCACCCTTTCCTCTCTTCTCCCCTGGAGGCTCAGTTAAGTGAATGTGAGTGAGCTTTTGCATGTTGAACTCCATTTGCAGCAACCACATTAAGCTAAAGACAAAGAGGAAAGTGGGAGGAGGTGGAGAAATTTTAAAACTAGCTGGAAAAGTGAGAGGACAGCGGCTCAATCCAGAATGTCCCTTCTTAACTGGGACGGTTGGAAAGGGTATGTTATCTCTCTGTGCATATGTGCCTTTGAGACATCTATCGACTTGTGATGACCCCATGAATCTCATAGGGTTTTCTTAGGCAAGGTATTGTTGGATCTACAGCATGTAAAATTGCAAGTAATATGCATGCACTATTTCTGGCTTTGTGCTCATCACTCACCTGCCTCATGTTCTTCTCCTATAACATAGAAATATTCAATGATTGCTACTGACTTTGTGTAGCTCTGCTGGGCAGATTTTAGCTAGAGTGCTGTGTTCAAATCCTAGTGAGTCAGAGATCAGTTTTCTTGCTATATGGAAATGGAGGTGTAGGTGTATGTAGCTTATTCCATTGCATGGGTTGTGGTGCCCAATAGAGAGAAGGAAAGAGAAACTGGAAAGCTTTTCAGTTTGAAAAGCAACTGGAAAAGTGAAAGGCCAGGGGTTTCATTAGGAGTATCCCTGCCAAACTGAGACAGTTGGAGAGTATGGAGCAGATAAGCTGGCCTTAGACCTGGTCTAATGGATGATATGGTTTGGTCCTTCCTGACCCCACTCCAAACAAGCACAGAGTACTTTGCACTAAATAACTAGCCAGCTTGAAGAAAAAAAAAACTATCGCAGGAAGTCCGTCATCTACCTTCTGACTTCTGCATCCATTTAGAAAAAGACACTCAGCTTCAAGCCAGCGGGACATATTTTGCCAAATCTGAGGAAAGATTTCTTTAAGCTCAGGTTGGGAGACATAATGTGGCTGGTTTTCATTCACCAAGAGCATCCCAACAGACCTCTGAGTTTTCATGGCCTCCCCCGACCCCCACCCTCCCATTCATCCACCCCTGCTTTGCGCCCAACCGTCCTTGCTGCTTCCCCTAATTAATTTTTCTGAAGAAGCCAGAGTCTGCCTCAAGTGGTTGTCTAGGGTGACCTCGCCTTCATAGAATGTGGCCCTCTTCTGAGCCCAGGCCTGGAATAATGGGCCTGGCATTCTTCAGCAATTTCCGTTTTGCAAATAGCTTCTACTTGAGGAGGAAGAGAGAATAAAAACACGGCTGCAGCAGCTCTTGGTCTTGCGGGGCTGCATTTTCCTCTCTTTTGTCAGCCCAAAGACCTGCCTGGCATTGAGTACTTTTCGCTTCCCTCGCCTAATTAGCTGAGGTCTCTGTTCAAAGGAAGTGGGTCTGATTTCCCCCCACTTCACTGGCTTTTTCTTCCATGACCTCAGTTCTTCATTTTCCAGACTGTATGGGAGGTCATTTAGGGATGGGGGCGTGGAAGGAGATGTTGTCAGGAGACAACAGCAGAAAGAAGAGAGAGGAGTGGCCATCAAAAGACAACCAAGATGTCCAACCAAGGATGGGAATAGCTGAAATCAAAAACACCGTCTGTCTTTTCAAAGCTGTAGAGAAGAGAAGTAGCAAAGAGACAGGATTGGCTGACTAGCTGCTGATGTCACAGCAGCCCTTGCCTCTGAGTTCCAAGAGACTGTTCCTTGCTGCTCTTCCCAGGAGGTGAGGGGCATTTGAGTGGTCCCGTGTTCCAGAAGCACATCCTGTTTTTATAAGTTGTTGTGGGTTTTCCGGGCTTTGAGGCTGTGTTCTATTAGCATTTTCTCCTGACGTTTCGCCTGCATCTGTGGTGGCATCTTCAGAGGATCTGA
Organism: Ctenosaura bakeri; assembly: GCA_948474755.1. NCBI lineage: Eukaryota > Metazoa > Chordata > Lepidosauria > Squamata > Iguanidae > Ctenosaura > Ctenosaura bakeri. The sequence continues at coordinate 178,945 of CAOLHI010000066.1, read as the reverse complement.
AGACAGAGTATATATACTTGCGTAGTCCCGGGTGGGAGGGAGCAATTTGCATATGTTAAATTATTTCTGTGTGATGGTCTATTGTTAAATGGAATATGCATATGCAGATTGCCTCCTCCCACCCCTTTCCTCAGTGTCTGACTCATCTGAACTCAAAACCCAGAGGATTCCAAGTGATGAGTTTGAAATGCCTCCAGCTAATCTCTTGATCTTTGGAGAAACCACTGGCCATCTGGATGTTATACATTCCCTCTGAGTCCTCTCTGGAAAAAGTCCTTCAAAGAGTTTAGGGGGGCAATCCTTCTGCTATGGGGCAGAATCTGGCCTCCCATGCCTGCCTCCTCCACTTTCTTCCACAAGAAATAAAATGTTACACTGATGATATCTGTAGCCCTTTCATCTGTCTTCTGGAGGACCTCCAGAAACTCTTCTGTATTGTCACTGCAGGCACAAAGAAAAAAAAATGATGATAATTGAAAGAAAGGAAGGAAAGAAGGAAAGATGGATGGAAGGAAGGAGGGAGGGAGGAAGATGATCTTTCTGAAGATTGTGAAATAGGCCTTATCCCCTGAAAAGCAGCAGAGTTTCCCCTTTATGGTCCCCCCCCCGCACCCATTCACAAACAATTCCTGGTTCTTAATGAGAGCATGCCCCTATTTAAACAGAACAATAGGACTTTCTAGTGAATAACTGGGACGGGGCAGTTGGAAAAAGTAGGACAACTCTTTCCTTTTCTAATTCCCCATGGCCCATCTTTGAACAGATAAATCTCATGTTAGGTGATTCATTCCTCCTACCTCAACTGTTTCTCAGAGCTTACCACAGGTGTTTCAAGAGAAGTGGAATGAGGTTCCACCTTAATTAATACTACTATTTATTTATGAGAGAACATGACTGTGCATGCTGTTTTGCAAAGGATCAGAAGGAGAAAGGGTGTGAGGAGAGAGAAAAAGAGAATGAGATTTTGAAGGTGCGAACAAACTAAACTGAACACCTCTGGAAACAATGGTGGGAAGATGTAGGGCTTAGGTAGATTGAGATCAGTGTGGTAGAAGCTCAGTTTTTCCCGATGTTTTTGCATGGCTGTGGGCCACAGACAAGTGCATGCATGTCCAGGAGTGGCACCTAAGAGATTTTGCTACATTGGGTTGCCAGAAAGAAAACTGGAGCAGGCCCATCTACCTTTAATGGTTGTGCAGGACAGGGAATTTCAGCAGGTGTTGCTTGTTACCTAGTAGCAAGAGAAACAACACCTGCTGAAGTGCTTTTCTCTACACAGTCATCCGAGGGGTGGGAGCCCTCAGCCATTTTCAGTGTGGCAACCCTGGGCCTGAGTGAGATGGTGCCCCTCCCCATTCTGAGTACAAAAGCCGAAGCAGCAGGCAGGTGGATCTTTTTTAAACTGTGGCAATGGGACAGCATCTATCCCACCATCTCCAAAGACAGTAGGCTAACAGAGGAGATGGAGTCCTCTTCTCCACCCCCCTGCTGCAGTCTAACATCCAAGCAGCATAACATAAATAAACACCCACGTGTGGAGAGATACTGTGGCAGTATTATGCAGCTATTGGAAAATGAGAGAAATTTGGTGAATCTGTCTACACAGCAGAGCAATTAGCAGCCTAAGTGGAAGTTTCAACAGTTTGTTGCCCTCATGCACTTAACTCTAGCTAAGAAGTAAACACAAACTCAGTTTTGCTTTTTGCTTTTTAAAAGTATATAAAAGCAGTTTACTCACAGGTACTTGTGCATAATCTACACAGGTTCATGTTCTTGCAGAAAATAAGAAAAAAGCTAAGCAATTACATTGTCTTATTGGGGCTTCTCCTTTGGAGTGCTCCCGACCACATGCTTGAAGGAAGAGAAGAGAAGAGACCCCCAAGAACAAAAGATGCTTATGTGCTACAGGAAGAGAGCGGGTGTGAACAAACAGGAAGTAATCTATGGGCTCTGTGCCCAGACTTACAGAGTGATCATGCAACTTAACTAGCAGTGAATTTAGAGCATGCAAAGGTTGCTATTCCCAGCACCAACCCCCCAGAGACAAGATGCAAGATGGTGCAACATACATGGACAAATGGGACCATCAGATCAATGAGATTTCCTGATGTGTTGACTCATTCAAAGAATGGTTCAGAGTTTACTCTTGCTGGGACTAGCCAAGAGTTGCATAGACTACTGTGGCTACGCTGTCCCTTGTCTAGGAAAGACTGTAGCTTGCAGACCAGTTAAAATGGCGCCAAACACTCTGAGCCAAGGAATCCCACCTGGACCACCAGTGACAGAGATGGATTTAGGAGTACTCCTAATGTAGATACTTGCTTCTTCAGGAGAATATATCCCCACCCCAGATAGATTGCTTATTCAGTCCCAAGTCTTGGGAACTACCAAACCACAGAGCCTCTCCATCTTATCAGGATTCAGTTTCAGTTTACTGGTCCCCATCCAGCCTCAAGGCGTTTTTCCATCTCCCGCACAGATGCAGCTGACTCTGATGAGAAGCTGAAGTAGAGTTGAGTATCATCAGCACACTGATGGCAACTCATTTTCTCCATGAGAGCCCTTCAGTTATTTGAAGATGGTTATCATATCCTCCCACGACCTTCTTTTTTCCAGGCTAAACCTACTGCTTTCTAAGAAAAGAGCCTTAAGCTGCCCTGTTCTACCACCAACACCAAGCCAACTGGCATAACAAAGTCCAAAGTTTTCTGTCCACTGCAAAACCTCAAGCCCTGTGAAATCTGGGATACTACTAGGTTAGGGTTGCCAGGTCAGGAGGATCCCTTAACCTGGAATTTCAGAGATCTCTAAGATCTAGGGACAACCTCTAGTGATATTTAGGGAGGGAAAGAAGGGGGCAAGTAGACTCTCTGCAGACTATTTCAGCCTATCCAAAGGATGGAGCCAGCTTGTTTTCTGCTATTGGAGAGAGCAGAATGAGAACCAGTAGATTCATATAACAAGAAAAGAGATTCCACCTAAACTTTAGGAAGACCTCCTCCACTGTAAAAGTTTTCCAACAGTGGAATGGATTGCCCCAGAAGGTGGTAGATTCTCCTTCTTTGGCAGTCTCTAAACCAAAGTTGCATCAGTATCTTTCAGGGGTGTTTTAGTTCTTCATTCAAGTATTGCAATGGGTTAGACTAGGTGGCCTTTGTGGTCCTCTCCAGCTCTAAGATTCTATTATTCTAAATGTGTGCCTGCCAAGAGTGGTGGCTCCCATTTCCGTAGGGTGGTGAATCTGCCCCCGATTTTGGCTCAACCTTTAAAAGAGTTATCCAAGGAGCTGATTTTTCCCCCAGATCTGGTTCAGCACTGTGCAGAACTCCTTAGAAGTCTGAGATAGGACCAGGAACAGATTCATACACCAGCATGGTAGCCTTGTAATTGGGTTGCAAGACTCCACAGCTGAGTAAAATGAAATCTCCCCACCTCTGTATTGGGGGGAGGTGGGTATGCATTGATTTTCCAGGTATAGTGTTACTGCAGCATAGCCAGCAGATGGCAATAGAAGAACACATTACATATGGCCACACAACTCAGCCATTGGGGGTCTCTTGTGCTGTGCTGCCCTCGATTTTTTTTTCATTGTTACTAAAAGTGATGCCAAGAGTATCACTGAGATTTTGGTGAGCCTTGGTTATTTTGGAGGGTTACAGGGGACTTTGAGATGTGCAGTCCACTTCCATTCATTGTTTGGGGTGGGGGGTGGGGTCAAGCATCATTTCTAGCTTTAGAACATCTTCTCTGAAGCGTGTTTCACAGGATCTTTGCACTAGACTTTCCTAACCAGGTGCTTTCCTAATCGCATCTCCCAATACATCCATCAGGCTAGCGAAAGCTGTTCCTCTTGTACAAAGTAGCAGCCTTATCCCCAGTTACCTGAGAGAGTCAGTCCCACTGAGTACAATGAGATTTACTCAGATACATGTCTTGGCCTGATAAGTCACTTAGTGTGCAGTGACTTGTCCAGAAAGACATTTGCAGTTCTCTTGTTTATTAGTGACATTTCTCTCACGTGTTTTCTCCAGTGAGCTCAAGACAGACAAAGCTCCCTGCTTCCATACTTTCCCCTCAAAACAGCCCTGTGAGGTAGGGCAGTCTAAGAGAGACTGGCTGACTGAAGGTCACTCAATGAAGGCAATGGTGTAAAAGAGACTAGAACCTACCTCTCCCAGATATTGTAGATGACTGATATTCTCTTGAAGAAAGCAGAAGAAAGAGGCAGGAGTGAATGGCAGGAAAAGATTTTCCAGCCAAAATTAATCCCAGAGGCAAACAATTAAGTAATTGGGGATTTTAAATTGGGGATCTGAAAGGGTTTCACTTGATTTCCTTGTACAGCTCTCTGTCCTCCTCAGCTACAGGATGGAATAGAAATATCCAGTCAATCCATCCATTATTTCATCTGGAAAGCTCATTAGAGATATTTCCTCCTCATCCCATCTCAGAGACAACAGGCAGGGAATGTGATTTTTAATATTAAGTCTCCCTCACTCCCTCCACTTCCCTTCCCTTTTCAACCTGGGTCGCCTTCCCCATTTTTTCATCTTCTCCTTTTCATCTTTTACCTGGCTTGATGAATTCATCCAAAGACCTGGAGGTCAGGGTACCATTCCCCTTTGCTCAGCCATGGAAAACCCCACTGGGTGACCTTGGGTACCTCACACACTTTTAGCCTCCCCCCCCCCCAAAACCCGAGGTAGGTTCCCCTTGGGGTCGCCATAAATCGGAAACGGCACAACCACAAACTCACAATCTGTGCAGATTTAAAAAGGGGCCAAAAAAGTTAAAGGGGGGAGGTTGGAAACAACTTTCCCATTCTGTTCAATGGACCTAAGCCCAGATAAGGTTAAAGCTGCAGGCTCTGTCTGATCTTGGAGACTAAGTAGCGTCAGCCATGGTTCGTATTTGGACGGGAGACCGCCAACGCATACCAGTTGCTGTAGGCTCTGTTTCTGGAGGAAGAACCGCCTCTCAGCATTCCTTACCTAAGAAAAACCCAGGAAATTCATGGGGTCGCCATAAATCCACCGATTATTTAGAACTACACGCACCCAACAGGTCACATCAAGGGTGTAGGTAGGGGGGGCATCAAAATGAGGGCATTCCTCCCCAATAAGAATTCTGCTTCTGCCCTGAAATTTCGGTTCCTTCCCCTGGTATCTAGCACTGCGAAGGGTAGACACAGAAAAGCCTTCACACCTGTAGGGCTTCTATCTGCTGCCATGTTCCCATGCCCTGGGTTGCCCATCCCTTATCCTTGGAAGCCTCAACATTTTCTAGTGGGTGACCCATGCTTCAGGTTGTTGCAGCGCTAGAAATCTGGGGACGGGAGGAAAATTTCCTTGGAGGGGACAGAACTTTTGTTGAGGGCAGCACCCTCGCTCCCCCTCCCCATAGCTACAGCCCTGGTTTAGGAGGCGTCTTAAAACGTAAGCTTTACTTGCTGTTAGGAAGCGGGGACATTATTCTCTGTACCACTCTCTGTAGCATTTTTATTATTGTTGTTGTTGCTCGTTTGTTTGATTTGAAGGAGCAGTTTCCTGATTATGTCCATATGCAACATGAAGGTGTTCAGGAGATGATTTTGGGGTACAGGGGACTTTCACACCCCGCGCCTTGAGTCACCAGAATGGTTTAGCGCGCACTTGCGCGCAAATAAAGAACTGGCAAGGGGAGAGGGGGGCGAGGAATCAGCTTCAGCCTCTTGAATAACGGATCCAGTTTGAGTCTTGTGCTTACACTGGAGAGAGGGCGCACTGGTTTTCGACTCAAACGGCCGGATCGTAAAGGAAAGTCGCTGCCTTACTCAAATGAACTCCGGAGCAAGGGAAAGGGGTCCGGATTCTCTTGGGAAGTCAATGCAACCGACAGCAAAGCGAACCGACCATGGGATATTCTTGGCAAGATTTGTTCAGAGGGTTCCAGCCTTTGGCTCCCTCTGAGGCTGAGAGAGTGTGACTTGCCTAAGGTTACCCAGCGGATTTCCGTGGCCGAGCGGGGATTCGAACCCTGGTCTCCAGAGTCCTAGTCCAGTGCTCAAACCATTACACCCCTGGTATGGCGTATGTGTGTGTGTGTGTGTGACCTCAAATTGCCTGTTGACTTAGGGCGACCCCATGAATTTCCTAGGGTTTTCTTAGGCAAGGGATAGTCAGGGGTGGCTTCTCCAGTTCCTTCCATTTCAAGATGATCAAGCCAGTCTGAGCCACCCTGCGTTTTTGCAGAAGTAAATTCCATGTACTGCAATGGGACTTCTTTGCATGTAAATGCCGGGTAAATCACGCATTTGAGTGTGTTTGTGTGTATACCCCCGCGACACAGGATCTCACTCAGTGCAAAAAGAGCGCGTACGTTTTAGAATCGCACATGTTTTTAACGTGTCCCTCTTAACACTCTTTTCTTCCCTGTCTCTTGTGGATCGCCGCCGGTGCGCTTCAAAGGTTGGACTGCGTGTTGAAAACGGCTCAAGGACACACACTCACGTGAGAGGGGGGGAATATGCTTTGTGGACGATGCAGGAGCCCCTTCCAACGAAACATGCAGAGGGGATGGGGGCAGCTAGACCTCTTCCACCGAAATCGCCCCCCCCCTCCACACACACGAAGGCTTCACTTATTCTGGATTGCGCCCCGGAAGGGTCTCTCCATCCATCCAAATAATTATTATGGCTTAAGAAAGTAAACAATAAAAATTGAAGCGTGCTACCGCCTCTCACACAATGTTGGAGGTGTAAGAGAAGAACAACAACAGCCTGTTGCAAGCAACCAATAAAGGTTTGCTGGGACAGAAAGTTTTGGGGCACTCATCCCTGACAGTACTCCCAGCACTTTCACCGACCCAAATCAAGCTGTTAGTCCTTGAGGAGCTGCGTCCTTGCGCGCCTTAAAGTAACGTCTGAACTAAACTATCATGGGCTTGTCTTGGCAGGATTTGTTCAGAAGGATTCGCCATGACTTTTCTCTGAGGTTGAGAGAGTGGGACTTGTCCGAAGTCACCCAGCAGGTTTCCATGGCCCAGTGGGGATTCGAATCCTCTCCTCAGACCACTGCACCACGGTGGCTCTCGGGGTCACCATGGCACCACTGCAACAAACGATGCTGCTTTGCACCGTGCCACATGAGGATCCGGACCGTAGATGGTACAAATTCCAGTCGGTACCACCTGGTAGACTGCAAAATCGTCACCAACAACGATAGACACGGTAAGGAACATAACAGTGGTCCCATGGGTGGGAGGCGCCCCGGGAGCAACTCCAACGAAACTGACAAACCGTCTGCATGGATTCGCCATGGGCAGAACGGCGAGAGCACCATTCCTCACAGCGGTGCCACTTTGGAGCGCGTCTTAGCATCCCTGATTCGGTCGCTCCGAAACTCGAGTCGGCAACACCTGGGAGACGGTGAAACCGAGAACAACGTAGCAGTGAGGATGCTCGGGGGCGAGGAGAGTGTTGCCTATGTTAAAACACGAAACAAAACTGGCACCAGGCGAGGGTGTCATCGGTGCGCTCTGGTGCGCGCGCTCCCAGTTCTTTCGACTTTCCGCACTACAATGTTATAGCGTGATCATTCCACTTTCAACATCCTATGGAATCCTGGGGTTTACAGTTTCGGGAGGGGCTGGCTGGCCCCTCCCTAAACTGCAAGCCCCAGGATTCCATAGGATGTTGAAAGTGGAATGATCACGCTATAACATTGTAGTGCGGAGACTCACAAGCGCCAAAGAGTTGGCCAAAGAGGCGAGGAAGAAGTGGAGGTTGCACATACACACACACACACACACACACACTTCCAAAACACCCATAGGTCTGCCCCATTGTTCAGCCAAGCCTATTTTGCGTCGGCAGGGCAAGGCCAGGCGAGGAATGGAGGGAGACGGGGCTGTCCGTTCGGACCGCAAAGGCTGTTTTGGGATTTCAAAATTCAGGCGGGGGAGGGGTCCTTCCCAGCCCTTCTGTTCGCAAAGATACTGAGGAGAGGGTGCCTTTGGTAGAAAGGGGTTTCGAAATTAAGGAAAAGAGAGATTTTTTTAAAAAAAAAATGAAGTGAGGCGGGATTTCCACTGGGCAACTCTCTTCCCGATTCCAAATAGATTTATTCCTTTTCCCGTGGCCACTTGGCAGCTGAGATCTCCATTAGATTGTGTTATCTTTAGGATTTGGGACCGCGGGGAAGAATTTTTTCTAAGCCACAGATCCAGTGGCCCATGTGTGACAACTGCGTTTACTCTGAAGTAAATCCCACTGCCTTCCGGGGTGCTTTCGTCTTGGTCAACGCAGATCAGACCAGGGCTGACGTGTGTGCCGATAGACGAGCTTACTTACGAGTAAAATCCACTGATTTGAATGGGTCTCACCTCCTGCCGGACCGCAATCGTTGTTGCGGGTTGCCTTCAAGTCGTTTCCGACTTACCGCGACCCTATGGCACGGTTTTCTGTGTCTGAGAGTGTACGACGCGCCCAAGATCACCCAGGGAGTCTCCATGACCGAGCGGGGAATCGAACCCTGCTCCCCAGGGTCGTAGTGCAACCCTCAAACCATTACACCACACTAGCCCTTGGAGTTTATGCAAAGATCATCCAAATACGCAGCCGGGTATTCCATCCTGGGTGTTTGGGTCCTTCCATCTGCTGGGGTTAAGAGACCAACGGCCCTCCAGATGTTGATGGAACATGAGTCTCATGATGTCTCCCCATTGACCATGCCAGTAGGGGTTGATGGGAACTCTAGTCCAACAACCTCTGGAGAGTGTTGTGTGCCTTCAAGTTGTTTCCGACATACGACGACCCTATTGGCATCACCCTCTGTGGACCACCACCCTCTTCTTCTGACGCACGGGATAAACCCTTCAGCAACGAGGATCTGACTCTGGCATTCAACAAGAGGGATCAGTCATGGAAGGAATAGTGGTAGGCAAGTCAAGATGCTTCTTTCAAACTAGCCGGTTTACATTCAGTCGCTTCTCTTCTCTTCGTTCCCTCTTCTCCCTGAGGAGAGCCCGTCCTTCTTCCTAATCCTCACAAAAATGTTAAGTCCCGAAGGCTCTCCCAGAGAGCGAAAACTACGCATCCCTCCACCCTTTGGACTAAACAACGGGGAAAAAACAAGAAACGACGAAACGGAGAAGCCCAAGGTGGGAGGCAGCTCGGAGAAGGATGAAGTGAGAGCATTGCCTCACCCAATAAGAATCCTGCCCCTCACAATGAATTTTTCCTCCGGTTTCCAAATTTCGAGCAGTACAGAAAAAGAGACACTGAAAATCGTTCATGCCTAGAACTCTTCAATATGCTGTGTTCTCATTTCCTGGGTGGCTTTGTGGGTCCCTTCTGGGTGTGTGTGTGTGTGCTTAGACAGTACTTCTAAAGGCTCCACCGAGGTTTGAAATTACTGCAATGCAAGAAATTTGGGGGCTGGAAGAAAGTTTGACTGGAAGACAATTTCCACGCATCCTTGAGCCTAATGAAGCTGGGAAGGCGACGGAGGAGGAACTGCGTTTAAAATCCAGTAACAGGAGAGTGCCAGCAGCAGATGCCCTAAAAAAGCGACAGGAGATAAAATCTGCATTTTGGCATCAAGTTGAGGAGATTCTACCTCGTCTTTTGCGGCGGAAGTCTTAAAGTAGAGGGGCCTTTTCAAGGGCTCACAGAGTAAGTCCCCATGAATTTAGAAGAGACTTCTAAGTAAAAACTGAATGGTGCCCGCATTGATGGACTACAAGCCAAGTTCTCACCGAATGAAACGTCTTTGGCGTAGTTATTCAAAATTCAACAGCCACTATTCAATTAGATTAATATATTAGCTTGAATGGCTAGGACGTTAGCACTAATTTTCCTTGTAATTGCTGTTAACTTCCTCCTTAGGTAAAAGATGGGTTGCATTGGTTTGCAATAAGATGCGTGGGCTTTCAGTCTTCTATCGGTCTGGCTGAGCTAGGTAGCATTTGCGAAGACTGTTAACGCCCAGTTCTTTCTAGTCCTTCTGAGTCTGTAAATTTGGAGTGGCGCATGGGTTCCCACTGCACATCGTGCGTCTCTTGTGAACTCAAAGGCGGGGCGCTACCTTGAGGGCGCATGATGCTGCCAGGCGTCCTGCGGGTATAGCAAATACTGCCCATCATTATTGTAATAAATAGTCCCGTATAAGATTGTATTATCGCGTCCTTTCACATGGCGTTATTAACCACTGGCACCGGTCTTATTAAGGTACATGGCGTTGAATATCGAACAGAAGAGGGAAAGAGGAGGCGATCAGGGCTTATCCTGATAGGTAAGGTAAACAGAGACGAAGAGGAGTAAATAAAGTTGCATTTACTCATGTTCCTTATCGGTTTGGGACAAAGATTGAGGGCGGGTGTTAGTTGGCGACGAAGCCAAAAGAAAAGAGGATGCAGCGAGTGGAGATAGAGACAGCCCCCCCCGCCTTTTTCAAAAGCAGTGACAAAGTCCAGGAACAGTCCTCCTCGACCTGCCTCCCCTCGGCTTCCAGTCACTCGGGAAGCAAGGCGTGGTTGTTTTCGTGTGCGCAAAAACCCCGGGTGGGACGGAATGGTTCGCTGGGCGGCCGCAGAACCAACACACGCTTGTGGCGCCTGTAAAGATTAAATGGTTTATGGAGTCCCCAGCTTCCGGGAGCCGGAGAGCGTCTCCTCGAGACGGAGCCTGGTCGACCCAGAGCTTTCTGGCTGGCGATCGAGACTCGGTGTACCTGCCCCCGTCCTGAAGTTTTTTCTGGAGAGGTGGGAGAGGGAAGGCTGTCCTCTCTCGGGCCCCTTGCGTTCCCGGCTCCCGGCCATAGGTGGCGCTGCCGGCCTATCCAAGGTCCGGCCCCCGCGCCGCCAGGGCAGCCTTGTCCCGGCTTGTAGAGCCATAAAACCATTGGGGATATCAACTGAGGCGCCAGGTGAGTAATAGACAGGATAATCCAGGGCGATTGCGAGCTGTTTACCTCCCCCAACAAGCGCCACAAGAGTTACTCATTAACATTACTATATATAAAGAGACAGCGCCGGCGAGCGCGCTCTCCGCTGAAAATGGTCCATTCATTTTTTTTTTTTAAGTTTTTGTTCGAAAACTTTTTAACTCCCGCAGCCATTTCCCAAGTTCACGATGAAGAAGGGTGTGTGCGTGTGTGTATAGGTACGCGGTGCGTGTGATGTATACGTGTGTACGCACGCACCCATATTTTAACTATAGAGATGGGGCTGTGTCTGCGTTTTTGGCGGGTGCGTGGGTTTTCTTGGCAAGGTTTGTTCAGAAAAGATTTGCCTTCCACTCAGGCTGTGAGAGTGTGACTTGCTGGAGGTCACCCAGTCGGTTTCCATGGTCTATATATTTACCTGTACTAGTTCGATTAGTTTCATATATAAGCATTAAATATATAAATAGGTATGTAAAAATGTATACTTATACAATACATACGTGTGTGTGTGTGTGCTTAAATAATATACCTATATATCAAAATAAAGAGGATCAATCGGAACTGCCCTGGAGCTGGAATTCCGACAGTCCGCTTTTGTTTCCCTCCTGGGGAAACCACAAAGTAATGCGAAGTGGATTTAGCTCCGTTCCCCTTCCGACTTTTCCAAAAAGGTCTCTGCATTTCGGGGGAGGGGGTTCAAGGGTCTCCCCCCCCCCAGTTCAGCTCCTCCTTTCCTCAGACAGTTATTCTTTCTAGGTAGAACCCAAAGTCAGGTTGCTGTGGATGAAGTTAGACTTCCAGCTCCCTCAAAAATGAATTTTGGGTGTGAAGGGCTTTGTAGACCCTGTTTATTAATGAATTACAGTATTTGTATTCGGTCCCATGTCCTAGGTTCTCCGGGGTCGCATACAATTCCACGCCGTTTCAACTGCTGAACATTGGAAAACAGTAAAGCCTATTTTTCAATAGGGGAGAAAGGGATACGAATTGGGCATGTTACGTCGATTCCTTCAAGAGGTGTCCAGCTAGTCCTGTTGCCTTTGGAGTGCCTGGACTTCTGCCCCCAACGTCCTACGATGAGGGGACCCCTTTCTGCCCCCTAGAAGGGAGGTGGGCAGAAGGTCAGTCCCTGTGGCAGCAAACCTCGGGATAATTTACAGGAGACAGGTAAGGGTTTCTGGCTCTCCCCTCCCAGCAGCAACACCCGAATGACCTTTCCCCTGGCATTGGGCCGCTTGAAAGGAAAAAAACCTTGGGTTGACCAGGAGGGGGAAAGAGGAGTGAGTTCAGTTCACGACTCAACACACATTCCTAGACCCACAATGTGTCGTGGAGCACTCTGTTTTTACTGGCCGTTGTAATTACAGGGCTTGTGTACCTGGCTGGGATTCTAGTTGTTGGTTTAGGGGGGTTTTAAATGTTTTATCTGACCAATCTACTGGCCTTTGCCCTGCAATATACCCTCTATCAAAAGGTTGTGTATGTTCATATATTCATATATCTATGTGCGTGTGTGTGTGTGTGTTCAGTTCAGTACACACATTCCCAGACTCACAGTGTGTCGTGGAGCATTCTGTCTCTGCTGTCTGTTGTAATTACATCTCTTTTGTATTTACCTTTTGTATGCACGTATATGTATATGTATATATGTTGCAGGCATGGGAGATATACCTATTTCTTTTGAGGCCTCCAAGGGGGCAGACCCCCGACTGGGTTGTCCCTGGTCCGGCGACAGGTGTGGACTCCTCGAAGGAGATAGTGTGATCTACCAGAAATTCTTCTGCAGGGACCCTTTCACACGAACAGAACTCTAGCCCTACGATTCCACCTAAAGGGCCCTGGCAATATCTTATGGCATCCTGGGACTTTCAGATTAGAGAGGGCCCTTGAGAATTCTCAATCAGAGAACCCCAAGGCCTCCCCAAACTACAAATCCCGAGGGTCCACCAGAGGCAGCGATGGCAATTCAAGAGGGATAGTGTGGCTATAATTGTGCAGGGAGGGTTTTCCCCCGGTGATTTCTCTTGGCCTTTGTCCTTCGGAAGCGATATCCCGATAGACAGATATTTCTTGGGCAGGAAAAAGAGGTCCTTCTCCTCCCCTGGCCAGCTTCTGAACTTAGACCAGACCCGGTTTCGGAATCAACAACTGGACTTCCCTCCCTGATTCCTACTGAAACAGTAGGCCACCAAGCCTGGCTTCCCCGGGAGCTTGTAGCCCTGTTTGTCGGTTACAAGGCAAGAAAACCCCATCCAGAACTGGGGTTCTCCTTTTTAGGAGATGCATCGCGGGGCTTTTCTTCCGAGTGGCTTCAGAAGCTGGGTCCTTCAGAGTTTATATTCCTAGATTCTTAGGGCCGGAAGAAATCCCCCAAGAGCCATCTAGTCTAACCCCCGCCATACAGCAGCGCACAACTGCTGCTCTCCTCAAAGACACCTAGGTATTAAGTGTGACCTGGTTGCGCTGGACAGGTGGAAACCGATGTCTTTCTCACCGGGTCCCGGGTCGCCTCCCAAGCTAGTTTTGGAGAAAGAGCCAAAATCCCAACTTGACCAGGGAAGCCAAAACACCGCCGAACGAAGACGAGGAGGAGGAGGAGGAGGATCCCCGTTTGGGGCAAACCCTGTTTGGCGGACACACGTGCGCGTAAGATTTTGAAATGAGTTTTACCGAGCGATTGCTCACCTTCGAATCTCTCCCCCCGCCACAAGTGTCCGTTGGTGTCTTTTCCAAAATACCACGGCGGCGGGGGGGGGAGGAGGAGGAGAGCGTCGTTTCGCCTTACCTGTCTTTCCTAGGCGGAGGTGCCAGTTCGCTTTACCGCAGGTAGGGCGGGCCAGATGGCGAGGTTAGATTGAAGGGAAAGGTGGCGTGAATAGGCTCCTGTGTTTTTCGCCTCCACCCCCCCGCCCCCAGCCCTCAACAGTCTCCGGCTGCACAGCCAGGACACCAAAGGCTGCCGCCTTGAGTGGTTAGAGGGCCGAGAGTTCTCCTCCCGACTTCCTTCGGACTGCGCTTTGAGCTGAAGTCAGCTTTTCAGGGCTTGGACCCTTGCAACGAATTTAGTCGGCATCCCACCCCGAAAGGAAGATTCCCCATTTCTGCCCCGGCCGCCACCAGTCTCAATGGGTAGGGTCAGCGCAAACATCCTGACTCAGAAGCCCATGCGCCTAGGCTTGAAGCCTCGGGTGGTGATGCTAGAGCCCTCGGGACAAACAATATAGAATTACTTCCGAGGAGACACAGACCAAGATCTGTAGCCTTTTTGGCGAAGGAAGCGGAAAAGCCTAAGGATTTGGAGGTGGCTGGGGAAGGGAGAGTGGAAGCCAGGGACGCAGGTTTCCTACAAGCCCAAGAGTAGTTAGGAGGAGCAGAGGAGGAGTCATTATAGGAACAACAGCAGCAACAATCCTACACAAGTCTGTTAGCGGGGCTTTGGGCCAGATCCAAACCCCTTCCTTCGAGTTCTCAAGAGACCGTGGGGAAAGAGAGCGAAATAAGCCCCGATTGCTATATACACTCTTAACATGTAGGGGAAAGTTGATTTTAATGATCAGATGTGTTTCAAAAACACAAAACTCCCAGAATTGGATTTCTCGTCCCCCTCTTCCGCTCCTCCCCCGCCCCACCACTCTGCTTTGAGGACTCACGGCTGGGAAGGGCTACAGAGACGTTGCTGTGTGTGTGTGTGTGTGTGTTCATTGCACTTTCGCCAGCCGGCCTCGCGCAACTGATGTTTATCTCCAAGTGACACAAGTCGGAGCCGGAGAAAGGGGAGGGGGCGGACACCCCTCCCCACCGGACAGAGCCTGGAAGGGAACGTTTATAATATTTACAGCTGGCTGAGGTTGAATCGCCTCGACGGCGACCGCAGCGGAGCGGGAGCCTCCGCGCTGGTTTTGCCAAAGCCAACGTCTTGGAACTTCGCCTATCGCCGCGTCCATTCACAAAAAAAAAAGTGACCTTCAAAAGTCGGGAAGGGCTTCGGTCGCCTTGGCTCCCATTGGCGGCCGCCGAGCGTCCCGTAAACATCCCTCCAAATCATCAGGACAGGCGAGGCCAAGCAGGAGAACGGTGTGCATTTTGAAAGCGAGCCGATCCGGCTTCCATGTTTTGAAAGAAGAAGACTGCTAGCAAAGATGGAGGAAGGAAAGCCCTCCCGCCCCCCCCACAATTAGCTTTCTAAAGGTGGAGGAGTGCTCTCCGCACGACACACACAGGTTACTTGGATTTACTCTAAAAGCCTTTTTATCGACACAGAGCGGGGGGGGGATCAGTTCAAGAAGAGATGGGGGCTGGAGTTGACATTCAAAGGTATTTCCAGGCTTTTCTCTTTCGTTAAGGGAAAGAAGCTTCCAGGCTCCGGTCTTTTGAGATTATTAAGCCCAGAAACGCGCTGGGGAACCCTGTCCATATTTAGGCGGACGTAAACCCCATTGAGCTCAATGGGGCTGCCGTCCTAATTTTTTCTAGTCTCTGGAAATCTTGCAGCCAGGCCTGTTTTAACTTTTGTAAGCCGCCTCCAGTCCCCCCATTGGGAAAAAAAAGGCTGCTGCTGCTGTGGTTAAATACCCTTACCCAGGAGCAGACCCCATTAAACTCAAGCGCCTTGCTTTCCATACACAGAGGGAGTGCCGCCTCCTGTTTGCCTGATCCAAACTTACTAGAACTAGTGAGGATCCCACCTCTAGACTAATTCACCTTTCAAATGCATTGGAGCGGAGATGGCTTTTCCAGGTGAGCTTGAACGGATAAAGACTACCACTGTTTTGTTTTTTGAACTCAGTGAAAAGGGAAGAAAGGGAAGGAAGAAATTCCTGCTAGTTCTTTCTACAGATCCTCCTTCCACCAAAACTGCGAATTCGAAGAGAGGAGACGCCTGAAATACTCAGGTATTTCCACGCCGATCCAAGAAAGGTTGCCCTTGAGGCAAATCGCGAGAGGGCCAGCTCTCTTTCCACTTCTCTTTTCTTTCTTTCACTCCCTTTAATGATTTTTAATGTGCTTTTTTTTTTTTTTTTGAAGGAAAGCCAGGGGAAGGGAAGACCCTAAAAACGTGTCAACCTTTTCTTCTTTGGAGGAGAATATTATTTTAAATTGCTTTGTTAAAATACACAGAACAGCCTAAGAAAATGGCCGGCACCCTGTTGGTTGAAGCCCTACTAGAAGAGACCCGTTCAAGTCGGTTGTGGAATGCTGAGCCAACCGGTTGGTAAATGTCACTGATTCAATGGGTCTACTCTAGTCAGGACTGACAACAGGCCTGAGGCCAAGCGTAAAAATCCCTGGCTTTGAGGATCAAATTTGGAAGTGAAGAGCTTCTAGGCAACCTGAAAGGGCTGCTCCAAACTCCCGGGCTGGTGTCTTGGCAAAGGAAGAAGACCTCCGAAACTTCAGAAAGTTTTTGGTCTTTCATTAACATATTTATTGAATCATTGCTACCCATGGTGGTAGTAGTACTTTAGAATAAGGGAGAGTTCCACAATAACACTATGGTACAATCTTCGGATGTCCAGGTTGTCCCCCACCCCCGCCCCCTTTTTGTCGCCTGCATGCTCACCCCGCCCCCACCCTCCAAAATAAAGTCCCAATTAAATGACATCTCTCTCCCCCTCCCTCCCACGCGATGATATGGTGAACGGAAAGAAAACACTGAAGGTGTAAACGCTATTTTTCTTTTCTTTTTAGGATGGGATTTTTGGCTTCCTTTCCCCAGTGCTCGCTCTTTCCCAGGGATCTCGACTTTGAAATGAAACTGACTTCAGAACCAGAAAGAGGACAACTGGCGTCCTTATTTACAGACATATATACAGGATCAATAAATTAAAAAAAAATTAATCTCGAGTATTCATAAGCCCCTTATTTACAAGTCATCTGTTATATAAATACTTCCTCCCCCCCCCCAAAAAAAAAATCCCACAGTGTCCAGTTTTCTTTTTCTCCTTCTCCTTATTCTGTGTATCACGTTGCCTATACAGTAAAAGAATCTCGGCAGGGAAAACAAAAAAAACGAGAAGGAAGTGATGGCCCTCTTCGAAGGTAAACAACAACAACAACAAAAAATACAATAAAAGACCCACTCCACCCCCACCGGCTTTCTAACTATGTTTCTCAAATGGTCGCGGCGGTAAGAAGTGGAGAATGAAGGTGGGATGATGGATTTTTTTTTTGTTTTTTAAACGTCCCTGTTCGGCAAGCATTTTACAACGACCACGACCACGGCAACAACAAAATCCACGCCAAACGAAGGCGACTTCCACAGAAAGACACATGCAACCTCGGCCTAAGAGACACCACGGGAGCATTTCCAAGGGCGCACCCCCCTTTTCTTGCACAAAGGTTTTTGATCAGGACGGTGGGTTTCTCTCCTCCTCCTCCTCCTTTTTGTTTTTCTTGGGTTTGGATTTAAAAGAAGAAGAAGAACAGGCAGCAGGGAAAAGAAGGCCTTTCTTGGAAACAAACCAGGCCAACTCCTGTCTCTCCGTCCTCCGTCGGTTGGGTAGGTAGGAAACCGAGGAACGGAGAGGCCAGCGGACACCTCGCGGTCTCTCCGGGACCCAGGGGGACCCAGCCCACCTCCCTCCAGTCGAGTGAATAGCAGCAGCTTCCGACGGCACCCCCCCTCCTTTTCCCTTCCACCTCTGGCGACCCAACCGGGCTGGCCTCGCCCAGGTCGGAGAAGGAGCGTGGCGTCTAAGCAAGTGGTCAGAAACCCGGGGGAAAGGAAAGACGTCCCTGTCCCCGAAGGTGGGGAGAGAGAAGGTCGTGGGGTGGTCTTCCTCTTCCACCTTTTTCCTTTTGTTTTTTGTTTTTGTTTTTTTTGTTGGGAGGGAGCCCCTCCTTCCTTCCTTCCCTCCCTCCCTCCCTCCCTAAGGCGACCCGCTCCGGTCTCTGTCCTGTTTGGATTCCAAGCCACTCACTAAGCGCTGGATGTTCTGGAGTTCGCTGGTGGCTTCCTTGTCGGCGGCGAGTTTGGGCGAGAGGGAGACGGCCGAGCCGGAGGAGAGGGTCGACGAGCGGCTGTTGAGGTCCGAGGCCGACTCCAAGGCCGCGGCCGAGACCGGGCTGGACGCCAAGGCGGCTCCCGCGGCTTTGCCTTCGCCCCCCACGCCGCCCACCATGGAGGGCAAGGCGGTGGCCAGCAAGCTGCTGCTGTCCGGCAAGGGCACCGGGATGGAGTACGGGCTGTAACGGAGGCGAGGTCGGACGGCGCTGAGGAAGGGGTGCCGGTGGACCGGGCTGCTGCTGGCGGCGGCCGTCGAGGCGGCGGCGGCGGCCGCCATGTAGGTGTACGGGTAGGGAAAGAGGCTGCCGAAGGGAGACATGGCCAGGCCCTGCGGGGAAGACAAAAACAGCACCGAAAGTCAGGGGTCAGCAGGCAAAGGGGGTCAGGGAGGAGGGGTGGGGGGCCGCAGGGAGGAGGGGTGGGGGGCCGCGGGGACGAGTTCGGGTTAGCTCCCCTCGGTTCAGCGGCAGGGAGGAGTGGCGGGAGCCCCGCACCTCCTGGACTCCCCAGGCCAGCCTGGCCACGGGCTTGGAAACGCTACTTTTGGGGGCCCGCGTCTCCAGCTGGGTCGGGGGAGACGGCTGAGGAGTCGCAGCCAAGAGGAGAGGGAAGAGTCACTTGGCCCAGGGCTGTCGCAGCCCACCGCACCAGGGGGGCTCTCTTCGGGCTCGGGCCGCGCGCGCGCAGCCGGATGCAGCACGTGGGCCCGGGGCCGAACCAGCCCCGGGAGAGCGCCCGTAGCCGCGGCCTCCCCGCCAAGGCCTCTCGCATTCCCTGGCGTGGGAAGCAGCCGTCGGAAGCCCGGGGGCCGCGAGCCAAGCCGCTGGGGCGGCTGCCTTTGGAGCCCTTTCCATCACTCGTCCCTCCAGGCGCTGAGCACCCTCCGCGGGCATTCCGACGGCGGAAGTCAGCACCTCGGGAGGAAAAGCAGGGGCGGGTTCGGGGCGCTTTCATCTTGGCGTCGCCTTAGGCAGACCCGGGAGGAGGGGCGGGGTCCGGAGAGAGGAAGATAGCCCCTCCGGGGCGAGTTCTGATCCGGGATGGGTCCACGGGCGTGAGACCCCCCTTCTCTCTCCTTCCATGCTTGGGCCCCCTCCTTTCTTCTTCTGACCGGAGGAGGATTACTTTTGGGGAAGTTATTATGAAAACTCCCCCCCCCCGCTGACTGGGGATTCTGACCGTTGCGGTCCCCAAAAAGGAACTTTTCCAAATTCTGCCATCATTCTTGTTTCGCTTCAGCGAAGGAGAAAGTGGAGGGGTTGGGAATTCAATGAAAAGGCTCTTTAGAAATTATTGTTTTAAATCAGCGGTTTCTCCCTGGGCGAGACCTCTCTCTCTACGCACTCAAAATATAGAGTCATACTTTCCTCACCAGCCTACCTTGCAAGGTTGTTGGGAGGAGAAAAGAAGCTAACCCACTCATACCGCCTGAGAAGGAGCGATTTTTAAAAGAGGTCTGAATCAGCAGAGAAAGACCAGAGTGAGACAGAGAGGGGAGAAAATTCTCCCTCCGGCCATCACTGAGTAAGTGGAGGAGAAGGGGAGTTATGGGTTCTCCAAACAAGCCAGACACTCTTATTTGGTTGAAGCTGAAGAAGCCTCTCTGCTTTTTTGTTCTTCCATTGCAAGGGGAAGAGTTGACAAGCAAGGAAAGCAAAGGGGCGGGGCGGGGCGCCATTTTAAGTCTAGCCTAAATTCTGAAGTAGACAGAGTCCCCGAGAGCTGACTCTGCAAAGGTCTTTCCCTCCCTCAGTCTCAGAGGCGCTGGAAGGGCCCCTTTGGAGACGCAGTCCTATTGCAACACCCCAAGCTAGAGTAGACCCATTGACTCTGTGCTGCTGGCTTAGCTGTTGACTGCCCCCCCCCGGAATCAGTGGGTTGATTCTGGTTGGGGCTCAGGCCTCCCACCCGCGGCAGAAGAGGGGAAAACTCGGCCAGAGGGGAGGGGGCCCCCCCGGCGCCAGTCCCCGACCCTTACCTGCGAGGCCAGGACGTGCTGTTGGAGGTGGAAGGGCAGCGCGGCCGCCGCCGCCGCTCCGGATAAGCCCTGCGCCGCCGCCGCCGCCGCCGCCGCCGTGGCCATGGCGGTGTTGTCGAGGCCGGTGACTCCCGCCGACGCCCCCGAAACGGTGGCCAGGAGCGGCCCCATGCCAGCCATGCTGGAGAAAGCGGCGGCGCCGCCCATGGCGAACTGGCCCGGGTGGAGAAGCAGCGGCGGGCCGTTGCCCAGCGGGTTGAAGAACTGCTGGCCCGCCAGGCCGTGGGGGAAAGCCGCCAGGCCGGGCAAGTGGCCCGGGGCCAGCGGGCCGGCGCTGTCCGTCTGGACCGTCAGCGGCGCGCAGGGCTCCTTGGCCAGGCCCCGGCAGTCCTCCCGCGGCGGCGTTTTGACCTCCTCGCCCCCGAGGCTCCGCGTGCTGGAGGAAATGGTGGCCGGGCTGTGTCGGGAGTCCGGCGCGGCCTTGGAGACGCTCTCTCTGCTGCTCCGGAGGCCTGCGGAGTCCGGAGGGAAGAAGGGCGCTTTGGAGGGGCTGGTTTTCTCTCGCGGGTCGCCGCCTCCGCCTCCCCCTCCCGAGGAGCCGCTGCTGCTGTTGGCTGCTGCAGCGATGGAGATGGTGGTCGTGGAGATCTTGCCGGCATCGCTGGCCTCCGAGGGATCCTCTTTGCTTTCAGAGTCACTTTCGCCATCGCTGGGGCACAAATCTGAAAGGAAAAGAGAGGATCAGTGTTTGGGGAGAGGGGTGGAATAGGATAGGGGTAGCTCCTGCCTGGCTTGGGACAGCCCCTTTCCATGGGAGAGGGAGGCTTCAGCTCTAAGGTAGGACTTTAAGTCAGAACTTGGAATGGAACCTAAGGCATTATGGAGGAGTGATTGAGCCTGAAAACACACACAATTTACAGGCCTTCTGCTTGACCGAAAAGGCCCGGGCAACTTTCAAGCCAGGCCAGAGAGACTAGCCTAGGTCCCAACTCTACGGATGCCAAAGAGGCTAGCCTAGGTGGTCCACCTCACTTTGTACTACTTCATCCTTTCGGCAGGGTTCACTTGACTGACTGCCCTGCCACCCAAAAGTGAAGGGAATTCCTTCTCCCATTGGAAAACGACCTCATGGGAAACGTGGGAAAGTCAGCTTCCTTCTCAACCTTACAGGGTTTCTGTGGGCCCAAGGGGTTCTTGGTTGATGTCCCCTTGGAAGAATATTCTACCATGTCTGTGTCCTCAGGTAGAAATACAGCCCCTCTCCAGAGGTTTGGGAGTACCCCTCCCATCAGCCCCCAACAGAGGGGAGTAATGACCAGTGATTATGGGAACTGTAGATTGCAGCAGGCTCCATGCAAGGAAGCCCAGGGGCAGTCAAACTTTGAATAAATAAATAAATAAATAAATAAATAAATCACGCCTGAGTTTCCGAGAACAAGTCTCCAGTTGAAATGGAAGAAAGGTAAGGGGCAGGGGAAGAATAACATTAATTTCGCAACTTATCTTTTTTCCAAAAAAAATTATTTATCCAGGTTTTAATTTATCCTCTCTGTTCTTGGAACAGTTCACCTCCTTCCAAGGGAAGAAAAGTGAAGCTGAACGTCTGGCTTGTCTCTAATATTGGACACAGTGCCTGCTACACAGACAGACCAACAGCCATCGGTGGAAGGAGGAGGAGTGGACAGAGAAAGCCAAAGTTTAACTTTCTTTTTTCTTTTAAATGAAGGTGTCAGATAAAACCCTCTTTCTTTCTACCAGCAACAGGGCTCCAGAGGGAGGAGGACACAGTTCCGTATCTAATTATCTGGAGCAGGGGGGTCACTATGGGGGGGGCAAACGGACGGTGTTGTCCCGCAAATCTGATGTCTGCACCCCAAAGAAATTTCCCTTCAGTTCCCCGAATTTCTAGAACTGCAGAGCGTTAGAGAGTGACAACCCTTTGGGCCTAGAACTCTGCTGGGTTCCCAGTCTCTCCTTCACTTGGTCGGCCCCTTTTCCCTGGGTGCTTAAACGCTGTTTCTAAAGCCTCAACTGAAGTTTGAAATTACTGCAGTGCTAGAAATCTGGGGACCAAAGGGAAATTTCACGGAGTGTGTGCGTGTGATAATTCTTATTTAGGGGAGGTAATAGAGAGTGCAGTGTCTTTCTTGGTTGATATCCCCTTGGTGGAATATTTAGCTGGCCCAGCAAAGATATCGCTGTTTTGTGGGTTTTGTTATATTTTGCACCATGGTTCAATTCCCTGCTCAGTCATGGAAACCCACTGGGTGACCTTGGATGGGTCACACACTCTCAGCCCCAGAAAACTCTGTGATGCCTTAGGGTCGTCATAAATTGAAAACCACACAACAATAACACTACTCCCATTTTGCCCCCTTTAATACTGAGTGCTGTGTGCTACTTTCCAGAGGAAGGAACTGGCAAAACCACTTCGGGGCATTTCTTGCCTAAGGAAACCCTGTGAGAACCTCACGGGGTGCCTCTAAGTCGCCAGGGGACTTGAAGGCACCCGGACACAACAGGACTACACCCCTGGCCGACAGGAAATTCCACTAAACTCCACTGGGCTTACTTCTCAGCAGATAGTAATGCGCACCAGCCCCAATGTTCGTGGAAGGAAGAAATGATAGGCCAGAGAGATGATCCCAAGGGGACTTGCTTCAGAGCAGCCCTATATAAGAATGCACTTCATGGCCCTGAACTCCGTCTACAAATATTCAGAGAAGGCAGGAAAACAAGCTAGAGAGATGACGGGCCCCATCGATTGATAATTAATTTGACTCCGAATTGATCTGCCTTCTGCTTTTCCTTCCTTGCAATCAGGTGGGAGGTGGAGAGGGGGAAACTCTCAATAAGCGTTCCAATATGAATATTAATGTAGTGGTCTTCCTTCTAAACTTTTGCCCTGTTTCTGTTCTTCTGTTTCAGCCAGCCCTGGCTGACTTTGTTCAAATTACACTTCAAACACAGATGCGGGGGGAGGGAGATGCGGCGGGGGGGAGGACTTGGGCTTTCAACCTCTGGCGTGTTTTCAAGCAGCTCTCTCATCAGAACTGGGGAAATTACTTGGTTCTCCCGCCTACATTCCGACGCTGTCCCCACCTCTCCACTGGGCAGAGGTCTTCTAGCCAAAATCATTGTAACAAAGGATGAGAAAGGCGATCACCCCAGAAATCGAAGGGGCAGGGCCTTGCAGGGGGAAGCCCCTCCGGACCGGGAGGAAGAGAAAGGGAAGCCGTCTCTCACCTTTCAGGTTGGAGGTGCCCACGGCGGAGACAGCGGGAGAAGTGGACTGGGCAAAGCATTTGAAAGCCGTCTGCTCGCTCGAAGACTCGTCCGAGGTCCCGGTCTCCTTTTTCTGCCTCTCCTCGTAAACTCTCATGGACTGGAGGGTCAGTTGTTTCCTGGAGAGAAAAGATGGGTTCCAAGGTGAAGGGAAGGACGCGCTCTCCTTTGTTCTCTCCCAACCTGGCCTCACCACATTCCAATCCACAAGACTGGAAAACGGGTTTACTCCAGTTGTTGGAACTCGGGGGTCCCCAATTCAGATCAGAGGAGACCAAAAAGTCCCTTTCAGCGTCCCCTTCAGCACAGCGCAGGAAAAAGAACTCCTCCATAAGCAGGGAAGTTCCAGTTTAGCGAATTCCCTTCCAAGTAAATGCGTTTAAGAACCAACTTCAAGCTAAGGATTTCCAAGAGCAGCGGCTCATGGAACACTCTTCTCCTCTCGTTCAGCTCCATTGGCCTACCATCTTTTTCTTCACCCATGGACAAAGTCGGACATCTCTGATCCACCCCGGTGTAGCTGGAGGTGGAACAGTCCCTGTCCCTAGAGTTCAGGAGACGACCTAAGCTCTTACCGGTGGTGGACAGAACATTACAGAAACACAATTTGCCTGAGGAGAGGGAGCAGGAGGAGAAAATGGCCTTCCCAAGCGGCTAATTGTCTAAAAATCATAGGAAGTTCCTGGGCGATCTGGCTTTTTTCAAACCACTGCTGCTGTTAGCTGTTTAAGAAGAAAACATGCCTACTTCCCAGCTTATTCTAGGGACTGGAGGATCCTTCCTCAACACCCCACCAGCCCACAGAAAGCCACTCTGCATTACTTATTGAAAATGCGCTAAGGAATACGCTGAGCACGATCCAGCCAAAATGTCTTTTTAAAAAATGGGAGAAAATAAACTCACTTAGATGTCTTCCACTTAACTTCATGTAAGAGGACAAACTGACTCTGTGTCCCACCAGTGTTCTTTTTTTAATTGAAAAGTCTAGTCTGCTGGAAACACCGAAGCACTGGCACTGAAAGAGTGGCTTGCAACATCCACACTTTCCCCAATGAATATGCAGAGTGCATAATAATAAAGAAAAAAAAAAAGGGGAAAAACAGTTTTCTGTTTCATTTAACACTGCGCTGGTTTGTTAGCTGATGTTCAACACCACATTTCCTTTTCCATTCATCCTTGGAAGGAACTTCAATCTAAATATGCTTATGATCAAGTTAGTACAATGGGGAAAAAATTACTTTGGGCAACCACTGCCCGTGATTCCCCCACCCCTTTATCTGTTCCGCATTTCCTTCCCTCCCCATCCCATTACAAACACGTGTCTCCAACTCTGACCTGATGTTCGGGAGAGATTTCTCCCTTGGGTGGCACTCTCAACACAAGCTTGGGGCATTTACAAGTGGCACTTTTCAAAACAAGGGTGTGGCGAGGGGGGGGCGCAACATGAAGGCATTGTCCTCCCCAATAAGAATTCTGCTCCCCCCCACAATGATTTCCCCCCCTTCAGTTCCCAAATTTCTAGCATTGCAGTAAGCCAGCATTTCAGCGGAGAATTTAGAAAAAGAATTTGGGCAGCCAGAGCGAAGGAGCCCACGCAAAGTTACTTTGGGAATGTAAGGAACAGAACGGGGCTAGGTGTGAACGATTTTCATTTTCTCCTTCTCTGCACCCCCTTACCTTTTCTCTCGTCTTCCGTTTCCCGTGTCTCGAAAGCCCTTGGCAAAGGGATTGTTGTCGATTTTTAGTTGGGTGATCTGTTTGGAAAAGGAGACAAAAAGCAGAAGGAAAAGAAAATTGCTTAAAGGAGAAAAAAAACTGAGAAAGGAGTCTTGAGAAAATGAAAAACACTGTTGCAATCAAGCAGCCGAGCAGAGGGACTCGTGGGCAGCCCCAGGATTCTCACCCGGGACACGGAGTGACCTACCTTTGCCGGTCCCCCTCTTTCCGCGCGGCCCTGGGTTTCGGGGTTATACGGTTGAGCTAAAAGTGATACCCAGCTAGTTAACTCTGGCGCCGTCTGGGAAGAAGTCCTGGATTTTTTTTTTTTAAAAAAAATCCTCCCCCTTTCTAAACCCCCTCGTAAAGGAAGCCAGTCTTTCCAAGCCCTTGGCCTTGTAAAGTGAAGAGTCAAGCCAGAGGGTGGCTCTGCTGAGTCGTGCAAGGAAGGCGAGCGGAGCCAGCTCGCTCTCATTTCCAGGGGCTAGCAGCCTTCTCCTCCTTCGCCACATTGCTCTTCCAGGCCCCCCCCAACCATCCTCCGACGGCCAACGGAGCCCCATCTACGCCAGCCTGGGGACCCCGAAAGCCAAGGCCGCAGGGGTCCATCCCCCCCTGTCCGTTTCACCGCTCCTCAGCCAGGGCTGGTCAAACCCAGGCAGCGGGGCTTCGGCTGTGCCAACCATCCCCCCTCCTCCCTCCTCCTTCTCCCCCTTCCTCCTTGCCCAAGAATGAATGGAACGCGTGGCCCTGCTATCCATTAAAGTTATGTTTCAGTTTAAACTCTTTACCTGCCATAATTAAACCGCAAAGGAATGGTGGTCACCCGCTTGCTATAATAAAATGCTTTATGTAATTACCTTCCCCCTCCCCGGGCGCGCGCGCGCGCGCGGGCGCTTGTCTAAAGCAAGGGCGGTGGGGGTCAGGGAGGCAAGAATACATGCCCGGGGAGGACATGGGGCCGAGGGTGGTTTCTTTCTCGGTCTCTCTCTCTCTCTCCTTCCCAAGCACACCTTTGGGAAATCTGGTCGCTGGACCGGATTACTTCCCAGACCCGATCCAGATCGGGTCAGACCGGAGGAAAAGAAGAGTTTTAAGCACCTGCTGAAATTTTGATTCCGAGAAGGCCTGCTCTTCGGTTGGGTCAACCCCCTCCTTTTCAGTCAAAAATGCTGGTTTCTCCACGGTGGAAACAGAGTCACTAGATCGCCCTTTCTCCTTTCTAGTTCTGCTTCTGGGCCTGTCTTGGCTTTCTTTTGAGGGAAACCTTTTGGATGGGGGCAGGGGGGAGGGAGAACTTGGGGGTTTAAAGCAAAGCTGGTCGTGGCCCGTCTGAGGAAGGCAACCAACGCAGGAACCAGGGAAAAGCAAGTCAAGATGCCAGCTGAGCTGGGTTCAACTGTAGGCTTACTCCACAGAGTAATCATACTTGGTCTGCGTTTGCTTCCCCCACCCCAACCCCCCCACCAGTCGATTGCACTGGACTCGAATCACACACACACACACCCCGAAAAAGCCCTTAACAAAGCTTGTCAAACGTTCTGTTAGGATCCAAGGCAGGACACTCCTTCCGGGTCAACCCGTTACCTCCAGATGGCTCCCAAACGCACACCGGTAGCGCTGGAAGGCTGCTTCCCCGAACTTTGGCGTCGAGAAGAGCAGGGCGAAGCAGAGGAGGGCTCCCTTTCCCACGCGAAGCCAATCAGACACGCGTGGACTGGGTTTGGGACTAAGACGTAAGAGTAACGATCTCCCCGGCTTAAAGCGGGGGGGGGACCAGCCCTAGCCCTTAGCCCTGGGACCAACTTCCTCAGTTTCCCTATTCTAGTTCCATCTAGCCAGTTTGCTAGTTCTTCCTCTCCCGCGGCTGGCTCTTTTTTCTCTCCCGCGGGATGCCCCGAAGAAATTGATAACAACGTTTATTTATAACGCTAATTATAACGTTGTTCAGAAAACAAAAGGTCACCTCCGATCTGAGGTTGTTCCTCCACATACACAGCTTCCAACGGGATCCCAAACACAGACCTGAGTCCCATTGATTCCAAAGCCATTTCAAAGCGAGTAAGCCCAGTCAGAAGGTATAGGGCCCCCTCTCATTTCTCTCTCTCTCTCTCTGGCACACACCTCCTTTCAAAGTACACACGCGGGCTTCCCACCTCACAAGTTTGCCAAAGGTTCAACAAACCACGGACTCTTTAAGTGTGGAATTCCCAACTCCAACCTACTACTTTATAGCGCCAGGCCTTGAATTCATTACCATAAATTTAGCATACTCCAGGCTCCCAGAAAGACCTCTTTGGTGGCAGCCTCCTTTAGACCGAGGAGTTCTTGTCAGAACTGAGAAGGAGAATTTTTATTTATTTATATTTATTTTTAAATAAATCCCTCCATCCAGGATTGGCTGGGTATTTCTTGTTAATGGCTCCTAGATTGGTTATGTGATACAAGCACATTTTTTGGTCTGGCTTCACACACCCACGCAGGCAAGCAATTATTAATTAAAACACGACAATATTAAGGGGGAGTAATAGGAAACAGACTCGCGATGGGCGCTAGTTGCCAGCGCCCTTTAAGGACGGGAGGAATTAATTTAGAGCCTTCTTGGGGATCCGAATTCAGAAATGCGAAAGCCACCGAATATTCCCATCAGACAAGTTTTGAATTCCCCTTTTTCAGGTGTATTAATTCCAATCCCCGCACCAAAAAGAAAAGAAAAGTCGCCCAAAGGGAAAGCAAAAGAAGACCACACAGACCCCCGTGTTGGGGCATTTTTCTAAGCCAATCTGGCCGAATCCAAGCGGGATCTGAGGCTCCTCTTCATTCCCCCCTTACCTTATCGTTCTGGTATGCAGTCACAGCGATGAATTCGGTCTCCGGGAAAACGTAAGTCCGGAAGGTGCTGTAAGGGAGTTTGAGGATGTCGTTGGCTCGGACGATGTGGAACCGCGGCTGATACTTGTGCATGGAGTTCAAGATAGTCTGCGTGGGATGGCGGGGGGAGGAAGAGAAGAACCGGGCTCAGCCAAAGGAGGTCACAGCTAAAAGAGGTCAGATGGCCACGACGCATCTTGCTTCCTCGGGGCATCCAACTTTCCTAGCGCCTTTCTGGTCTGCCTGCCTTCCCCTCGCCTGCCTTCCTTCCGCAGAGACCACCCTCTCTTAGAAAGAGTCTCCATTTTTTGAAAAGTGGCCCCGCTCCCCAAAAAATTAAAATTCCAGGTAAGAGATTTGGTTGAGAAGCCCCCGAGAGCCCACGCTTGCCAGTCTAGGTCCGTCCAGCCCAGAAGACAACAGGGAGGCCTTTGAGGAAGTCCTGAAGATCAACCCGTGCCAGCTAGTCAATGAGAAGCTCTCCCTTTCCTCTCTCCCTCCACCGCTTTCCTTCTAAAGAAAGAGGGGCGAAGAGTAATGGACTCATTTCGCCACTCTCCTGGCCTCCTCTTTGCGCACGGGGGGGAGCTTTAACTTTAAAAAAAAAAATCAGTTAACAGCGCTTAGGAAAGCAAAGGAAAACAACAGTCAGGCGACCTGGGTGGGAAGGAAGAGGGCGATTTTCAGCCCAGGGCGACGAGGTTTGCCGAAAGCCAAAGAGTTTGTCCTGATTTGGGCTGTTTCAATCTCTGGATTGGGTAGAGGCATTTCCACCTCTCGCTCTCCCTCAACCCCGGGTTTGTCCTTTCCCCCCACGCCTTTCTGCCATTTGCAATTTCAAGAGTGAAGAGACTGGAAGGCTAGCGTGGTGTAATGTCGTCTCTCCTACCCCTCCGCCCCATCCAAATTCCGCCAGCGGGCCCCCCCCCCAACGCTTCATAGTTTGGCTTAGGAAGGTGGCCTTCGAATTTTCTAACCAGTGATCCCTCTGAGCTCAGGTCCGCTTCGTTTCCCGAAGTCGAGCTTTGCTGACGAGCAAAGCCTACGAGACCCAGATCTGCTCCTGTCTCTCCCCTACCTCCGCCGCCAGCCCTCGCAGAGGGGAAAAAAAAACTTTCTTGATTTCAGCAGTCTAATTAAGGAAGGGGTGGGAGTGGGGATGTGGCTGTCGTTAAACAACTGGAAAACGGACCCACACCCACACCTTCTTTTTTTAGCTGTGACAAGTCTCCCAGATACCCATCCACTTTCTGTTTACACCTGGTCGAGTTTTGACGCTACTTCTGCAAAGACGAAGAACACAAGGCCCAGAGGTCTCCGGAGTGAGACTTATTCTCGAGACATTTCCCCACTCTTGGGTTCCTTCTTCCCTCTTTCCCTTCCTTCCTTATTTTAAACGAGGTTCGCCCCGTAACAGAGGAACCTTAACAGACGGAGAGTTAGGGATTGCGACCCGATTTCTAATTCTGTTTACAGCCGAAGGGAAAAAAAAAAAACCATTCACTTTAAGTAGGAATGCGTTCGCATTTTCTTTCTCCCTAACCACTGCCCCCCCCCGCCATAGACACACAGAAAGAAAGCAACCACGATATTACAAGAGGTCAAATTACCAGGTCACTGTTCCCACTCCTCGCTCCCCCTCCGGTTCTATTTTGAAAACCTAGAGTTTCTAAAAGTCCAACTTCGCGCTGCTTAGGCCTGCGCCAAGCTGACTCAATAAACCAGCCGAAGCAAAACACCGACCCCCCACCACCACCCGGGCCAAAGAATTAAAAACTCTGCAGCATGCCCACGGTGCACTCGAATTTCTTTCAACGTGCATTTAAAAGCTGGGAAAAGGGAAAGTTCCGAGGCAATCCAAAACCTCGCAGGAACAGCACTTACGAATCCGTGTTTGTCCGAAATGTTATTCGTCAGCTTAAGTTTGTGGAAAGTGACGACTTTGGACATCCATTGCTCGCCGGTCGCCGGACTATCAGGATGGATGTACATTCGCTTTGGCATTTCAGGGTCAGCTTTCCCGGCTACCATCCACCGAGAATTGTGGAATTTATATCTACAATCGTCAGCCGCCACGATATCCATTAATAAAATGTATTTGGCCTTTTTATCCAGGCCCGTGCACCTTACTTTAAAGGGTGGGAACATTCTCCTGCAGAAACGGACAAAGAAAACAACAAACCAACAAGGAGAAATTTAAACTTTCGTGTCTTTTTTACCGAAGAGAAAATCGTCCGCGGTTGCAAGGCAAGCCCTTCCATTTTCAGCGGAAATCTTTCCGGTTCCCAATATTTACAAGGCGATTTCTCCTTTTTAATTGTCTCCTTTTTGTGTGTTATAGTAACTATACATATATGTATATACATAGATATACACACACATCTATGTGCACACACACACATTTATATCTTACTTTCTAGATTTTTTAAATAACCAATCCAACAATAATGTAGAGCAAATATAGGGACAGCAGTTAAATATTACCTTCAGTAATATCCCACACTACTTATGGAAATTATTGTAAAAAAGCTGCCCGACCTTAAAGTGGTTTCCAAACAAGGAGAGCGTGGAATTTTGTTCCAGGCAGAAAAGAGTTCTTTGAAGTCACTAAGACATGGGCGGAAACCCCCCCAAAAACAAATAGTAGATAATTCCTCTGGATCCTTCTTCGAAAACTTTGCCCACGGATCCGAAGTCTCCTGAAGCGCTGCAGAACACTCTCAGCGTTTTTAAAAATTATTTTAAAGCAGATCATAACCTACTTTGATTTACGAGTCTGACCCTCTCACCGTTTGTAAGACCTTTTAATTTTGGCATATATTTCTGTCGCATCCGCATTTCGTTTTGGTTTTTGGTTTTTTTGAGGGGGAGTTGGCCTCTGTCTTAGAATGAAAGAACGGCCGAAATGCTAATTGAAGAAGTCCAAATTGCAGAAGAGCATGGGGGAAAATACACCCTTGCGGAATGATTTTGCTTTAAGTAGAGCTTGCAAACTTTTACAGGGTTTGGGAGTGGGGGAACTGCCTTCAGAATTCTGGATCCTTATCAAGGACATGACTGGGAGATTTTTTGAACGGTTCCCGCAAAAGAGTGGGCCCTAAACCGGCCTCGAGTTTCTGCTGCTGCTCCGAAATCACGCCGAAAAATAAACACCTGGATCCTAAACACCTCTACAGGAAGGTAACGTGTTTCAACCTTCGTTTTTGAGGAGAGGAGTGGAGAGCGGGCTATTCTGTTCAAGGCTGCAATTGTTGAGGGCGGTCTGGGAAGAGATTTCCTGGGAAAGCCACCCATCTAGACCTGTGCACGGCCAGAAAAAGGGCTACAAACCAGGCCCCGCCGGACGGAGCTTGAGCGTGTCTCGCGCTTTCTTCCCGTCCCATTTTCTCGGAGGTCAGTCCCATTCATTTCCAGGGGGTTGACCTTCTAGAAAAAAGAGAGCCCTGAAGAGAATGAGCCGGTGCCCAGATGATATACTGGATATATAAAACGTGGAGAGTTTAATATGCCTAACATCGGGAGTTGTTAAACATATAAAATCAAAATCTCCAGTGACAGTATATGTGTGCTGCCTGTGTATTATGGTTAAATGATTTCCGGTGGCATTGGAGTGGGACAACTCAACACACTCCGTCCAACAGAATGCAGTTGGGCATAGGGAATTCAGGCTGCAGCCAAATGGTCTCTTTGCACTCAGATAAAGGGCGGGGGTGCCCGAGCGCGCACGCGTGTGCATGCATGCATCTCTCTCTCTCTCTCTCCTTTTCCTAGGTCACACCCCCCCGATCTTGGCAGTCTCTTTGAGAGGCGGAAGGGCTTGCAAACTCCCACCCAAGATCTACCACTCCTGGAGATTGTCTGGAGATGTCCCCAATTCCCTAGGAATCCTTCCTTTCCCCCGAGAAAAACTATCGGCCTGTGTGGAAATCCACTCAGGGCAGGAAACAGATGGATGGGGAGGAAGGGGCGCCAGGTGGGGTGGGTGAGAGTTAAGCAGCCCAAGGCCACACCTATCTCCCTTACCTTCCGGACTTGGTGATGACCATCTCCGTTCCCCGCTTGTGGAACTGTTCCCACAGCTCTTTGGCTTCCAGGTGGACTTTGGGGTCATCCTCCACCTCTTCTTCCGGCTCGAGGGTTTTCAGAGGCCTCAGGTGAGCAGCCGCTTGGTGTCCCAGGGAAGAGAAGGGGATGCCTGTGTCGGCGGCCCCGACTAGTTGATCCATAATGGGTTTGGCCAGAGCCCCGGGCAGAGAGAGAGCGGCGGCGCCGTTGGGGGGCAAGGCCAGAGCCGGGAAAAAGGGTGGTTGGTGTCCTAAGACGGCGCTCATGGCGAAATCCGGGGCCCGGTGAGGTAGGAAGGGGTGGTAAGCCATGCTGGACCCAGGGAGCACAGGTTCTCTCATGGAGATGTTCCTCCTCCAGCGGCCTCCTGTCTCCCAGCGGCCTGGACAGTCCTGGGATCCTGGAGCGGCCTTTAAGAGCTCATCTTGAGGCTCTAATTCACACGAGACGAGGAGGAGGAGGAGGAGGAGGAGGAGGAAAAGGAAGGGGAAGGAGAATTGACTAGAGGAGGGACAGCGCTTTCAGGAAAGGAGGCGTGAAACAGAGCGGGAGAATGGTGAAGCCTGAGCCGAGCCGTCAACACCACCGTGACCCCGAGCCAGAACCGCAGCTAGGAGGCATGGTGCTCACCCAGCGAGGAGGAGCGCCTGGGCGCTTCTGTCTTCGGCTTCCTTCTCCTGGTTGGAAAGCCTCGGCTATGGATTTAAAAAAAAAGAAAGAAAGAAAGAGAGAGAAACCACGACAACCGCGAGGAGGAGGAGGAGGAGGAGAACAAAGAAATAAACACAAGGTTTCAGAGGGTCTTTCAACGACGCAACTTCGGCGACGGAGGGGAGCCTGGAAGGTGGGCGCTTGCAATCCGGCAGGTAGAAGTAACGTGGCGGGGAGACGAAGGTGGGAGGAGAAGGTCAAAGTTTCTTCCTTGCTGGGTGTCTTTTGCCGAAAGGTTGGAAACGAGGAGGCGATCTTTCCCTCCTTACCTCTTAGGGCTTCTTACCTCTTCCTTCTATTTTTATTTTTTAAAAAAATATTTTTTGTTGTTCTTCTCCCAGAGCAAAAGCCGCTGAGCTGAAGAGGAGGCAGCCTGTGTGTGTGTGTGTGTGTGTGTGAGATAAATCTCAGAGAGAAAGAAAGCGAGGACGGGGGAAGGAAAATTCGGAATCAGAACCTCTCTTGTTCTAAGCAGGCTTCTGAGCAGAAGCGCCAAAAGTTACGGCGCTTCCGTTTCCCTTCCCCCTCCCCCTCTCCGCTCGCCTTTCCCAAACTTTGGCTTCCAGCTCCGAGTCTTTTTCTCGCCGCTCTTCTTCTTCCTCTTCTTCTTTTCTGGCTCTTCTCTTCCTGTTTTGTTCTTGCTTTCTTTTTTCCCTTCTTTCCTTCTCGTTGCCTTTTGGGCTGGGTTGCCCAAGCAAAAAAAAAAAAAAAATAGAAATTAAAAGTACATTTTGCTTTAAAAAAAAAAAAAGAGAGAGAGAGATCCCCTAGTCAACGCTGGCGATTTAGAAACTTGGCTGGTTTCTCAGCTCCGGCGAAGGGAGAAGGCGGGGCGGAGGGAGAAAGAACCGCCGGAGCCAGCGAGAAGAGGGAGAAGAAGAGGGAGAGAGGGAAAGAAGGCAGGCAGGCAGGCAGGCAGGCGGGCGGGCGGGCGAGAGCCCCAGAAAGCGCCGCGGCTCGGCTCCACGAATCCCCGGCGTGCGTGCGCGCCCGGATCTGCGCGCGTGTGTGTCTGAGCTGGGCTGCTCGGCTGCGCCGGATTGTATGGACGTGTTGTGTGAGGTTGTAGGGCAGCTGCGGCATACTTGATTGGCTCTTTGACGCTTTCGGACCAATTGTGTGGCTCCATAGGCGTGGTTTTGACAGGTCGAGTGGAGGGGGACAGAGCGGAGTTATAAAAAGAAGGTGTCGGACATTGTAACTCTGGAGCAAAGCATCCCCACTGCTCGGTGCCGTGCGAATATGTCAACATGATCAGAGGCGAGGGGGGGGAGGAGGAGACGGGAAGAGGGAGGAGGCGGGGGAAAGGGAGGGGAGGGAACAGCCGCCGCCGCCGCCGCCACTGGAGAGGGCGAGCGAGCAAGCAAGCCGGGGCGAGAAAGCGAGACAGAGCGCGCGAGCGCGCGAGACGCCTCTAGGGGGCTGAGCGGAGACGACCTGGCCCACGACGCAGCCAGCTCCAGCGAGCCAGGAAGCCGAGGCGCGCAGCTGGGGGGTGGGGGGAGGTGGGTGGGGGTGGGGAGAAGAGAGAGTGTTGGAGAAGTTTCTTTCCCCCACCCACCCACCCTCCCGCCCTGCCGCTCGGTCTCTCGCTCGCTCCGGCTGACCAAGCTTTGGGACCGGTTCCATTTGGACTTCTCAACAGCTTCGCTGGGCTCGGGTTCCCTTTCATCGCCTCTTGCTCTCCCTCTCGCCTCCCTGGAAAAGAAGAGGCGTGGGGTTTGCAGAGGGAGACAGGAGGTTGGCCCCTGGGCGCGCGGGGCGTGAGGGTCTTCCCCCACGCTTGCCCGGACCCGCTCCTCCCTTCCCCCTTGTTTCACCCACATTTCCACATTTATTTCCCCCAGCCGGGGACACCGCGAGGGGTTTGCTTCTTCGTGTTCCAGCAGTCCCCTCAGTTGCACTCCCTCACGTCAAGCACACACATTCCTCCAAGGGATCACAGTGGCCAGAAGGCAGACATGCACACGCGTGATTCTCTGGACTGTTTTTGCATATCCCCTACTTCGCTTCGCGACCCCAGCGGAGAGACCTCCAGATGCTGCTTGAATGG
Source organism: Ctenosaura bakeri (assembly GCA_948474755.1). Lineage (NCBI taxonomy): Eukaryota > Metazoa > Chordata > Lepidosauria > Squamata > Iguanidae > Ctenosaura > Ctenosaura bakeri. Next base: position 144,338 of record CAOLHI010000066.1, on the reverse strand, counting down.
GATGTAGCGGGTGGGCTTCCCCCTCCCCTTCTTCCTCCCTTAAGGATGAACGCGAGTGCCCCCTTTCCTGCACAGTTTCCAAACGCGTTGCCTTAGAGAGAGGAAGGATGCCTAGACGGAGACAGCCACAGCTCGTCCCGCTTTAGGTGAGTGAGGAGAGGGCAGTCTTGAATGCCTCCATCGCGATGCAGGGATGTTTGAGACCTTCCCAGGAGCAGACATCCGCAATGACACTTGGACCACATTTTTGGAAACAGGTGGATGGCTGGGCTTCTGGGTTGGGGGCATCTCGCTCTCCTTCCCTCCTCCCTCCCCAGCCCCTTCCCCCTCGTGCAGCCACTGGGCTGGCTCCTTTATCTTTTCCTCACTTGGCTGGAGAAAGGTGAGGGCTGGGGCGGCGGGGCGAGGGGTGGGGATGGGTGTGTGGGTCGGTGTCGACGGGCAGGCTACGTCTCTGGGCGATCGCCTTTACGACCCGCCTGGGGCCTAGCCGTCTGCTGCCTTCACTCTGCTGTATTCTTTCGTTCCACCTGGTTTAATTGTCGCCGGACTCCGAGCAGTCTCTCGGAGCGTTTGGTTTGTTGGTGGAGAGCCTTTGAGAGACAACGGCAACGCCGGGGGGTGGGTGGGAACCCAGGGAAGGGTGGCCTCTTTTCCTTTAAACCGATTCCAGGCGCGCTGGCGTCGAATGGGTTACACTTCATTCCTGCGCCCTTCTCGCCCCCTCGTTTCCCGGGGTCTCTGCACAGGAGTCAGACTTTCGGGGCGCAAGGTTTCTCGAAGCCGGTTAGCGGGGGATACAGAGAGCAGGGTTCGAAAGCAACCCAAGATTAGGGGGCGAGGATTTTGTTTTTCTAGGGTGAGAGGAAGGGTGAGATGGATCCCCCCTCAAATCCAAGTTCCTCTCCTCCTCTCCATCTCCCTCTCTTTCCCCACTGATCAGCCTCGAAGTTGTCCATCGGCACGCAGGTCGGTTTGCTGGGAGGGGGAAGAGGAAGCCACCCGCCCGTGTACCAAGAATTTGGCGTGCAGAGGGGTGGGCATGTGTGTTTTCCGGCTGGATACGTGGGGATGTGTTCTTCTGTCAGGGGCTTGGGACCTTTCAGGGATGGGAAGGTAGAAGGCTGGAAAGCGAGAATGGGTCGAGGGCAGAGCTTTCAGCTAGAGAGAAAAGACTATGAATAGGGCCACAGAATCCCATTGACCAACAGGATAGCTTGTCTATTTCCGCCGAGAAGTGTCTTTTTGGGATCCTAGGACTGCTGCATGTGTGAATCATTGCGTGTCCGTCGGCCTCTAGGGTGAAGGGGACCCAGAATTGGCCGGCCGGTAGAGGAGTCAGGGAGAAAAAGGGATCCGCGAAGGACGAGGAAGTTTCTTTCTTTGGGAGAGGGAGGGGATGAATGAATGGCCGGTTCTGTGTATGAAAGACACGTGTATATTCAGTACAACGATCTGGGTAAGCAAAAGTGAGAAGTAGCCAAGAGAGTGTAAGAGAAAGGGGCAAATGGCACAACGGCGGTCTGGATTGCATTACCTACTTGTTTCTTTACTCCTGTAAGAGATAAAAGGGATTGCGTGTTGGGAGACAGACGGAGGGGTGTGTGTGTGTGTGTGTGTAAGTAAGTAAGGGGGAGGTCGGCTTGGGGCCATGCCAAGTGGCCGAGATAGGAGCGGAACATCTAACGCGATTAGTTCTTCGGACATCGCCTTTTCTCCAGGCACGGGGCTAAGAGCTCCTGGCGCCAGCCGGGGCGAAAGCCGCGGAGGAAAGCAGCGTCTCGGGTTATTTGCCTTCACCCAAATCTCTCCCTTTCTCTCTCGGGCTGAGTCCCTTTGAAGGGAGCCCAGGGGAGGGGGCAGGGAGAGAGCAAGAGTGGAGCGCCGGAGGAAAAAAAAAGTTATCAGGAGGGGGAGGAAAACACAGCTCCAAGAAGGGACAGACCTGAAAGCGACCTCCTGACACGCCTCCCTCCTAAGAGCTTTTTCTTTTATTTCAGAGGTAGCGCCCTTCGACTTCAATGGGATTTGTTGTTGTTGTGTGCCTCCAAGTCGGACACGACTTATGGAGGCCCTAAGACGAACCCGTCACGAGGTTTTCTGGGGGCTGAGAGTGTGTGACGCCCCCAAGGTCACCCCGTGAGTTTCCAACTCTGGTCTCCAGGGTCGTAGGCCAATGCTTAAACCACTACCCCACACTGGAGGTAACCCTCTCCATGGGGCTTACTTCCCTGTAAGAGGAGCTACCGGGGCTGAGTCGCCCTTGCAGTCCTGCTTTCCGCTTCTGATAGGGAAACCGGTTGAAAAGGGAGGCCTCAGAGACAGGTGAGGGACGGAGGAGCCAACCTTCTTCCCGGGTGACTCACCTAGAGTTTTGTTGACCTTCAGGGATACCAACTCTAAAGGCGTGGGGAAGGGGGCATAGAACGCCTCCGAATTAGGCCCCGTTTTCTCGCCCGCTCTGGGTGGGGAGTTCTTGGAGCTGGCGCCTTCCGAATCAGCGGGGAAATTCGTTCTCTGAAGGCCAAGCAAAGTTTTCGTTTGAAGTAGAGGAGGTTCTCTCGTTGCTATTCCTTCATGAATGGAAAGAAGTGGTATGCTCTCTTTAGTTTAAAAAAAGGAGCTCGAAACGCTTATATGGAGTTGATTTCCCCAGACAAAAACAAAAAAGAAAATCTACTCGCAGGCTTAGGATCTAAAAAGAGAGAGATACTGAAAGGGGAAGGGAAGGGATGGGGAGAAAGCAGGAAAACTTTTTTAAAAAATAAAGTAGGTGTCCTCTCAGTGGGGCTGGTGGTCTGGTCCTGCTCCCCATTATCGCCTCCCCTTGCAGTCCTCTTATCTCAAAGGGCAGTCTCAGTTTTGGGGTCCTTAAACCAGAGGTTTGGGGCGCTCTGTCTAAGGGAGGGACCCCAAGAGAGGTCAGCCAATTCCCAACAGAGTTGTAGGCATGAGGAAACTGGTAAGCCGCCTCTACGCGCCCTCCCCGCAAAGCCCTAAAACGTTCTTGTTGGTTGAGAACTTATATTCCAAAGATAAACTTGGGAAGAGTGCATTTCTGGTTCCTGTGTGAAAAATGAGGGAGTCAGGCGTCCCCCTTAGAGGCGAAGAAAGTCACAATGGCATCAACCCAGCTCATCTGATGAAGTGAGAAACGCATCCGTTTAAAATAAAATAAAGAAATAAAAAAATGTCCCGGAGAAAGTCTCTCTCTCTCTAACTCCCTCGTTCCTTTCCTGGAACGAAGTAGCAGGGGTACCCCTCTGGGTTTGTGTAACTTGGGAAGGAAAGGAAGAAGAGGGGAGGAAGGGTCCTCCTTTGCGGAAAGGCTATCCTTTTACAAAGCCAGGTTTCAAAGGAGTGAGTTGGTTGCAGAAAAAACTGCCCAGAGTCTTCGGGTGCCTTATGCACTAAGCAATTATTATGGTATGAGTTTTTGTGGGCTACTATCCCATGAACCCTGAAACGGGGGGCTAGGGAGCTGAGCTCCCGCTCCCCAAATAATCTGGCAAAATTGGACCACCCCAGCTTCCCTGTAGTCGAGCCTCCTCCAAACATTATTGGTCAAATATGTACTGACCTATCCACACTAAGAACTATTAAGACTATTATTAGCCCCACGCTATTAAGAACTATTATTAGCCCCACGCCAGGGATAGGAAAGCCCGTGTCCTATCGATCCTGTGCGCGGTTACTCGGGAGTAAGCTCCACTGACCTTACGGAGGGCACCTCTAGGTACGCATTGGGCTTGGAATTGGACATGTTTCAGGGACAACGGATGGGAACAGGCATTTGACTTCTTTCTGCGAGTAGGCAAAATGGATAACAATTTTTCTGTCACTGCCTTGAGCCCCCCCACCCTAAAAACAGTTCTGGGGTCCCCCATCGGACTCATGGGGGGGTTTGCTCCGTTTTTCCAGAGCCTCGATATTCCTTTTAAATGGAGATAGCCATTTGACGGGTAGGATGAACCAGACTCCGCGGTCTGTCCAAGGCTGTCTTCCGTCTGGACGGAGCCAAAGGGGAGAGGTTCGAAGTAACGCAGTGGGGGATGTGAAAGGAACGGCTGGACTCTAAAGCCCTAGCTGACCTGCTCAGAAAGGAGGTACCGCCTTCAGTGTTTCGGCGGGAAGCTTAAAGCGTACCGGAAATGCGTAAACTTTAGTCCTTCCTTGGCTCTCTTGGCGCAGTCCCTTGGGCTCCCACGCGAAAGAGGGAATCCCTCCGAAATGAAAAGCGTCCCTGTTTTTGGTCTCGTCTCCCCCATGAAGGGCTTTGCTCGTGAATGAATCGCCCGCAAGACCCAGACAAACCGAGCTGGCTAGTACCCTGTAGCACCAAAACCAAGGTGGCACCCTGGAAGACGCGTCTATCTATTCTAGCAGGAGCTTGCTGCCGCCCGCTTCGTCATGGAGCACCATCCAGAATTTCGGGCTCAAATATACCACTCAGCAAAATACAACAAAATCCACCAAATAGCCATCCTTTTATTAGGTCGACCAAAAACGCACGAAAGACATCATGTACGCTTGTCGAAGTTTCACTAGCTTCTTCATCAGGCAAAGATATGGGGGGAACATACAGTGGAAGACTCTGGATAAAATAAACATGTGGCTTATGGGGGGCTTCGTCACTTTCTATCTGCACTCACGGTTGGGGTGAAGGAGTGCAATAAGGGAAGTGAAATGCAGAAAACCCTGGGAGTGCCAATTACATTATTAACACTGTTTACAAACGGCCTCTCCTTCAATGGGGCTCATGTGCCCATAAAACTGCCAGCAAGGATTTTTTTTTTTTCCAATGGGCCTTTAGCCCAAGAAAACTTACAGCACAATCCAATCAGTAGCTTTTTTTCCCAAGGTCAGCCCAAGAGAAACTCTGGCTTATGCCAAGTCCTAAAACATGTTCAGTGAGAAATCAGACTCCTCTTGACTTCCATCTGAGTAAAAGATACCAAGGCGGCAGTCCTATCTGAATTTGTGTATGTGTGTGTGCGCGCGCGCGCGCGCACCTCCTTGAACTGACCTGTCCACTTAGGGTGACTCTGTGAATTCCACATGGTTTTCTTAGAGAATAGTCAGAGGTGGTCTTGCCTGTTCCTTCCTCTGAAATATAGCCTACAGCACCTGGTATTCATTGGTCGTCTTCCATCCCAGTACTAACCAGAGGTGATCCTGCTTAGCTTCCAAGATCAGAGGGGATTTGGTGGCTTTAGGGTGTCTTGTTGTTGATGTGTACCTTCAAGTCGCTTTTGACTTCTAGTGACTCTAAAGCGGGCCTATCACGGGGTTTTCTGGGGCTGAGAATATGTGATGCGCCCAAGCTCACCCAGTGGGCTTCCATGACCCAGCCGGGAATCGAACCCTCCTCTCCAGGGCCATAGTCCAACTCTCAAACCACTAGACTACCTTGACTCTCATTTGAGGGTGTTTAGGTCCTTCCTATTCATCTCTCTCTGTGGGTGTGTGAGCCTTCAAGCCACCTCTTGACTGGGGCAACCTTGTGACTTTTGTAGGCAAGGAATACTCAGAGACGGTTTTGCTGGTTCCTTCGTCTGAAACACAGCCTATGTGAACTTAATCAGAAGGGAATAGGAAATGTGGAGCTGGCTTCCTGGGTAAACAGAGCTGGGCTGTCAAGCTCTGCGCTCTTCGTTGAGGGAAGAAACCACAGCGCTTAACCTTGTCACAGCTGCTTAAAGGCTACCGCAAGATGAGGGCCGAAGCTTTCCGGAACTAGAACCAACGTCACCCAGAAGGAGATGGGACACAATAAATGTGCCTTTGTTTAGACGGTGTTACAACTCTCCCCTGACGCCCCTTCTTTTAGAAGACAACCGCGTCCAAATTCATTGGACTTAGCAAAACATGCATCGGGGGGGGGAATACCCTTCCAGGGCAATTTATCATAGTAGGCTAGAGAGAATGTTTTTGGCCCGGTTTTCCCTTGCGTTTAATTTCATTGGATGGGAGAGAGGGAGGACACAAGGAAGGAAGGAAGAAAAGAAGGAAGGTAAAGGGAAAAAAAAGTGGGGAGAAGGTCAAGAAAAAGAGGGAACAGGGAAAGAGAGAAGAGGAGAAAGGAGGAGAAATGGAAGGAAGAAAGGAGGAGAGAAAAGGTGTAGTGAAGGAGGACAAGAAAGAGAAGGAGAGAGAGAGAGAGAAAGAAAGAAAGAAAGAAAGAAAGAAAGAAAGAAAGAAAGAAAGAAAGAAGGAAAAGGAATGAAGGAGGAAAAGAAGATAAGGGAAGGAGGGAGGAAAGAAAGGAAGGAAAAGGAGAAAGGAAGCTAAAGAGGCTCTCCAGTTGTCCCATCCGGCTCTTCTTCGGTCCTTCTCCCCGCTCCACCGGCACACCTTCACCCTTCGGGGGCCCTCCGGTTCCAACTCCCCAATGTTTACGGATCCTGCCTTTCAGAAGGGAGCCATTCGCTAATGGTGTGCAAACTTCCGCCAATTTGGAGTGACCTCCCAAACTAAGCCCCCTGGAGACTCGTATTCTGAAGGGAGGCTGCGCTAATCTAGGATCAAAAGCGGGAAGGTGCGAACGCTCTTTGTGTCTCCTCCGCAGCCTCCTTGGCCCCCCCTCCTGCGTGCGATAAATCTACACTGGCGCCGACTGCGCGCTGGATGATTAATTTGCGAGCTGGGGGGGCGGGGGTAGACCGAACTGTAGAAGGGGAGGGGTGGGGGGAAAGGAGGAAGAGAGAAGTCCGATGGTCAAGTCATCTTAGTTAAACATTGGCCAGCGCTTGAAGTCACTTGTTAGCCCTTGACTTGTTGACTGGCCGGCGGGAGGTTTAGTAGAAATCAGATCAACACGTCTAAAGAAGGGTAGAGAGGCGGGCGGGACTGAACAAGACAGAAAGAAAGAGAGATGGAGGCGATAAGACTGGGTTTTCCCTTGCTTTGGACTCGGATCTCCAGCCTTTAAAGGGCGATTAGCAGGTTGGCCTTCAAGGACCTGCTTCTGGAGACTAAGGTCTCTTTTCGCATCACCCAATTGTGGCACTTAGGTACTGCTTTAACTGCCCGAATTCATCCTATGGTATCCTGTGATTTCTAATTTGGTGAGGCACTAAAGCTCTCTGACAAAGGATTCTAAGTACCTCATGAAACTACAAATCCCAGGATCCCATGGGATGGTGGTTAAAATAGGACCAAAGGGTTATAACTGAACAGTATGGAAGATACATAAAATCATGCTTTTCTTCTCCTCCAAGCCTTGGATTTGGGACTGGGGGGCTGAAGGGTGTAAAGGTTTTGCTTGGTTCATCACAGTGGCCTGAGCTGGGCTGAAATCTATATGGCTTTCTCCACACAGCCCAGAAGGGCATGGTTGGGAGGAATGAAACCAGTTTCACTGCCTTGGTCACCAGTGTTAGTGCTTTTCCTTAACCAGAGAGTTTGAGGTATCTTCTTTAGACTGAGTCATGGTCTCTACAGCTTGAAAAATAAGAAGGAATGATGGGAAAATGAAGGAGCTTAACATACTTTTAAGAGAGCCATTGTGGTGTAGTGGTTTGAGCCTTGGACTAGGACACTGGGAGACCAGGGTTTGAATCCCACTCATCCATGGAAACCCACTGGGTGACCTTGGATGATTCATACTCTCTCAGCCTCAGAGAAAGGCAAAGGCAAACCCCATCTGAACAAATCTCGCTGAGATTCACTTTAGAGTCACTATAAGTCAGAAACAACTTGAAGGCACCCAAAAACAACAATATACCTTAAGGATAACCTGGTATTTATTTATCTATTTATAATATGAGCTTTAATGGATTACAATGGACTTCTTCAGGTGCATTGATGGAGTATAAAACACCACATTATTATGGAATATAATCATGCTCCATATTATTACTCACCATGGATGTTTACATCTTTAAGAAGCTGTATAAAGTAGAAAAGCTGTATACTAGACAAGCAGTATGCTCCATCAACTCCTATGAAGAAGTAGATTGCAATCCATCAAGGCATGTAATGAAATAAAGCAGTTCAATTTAAAGATGCCACAGGAGTCTTCTTTCCTTCCTTCCTTTTTCATACAGAAACAGATTAACATGGCTATTTCTTTGAAGCTCTCTGTGGGTGCTCTCCCCACTAAAACTGGGTAGTGGTCTTCTGTAGAATGAGGGGGTTACCAATCTTTGTATTATGCACCATGGGTAGTGTTTTTGAACCCCTGGAGGGGGTAATTTCTACCCCCAGGGGAACTTGGGGTACACTGGTGTGTCAGTGGTGAACTGGAGGTGGGGCTGGGGTCCCTTACTCAGAAAGATGTTATTGGGCGACCTTGTCTCACCCAATGCTTTCATGAGTTGCAGATGCCTTGAGGACCAAACAGTAGATTCCCAACTGACACTGAACATCCAGCTTACAATAAAGCCTAAGCAGTGTAAAAGAGAAAGAATGAATTACAGGTGGGTTGGCTCCCTCGAAGTGCTTCCCACTTGACCAAGCATCATCATCTTTTCTAATGAGACATGTGCCTCATCATATGGCCAAATGTATAGCTAGCATATTTTGCAATCTACTAGACAAACTGTAAAGGGCTATTAATCAGGACCCCCTTTTTTCTCCCCCCCCGCAAACTTGGATACACAGGCACACACGCACACTGAGCCTTACACATCAGGATTGGTTCAACATTGTCCAAAGTAAGCTGCTACAGTGTGGCTCTAGATGTATGCTTTTATTTTCATCAACTCTCCTCAACCTAGCACCTTCCAGGTGTGTAGAACTATACAAGGCATCATCACTAAATGGCATGACCTGAGGCTCATGGGAGTTGAATTTCAACAACTGTAGAGAGCAGGTTATAGCAGACTCATTAAAATCATGGAGCTTACATAAGCGTCGCCTTAGTCACCATTTCTTTGATGGGTTAACTTTAGTTGGGACTGACAATTGGACTTGGCGTGGGCGGATGCAGAAATTATCTGGCTCTCCAGTGGTTGGGCTGCAAATCCCGGAACTCTGGGCAGCACAGCTGCCGGGGGGGGGATGCTAGATGTTGCAGTTCAGCAACGTCTGCATAATCTGTGATGTGATGGAGACCCTCACGAATTGCATAGATTTGTGTTAGGCGAGGAATACTCGGAGGTGGTTCTGCCGGTTTCTCCCTCTGAAATATTAACCTACAGCGGTCTCACATCCAAGTGCTAACCAGAGATGACCCTGCTTCGCTTCCAAGATCAGACCTTTTCGGGTATCCTTAAAGGTATTTAGGCTGATAAAAGCTCAGAATGTCTTGCCTTTGTAGACTGATCTACAGGGCTGGAAGGGGGATTTGAGACTGCCTTCGGCCTCCTCTCTCTAAATATGCCGCGCTAGGCTCGTGTGAGGTCCGGCTATCTGAGCAATTACACGCTCTTTCCAAGGTAAACTCTCACCCCCATTTGCAGGGCCGACAGAAGGGGAGGCGTTACTACCTAGCAGTCCCTGTTGGCATAGGAGCATCTCCTCCCCACAGGCTGAAAAGGATTCAACTGCTCATTAAGGAAGGTCCTGGGGGAGTTCCTTCATCAACTCTCGGAGGGCAGAAAGCCTGACACCTCCCAAAGAGGATAGAATGGGAAGAGCCCCGAAGGACAACCGCTGCCTTTTCCCGGCGCCTCCTGGCTTTGATGTTGGGTCCACCAGCTCTGAAACGAGGCTATCTCTTGCTGTACCGATGGATCTCTTCTTGGCCACTTGAGATGTGGTTCGACTTGCAACTGGGAGGAAAGCGCGGTGGCTCAGATTCGCCTTCTCCACCAACAGCTATCAAAAAACGGCAACGACTTCTGGGGCCTCAGCCTAAAGCCCAGCAGTCTGTTGAATGATGTGTCCAAACACTGGCATGGTTTATAGGTTTGGTCTTTATTTAAAGGTGTGCTTACTAAAAGGCACCAATTAGGAGGCATTCCTTGTAAGATCTCAAGAAGCAATAGAGAACCGTTGGAACCCCCTCTTCCTTTCAAGGTGGGATTACAACTCATGCAATCTCCTTAAAGACCCTAAAGACCCCAGATCCTCTGTTCTTCCACACTTAGGACATGTCATGTTCCCCATACCTCTTTGTTTATAGATACAGCATACCACTAACTGTGTGTCCCTCAAACAGAAGCGGATAACATGCTGTGCATCTCACAGATCCATGAAACCTCATGCTATAATAAAACTGTTATTCTTTAAGATGCCACTGGACTCTTGTCATTTTTGCTTCAAGTGTTAGCAACCAGTGGCTAAGAAACTAAAATGTTCCCTTTTCAAACGCTTTCTTTGCAATGCACTCAGAGAGGTCTTTTGCATTCAGGCTCATCACCCGAACACACACACACTTTCAGTGTTGGCATGCTAATATGACACAGCGTGGCATAGTGGTCTGAACGTTGGACTAAGACCCTGGGAGACCAGGGTTCTAATTCCTGCTTGGCCATAGAAACCCTATGAGTGCCCTTGGGCAAGTCACACACACTCAGCCTCAGAGAAAAGCAGAGGAAACCCCTTCTGAACAAATCTTGCAGCGAAACCCTCTGTGATAGTTTTGCCTGAAGGTCGCCATACATTGGAAATGACTTGAAGTCACACAACAACAACGATGAGGGTATTGCATGATTTAGAGAGGTAACAGGGACTGCTCTGAAGATTCCAGAGGGCTCAGGACTATCTAATAGGACTCCCTTTTGACAGCATTTCTCCCTGATAGGAAGGGTAAGTGCTTGATGAGCAAAAGGTTGCCCTAACGGTAAAGCTCCGATTGATCTGGAGTAGATTCAGAGAGGACTATTGTCTCAGTTGTTTAATAATGACTTGCCTTCCCATTAAATTATAGTGCTTATTTAAAGAAGGCTTGGTTTAATCAGGAATGGATTTGCGGGGCAGACAGACTGTGAAATAAGGTGAGTGGTGCTCAGCCTGAAATCTTTTGCACCAGACTTTTGTTGGTGGTTCTGGAGAAGGTACTGCTAAAATCCCAACAAGCGCAACAAGGTAGATCCTGGAACCACTTCTGTGCTCAGTTCAGTTCCTGTGCCCAAAACAACCCCCTGGGCTCAGAATCTATTCATTCTCAGAGCCCCTCTTGTGCACTAGACTCGGCTTGATGAATTAAGGAGGAGTCTAGCCCAATGTAATGGAACAGCCAATTCCACCAGCTTTTTTTTTTTAATCATCCCTGTGCCTGTGCTAAATATTTAGTAACTGCAACAGATGGCCACACATCTGAGATCAGGGGGTAGGTCAAAATGGAGATCACACCTTCATGGTCTCACTCATTAAAAGGCACACAAACTGTATGTATCCACATCTGAAATCAGCAAACCCACCACCGCTGGGTGTCTTCCAAGTCAGATTTTTATGAGCTCTGCTGGGAAGAAACAGGTGCTGTTCTTTGGCCTTGGGACAGGCTGTAAGTGAGAGGAGCTGCCTGAAGGTGAGTCTGGGCACTGAGCAGATGTAAGGAACCAGCAAGGCCTCACTTCTTCTAAGCTGGTGGCCTTCCTCCCCCCTCTGTTCCACATTTCATTCAAGGAGCTCAGAGCAAGGGGTCTTTTGCCCTACAACTCCTTAAGGTAGGTAGGGAAGAGGGAGGAAAGGAGAGAGAGAGAGACTGGCCCAAGGGCACCCACACAGAACTTCTTGGCCTAGTGAGGACTTGAAACTCAGACTCCTGGACTGGATTTAGCATACCACATTGACTCTCAGGAGCAGGAATATGAAGCCAAGACTGGAATGTAGCACCTTATGGTATCTCTTACCTCTCCTTTCCCTATCCAGCCTGGCTCGTTAGTTCACACATATCACAATCTTATAGCAAGATCAGATCTAAATCTGGGTGGGGAAGTGGGTAGCAGGGAGGCTTTGCTATATCCAGAACAACACGCGTGCACACACACGCTTGCTTGCCCTTTTCTTCTGATTGATGCAAGGACCAGTCATTTCAGTTCACAAGAAGCAGCTGTCCCCAGCTGGGTAAGGTGCCAAAGGTTTGGGAGCAACATTCACTGTTTCAGCATAAAAAAAGGAAGAGAGTCTTGTTGCACCTTGAAAACTAACCCATTCCCGTTTCAGTGTAAGCTTGCAAGCTGTAGGCCAGGAAAGCTTAGAGTGAAATAAAATTACATCCAAAGACAGGAGTTGCAGTCCCGGTGAAACCTTATGCTGAAATTAATCCATCTGTCTTAAAGGGGCCACAAGACCCTTTTGGAAAAAAGATGCCTGTTAGAGTTATGCAGAACTCCACAAAGAATTTTCCCATAATTTCAAAATTGTCTTGGGGCAAAATCCAGAAGGGAGCTTCCCTGCAGAAGCCTCACTGGCATGAGTGAGATGGACAACCCAGCCACCTCCTTTTAGATGAAATGACCTGTACTTGCCTTGATTATCCTCAACTGTCCCTCAGGACTACTTGTAGCCCGGAGGCCACATGCTGTTCTCTGTTTTGGCTCTGATGCCAGCTGGTACCATTCTAGTTTTCCCTGAGCTGTATGGGTTGGACTGGGAAGACACTATTCCCTTGCTTTCAATATTGCTATTCACTTTCTGCTAGTGGTCCAGTTAAGTTATGATCTCAGTGGAGTTGGCTGGAAAATGGGAGCATTTATGTTGCTTGAGCTCTGAGCCTGGAGCAGAAAGAGTGCATGCTGAGAAGACTGTGAAGTGTTTATCTGTGTGCATGCACACACAGGTGCATATTTATGCATGCTGAAGTCTCATGCACAGACCCTAACCTCAAAACCAGTGCTCATCTTGGCCTTCCTCTGAGGCTGAGAGAATGTGGCATGTTCAAGGCCACCCATTGGGTTTTCATGGCCCAGTGGGATTTGAACTCTGGTCTCTAGAGTCCTAGTCTGAAATCACTATATCATACTGGCTCACCTTTTCTAATATTCTTTATTTATCCATTTGTAGCAGCAGCAGGGTTTGGAAAGTTATTTTTAGATTACAATTCCCATGGCCAATGGCTGGGAGATATCAGAACCTGTAGTTCCCACCACTTTCAAAGGAAGGAAGGAAGGAAATTTCCAAGTTCCAAGCAACAGGTCCTGGAACATATTAAAGGCTAAATGCACTTTTGAGTTCTGATTCAAACAGAACCGCTGAACATAGGAACATGCCACGTCCCCATTGAATCAGTGGCTCTACTCCAGTTCAGACTGACAAATGGATTTAGCCCTAACTGTAGCTTCTTTTCTTTTCTTTGTTTTGACTTCTGAGGAGAAGGAGTTGGCCACCCGTTCCTCACTCCATTTGCCCCTTTCTTTTCTTTCTTTAAATGATCCCCACGACCACCACCAGCAGCCCTGGCAGGCAAAGCTTCCTCAAAGCACTGTGCAAAACAGAATTTTCCAGCAAGAACATACTATATACAATGCGGAATTCACTTTTGGCCTCCGTTCTTCTGATTCTTTCTCTTCCTTTCCTCCTCCGAGGCTGGCCACTTTGTCCATCTGTTCTCCACCTCTTCGCTTTCATTTTCTTTTTCCCCCTTCCAATTGGACGTGCTACAGCTTTCTTCCCTAGTTAGCTCCTTTTCCCGGACATGCCTTTGCAGTGTGCGTGCTCGGAGCTACTGCTGGCATCGGTCGGTGGCACTGGGTGCTAAAGCAGAAAGGGAGTGAGCAGATCGCAGCCCTGGGACCTACCTGAAAGTGGGTCGAGATCAGCCCACTGAGGGAACGGTGGGAAATGTAGTCCAAAGGATGCAACTTTTGCGTGCTGGGACTGAGCCCCGTTGATAAGTCTGGGCTCCCAGTCTGAGCAACACCAACGAAAATGACACAAAGCATGCGAGGCGCTGTATAAATCCTGCTGAAAGACTTGTATCAGTAATTTTGGCAGCGCTGTGTAAGCGACCACGCGAGCAAACTTTGCTTCAGCTATGTCCAATACTGGGAAAAGAACTCCCAGCTTGGTTCGCGTACATTTCCCACCACTTTTCACTCAGCATTTAAAAGTGAAGAATACCGCTGCGAAACTTCAAAGCTCCAAGGAAAGGCGTGCCTTTAGTTTGCTTGGCTCCAGATTAAGTCTAGAATAAGAAGAAATGAGGGTTAAAATCCACCCACAACCAGGGGTAGCCCTAGTCATGTGTACTTAGAAGTCCCACTGATTTCAACAAGGCTCTCCAACACACATGGGAGAGGGTATCACAGGACACCAGCTCTGGGCGAGTTCTCCAGGCAAGAGCCCTATCACGACGGATTTGGGCAAAAAGAATTTCAGTTCTTCTGCGCAAAACTTTCAGAAGGACTTTAATTGTGTCCCTAGATTTTAAGCCTTCATCTTAATCGTATCAAGAAGATAGTCCTCCTGAGGGATATTCGGTCACTTTCTTTTTTTAATCGCTCTGTTCTTTGCTTTCCACTTTATCACACGGTTGTTTTCCTTGTGCTTTCACTCGGACAGATCTAGGGCGACCTATCCGTTCTTGCACACTGGGGCTAAATGGACCCTCCCTCTTCAGCCTCAGATACCTTTGAACAGCGGGCGTGGGGTATGAATTCTCCTTGCAAAACTTGGGAAAAGTTTCTTTTGGGGGATTGCGACTCGCAGAATCCTCCAGCCAAGACTGTGGCCCTACTTGTTGGGGGACTGTGGAAATGTGAGTGGGGGGAGGAATTTTCCCAAGCTCTCTTTTTGTGGGTTCCAGGAGCCCCTCGCGGGGCTTTTGCTGAGAACTGGACCGGTCTCGACTCTCTTGCAACTGGGTTTATCCCTTGTTCCTGTGTTCTTACGTCAGTGATTTGCAGGAGTTAGGAACTCTTCTTGGCCCCCGCCTCTCCCTGAAGTCTTTTCCCTAATCATTTGTTTTTAGTCGGTCAAGAGAAGGAAAGAAAAGCGTGTATTTCAGAGGTGATCTAGCCTTTCCCTCATTTGCAGCAGAGATTTAGGATCGGGACAGCGGAGTACAACGGTCGGAATGTTCTGGTTGGGAAAGCGCAGCTATTTGAAGTTGCCTAGCTTGGACGGGGTGTTTGTGTGTGACGCCTTATCCTTTCGCCAATAGCCCAGACAATGTGGGTCCCTCCCCACAGAAACCCCGCAATCACAACCCGCTACTCCTACATGCATAACCCGTAATGGGTCTCTTTGCTTCTCCTCGCCCCGCCTGTTCCAACATTTGGATGAAAACATCTGGATTAACACCCATGCTCCCTTCTGCCTTACAATCACCTGCCTGGGTGGATGATTAGGTTTGATGCGAGATAACTTCCTAACCTTTTCCGAACTGGACGGCTTTCTGCCCGGGCGAATCCAACGCTTTAGCGCTTTATTGCTCGTGGCGGCAGCGCCTCCCCCGGCGTGCTCCCTGCCTCGACGTTGATATTTTCTCGAGGAACCGATCCAGCCAAAGTGAAGCATTTATTTTATTCTCTTTTATTTGGAAACGTGGCTATCTGCGATGTTTAAGGACGCCTCAATGGCAGCGGAAGAAATCAAGGGAGACCAATGGAAGGAAGGAGAACTAGACATACACTGTGCTTGTGCTGGATCGGGTCCTCCTTATTGGAAGGACGAGTCACGAGCCAGGTGCATTATCAATGAGTTATTGGAAGTAAGCTGGGATTATCGTATATGTGTGTGTATTTAACAAGGGACACACTGGTTGCTCACCTAGCGCTCAAAAACGGGTGGGATGAAGGCGATTAGTACCTCCAGTTCTGTCGACTCCTTAAAACCTTCGGAAACCAGTGGGTTGAATGCCAAGTCCATGAAGCCGGTCTAAGGTCTGGACTAAAGTCCGTTGTGGTGTGTCTTCACGACTCTAAAGCGAACCAGCGTGGCGTAGTGGTTTGGGCGGTGACACTTGGGGACCAGGGTTCGAATCATGCAAATACAATGGATGGCCTTGGCCGAGTCCCACTCTCTCTGCCTCAGAGAAAGGCAAAGGCAAACGCCCTTTGAACCAATCTTGCCAGGAAAACCCCGTGATAGAGTCGCCATCGGAAGCGCCTTGAAGGCGCAAAACAACCACAAGGCGAGCCGATCAGGGTATTTTCTTTGCAAGGTTGGTTCCGGGTGGGTTTGCCTTTGCCTCCCTGCCAGGCCGAGCGAGTGGGACTTGCTCAAGGTCACCCTGTGGGTTTTAGTGTCCCAGCGAGGATTCGAACCTTGATCTCTTAGGCCAACACCCAAACCACTATACCACGCTGGTTGTCTTGAGCAGACCCACTGGATTTACCTCAGTGTCAACTCCCCCTGCGGGAATGGATTCCATGGGTCTACTCTGCTTGGGCCCTCTGGGAAAGATTCCCCCCAAGGAGTCCGGCACGTGGCTTCCGACTCTCTCCTGCCCCCGGTGTCCCTGCCTTGCGCGGAAACGAAGGACCACCTGCCCGCTTACGAAATCCAGTGGGAACACTCCAGTGGGGGTTGGACGCCATCTCCACCCAGTCTTCGCAGACTAGGGTAAAGGTTCCCACAAGTTTTGTGGTCGGGCGCAGGGAAAGTTTAAAAGCAAACAGAGGTGGGGGGTGGGAGGTGGGGGGGATGCAGGAGCAAAGCAAACCAAAGAAACTCTGCAGTTACGGTTTCCTTTAGGAAAAGGGGCCCCTTTGACTTTCTGGTTCAGGAGTTCCCGGGAAGGTCTCCCTCTGTGCACAAGATACTCCTGGAGCACTTAGTACCTAGGGACGTAGGTGCATTGTTCAAAGGCACAAATCTGTTTGTTTGTTTTTTTCTTTACCCCTTTAAACTTCCTTTTCGTCTCTCTCCCCCTTTCTCTTTCCTTCTCTCTTACACCTTCGGATTGCAAGATGGTTTCTTGGCTCGTCTTGGGAACAGTCCCCAAATACTCTCAAGGCATTCGGTACCCCTATTATTATTATTATTATTATTATTATTATTATTATTATTATTTCCTTTAGCTCTTTGGGGTTATTGTATCTCTTTCTCTCTGTGTCTCATTGCAATAGAATGCCTTCGATTGCCTCCCGTTCTCGTTGGGCTCCCTGAAGTTTGTCCAACCTATTTTTGCAGTTTGAGTCTTGCTTAGGCATGTGATCTCGAACTCGGACCTTAGCTGCTCTAAGGACTGCCGCGGAGAGGGTGTGCTATAAATTTAACACGCAAACAAACCAACCATCTACCCCACCCCTGCCAGCCAGCTGGCGACCACAATGCTCTAAGACACTGATTTTGTGCAGCGGAAGTATGCTAGAAACGGCGCCTTTGTCCCTACGATCTCTTTCCCTACTTTTGGGTGAAACCTAGCCTAGGGATCTCTTTTGAGAACTCGCAGGGGCCTACACACGCGCCCTAGAAGACCGAGCCTGGGCCTTCTCTCCAGAAGAGGAACCTCGTCTTCCAGACCTCTGGCTTGGGAGGAAGGGCCTGGCTTTGTGTCTTCCCCCGAGAAGTTTAGGATCACGCTCCGGAGCCTCTCTGGAAAGTCTCGGGGCTTCCTTTACGGAGCTGCTCCGGCGGTTTGTTTCTTCCAAGCGCCCAGTCTGGTAGACCCGGTCCAACAAGGTCGACGAGATTTAGCAAAGCTTATCAGTTCTCCTCATCGGGCTTGGTTCCTTGTTAGCCGAGCCACGCCAGGCCTCCCCCCTCCTTCCCTCGTCCGTCCAGGAAGATGACAATCCGAGGGCCTTCTCTTGCATGTGGGCACGCACCCTGCAAGCCACCGCTGCAGAAGCGAACTGACACCAAGCCTTCCTCCACCTCCACCACCTCCTCCTTCGCGGAGGAGGAGGAGGAGGAAGACAGTTCGCCTGTCGTCTTGACTTGGAGGGGCCCAACCCAAGGCGAGCCTTTGACGCAGGGTTCGGCCGGGGTGTCAACCAGCCCTGACTCTGAGGTTGGCCAGCGAGGAGGCCTTGGGTTCGCCAGGAGTAGATCCCTTGAGAGAGGAGAGAATGAGAGTCTTGCGGAACACATACAAATACGTGGGGGGGGGGGGACTGGCGAGGAGACATCTGTAGCTGGAGGGGAATGAAATCCGAAGGTACGGGGGGAGAGGTCAAAGTTGCTAGGAGGAGGGGGCGCCTGTCAATAGAACCGGGGGAGGGGGAATGACAGGCAGGCGCAGGATGGAGTCGTCCCGTTCGGCTGCAACTAACGGCCATCTTATAGCCGGAGACACGTTTTCTCAATTTGAGCGCGGTATCCGTTACCTTCTTGGGTTTCAATTAGAGAGACAAAAGGCCTGAGCTGGGGGAAGGTAAAAAGAAAAGGAGAAAGCAAGCAAGCAAGGAACAAACAAACAAAGAAACGGTAGGGCTGTAGATCGGATCCCCCCTTCCCTCGCAAGGCCGTTCGAGTCCCAGGCGTATCCTCGGGCCCGTGAAAAGGGGGCCGTAGGCGGAGGAGGGTGGCCCAGGAGCCAAGGAGGGCGAAGCCGTTCGGGTCCTGGCCGGATCAAGGCTGGAGGGAACCCCGCCTCGTCAATAACAGGACGGTGGGGCTTCAGCCGGAGCCCAGAGAGGGCCCTGCCAACTCCCAGACAGCGTCTCTCTTTCCGTTCCCCCCTCCCTAATCTCGCCTTCCCCTCCCTTTTTTCCTTTCCCTCTACAAGTCTTTCTTTTTTCCTCTTCCCAGGCGCAGAGGTATAGTTTTCCCTGCCAGGGACAGGAGCGCTTCAAGACACCTCTGCTCTCCCGAATGGGAAAGTTTTGGGGGGCCAGGAGCACGCGTTCTTCGTGGTTGGCTGTTTCTCGCTTGGCCTCGGTCAGTTTTTGGCTGTGACCCTCCCCCACCCTCGCCCCCCGCCAAAAAAAAAAAGAAAAAAAAAGGCTCAACCCTGGAAGGTGGGAGGTCCTTCTCCTGTCTCTCTTTCCTTCCCCGTAAAACGAAGCAAAAATAAACCCAGTTTTGTTACCTAAGTATTAGAGCAAGACGGAGCGTTTTCAAATCGGAGTTTGAAAGGCTAGTTACAGAAGAAGAAAAAAAGTCGGGGCCGATGAAGTCGGAAATGTTTATTAAAGAAAAAAATCTGTCATGAATTAAAACATTTAACTCCCCCAGAGGCAACTCAGGGACGTTGTTTTCCAAACATTTACCTCTCTCGCTCCTTGAAAGGGGTTGTGTGTGGGGAGGAGACCGAATCAAGTGACTGGCCCTAGTTAGAGCAGACCCATCGAACGGATGGGATTTGCAGAAACGTCAGCCTAACAATTCCCTTTCGTTCAGTGGGTCTGCTGTGGTCCAAAACAACATTTAGATGTAGACCTACAAGAACAGAAACTCAAATGAGTGCTGCCTAACGCACCCACTCACACGGTGGAGACCTTTAAGGTAATTTTAAAAATAAATTTAAAAATAATTACATAAGGGTTCGGCGACCATTTATACCTTGCCAAGTTTTGTCCGGGGTTCACCTCTCTCTCACCCCAGGTTACTGCTTTAAAACATAGCTGGAGAGTTTGTCCGACTTAAAAAAATACTTGTACCAGCAGAAAGACTCTGTGTCTGCCGGTGTTTGCTTTTTCTTAAACAGAAAGTAGAAGGAAGGAAGGAAAACGAGACCGCTTTTAGCCCTAATTCCCTGCCTCGTTGTGTATGTGGGGGTGGGGAGTGGTTCATAAAACATAGGTCTGGGGAAAATGGGATTACAGTTTTGTCCGGGAAGGGACTTAAAATAATTGGGAGAGATTCAGAGACGCGAGAAAGGCAGGAGAATCAAACCGTGGGAGCTCTTGCAGATCCGACTGTGGCCGTAAATGTATTTGTTGAGCCTCGGAGCGCCAACAGGGTTCTGGGCAATTCCTGTTGCTCCCTGTCCCAGAGAAGTGGTTTGGGTCTCCCATTCCTTGCACCGGGGGTTGGTCCACCCTGTCTGGAGGGAATTCTTCTACGCGAAGGGAGGGAGAGGGAAACAGCGCTCTGAAAAGGGGAGTGAAGCGGAGCGGTATCTTCATATCTAAGATGGGACTCCCTACATACGGTTGTAAATGAACCTTCTTCCCCCGGGCAGGTTTCGATCGGGCCGCTGTTTATGGCTGCCGTCCAATCCCTTGGGCGCCAGTGCGTTTCCACTTCGTGGGAATTCCTTCCCATACACCTCTGGAAGCCGAGGACATACCTGGGGGAAGGGTTGCTCGCCGGCTGAAGCTCCATCCCCGAACGGTAGAAATGGAGCCCATTTTACCAGTCCCCCTTGCTTTGGAGGGAGAGCTCACTTCTGACCGGGTGGTGGATCTGGGTCCAAATCGAGTGGGCCTGGCCTGGTCGGGCAAACCGGCGCCGCTGCGGCCACGCGCAGCCCGAGAGAAACCACGCAAGCCACGAGCGACGAGACCTAACCGTGAACCGTGCCTCCCGGGCTTGCGGAGCTGCCGAGCCGCCCAGTCCACGGTCGCCCTGGGGCCAGGGGCTCTGACTCCCGAGTAAACGCGCCCAGAGATTTGCTCGAGATCACAATACCCACCCCTGCCGTCTTTCTTCTTTTCTGAGGTCTTACAAACCTCCCACGGTTTTACGCGCTTGGAATTAAGTCCCATAAAAACGCATATATATATATGGCTTCGAGACCTCTTTTTCTCACACTCGCACACACACATTCTGTCTCGCCCTTCTCTCTCGGTCCCCATCCCAGGCTGCTGGCACGGGCTGGAATCCGGTTGGTTGTTCCCAGCCTGAGTAGTCCCATTCAAGCCATTATTAAGTGGCGAGTGGACACATAGGTAAACTCCATGAAATTCACTAGCACTACTCAAGTCGGGACTACCAAAAGGATTTGTTAGTCCCAACTTGAGCAGTCCTAGTGAATTCACTGTGTCCATTTTTTTAAAAAGTCCTGCTACCCAGTTGTGCTATTAATTAATTGGTGCTTCTTCGGAGTATGTGGGAAATGCGGTGCCTCCGCTGTGCTTCCCGGACTTTCCACCGTACCTTACAAGGTCCAGAGCCTGAAACACGTGCCTTTTCCTTCTTTTCTTCAGACGAGGAAGGGAGGAAGACCTCGACTGGATGGCCTGCCTTCTTCTTCTTCTTTTTTTTTTGGTCCTAATTAAAATAGACCCATCTGAAATCAATACGGCTGGGTGACCACAAGCATCTCGTTTTTTGACTCTATTCTGTGCGGAAGTAAAATGAGTCTCCCCTAACTCTACCTCCCCTCGCCTGTACTTTGTAGAAACTCCCTGTTTTCCTTACCTCGATGTGTTTTGGGTAACTAAAGGGGAAGCGTTTTTTCTCGCGCAGGGGGCTAAGCCCCTCGTGAAAAGCAGTCGCTTTGAGATGGTAGCTCACCGGGCTTCCACACCCTTCAGGCCCATTAACCCTGCAAGCCTTAGTGCAAATCAAGCCCCCCCAGGAAACCATGGCACTGGCTTGGGAGAAAAACCACAGGACTGAGGCTGGCCGGAGGGGGAGAATAGCGGGGTCACAGCCAGATTTAATTTCCTTTCCCCGTTGAAGTAGACCCATTCTAATCCCCAGGACTGAAGGAAGAGGAGAATCCTAAGGTCCGCGCTCGTCAAGGGGTCTGCTTTGAAGGGGAGGAAATTTGGATCGAGCCTTTGGTCCATTTCCCTTTCCAAAGGAACTTCATCTTCGTGAGGATGTGACTCGAAGAAACGTGGGTTATTGAAATCCTCCTCGCTTAAGCCTCCCCCCCCAAAAAAAACACACAGTTGCGACCACGGATGTTTTTATTTTATTTTCAATTTTATTTTCTATTTTTTGCACGAAAGGAAAGAGGACGATGAGGATGATCGTACCGCTGCTGCTGTTGTTGCTCCTCCTCCTCTTTTTACCCCTTCGTGTTGTTTTGGCCCCTTTCCTGCCAGAGGATTCGGTGTACTCCAAGGGGAGGGAGAACCAACCGGGCGACCCGAGGCGCTGAAAGTCTGCCCCCTTGCGCGAGCTCTAGAGGAGAACCGGGCGGGGAAGGGCAGAGGCGGGGTTTACGTTTGGGCCCCGGCACTCCTCGTCTGGCCGGCTCGAAGCAGAACAGTGGGTCCCACACCTCCCTCCAGTGCCACCTCCTCCTCGCCCCCGAACCCGGCCCGGTAAGGTTCGGTGAAACAGGCAAGACACCATTCCTACGCCTCCCCTCCCGCCGTCTTTCTTTTCTTTCGCTCTTTTTAATTTTTTTTTCTTCCAGGAGGGGTGTCGGGAATATAGATTAAATCCAGACGATCCTCCAGGTTGCGGGAGGGGGGGGTCCATAAGGAACAGATTTACAAGGAAGCCGGTCCAAACCGAAAGGCGGTCGTCTTAGCCTCGCAGGTGTCCCTAAGGTTGCCTCCCTCGGAGTGAGGCCGGGTCCGGGACGCCCCTCCTTCTGAACCCCGATTTCAGTCCATCTCCCTTCAGATTCTTCCCTTTGGCTGAGCCGGGGACGGCGCCACGATTCTGGCGCACCTGTATAGGATCCTCCCGTCTCACGGGCGCAAGGCAGCTGCGCTTACAGGGAGATGGCAGGAGGCGACAGGTAGCTAAAACCGCGCCATCCAAACAAACAAACAAACAAACGCCAAGGGAGTCTCAGTGGGACTTGCTTCTTTCAAGTAAAGGTACTTAGGTATTCTTAGGCTAAGGCCAACAATAATAAGTAATGTTAATTTTAGTAGTTAGTATCATACCACCATTCTCATTATCGCCATCGAGTCGGATAGGTCTCTGCCCCAAAGGGGTTCCCAGCTGAAAAAAAATCGACACAGGGAAAACCCAGAGCCTGTCTGACCCGGTTCACAGGAAATCACTGAGGCCGGACTCCTCTGTACCCTTTACTTGAGAGTAAACCACCTCTGAGCGGTCGCCCACTACCTAACCTTGTGAAATTCATAGGGTCACCGAAAATCGAGAGGCCACTTGGAGGCAGAGACTTCTGCTATGGCGACTAGACCTCCCAGTCAGAGGTGGAATGATGAGGAGCATAGGATCGGGGAGGAAGAAAGGAACGCCCGGATCCTCCAAGCAGTGCAAAGAGTTTTAGATGTAAATAAAGCCAAGACTCGGTTGGGCCGGGAGGATCATAAACGTCAAAGTCACTTTATGTATTGCATTCCTGTCCCCCAAGTGCGCGTGGGAAGGAAGAGAGACGCATTCAAGAACACTCTGAAACCTCCCTGGGTTTGGCCAGAGTTTTCTTCCACCCACTGGATGGAGAGAAAGGAGGGTGCCACACCATTCTCAGAAACACTTAAAAGTCCTCCTGTGTCTCTACTGATCTTCTCCTTCTTTCTCTCAAAATTGTTTGAACAGGTTTCCCGAAAAGGCATCCCTTGCACTTGCAGGGAAGAACCCTCAGCTGTCTTCACACTAGAAATTGGTTCCCGGCTCTTGTTCCAAACTGGAGTCAAGACCTGCCCAACGGACTCCAAAGGGAAGGCCAGTTGAGAAGCCGGAATGGAATCGGAGCTGAAGGGGCTTTCTTCTTTGGCTAGAGTAGGAGGACCTGGAGGACAGAATGGAGAGAGAAAGCAGGAAATCCCAATTGTGTGCGTGAAAAACAAGACACGATTGACAGAAGAAAGTGGGGAAAAGGACGGCTTTCTCCTTTGATTCCCGTTGCACCTTAATTACAATAAATGTAAATATTTGTCATTTCAGGGCTGGGGAGGGGGCTTGCACCCTGGATCTTAAAATTATTTCTTGCAAGGTGCGCAGACGGCCACCTTGCCATACTCAGATTCCAGCTGCCAGAATCTTGGTGCTGTTCTGGAAAAGAGTCCTCTTGGGCCAGCAGGCAACTCAGAAAAATCTTGCTCCTTCTTATCTAATGAGGTCTATACTGCAAATTTTACAAGATTTGGGTAACCTGGAAGTACCATGATAATATAAACCCAGTGGGGTAAAGGTTTGCATAAATATGATCTGAGTTTCTGTTTGGCCTTTATGAAAGTGGGCTCGTTTGAATAAACTTTCTTTCCTTTTTACCTTTTAACAATCTGGGAACAGGAGGAGACAGTCTGTAGTATATTTATTAAATGTTTGTATCTATAAACTTATATTTATGCGTTAAACATTTTCACTGAATCTATTATAGCAGGAAAGGCAAAGAAACAGACCCCCCTCAAGCCAGCTTTCCCTTTTTTTTTAAAAGCAAGTTTCTTGCCTTTGTGGAAGTTGAGATCGAACGGCAAAGTGTGAAGCTTGAGCCATGTTTTAGTGCAATAAGTCATGTCACTGATGACTTCCTTGCTGATTTTCATCCTGCTTCTGGAGAAGAAGTTTCCTGGTTCACTATAAAGTCATTTTTTTCCCATTTTCCCAGGTAGCTAGTGATTGCTGCCCCATCAGGAAGAAAAAGAAAGAAATCCAGGAGCTTGCTATCTGCCCAGACTCCTCCAAAAGCTGGCTGCAAAGAGAGAAATTGATGACCTTTCCAACTTATGCCTTACTTAAAATAAACATATAGTGTTTCTATTCAGTATCCTGTGTGTTGATTTTTGAGGGAGGTTGTTATTCCTGTCCAGTAGGTGGAATATCTTTTTAGGGAAACACAGAGGAGGGGCTGGGAAATTCATTGTAGTAGCAATGCAATTTCTTCCAGGGCAGAGGGCCATAACATGGGAGCGAAAGAACTGACAGCATCAACTGCAGGTGGAAAGACATATTGCAGCCATCAGGTCTACTCAGTGGGAAACAGGGAAAAGTAAATTGAATGCAGGTTTCTCAGAGACCAGCTCTATCTGTCCTCGTAGACCAGGTGCCCAGGCCCCGAAAAGTAGATCTCTTTCCTGAAACTGCTCAGGCCTTTTTTCAAAAGCAAAATGTGTCGTTCTGAATGGAAGTGTATCCCGTCCAAAACATGCAATACAGATGTTTTAGCTGATGTAAAGAAGGGGTTGATAACAAGGGGAAAATTAAAACGAGCAGTCCACCTTCAGGGAGAACTTCCAGCTCTGATCAGGCAGAAGTTTCTTCTCCGCTTGCCAGCCTCAGACCCTGCAGTCTGCGCTACAGGGACTTCGCCAATGTTGCTAAGAAGGAGGATATCATTCTAGAATGCAGGAACAATCTTTTCCTGACTAATCTTGGGAAGTTACAAATGTTAGGGCAGAAAATAACCAGTGCATTCTGAAGTGTTGTGTTTGTTCGTCTTGGTCGTCCCACTCGACCTCTACTTATGTCGCCCCCCCCCACAAATGTGCCTCATTCCACATAAACTTTTGTAGGGAGTTTATGATGCTTCTTGTATTCAGCATTCATAGCTCTGGAACTTCCTCTTTTTTCCCCTCCCTCCCTCTCTCTCTCTGCCTCCTTTTCTTTCCTTGGCTGCCTTCCTTCTACTTGTTCCTTCCTGCCTTCCTCGTTTTTTCTCTTTCACTCCTTTGTTTTCTCTTTTTCCCTTTTATGTCCTGCCACACAAAGTTATCGCAGCGCTCACGTTCTTTCCAGGAGAGGAGAATAAGACGATTCGCAGTTCTTTGCTGCACCCCGTGAAGGAACCCATCCCTTCTTCACGCTGCAGGAGACAACAGGACTTTGAGGAGAGTTTCAGCTCTGCCTGACTCAGGAGGTTCTGTTCCCCATCCTCCTGATTTCACTCGGGAGGGCAGGGAAGAACCCTCCCCCCGAACAGGATGGGGTTTGAAAGAGCTTAATTCCTGCTAGGAATTCTGCCTACTCGCGCTCGATGCGCCCCAACGAGTGTCGGGCTGCCCCTTTCCCTTTCCCCACGTTCCCTTTGAGGAAGTTTCCCCGGGGTTTAGAGCTGGATTCCCTCATTGTCGTCAAGGGAGAAGCGATGTCTTGTTCCATGGTGGGTGTATTCACACGGTGGGCTTACATCAGTTTCATATCACTTCTAACTTTCACGGCTCCCTCCTATGGAATCTTGGGATCTGTAGTTTCCTAAGTAGTTAGAATCCTCTGCTAGAGATCTCCAATACACACCCTCCTGAATTCCAGGTGTTCCTTATTAAATGAAGTGTCCCCTATTTGAAGGTCGGAGAACTTTTCTTTCATGTGCATCATGTAAAATCATCTAATTTACGAGCGGCGCTTGCTTGTTGCTGTGCACCTTCAAGTTAGGGGGTTTTCTTGGCAAGATTTGTTCAGAGGGAGCTTGCCTTCCCCTTTCTCTGAGGCTGAAAGAGTGTGACTTGCCCAAGGCCACCCAGCGGGATTGCCGTGGCCAAAGGAGGATGCGAACCCTGGTCTCCAGGTTCGCAGTCCAGCGCTCAAATCATTAGACCAGGCTGACCTGGTTACCTGAAATCAATACTTTCATTTTGCAGTATTTAGGTAGAACCCCACACTTCCCCTTTTGTCGACCTTGCATGTCCTGAATTTAGGCCCTCCCTCAGTTGCTTGCCTTGAAAACCGGGCCGCACGAACCCGCTTCCTTCGGGGACGGTCCCTCAGCCCGAGCCGAACATACACAGCCGTCCAAGGCAGCCTCTGGAACAATAACAGAAAGCCTCGGCAAATCCGGAGAAGCCACATAAAAGCGGAGCGGAGGAGGAAGTGGTGTAAGAAACCTTGCCGTCGCTGGTTGGCTTGGCCTCCCAGATGTTCTGCATTAAAAAATAAAAAATAAAAAGACAAAAAAGGCAAGCCCAGCTCCCGTCTCGCAACGGGTGGAGGGAGGCACGGGTGAACGCGGCGCGAACCGGGGGGCCCAGAGATGGGGCCCGCAGGCGGTAGGAGACTTGGGCCAGCGGGCCTGCAGGAGAAGGGGGGGGGATCTCTGGTGGTCGCCCTTACCGAGTCACCTGCTTCTCCTGAACTGTCGCTCTTCTCCCCGAGACAGTCTTTTGGGGAATATATTCCCTTGCGGCCCCTTCCGTGGCCCGCGAGGGGCGTCAAAACTCCCCACGCAACGCCAAAGGCTTCTCTTCCCACGTTCGTGGCCGCCTTGGAGCAAACTCCCCTGCCACTCTTTCCCTTGACCTGCGCAACTCGGTGAGGTTGAGGAGGAGAGTGGTAACCCTTTCAAGGCCATCGGGTAAAATACATCGCTCTGGGGCCAGGGATCTTAAACCCGTGATAGCCCCGCACTTAAGCAGAGCATCCCAGGATGTAACACAAAGGTAGACGACAGGTGTTCAGGCTAAACACCCTGCAATCCTAAAAGTCCCTTGCAGGCAGAGCCAAGGACCCAATCCCTCGGGTTCACTAAGCGCACGTGGGAAAGAACCCCCACGGCGGGGAAATTTGTATCTGTCCTAATCAACCGGGCGTGCCTGCAAGGGATGCTTTTGGTTCGTCCAAACTAGGGTAGACCTATGGAGTCAAATCTTGCCGGGGGGAGTCCACACGTCGGTAAAGCCAATTGCTTCCGTAGGATTTAAGCCGCCCCTGTTTTCGAGGGAGACCGAGACAGACAGCTCCCTGCCTAGCCATCCGGGCTGCTCTCGGCCACCTTCTGCTCTCATCTCTAAGGTGAGATGGCACCTTATCGGTTTCAAGCATCCCTTTTTCAACTGCTCGGTCCCCCCTCTCCCGCCTCGCCGCCGGAAAGGGAACTCGGGGAAGGAGTAAGCCTCTGCCCATTTGTTTAATGCTCATTTAGCCAAATTGACCGACCGGATCTGAATCCACCAGCGAAATGGCATTTACAAACCAGATTCAATGTCAATGCAATTTTCTCATCTCCTGCCTACGAGAGAATTCCCCTCCGTCCGCCTGCCCGCTTCCTCTTCATTAGATTTCGGTTTGGACGACAGTACAAATGAGGAACCTTCAACAGTTTTCACAGCTTTCTCACGCTTTCCTTTTCTTCCTGGTTTCTTCCTCTCCCTCCCTTCCTCCCTTCCTCCCTTCTCTCCCTTCCTCCCCTCGCTTCTCAAAAATAATCCTTTCCCTCCTTCTTCTCATCCCCCTCCTCTTCGTGGCAAAAATCTTTTCTTCTCCAAGTTCATTTTACTTGATCGATGGAAGAGGTCATTTGGTCTATAATTAGGTCAATAAAATCAATGTTGATTCCTCTGATGGGCCTGAGAGCTAATAAATTCTTCTCTTAGGTTTGCGGGCCAGAAAGGTTGAGAGGGACCCTCCCCCGCGGCCATGGCTTTTGGCCTAAGGCAAAAGAAAAGAAAAGGAAAAACTAAAGTAACTGCGAATGAGCTCAGCGACATTTCCTTCCAGTCGGTATCCTACATAGGGCCCCGATTCCCATCTTTAGTCTCAGCTAGAGTAGACCAATTCAATCAACTCGGTTTCCTTTTATGTTGAGTCCTCATTCAGCTACTTAGCCCGAAAGTCTACGGACCTACGGAGTGTGTCAGTCATGGTGCTGGACCCATCTGAGTCCCAATGAAATCCATAGAGGAGGTGCCGATTGATTGCGGTGAGACTAATTGATTTCAATGGGACTACAGCGGGAGCAACTTAATTTTACGCTCATTTTACGGAGGGGAAGGGGATTAAATTCAGTGAGACTTCCTTCGGCGGACTGTTTGGGCACCAATCCCACCCCACACTTACCTGGGAGTAAGCCACACTGCATTTAACAGCGCTCGCCTTGGAGAAGCCCTTCCTTGCTAGTCTGAATCTGGATTCCCCTCTTTCTTCAGTTGAGGATTTGGGGGGGGGGGATCGTTAAGAGGAATTCGACCTGCGGGGTGTGTGTGTGTGTAGAGAGAGAGAGAGAGGGAGGGAGGGGTGGGATGTTTCCACGCGAGCGACTCTAACACCCATCCTCCCCCGCCCCCCATACATCTCAATCAGATCAATGGGGGAGGGAGGGAGGGAGGCGAACAAAGGGTCCGAGTGAGCGAGAGACCTTTGACATACATTGGGGGATTAATTGGGCCTGGTGAAAAGGAGGCCGGTCAATCGGGCCTGCCATGAATCAAAACTCAACAGGACGGTTGAATAGACTCCGGGCCGGGGCTCGCTCCGGAGGGATCGGCCGATCCGCTTTTGTGCGCGACAAATTGGAGGCGAGTAGCGTGGTGCGGGCCCGACACGGTCGGTTTTGTGAACTGGCGACAGTTCGGGTCCAGGGAGGAGAGAACGGGGGATGGGAAGGCGACCTCGGCCCCGCGACGGAGCCTCATTAGCTCATGTCCAGCTGCATCCCGGCTTGCAAGCGCCTAATCGAGAGTGACACCCACAAGCGCTCCCTCTGGCTTTCTCGCTCGCTCTCACGCGCAGGGCTCCCCTGCTCAGCCCCTCGCCCTCTCCGGCGAAGCCAAAGGCCGGTAGAGGATGGTCACTCCCACTCGCATTACATAGTTATAGCGCTATCATTCCACTTTAGTCGCCCCCTTTCCCGCCTTGGGAAGCCTGGAGTTTCTGAGCTGGTGATGGACCGGAGCCCTCTGGCTGAGAATTCTAAACGTTCCTCCTTTCAGCTGCAAATCTGGGATACCGTCGGAGGCAGCCTGTGTAATGTGAATGGGCTCCTGGTTCCAGTCTGGGGTTTGTGCTTTGGGCAGGCACTAGAGCTCTCCGGATGAGCATGTTTAAAGGACCCTCCTTCAACTGCCAATTCCAAGATCTCATCGGCCGGGACCATGGCAGGTGGCATAACAGCTCTACAATTCGGTGAGGTGAAATGGACCCTAGGCCACTGAAACGGTTCAATCCCGCTTGAATGATCAGGGCTCCGTTCCTTGGGTGCCTGGGATTTGTGGTTGGATGGGGTGCTTAGAATTCTCTGTGGGATATTTCTAGTGCTGCTGTTCGGGAGAGTGGAGCAACGATTCCCAGGATTCTTTAGGATGGCGTTTAAAGTGGTCTGAGACGGGTGTAACTCTGTAGTGCGGAAGCAGGCTGGAAGGAAATCCACCAGGCTGCAAAGAACCGCTTCTCTGATCAATACAGAAAGACTACGTTGGCTAGCCCTATCCAGGCGCAAGCGGTCCCAGAAGAATCAGCACTGGCGCGGGGTGGGAGGAACGGAGGAGGCTAGCTTCCGCGCACGCGTACCCGCTCCTCGCTTGTTCCCTGGGGTGTTTCTGGACTCCAGCTCCCAGTCTTCTTCACCATTGGCTGCTCTGGCTTGGGCTGATGGGACTGAAAGCCCATGGCATCTGGAGCGTCCCATGACCACTGTCTATTTAGTCCCTGGTGGGAGACGGTGGCCGCTGAGATGCTACTGCCCTGGAACTCTCATCAGCCCGAGTCAGCAGAGCCAATGCTCAGGGATGATGGGAGTTGCAATCGAACACTATCTGGAGATCCACCATTCTGTTCTAATCCACCCACTCTCCCAGCCATCTGATATCCAGATATTGATCCCGGAACTGGTAAATTCCTCTGATCACCCGCTGAAATATATATATATATTTCCGACTTGAGGACTTCGTTTTTTAAGTCTCCCGACAATATCCATTACTAGCCCAGCTTGTCTCAATTGCCTGAGCTTCCATGAGCGCTGGAACAGAGAGGGGAGGAGGCGACCCTGCAAGATTGACCTAGGGCAGGACTAACCCCCCTCCCAATGATCTAACAAAATCGGACCACCGAGATTCTTAGGTAGTTGAGCCTCCACTGGACTTATCAATCCACGTACCAATGATCAAGAGCTAAGAAATTTTAAAACAAGAGAGTTTTCCCGAGACTGTCACGCAAGAGATCTTGCGTGAAATCGGGCTTGCGATCCTATATCTCAAGGTCAGCATCCCATGCTATCGTGGAATCCTCAGACTCAGCTACCCTGGAAAGGGCGCAGGGCCCTTCCTGTACTTTTTCCTGAGCGACTCCGCCAACTTTTTAACACTCCTTGCAAACCTGTTCTTAAGCGATCCAAAGCAGGTTTTCAGAGCGGGAAAGGGCCCCTGTGACGTGAGGTAGGCAACCCCAATCTCAGTCTCAATTCCAGGCAGGCGGTAAATTCGATTTGGGCCTAGAGGTGTTGGACTACACGGCCCATCATTTCCAGACAACTTCGCCATTCTGCCTGGGCGGGCACCTTCCAAAACACCTGAAGGGTCCCGATTAGAGTAGACCCATTGACCCAGTGGGATTAGACTATGCCTCGACCCACGGTTCCACAACTGATTCAAGGGGTCTATTCTCTTTGGGGAAGGCTGTCACACCCAGCTTGCTGGGCCACGGCGGGTGGTGGGGCGGAGAAGACTAGACACGAGTGAAGTAAGCAAGACTGCGATCCTGAGTAGAGTTCCTTGGGTATAAACCTTACTCTCTGGGGCTTCCTTCGGAACCAAAAAAATGCCTAAGCAGGGATCGCGCTGTGAATACTTTGAGTGCCACAAGGTGTTGGGGGAAAAGATACGCGTTTTCTGATGGTGCAGGCTTAGAATTCATTTGCAAATGTGACCCTGCCTGAATTGGGCTCAATAGAAACCGGGAGTGGCTCCCCTCCTCGGGTGTCGGGGTAGCAGTAGGCGACTCCGCTTGCTTCGCTGATTCCTCACCAGTTCGCGATGAGTCACCGCCGCTCCGGCGAGGTCTTCCGAGATTAGAGTCCCCTCTTCGGAATGAATGGCTCCCCTTCACATTTGTGCCGGACACAGGAATGTGTCACGCCTATCTCTTGCATCTCTCTTAGCGCCTGCAGGTCTCATCCCGTGAATCGATATCTAACCTAGCTATCTCCCCTTTCCCCTTTGTAAAACAAAGAGCCTGTGAAACAATGATGCGGATGATTAAGCTGTTTCTATTATCTTAGCCTTTCAGACACCATGGCGGAAGAATGTAATCCTTCGGGTGCCTTCTGGAACTGTTGAGTTGGATCCAGATTAGAGTTTGGACGAGTGACTTTTTTCCCCTTTAAATTAACCACAGGTTTACAGTTTCCAGAATCGACCAGCCCTTGGCCCTGCTGGTTGGAGGATACTGGGACATGTGTCCAAAAGCGTCCCTTTCCCAACTGCTGATCCAGATTGAGCCATACTTTTGGAAAATGTATTGAAACCAGTAGGACTCCTCTTCAAGCCAGGTGCACTAAGTTAGAGGTGAGGCAGGGGTCCATCCGGAATCCTAGTCAGTATATCCACCTGAAGTTCTGGATTACTTGTTCCTGGTGAAGTGGGCTACAGTTCACAGAACCCTCATGCTGTGAGATATTGCTTCCTCTTTACTGCACCACAGGACTCTTTTTCTTTTTATTGTGACAGGCTATAATATGGCCATCCCTTTGGTTCTTATGTCCATCCCTTTCTCTATCAAGTATTAGACCTGATCACCAGGACTGGGGTGGGGAAGTGGATGGATCCTTGGCTTCAACTGTATTGGCTGGATCCAGACTTGGTCTTGTTTAGAGCAGATCCATTACAATCCATAGAACAGGTCAGTCCTGACTATCCAAAATCCCATTGATTTCGGTAGGTCTTTTGTAATCATGACTAAATTGGCCTGGCATTGCTTCCATCAGGAAGAGAACCTTTAATACTAGTACCCCCTTGCCCAGTCAGTTTATAGCTGTCTTTGCAAAAGCAAGCAAGCAGGCAGGGAGGACTTATAGTGGCCTGAATCCTCTTACCTAGTTCTAGTTGGAGAAAACCCATGGAACCAATGGATGAATGTCAACATGGCAGGTAGCCTTCAAAAGTGGCTGTGATGTCCATTAAGGGAACATTTGGGGCTCAAAATGAGGGGTTTTGGCAATTTTTAACTTCCAGGGGCCCTGGGGGCCATAGAAATGATCCAGGGGCTGTATAGGGCTTGCAGGTTGCACTTTGCCCACCTCTACCATAGAGGCACACAGTAGAGAAAAGTATACCGTAAATTGTTGAACAAGAAGCCAGGCCAGAAAGCATTTTGGTCTTGGTTTCTATTCAGGAGCTGAAAAACTTTCAAACCTTCTGATTCACATTGGAGGAGGTGAGGACAAGGGGGAGCTGTGGTGGCTCCTCTGTCAATGGGACAGTCAATCTGCTCTGGATTTTAGTTCAAACTTTAAAGCAGCTATGAAAGGTGCTGAATTTATTTTGGAGTCAAGTTTCAGCACCTTGGAGAGTTCCTGTAAAACCTGGAGTGGATTCACTGTGGGACTACACTGGAATGGCTGAAAGCTTTGCTGCTTACAGATCAGAAGGAAAAGGGCTTGAAGAGTATTGAGAACTGCCAATGTGACAGCAGATGCTGTGGGATTAGAAGTAGTTAGCCCTTTTTGCAGGAATATGATTAATTAATAGATTAAGACTCAGACTCCTTTCACAGTGGAAGTGCCAAGATTGTGTTGCCTTGGCTGTGTTGGTGTTGGGTATCAGGTGAGGGTGGTTGATGGGTGAGACAGAAATCTCTTGCATTTGTCTGAAACCAGTTTTAGTAGGCAAGTCTCATAGCTAAAATTTTTACTATTTCCATTCAAAGGTGCACTCAAACATATACACATGCAGTTGCTAAGCCCTGGCTACCTACAGAAAAGTTACAAGAAGAGGAGCAGCTCAGCAAAGCCCAGAGGGCCACAGTTAGCATTTTGCTACCTGAGCTGGAGTACCAAATGACATTCCTTCAGCCACTTCTCCACCTGGTATCAAAAACCTGAGCTCGGGTGGATTGTGCTTTGGAGAGTTGTCCAAAAAACTTTCCGAGCTCTGCCAAAAATAGAACATGAGCATCAAATTGAATAACTAGAAATCTGCTGCCCTTGTATATCTGTATATCTGCCTTCAAATTGCCTGTCCTCTCACAGAGACCCCATGAATTCTATAGGGTTTTCCTAGGCAAGGAATACTCAGAGGGGCTTGGCAAACTTCTTCCACTGAAATAGAGCCTACAGCAGCAGGTCTTTGTTGGCGGTCTCCCTTCAAGTGCTAACCAGGGCTGACCCCTGGTTAGCTTCCTAGATCAGATGGGATTGGTGCCTTCAGGGCATTTAGGTTTCATTGCTGTCCTTTCAGGACATTCAAAATGTGCTCTCTACGACCGGTGCCACACTCTGTCTAATGATAGGACAGGCTCAGTTCTCAGTCCATCAGACCTGTTTACATACCCATCTATCCCTCCCTCCCTCCAGGGATCGTTTCCTCCTCCTGTCCCTTAATACAAGGACAGTTTCAGTGTAACAGCTTTACAAATCCGATGCAACTCTTTCTCCCTGCTCAGAGCAGAATCTCTCTTTCATTTAATTTTTTTTCCCCCCGGGACTGGTTGGCTGGCTTTCCCTTCCCAAGACTTTAATAATTAGAGCCTCCATGCAGTCCGGGTGGTCAGAGTGGAGCCAAGCTTTTTTTCTGCTACACTAATCATAAGAAGAAATGGAGAGAGAAAAAATGAAGTGGCAAATCATGTGGCTTTGTGTCCTCCTCGGAGACAGTGAACAGGAGAAAAGAGCAGAAATGTTGTCTTTTCCCGAATGGGTCCACATTGACTCTTAGCTATAGCTGACAAGGCGATCCACAAACCGCTTGGAACAGTGTGGCTGGATTTAACACCCAAACAGTTAAACTCCCTGTATGGAAGTAAGCCCCACCGAACTCTAACAAAGTGAACAGGGTGGAAGCGCTGAAAGCAAAAGCGGGAGAGACCCATCTCTAGTAGGTCCCGGGAGCCTTTGGCTCTGCAGATGAATTGGGACTTCAAATCGTAGAAGCTCCAGACCCTGTGGTAAGTGTTAGGGGACAGCCAGCATAGAGGTTTGAGCGTTGGACTAAGATTCCAGAAGACCAGGATTTGAATCCCCACACAGCCATGGAAACGCATTGGATCAGTCATGCAGTCTCAGCCTCAGAGGAAGGCAACTGGCAAACCCCTTCTGGGGAAATGTTGCCAAGAAACCCCCCGACAGCTTCATCTTCGAGTCACTGTAGGTCAGAAATGATGGGAAGGCACACAAACATAGCAAACAAGGGAATTGTGGGATATGTAGTACTAGACACGAGAATGTTGAAGCTTCCTCGTTGTGGATCTGCAACCTGTCATGGGCATGGGGCTGAGCGTATGCGTTGGTTGTTGGTTGGTTGGATTCTATTTTCTTCAGGGCTGGCTCCTTCACTCCTCCAGCTTCAGGGAGCCTGCCGTTCAGCTTTCATTTCAGCCGCAAAGACAGGGGAGGAAGGCATCCTGTCTTCTCGGGTTCACTCCAGAACCTCTCAAATCAGAATTGGATTCATATACAAACTGACTAAACTTCTATCTGGGTCCCTGAAGGGCAGGGATTCTAATTCGTTTTACAAAAAATGGGGCATCAAAAAATGTTGCAATAATACACCTCTTTTCTTAATAATAATGCTCTGCAGCCTCTTACACTCGAAACTTCTTGGGGTTTCACCATGTCTTAATGTGTCTCCCTTCTAACCTCTCAGGAAAAGCTAGTTGTTCCTTTCAGTGTGAAAGGGACTCGCTTTACAAACCAGTGTGCTGTAAGCCAGCCCCACTTTTCTGCAAGAGAATGTCCTTGAGGCGCGTTGCCTGGCAGCTCCCATCATCCCCATGGCCATGCTGGCCGGGGATACTGGGAGTTGTAGTACACCTCATCTGGACGGTGCCAGGCGAGTGAAGGCTGGCTGCTCAGTCTAAATGTAGGTTTGCTGTCTGGTTAACCTGGCATGTTTATTCTGGATTAAGTCGTGTCCAAGTTCCACGGGATTTACGGTCAAATCAATGTGTATAAGATGGAAATCTTCTATTGCACAGCCCGAGAAGCCCCTTTTAAGGTCATGAATATCGTGGACACATTGAAGCCATCTTTATAACCAGAGTCTTGAACCCGTGTTTGTCTGGGAACGTACTTATTCTCTTTCTCTTTTTGGCACGGTAAGGTGGAAAGTCTGTCGGTGCTTTTTTTTTAGTTCACGGTTCTCAACCTTTGGTTCTCTCCGCGTTTTAGGCTTCAGCTTCGAGGACCCCTGACGCTTGGCCATGCTGGCTAGGGCATCTGCGAAGTCCAAACCTTCTGCCGAACCAAAGGTGGAGAACTGTTGCGCACGTACCTGCCCAAGCAGGTAAGTGCCGTCAAGCGGCAGGACGGAAATAAAGGGGAAGGAAAAAATGGAGGGGGGGGAAGAGAAACGAAAGGAAGAAGGTATCTAAGGGAGGTGAAAGAAAGTGGAGGACGGAAGAGAAGAAAGGAAGGAAGAGGGGGAATAAGAAAACAAGTGCATGGACAGATAGATGGATGGAAGAAGGAAAGCATATAGGGTTTGGGTTTGTTTTGCTTTGGTTTGGTTTGGTTTTGGTTGAGTTCAGCAGCGAGCCGCCTCGCTTCGTGATCTGTCACTTAACATGCCTATCCAGTTATCTGGTTCAACATTAATGCGTCCATTAAATCACAATTGAGTAACATCAAACTCCTCTCTCCCCGAGCGCTTCTTCCCTTGGGAGAAATAGTTTCTAAACAGGATCAAACATCTAATGCTGACAAGAGACGAGATAAGTTGAAATTAATGAGGGCTCGTTCTCTAGGCCCCGCCAAGATTGCGTTGCCTTGGCCGCGTTGGTGTTGGGGATCGGGTGAGGGTGGTTGATGGGTGGGATAGAAATCCATCCCGGGAGGATTAGGTTTCAATCGGGACCGATAAACCGAAAACGCAGCTAACAGGAAGGCTTCCTCTCACCAAGGAAGAAGAGCCCTTCCAAGAGAGGCACGTTTACCCGAAGAGACGCTGGCCCTTTACCTTCTCCGGCATTTGTGTAACGCACGCCCACACTAGACAACTCAGTTCTCCAAATCAATTCTCCTTGCGCTACAAGAGGGAGGTGTCAGTAGCCTGGAGACGTTATCTCTGGACTACAGAAGCCCCAAATAGAAGACTGGCTGGCAGCATCTGAGAGTCCTAGTCCGAAAGTAACATGACCCAAACTTTACTGATGATCATCCTACGTGGCCATTGTAGTGCAAAAAAGGAACGTTTCCGCCTCTAGTGATGGCCATGCCGACTAGGACCTTCAGGGATTGTGGGGTCAAAAAAAGAAAAGAAAGAAAAAGAAAAGTTACTTCCCCTACTGAAAACCAGGAGGGTTGGGGGATTCTGGGAGCTGCAGTCTCAAAAAGTAATTTCCCCATATTCTGGATATCAGCTTGGCTTACTCCCCAGACTACGTGCAGTTGCTAGCAGCTATGCTTCCTAGGAAATAGGATCGGGTGCTGTTGGACGGAGATCTTAGGTATCTTCCGTACTTAACATGAGGAGAGACCTGAACTCAGCCTCGATAGCTCCTCAATTGAGCTAGCCAGCGTGGTGGAGTGGCTTGCGCGTTTCTCTACGATCCTGGAGACCAGGGTTGGATTTCCCACTTGGCCCTGGAAACTCACGGGATGAACTTGGGCAGGTCACCCACTCTAGCGCCTCGAAAACTGTTCGCCTTCGGATCGCCTTAAGTCGGAAATGACTTGAAGGTCCACAACAACAAACGAACAACAGAATAAACCCACTGACACGATGACTGAATGGCGACGGTGAGCCAACACGAGTTTTGTGATAGCGGTTGTGTGCCTCCGCCTTGTTTCCGACTTATGGCGACCCTAAGGCGACTCTATTACGGTTTCTTTTTTTTTTTTTTTTCTTTTTTTTGGAGAGCTTTATTCTAAAGGGGCTTGCCTTGCCTCCCACTGAGGCTGAGGGGAGTGACTTGCCCAGGCTCACCCAGTGGGTTGCCGTGGCTGAGCGGGGATTGCAACGCTGCTCACTAGAGTCCAGCTCCCGCATCCTTGCACCACGCCGCTTCTCCCCACAAAGGTAAATTCCGCTGTTTCGTTAGGTCTACTCTAGCTGAGAACAGAGGTAAAGGTTAAGTCATTAGATCTCTTCAGCCCCGGCTCCTTTTGCAAGGAATGTCTTGAGAGAGGATTGGGGGGGGGTCGGGGTAGGGTGTATGTGGAATCTGAGGTAGAAGAGGTTTTTTTTCTAGGGGTGCGTAGCAAAGAGACCGAAGCCCCGGCAAGAGGCTGCTTCGCTTCCAGGGCTTGCCTGGAAGACGCACCACGGATCGCCCCTCCCCGCTTTTCTTCTCCTGCGGGGCGGGTTGTCGACGGCGACTGCGGCCCTCGGAGTAATAAACGAGTCGCCCTTCAGGTGAGGAGGGTGCCGGGAGGGTGGAATGTCAGGAGAGATTTACACCTGTCCTTGAGAGCTGAAAGCGACAACCCGCATCGCCTACAGAAATGACCACTGGAGACAGGCAGTCTAGGGTCAACGCGGGAGGTTCGCTCGCCGGGCAACCCTCCGAGCAGGGAGAGATGAGCCCAAGCGGCAAGACGTCCCGACCCCCGTCCACCTCCGCCGCCTCCGGGGTGACCCCCGTCGGTGGCCCCTCCTTTGGAACCGGCCCCGCCACACCCGGCCTAGGAGAAAGAGCCACACCTGGTGGTGGAAGCGGTTGGACTCCAAGGCCTCTCCCCTGCGGTCTCTCTCTCTCTCTCCCCCGCCCCACTTAGCTCTTGGCACTCACAGAGGTGGCGGGGGACGCCTTCCTTCCCTCCTTCCCCCTCCCCGACCTTGTTGACAGATGTTATCCAGATGCCCCAGGAATCCAGCCTAGTGAAGTTGTGTTCCTCATGGTGGCTGTGATGGGGGCAGGGGGCGGAGAAGGAGATGAATGCATTTCTGTCTCCCTAAGGGCTTGTTGCCACCTTCCTCCTCTGGTGAAACCCACCTATCTGGTTGCCCTCTCCCTGGATGGCTTTGGATGCCAGGGGCGGCTCGGCTCTAGTAGAATGGTCAACAGCCTGCGAGGTGGAGAGTCAAGAAGGCCCTTTGTGTTGCCACGTGCCTTTCAATGGGGTCCGGCTTGGGGCGCCCTTGTCCTCCCTTTTCTCTGCCAGATTAATTCAGGAGGACTGAGCATCTCCACAGGGGCAGTTGAGAGTTGGTCTTGTGTGCTTCAAGTCATTTCCAACTTAGGGCAACCCTAAGCCCTTCTCTGCTGGAGCTATCCGGAATCACAGTGCTGTAACTGTGCATGATGCGGACAGAAAATGTGCTTCTCTGTTGCTGCTGCACCTGGGGTGCCAGCACACTACCCAGTTCTAGTGCTATGAGGCCACTATAATTTCCACACACCTGTTCTATAGAAGCCTGGACCTTGCAGAGAGGTATTGAGAATTCTCAGGCAGAGAGCTGTTCCAGTGCCTCCAGGAAGGAGGTACCTAAGGATTCCATAGGATGCAGCCATAATGGAGTCATAGTGCTGTAACTGTGTCATGCGGAGGGGATCCTGAATGAATAACCAGTTTATTTATTTAAAAGGTCTATGGTCTGTTTCCTCAGATTCATGAAACATGACCCGCAGCCAGCATCATCAACAATTTCCATCAAGGCCATGAAAGACATCATCCTATCACCAGGCCTGAAATAAAATTCATGTGCCAGTTCAAGGAGCTTCTGTCTGTGGCACACTGAAGGGAGCTGTTGTCCTCTCTCCCCCAAGCCAGTCAAATGTCTGGAGCCTGTTCACCCACTGTAAACCCACCTTACATCTAAACCCCCAATTTTAGGGAGAGGGAGGACCCCTCAGCTGCTTTCTCAAAGTGTTGCACCTTTCTAGACCCCTTTCCTTTTATTATAATGCCTCACTGCTCGTGCTATAGAGATGGCCAGATAGTATCAGCCTCTCGGTAAAAGCATGCTGGTTTCCTGGAATGCAGAAGCTGGACATCCTTAGCCTATGTCCTAATAGTTGGTCTACATCTAAGGTATTAGCTGGATGTAGTTTTCATTAAGATAAAGAATTCTGGGTCATAAAGGTTGGGGCAGACAAGGTGACAATAGAACGAGGCTCATAATATAACCTAGGAGGCATATATGGTAACTTTATTCCATGGTGACTCCCATGTTGACATTTTGTTGGCTTCGCTTGCAGAAAACGAAAACACACACAGGCCTCATTTTGTATCCAGAGTGAATATCCCCAAAGATTATAGCTAAATCGGTGTATTTTAGTCACAGGGATCTATGTTTAGTCTCTAGATTAGAATGGTTTCATAACACATGAAAGATGCAGATACTGTTCCCCTTACTTTTGAGTAATCACAACTGGAGAGGTGAAAATCTGGGGGGGGGGAATGGAAAA
Organism: Ctenosaura bakeri; assembly: GCA_948474755.1. Classification (NCBI taxonomy): domain Eukaryota; kingdom Metazoa; phylum Chordata; class Lepidosauria; order Squamata; family Iguanidae; genus Ctenosaura; species Ctenosaura bakeri. Next base: position 104,588 of record CAOLHI010000066.1, on the reverse strand, counting down.
ATTTGAAGGGAAAAAAGTTCTTCCCCCCAAAACTCTTTTTCCTGCCAAGGAAAAATAGATTTGAGTATATTATATTTTCTTCTAGAATGATGAGTAAAATGATTAAGACAAAGCATTCACATATTTATTGCCCAAAAATCTTTTTTGAAATCTATCTAAGAGGCCAACTTTTATGTAGGACTATGTACACTGTCAGATCACAATAATTCTTGGTTTTGGTTTTCTTTTCTCAGTTCCTTATATGGAAATGAGTGCATTGTATCTGCTTTACACAGTGGAGACAACAGAATTTTCGGTTTTACTTATGTTCAAGTTTTGTCCTGTTTTTAATCAGGTTTTCTTTTGTGTCTGCTCCTCAAACTGGCAATATCAATGAGAACATTGCCATCCATAAGAATTCTCCCCCTCCCACAACACTTTTCAAACTTTTAGATTCCTTCCTCAGATGGGAACAACTGCAAACCATCTCTGGATAAACCTTGCCAAGAAAATCTTGCCAGTGATAGCTTTGCCTTAGAGTCACTGTAAGTCAGAAAGGACTTGAGGACACACAACGCCCATCCACCCACCCATGTGAACCAGGAAGTTGTATGCTCTAATACATACGTTAGTCATCAAGATGCCACGTGATCCTTTAATGTATTGAAAGCATCTCTTCTGTTTCTCCATCCATTGTATTCACATTCTGCATCTCTCCTCCCCTTGGCTTATGTTCTCTGATACATAAAGCAACTCAAAGAAACCAAACTGGGAGACAAGTCAAGACTTGAGTCTCTGATCAAGTCACAGAAATAACCAAAAGCCAAACAACACACACTTTCACTGCCAGAGGGTGCAGGACAGCTATGATACCAGCTAGAACAATTCTCCACTAAACAGAAAAAGCTTCAGCATTATTAAGAATATTCCAGATTGCTGTACTAACTTGGAGCCAAGCTAGATCGTCTGCTTGTTGGTTATTCCAACCTTCTTCAAAAGAGTCAGAACAGGACGGGTTATTTTCTCCACACGCCTATTATTTAATCCTCACAAAAGCTTTGTGGGATGATCTTTCATAGGACAAAAAAATGGAGTTGACCTATTAAACAGCATCTGCATCCGTTCCTTTAAAGTGATAAACTAGGCCAAGGCTATGTTGCCAACTTTATTATAAAATCCAGTTGATGACTTAATGGATAAGTACATTCTCCTACAGAAGCAGTTGGCCATTTTTGCCCTATGAGGAATGGGCACATTCAGCTCATAGTTGAGGAAGTGAAATGGCACAGGCAGTGCCATGCCATCTGGGAGAAAGGCCGTAGAGATGATGGAAGTTTAAGGGATCAGGCCTTTGGAGCTTAGGAAAGTTCTTCTTTAGACAGTAACTCCTGATTCTCTCACGGGCCATGAGGGCTGGGGAATTCAGTGGCTAAGCCATCCCTTCTATGAAAGGGGAGGTGAGAGAGACATTTTGGGTGAGTGGGCCTCCATACTCTCTGTAGTTTTGTTTGGCCCTCAGACGCTGGTAGAATCATCTGGTTCTTCCTGAGCTAAACAGCTTTCACTGAGTTGCTTTTTAGGATAATTTCAGGACCAGCCTATGTAGGCTGAAATAGTTCCTTGGGAAGGGAAGTGGCAGTGAGCTTGTTCCATACACACTCACACATTATAGAGTCTGATGGTTCCTGTCTTGTTGATCAGAATGATTTTCAGATGCGTATTGAGATCCACAAATGTAAACTCAAATATACAAAAGAAAGCAGAGAAATGAGGGGCCTGTTGGAGGTGTGTGCCTTCTAGTCTCTCTCTCTCTCTCTCTCTCTATATATATATATATAGGGGGGTGGGAGAGAGAGAATCCTCTCTCTCTCTCTCTAGTCTATAGTCTCAATTATCAGCATCACATTCTCTGCAATGGTTGAAATTTGGGGACTGGAGAAAAATTTCATTTTGGAGGACAGACTATTGTTTTTTTGGGAGAAGATCCATGCCCTCACTTTGCCTCCATCTCTTGCTACCCTTCTTTAGCACCCCTTGATGAAGTCATTAAAACATGGGACTTTCAGTGCTCAGGCTGAGTGGCAAGGGGAAGCCTTCAGCTGTGTTATGTTCCAAGTTATTTTCAACACTCTATAAACTAAGCCACAGGTTCCTCTTTCAAAAAGCAAACACCGTGGAAGAATTTGCTCATGTTTGTGCCTTGCACTTCGAAAATGTGTGAGCTTTCCTACAGGCACGGAGGGGTGCGAGATAAACACATGTGCCATTTAGAGGCTTCCCCCCCCCTTCTCCTCCCCCACTGCCAATCTCCTTAGCATGGGTGCAGCTGAGAAAGTGAGTGACAGCTAAATGGGCCAGCAGGCCTCTTTGCCACACACTCCCAATCCTTTCATTGCCAGCTTTGCTCCACGAACAGGTGGTTTTCGCACCTAGCAAATATTTCCCTTGCTTGAGTGTTAACAGGGGAAATCAAACCCTTTCCCTTGAGCCTGGAATTTTGATGGCGGCGGGAGGGTGCCAGGGCTTTGGAGAGGGGCGTGTGACATCTTTCAGCGGAGGCATCCATCATTTCTCAGTGGAGAGGGCGGTCTATAAAACATGCCCCTGTGCCTGTTATTACTCCGTCAATTCAAAGGTGTCTTTAAAGAAAAAGGCCCTTAGCAATTGTGCATGCACCGCATCATCTATCATCTTGCCATGGCATCTGCCTTGATGTGAAGGGTTTGCGAGTGGTGTGGTTAACTGAAGAATGACAAGGAAAGGATGAATCAGGAAAGGCATTCCCAGAATGGGCCTAATTTACCCAAGCATCTGATAAACCCAACAGTGATGGAGGGGTGGAGTAGACTTTTGTTGGGAGCATGGACCCAGCTGTGGCCAGAGCCTGAGAAAAGTTACTCTTGTGGAGCACAACTCCCACAATCCCTAGATCATGCCAGTTGGCGGACGGTGGGAGTGGTAACGAAGATATGACTATGCCCCAAGGAAAATCCAAGAATGTAGGCACCTGTATCAACAGACTAGTTCTAGCAGCCTTCATCTCTACCCAGAGCAGGGCTTTGTAAAGTCAATGAATCTTACTTACACATTCAAGACCAAGCCACTCAGAATTCTTTTCCATTGCAACTAAGAACAGCTTGCCTCGATATATTATTATCAAGGAAATCAATTTCCCAGAATTAGTGGGAGTATTGCAGCTCACCCCAGAGGAAGCAAGGGAATGGGAGCAGAAGACATAACCGTCTCTACTAAAATGCTGGTGTTTTGACCAGGGAAGTCCTGGCTCCATTGCACTACAGAAGCTAGGCTGCTGTTGAGGAGTCACATAATCAGTCAATCAGTGATGCATAAAATAAGTACAACCTGAGGCATCATACATATGCAAAGGCTGTCAGCTAGGAGGCTCCCAACAGAAAATCAGCCAGGGTCTCTTAATTTTGGGTTTCAGGCTGACCAATGATAACTGCAGGAGCTGATAGAAAAAACTCCCTGACTTCAAGCAGGCTCAGGGAAGGTGGGAGAAAGGCTGTGTCAATACTTCAACTCTACTGAACTGATGGCACACATTCCGTGAACTGGGTTTTGTCCCTTCACACTTTAAAAAAAACTATCCTCCACCCCAGGATGTCACCGCTGTGCTGAGTGCCAGCTCCGTTACACTCAGTTTCAGCCACATGCCTCCATAGGTGTGCCCACATCTCACGATAAGCCCTTCTGAACTGAATCAAAAAAGTTGCCAGCACAAGAATTAACCATAATTAGTTCCCTTCTGCAGCTGAATTAACAGCAGAGATTAAGGACACACACTTCAAAAGAAGAGTGGCACACAGCATGCCATCATTAATCCAGTGTCTAATTGAGATGGCAATTATGCTCATAATTACACAGATGTAACCTGAGAGTGAGGTTCTGCTGTGAGACTGCCATCTGTTTTGGAGGTACAAAAGTTGAGGCTTCTTTCCAAAGAGTATGATTTGCCCAAGATTACCTGGTGGGTTTCCATCTCCAAAGTTGCACTCAAACCACTGCACTATTGTATATAGTAATTGCACAGAGAGTTGATATGGTATAGCGGTGAGAGTACTGAATGGAGACTTGGGAGACGTAGGTTTCCTGGCCCCACAAGATTTTCTACATGGCCTTAGGCCAATTGTTCTGACTGTCCCAGCCTGACATACTTCACAGGGTTGTTGTTGTTGTTGTGTGGATAGAATTGTGTGACCAAAGAAGAGGCTAATGGAGCCTCCTGTGGGAGTGAGTTCCACAGGTTGGAGCTTGGTCTGTTGCATCTGGGTCTGAGAATTCCAGATTGAAATTCCAACTCAGCTAGAAAGCTGCCTTGTCTAGACAGTTGTCCTGAAATTCACCCAGATTCTTTGAAGCGTGGGGAGGGCAATTAACAAAAACAACACTATGTACTTGGCTACTTTCTCAAAGCACAACTGCAGACACAAAGGGCAAGGCACTCAAATAAAAAAAAAATTATAGGAATAAATATGTGCTTGACTGCCTTCCCACTGATGAACTAGACTCATCTGCCCACTCTCTCTGTCCCATGGAATAAGAGAAGGAAAGGCAATTCTGTGGCACATCTTCTCCGTGATCTTTCAGTTTTGAATTGGACTGATTTTCAGTTCATTTGGGGGGGGGTCTGGTATACTTCTAAGTTGTGCTGGGGGTGGGGGAGCAAAACTGTTCTGAGCGATAATTTTTAGATGCTCTGGGGGCTTTGGGAGGCTTCAGGGGCCACATTCTGGGCCTCCCAACAAGCTGCCTCCGGAGCTGGACTTTGCCCACCCCTGCTCTAACGCCATTCCTTTTATAAGGGAAGAAAAGGATATGATGTTGGAGTTGTTTTCCCTTCCTTTTAACTGGATTATAGATTAGGCAAACCTCTGATATCAATAACGACCAGCCAGCCCCTTTCATGCTCCATTCTGCAACTGACCAACCTAATCCCTGTGTTGAACTATAAGCCCCCTGTCTGTGCTTTCTCTCTTTCCCTCTCTATCTCTCTTTTGGTGAGGATTACTCCAGGCTAGAAGGTTAATGCCTCAGCCTTTCTTGAGAGTGTCCAGTGGATTATCCACTTATTCAATCGGATTGTCTCCCAAACAGCCAATTGTCACTTTGGGACGCTCTTCCAGGCCTTGTGGCAGAGTGGAGGAATTTACATGGTCCAAAAATGCTGTGGTTTAAGTCCAGCCTCCTTCACCTTTTGCCTATAGCTGACTTCTCTTGGTTTCTGGGCCGTGGGGACTGTACTTTGCCTCCTCCATCTGTCTCACCCAACAGCTTTCATGGTGAAATTTTGCGGCTTCATGTACAATCAGATGGGATCCTGCTGGTGTCTTACACATGTGTATGCTCCTCAGGATGTTTTTTCTCTTGATTCTCCTGATGCCATCTTCAAGTTTAAGGCTACAGAAGAGGAACTGAGCATGTGGCCTCATAGTCTACAGATGCTCATTATGCATGGATGTGCAGCAGCTTGCACATAGATGCACAGCATTCACTGCAAATGTAAATGCACCTGTGGAGAGTTGTGCATGGAGTTCCATTGAGCACAGTGGCACAAGGTGCATTGATGTGCATTGCACATTGCATGAGCATGCAGAGCAGTAACACATGTCACCAACAGGATTGTATCTTTTCTGATTCCTTCTTTCCTTCCCTCCTTCTCTCACCCCTCCTTCTGTTTCAGGTCCTCTGTCTTGTTTCAGTAAGACCAGGGTGACTTAGAGCAGTTTCTAGCAGGACTGGACAATTGGGGTGAGTCTTGGACAGAACCAATTAATTTATTTACTTGATTTATATCCCATTTTCCCACCTAATATGGGCCTTGGATACTTTGGGACTGCACACATTGCCCACCTCCCCCTACCAAAACAAAAGAAAAAAAGAAAAACAAGAGAAATGGGGGAAAGAGATGCACATCTTATAAGTTGTCAGAAATCATTTCTGCTTCTGAGAAAAAGCAAGTCTTATTTTATGTTCAAACAGGCAGACTGGAACCTCTTTAACTAGTGAATTGCTTCCCTTGGAAGCAAGGGGCAGTTAATCTCCCCCCCACCCAAGAAAAGAATGGTGACAGAGTCTAGAGGGGTGGAGAGCTGCACAATCAGCCTTTGGGGGCTGCATATGGCCCTGGGGTAGCATAAGGCCTACCCCCTTGATTTGAAGGAACTGTCTCTGTGCAAGTGGGAACTCCTCTTGTGAAATCCAAGGCAAGGCGGGAAGTGAAGCTGATCTTTCCTCCAAGGCCGCTCCTGCTAAAGAGCCAGTGTGGAGCAAATGTCTCCCATCTTGCTCCCTCCCTCTGGCCGGAAAAAGGGTATTTTGTCCACATTATGTGTTGGAAAGGCAAAGCCAGGATACATAACTTGGAAATTATAAAAGGAAGTAAATCCATCAAAGCCCAATCCTTTGGGGAATACAATTAGGCGTGGGGATGACTGTGTGTGTGTGTGTGTGCGTGTGTGGAGGTGGAGAGTAGAGGACGCCTGCAATACAAAGGCGCCCAGATTGGAAATCAGCACCACCGTTGAGTGATGAGATGCAGGCGAGCAGGCTAGGAGTGTGTATGTGTGTGTAAAAGATGGTTAGGGGAGGGTGAGCCAAGACCGGGGATGGAAATCAACAAATGTGATTTGTAGGAGACTCACAGCCAAATCGATGTAAACTCAGTTGAGCTTTGAAAAGGGTTGATTCTCCTTTCAGACATCCAGAGCAACCTCAGCATCATACCTCCTCTTTTTAGGGATCCTTCCTTCCTTCCTTCCTTCCTTCCTTCCTTCCTTCCTTCCTTCCTTCCTCTTTCCTTCCCTCCCCCAATATCTAGCCTTGGGGGGAGAGAGAGAGAGAGAGAGAGAGAGAGAGAGAGAGAGATTGAAAATCATTTCCATCTCAGACTCTTCTACTCAATGCATTCTCATTCTCTGGGTCACTTCTCCTGCTTCTTTTCCTTGGATCCCTGAACTGTCTTTGTAAATGCTCAGTTGAAGTGTGAAGTGACTGCAGTGCTAGAAATGTGGATTTGTGGTCGTTGTGTGCCTTTGAGTCATTTCTGACTTATGGCTACCTTAAGATAAACTTATTGTGGGATTCTCTTGGCAAGATCTTTTCAGAGTAGGAGTTGCCTTTGCCTTTCCATGGATGAGAGGGTTCAACTTGCTCAAGGTCATCCAACAGGTTTTAATTGCTGTGTGGGGATTCAAACCCTGGTCTCCAGAGTTGTAGTCCAATGCTCAAACCACAACACCACCACTGAAAGAAAATTTCATGGAAGGGGAGCAGAATTCTTACTTGAGGAGGTCAAGGCCCTCATTTTGCCCCTCTCATCTCTGGGTCAGAAAGAGATAGTAATGATGCTGCTCCTTAACTCTACCTGGATTGTGTCCTCCTTGCTCCCAGTGATCTGGGAAGCTTTCCTTCAAAATGTGAAGAATGGTCACAGTGATCTTAGAAAGTGACTTTTAAAATGGAATCCATCCCTGGTGCTCATTGCTGCATCTTGCAAGTAATCTGTTGGCATGATGGGGAAAAAATTATTTAGTTGCTTGACTTGCTGTGCTGGTTTGTCACTTTTCTGTTTTATTTGTTTATTACTACCACTCGTATTACTACTATTCCTACTAGCAGCATCTTCTGCTATGGAGAACCCTCATGATGGAGTTAAACTAAAGAAAAAGAAGGAAGAGAGGAAGAAGAAGAATTGGTTGCTAATGATAAACAAGCGTAACCAGTAAGGAGATATAAAGGAAATAGATGTAGTGGTTTTTCAACCCGAAATGTGAACCAGATGGCCAATAAAAGAATATAGGACTTTTGCTTTACAATGAATGTGCAACAGAAGATCAATGTCAGTTTTGACTGCTTTGTGGAATAGAAAGGAGATCTGTCCTCATTGCTTGCACAATTAAATCAACCACATTATAGAAAAGTACAGCTCTAATACCTAACATTCCTAACATCTCTGGGTGGTTGCTTCCATTGCAGCTTGAACCTAAGCAAATAAAGAGGTAAAGCAGGAAAAATAGCATATATATCCTCAGTGACTTCACACAACCCCTCCTTATTAACAATGAGATGGTTGCTGATACCCTGTTCCCAGATTGGGAGCTAGAGCCATCCATCAGCATACCATACCTTCATGCAGCATTCCTGGATTCTGCTTTAACTGCCATGCTTGCATCCCATGAAATTCTGGGGCTTGTAGTCTACTAAGGTACTGGAGTACTCTAGCTGAGGATTTTAAATGTACCTCCCCTACTGCAAATCCTAGGATTTCGTAGGATGTGGCCAAGGCCATTAAACTGGAACCATGGTGCTGCAATTGTGCAGTGTGGAAGGGCCATTGAATATATCACCCTGGTGTTTCTCTTATGGTAATGTTGGAGAAATAGTGTCTGAACACATCCTTCTCTTATTTCTAGACCATTTGAACATCTAAAGTGCCACACCGCTCTGCTTCAGACCAAGGTTACCCATGCTAGCCCCAAAGTGGCCAGATCTGGAGTGGGCGCACAAATGAAAAAGGAAAAGATTACAACATAACAATACACTTTAGGGTTGCTGAATGTCAGGGATGCTTTAGTTGTAGATTCCTACACTAGCAGGGAGTTGGTCTAGCTAGACCTTAGGATCCTATTGCCCATGACAGGTCTATGATTCTCACTCTAAGAAAACATTCAAACCACTTCAAGATCTGCAAGTGAGCTACGGAATCAAAACCACCAGTGTTCTGAGGAGAGATGAGCATTTCACATAAACTGTAATTATGATTGTGGATTTTCCCACTTTTCAAAAAACAGCATTTCATGATTACCTTAAGACTGGGTTTTTCATTGTTGCAGAAGAATGCATTTTCTAAAAAGAGCTAGGATGAGGAAGGAAAAGGGACACTTGTGCCTTTTTCTTTGATGATCTGAATTAACTTTCTCAAAGTAGGTAGCATTCATACACATGCATTAGGCAGGCTCTGGCCAACCTAACACCACTTTCTGATGCTCTGTGCACGGGGGGTGGTCGTGGAGAATTCAATCTTCAAGCTTTCCTGAAGCACCCAAAAATATCCCAAGAACTTTATGTTTGTTGCTCCCCCCCAGGTGAAAACGATCCCTTATATACCAGAAATCCAACTTTTGATCTAATTTGTTGCCCCATCTGACTGACTGAAAAACTTTTAAAAAAAAAACTAAAAAAAAATCGGGGCACTTGGTTGACATCAATCAAGGCTCAGTCTGGGGAGGCAAGGGATAGAATATCAGAGAGGTGACCAAGCATGCCACATGATTCAAATCAACTCAGCATTGATTAATTGGGTTCAGTCAGAGTTTCTGGATCATAACAACTGTTGTTCTCCTTCACATAACATCAACAGGCCCTTGAAAAGGAGGGTATCCATTTCCCTCCTGCCCCATCTCGGCGTGTGGTTGCATTGAGACAATCATTCTGCATTAAACCTTAAAGGCTGGGTGAATTTTAGACAAACTCAATTTGCTCACAAGGACCCGAAGGGTGATTAGACAATGTTGGCTCCTTCCCTTCATCAAGGATTCTTCACATAATCAAAACAATGTTTTGACATATGGAAAAGATGGGTGTGTTGTTTCGGGTGGGGGCAGTGGGGAGCCATTGAAGGTTTCTTTCTTTCTTTCTTTCTTTTTTTGAAAAGTAACAGAGAAAGGAAGCTTTTTGGAAGATTCAATTATGCATGAAACAGCACTGAAATAATAGAAAAGTAGATAGATAGAATCTTGTTGGCATCTCATGGATGGGTAAGTTCACCTATAGAAATGGCTTGATGTTGTCTAATAGAACAGCTACTTAGACGTCAAGGTTGTGGAAGTGGAGTTGTGCATGTGGCATTGTTGTAGATGGATACAGATTGCTCATGGATACAGATTCTGCATGGATGAACACTGATCATGCAAATACCCATGTGTCTTTGGCATTACAATTCATGGATGAGGCGATGTCATGGAACTCTGTGAGCACAAAGTTCTGTCTCCCTGATGAAGGACCTCAGCCCCAGGTTTCAGAAACATGTATGAACAAAAATGCACCAATTGGAACATGCATACAGACATTTGCTGGTCAATGAAAAATCCCAGAAAAAGTGAATACAACAGTCAAATGCATCTCAAAATTCACACAAATTTCCATGGAGGATGAAAATGAAGGCTGGCATCCTGTTGGGAAGTTACACCATTGTAAACCAACTTACAGTTGTGTCAAGTTGAATTTGGTCATTGTGCAACATTCATATTCTCAGCAGGAAAGTGCAGACACAGCTATACCATCAGGCCCATTGCACAAGCGGAGCCTTTGTGACTCTGGGTCCAGAAGCACAATGAGTCCCGTTGTGCAACATGTCCCAGTGTGCCATATGTCCTGATTCACAAGCTGTCCTCAGGTTCAGAGACAGAATATTGGACTAGGTAGGCCTTTGGTCTGAGCCAGCAAGCCTTCTTTTTTCTTCTGTGTTCCATCCTTCAGTCTGAAGAACAAGAAGCCATTTGATATATGGATATATAGGAGCCAAGTAATTTCATAGTGGTTCATTTCTGTCTATAAAGGCTCACCTAATTGAGCTTTCTGCTTCTAATTTTGGATTCTGTTCCTCTCTCCCATTCATTCTGTTCTCTTCTCATCACTCCATTTGTCTTCATTCAGAAGGGGTACCCAGCATCTTAAAGGAGTCATTCATTCTTCTAATGTAGATCTGGTGATGGTGCACCTGTGCCATTCAATTTGTGACCCATGAGGAGAGGATCTTATCCTCAAGAGTCTTTGTGGGTTCCTTTTAGAAATTTTAACAATTGTCTGTCATCCATCTGAGCAGCGTATTTATCCACAAGGCCGCTGGTATGAGAGGAGGCATTTGTATTCTCTAGCTTGTGGAGAAGGAAACATTTCCAGTCACCCTCCCTTGAGAGCAACACAAAAAAGAATGAGCAGACCTAAGTCTGTATTTGAACTCTGAAGCCCTTGTGAGCTTCTTCCCTTTAGATTTAAGTTAATCTGGAGAAAACGCACAATATAAAGCCCATTTTGGGGGAAAGAAAATCACATCAAAATGCATGCGTGTGCACCTATGAGAAGGGGGCTAAGGCATGGCGGGGAGAATGGGCACCTACAGTCCAAACCAGGTCAGGGGAAGGAGAGGGAAGGGGGATGGGTCTGCATGATAGCCTTATACTTTGTCTCTCTTGCCCATCTCCTTCCTTGGGTGTGTGTGGGGGAGCACTGGGAGAAGGTTTGTGGTACTGAGAAATTGGGCTGCAAGCTGTCCTTGGTTGGCGAGGCAGTGGCTGGTGGTGGTGGTGGTGGTGAAGGAGGAGGAGGAGGTGGAGGAGGACCAGAGGCAGGTTGTTAAAGGGCAGTGCATCCTGATCAGAGGGAAGAGGGAAGGTTCCTTCAGAAAAGAAAAGAGGACAGGGACTGGAAAAATTCTCAAATAGTCAAATCTGTGAAAGTGAAACCCGCAAATGCAGAGAGCGGACTGTATATGAAATACTCCAGCTCAGGCCTAGTTGAACAACAGCCAGAAGGGAGCTCACTAACACACGCCAGAAAAGTACCTTTTTCACTTCCTCCCCCACACAGAACCTATAGAGTTGTACGAGTTCTATTAATTGTGCAGCTCTCAGACACCATCTTCCCCATGAAATTTAATGCCGTTCCCTCTCGCTCTTTTCCTCTGTCCCATCCCTCCCTCCCAAATCCCTTGACTTGATCTGAAAGGTTTTCTAATAAAATGGAGATGTAACTCTATCTGCAATAAGTGCAGCAAATGTTCAGTGGATAGCATGTAATTAATAACAGAAATCTTTCTCTCTCTTATTAAATTGGGGGGCCCCTTTGCCTTTCACCTCCATATAAGTGTCTCTAGTTTTTATGATGGTAAGGGAGAAAATGATTGTGTGGGTTAGTGTGTATGTGTGTGTGTGGTAATATATCTGCGGCTGGGATAGGTTTGGGGTTTGAGGTTTTTTATATTTTTTTTATTTTTATTATTATTAGCCTGTAATGATTTATAAGGAGGTTGTCCCCCAGATGAACTCAATCAGGGCACAAAAGTGATCTTGTCCTGTTGAGTCGAGACTCCATCTATATATTGCAGTGTAACTGTATCTATTTACACGCAAACAAAGCACGAGGGGAAGCGCACGGGTGTTCAAGCAATCGTATGAGAGTGAGACAGAAAGGAAAAGAGAAGGACTCAGTGTAAGTCACTGCCAAGCACATGCTCTTTATTTATTTTTATTTATTTTAATATGTATCAGCTGTGTTTCTGGATCAAATCCACCCAAGGCAGTGAGAAAAAGACGAAAAAAGAGAAGATAATCATGTTTGAAATCCCACATCAGGGTTGCTCAGTGGAAATCTCTGCATGTGGGATGCTGCATGGATTGTGCTGCTCAGCTCTGGTCTGAATGGCAATGCTGTGCACCTGAAGGCACACCACAATGTTCAAATGCCTCATCAAATGTGCACGTGCCTGTATATGTGCACTGTCAATTGGACTAACAAGTTTGTAACAGATTCATATTTATGGCCCCCAAAACCTATCTTTGCAGCCTGGCAGCCTCTTGACTGAAGTGTTTATCAGGCTCTGGAGACTGGGGTGCTGGGTAATGAGGTCTACAGTCGTCTCCTGCATATGGGGCCAAAACTGAGACAAGCAGTTGCAGGAGCACCCCAAAGGGTGTCTCCAGCTGCCTGTTCTCAACATGCCCTGGGAGTGGCATTTCCAGTCAGGATTATGATGATGGAGCACCCAAAGTGCATTGATACTGATACACACTGGTCACTTTGCTAGTACCATCATGGCAGATCTTTGCTGAATATGGACATTGAGAAACTGCTCAGTTCTGTTTCCCACAGACATAAGTCCCACCCTGAATTCCAACCCTTGATATTTCCCAGGAGTGGGAAGCCTATAACAAGGCATGAGGGCAACAGAGATGCCCCCTCCCTGGCACTTGGCATCATGCTCGGTATCAGTCCAAGCAAAGTGTTCTGTTGTTTCTGGTCCATCAGTTTGGGAGGCACAAATAATCTGCCACTCTTGTCTGGAAAAGTCCAAGTGTTAACATATGCTTCTTTTTGAAAAAAATAAAAAATCCAAGCCTGATAAAATAATCTGCTCACATTTTCTGCCCTCCCTGCTCCATTCTGTTCTTTTCCATCAATCCTTTCTTGGCAAAAAAGAAAAAAGAAAAAGCTTCCATTGCAGATCCCCAAATATTTTAATTGAAAAATTTGACTTCCCTTTCTCCCTCCCTCTTCTCTTTCCCACAGATAAATTGCCTGCCCACTTTGCTGTCTGCTGCTGACGGGTCTGATCTCCTCCAGAGACTCAAAGGGGAAAAGACGCCGTACCCTGGATGAACTTTCGAACTTTACCCTTCAGCTCCAGAGGGTTCGTTATTCTCAGCACTCCATCAACAAGTGGCTGTTGCACATATGAAAAACAGATAACACACACATCCTGCACATTGGGAAATGGATCTAGCAGAGTTGACATCTTTCTATGGGACCTGCAAAATCATCCACTGTCTGCTGTTTTCCTTTTTCATATTTCCAACTGTCCACGGGCATGGGCAGGCTTCTGAGGGACACTTTGCTGAAGTTACGGCAATATGTTCACATGGATATTTCAGGGTGTTTCATGGAATGGTTTCTAGGGTGTCTGTTTGAAATGGAAGTTACTGGTCTGAATCTTGTTGGTGATTTTCAACAAGAGTAGATTGATTCTTAACAGCCAGCAGTTACATCGAGTGGTGGATGTCCCTACTACTACTACTACTACTACTACTACTACTACTATTACATTTTTATTTCTTACCTGCTTCTTCCCAAGGCTCAGGATGCTGCAGGATGATTTTTCCACACCCCTTCCACCAGCAATCTCTGGTGCGGCATATTATTATTGCAATCCTATACATCTCCGCTTAGAAACAGGTTGCAAATTAGTTAGGTCCAGACTTACACGTGTCTGGAACAGACCCATTGAAAGCCATGGGTCTTAAGTTACTCTTTATCTCTGTTACAGAAATGTATTTGCTTGCCTTGGTTTTGGAAGTATACATGGGGGTGTGATGAAAAGAAAAGATGGCCAAATCTCTGCAAAGTCATCAGAAATACAAAAGTCTTAACAGCAGCTGGGCCACATTTGGGAAACTAAATGTCATTTCGAATTGACATCTGCCACACTAAGGTATCTAGACATATTAACACCATAACAAAATCTGTCAGTTATTTAGGAAAAAGTATACTCTACTGGTAGAACAGAAGAAGGAGGTGGCAGCAGTGGTTTTCAACTAGAAGCAGGCAGCATTGGACTGCAGCTCCCATCATCCTTTGCTACTTGCTCTGCTAGCTAGGGCTGATGGAAGTTGCAGTGTAATAATACCCAGAGGGCCCATTTTAAACTCCATTTGACCTAGCAGGGGACAATGCCAGCTATCAAAATGACAAGCCCATGCGTTTTGTATTCTACACGTTTCCAGTCAGTGTGTCAGCATGCCAAACAGACACATGGCAAAAATTACTCACCTGAATTAATCTGAGGGTAAAAGAGACCCAAGGTAGCTCTTAAAAACTGATTAGAAAAACACACTGCCAGGATGGAATTGGAGCTGGATTGATGGAGAAACCCTTCAGAAGTCAAAACAATAGATATTTCTAGTCCAGAAGTGGGGTGTTTGTGGTCCTCCAGATGTTCTTATACATGGTTGCTTATTAGAGTTGTCATCCAACATCTGGTGAGATACAAGGTCCCTCAGTGTTTTGATGTAGAAGGTGAACCTTGAATGCTAGAGTGTTGATATTCATTGTTATCTCATAGTGAGAGTGGAGACAACTGTAGCCCTCCATATGACTTTAACTTACAGTTTCTATCAGTGCTAGCCAACATGGCTGATATCAAGGGATTGTGGAAGTTGCATTGTGAGGGTAACCACAATCCACTTCAGTCTTAGAGCAACATGACAATGGGCATTACCAAAGAAGCATATTGGATCCTGGTCCTCCAAACTGGAAGAGGGTCTGACATTGGAAGAACCTCAGGCCCTGGACTGTTCCACTTCTCTGCTTCAAGCCCGCCAAGATCAGCCCAGGAGCAAAGATGGCATTAATCCAATATCAGTGTGCCAAGTAGACTTGAACCCTACTCATGAGGAAGAATCCAAGTGAGTGCACCAAAAACATGCCAGAAAGGGGTGGGACGCTGGCATCAACACCAACATTTTCTGTGAAGTAGGAACCAGTAACCTCGCTGAAGGAACATCTCTTATTTGCTTTTTGCTGGACAGCTCCCCTGCTAACCTGTCCTTTCTTCTCCTGATCTGTAGGCCTGTTCTTGTTAAGGCACAAGTTGACCTTTATGGACAGAATGAAACATCAGTGCAAACCTTTATGTGTGTTTTTAGCAGTGTATCCTATTGTTTTCAACAGGGTTTACTCCTAGGTAAGAGTGTATGGCAGGAATGGGCAACTGTGAAGAGTCTGGCACTGGCTAGGAAGTGCTTCCACACAACAGGACTGACTGGTGAGCATGAGAAGTGCAAAATGCACATTGGAACACTCTTGCTAGGGCCTAGATGCACATCTTCACAACTCACTAATAAAGTTTTATTGCATTCCTGCAACATAGCTATGGATTCATAAAGTTACAAAATGTAGGCTGACGTAGAATCTCAGCCATAGTTTTCTTTTGGGATGGTACGTGCATTGATGCAGGTCCCACCTAAGCAAGGAATGTCCCCTTTTCTATGAAAGTGAACAGGCATTTCAATATAATGATGGTGCCTAGTATTAGGACTTTAAAAGTCCATAATAACCTTATTTTGTTTCAAATATGCCACCCAGTTAATTGGGGTGGTCTTTTTAGTCAATTAAAAGTGGTTTAAAAGGATTAGTATAACTTGTTTTATATTGATCAATGTCCTTGGTTAATCAAGGTTGCAACCACTTCCCTGCAATGGTTTTTGTTTCATGACAAATTTGATCTTAAATGAGGGAAAGGAGTTTTCAGTACGTGCAGAAAGAATGACATTTCTTTTCAGCTGCAAATTTATGTTTACTTACTTGAGAGTCAGCTCCACTGAACTCAACCAGCTTTCCTTCAGAGTAAGGGTACATGGGGTTGCACTGCTACAGATTTACTTTCCAAGTGGAGACATCCAGATTTAGGATGAGAGAAGAAAGTACACTTGTGGAGATTCTGATGTTTCTGCTCACCTATGAATGTGAGGAAAGAACAGCATCAAAGAGGATTTCAAAAACTGAATTTTCTCCAAATAAAATGGCATTGTGGGGAGCAGTGATTTAGGAAGACATCAGACTCCCTCCGTTCTCTGTTTTTGGTCTGACAAATTCTGTACGAAGGATAAGAAAGAGTGCAGCTCCCTGCCTTTGTCTCTCACACTCCCCCTTCTCCCCTTTCGACTGACTACCTGGCCAAACATATCTGGAAACAAACTCTGAGCTGGCGGACCAGGTGAAACAAAAGCCAGCCTGTGCATTCTTTATTTTCCAATGATCTCCCTGTTGCTGCAGTGGGAGCCATTAAAAAAAAAATGCCTGTAAACCATCCAAACATCCTTCTCAGTCAGCTGGTCAACATTTTTTGAGGTGGGGAGGAAGAAGACATCTGTTCTTAACTCCTTCGTTGGAGATGGGGCAGGGAACGGCAGGAGGGGGGGCACAGGGGAATGAAAGGAAAAGTTGGGAATTGTCCCACCTAATACTGAAATAAAATATTGCCATAATAGGCAGAGCCAGGGCGAAGAGGGGCTTCATCTAATGACAAGCATGCATTGATCAATGCTCCACCTCTTTTCAGCCTCTGCTTTTTAAAACTTTCCAGGTTCTAGCCAGCCCTGGAGATTTATGATGTGTTTTGCATTTTGAACACCCTTGGATCACATTTGGGTGATGAAAGCCTGATAGGTCTGTAGATAGGAAAAGGAGAGGGAGGCCTTGGCCATTTTTCCCCCTGGTTGGAGAGCATAATGAATAAAGTATTATATCCTCTCTCTCTCTCTCTCCCTCTCCCTCTCTCTCTCACACACACATACACACCCTCCCTGTGCCTTTTCCCTACAGTGTTCAGTTTGAGGTTGTAGTCATAAAAACAGGCTCAGAAATACAGCACCAGAGACCAGAACTTTACCTCGGCCCACATGGTTAACAAGACCACAAGGAATATGAAAAACTAATCACAGCCGCCTAAGCAGCAGGCTGGGCTTGGAAGGCACACTACGCGCATGTTCCTGGCCTGTTTTGAAGCCTCAGCTTTCTGCCTTAACAGCTGCTCTAATAAACTTCCCAGAAAGTATTAGATTCATGAGGGAGTGTGTGTGTGTATATGTGTGTGTACTGTGTATTACTTTAAAAAAAAGGGAAGAAAGAAAAGCAGAAACCAAATGGAAAAGATATATCATCGGAGCCAACCTGAGATACGCTCTTTCTCTAATAAAGAGAAACTACAGCGGGGCTTTCCTGAGTTGGGGGAAAACGGAGAAAGAAAGAAAGAAAGAAAGAAAGAAAGAAAGAAAGAAAGAAAGAAAGAAAGAAAGAAAGAAAGAGGAAGAGCGAGCGAGCAAGCTTTCAACCGTGGGTTCTTTTGTTCTTTCCAAAGCAATTAATTATCTTGCCTTGAGATCTTTGTTGCAGATGTTTCCCTGAAGTAAAGAACTTGATGTGACAGCCAGGGTTGGCCCCAGATGTATTGCCGCCAGAGGCAAAGGACAAGGATGCTGTCCCTTCCTTTCCTGCCTATAGAAGACAACTGGACTGACACTCAAGTTACTTCAAGACTGTTGTTGGTTGAAAAGCAAAGTATCAAGGCTGCAGCAAGGAACCTGAACAAGGGGTGAAGGGCTGGGATTGGCAGACAGCTCATGGCTTCCCTCTCTTTCCTGTTTTAGATCTATGGGTAGATTAGTACACTTAGGCTTTATTTCCTTCCTGTCTTGTCAGAAGACATTTTCTGCTGCCCCTTCTCTCACCCATTTAGACAGTATTTTCTAAAATTGTAAGACTGCAACATATATTCATCTCCTGTGGAGCAGGCAGATGATGGAGTCTTCTGTTTGGCAATGATGTGGGATGAAACTTTCTTACTACCTGCTCCCTCAGCAGGGAAACAAGTTTCACCCCCACCTTGATGACCTTTTGTTGTGGCATCAAGAGTTTTCTTGTATGAAACACTTTTGACCTCCCTAGATGATTGGTTGTTTCTAGAGCTGCCAGGTCAAGAGCATCCCATGCCTTGAGATCTAGGGATTACCCTTGGAAATTATTTATGTATGTATTCAGCCTTTCCTCCAATGAGTTCAAGATGGTGTTCATGGCTCTCCTCTGCCCAAATTTATCCACAGAGCAACACTGTAATGTATGTCAGGCTGATAGGGTTGCTATATTAACCAGTCAGCACCCAGTTAGATAATAGTCATGCTAACCAGGGCCCTGTGAGAGCAATTAGCTGATTTCATTTGAAAAAAGAAAGTCTCTGGCCCTTCCAGAAGCTGAGTTTCAAAGCAAAATATGCAACCCTCTTGTGAGATTGCTACTGCCCTTCAGTGTTTAGCCAATGAATTTAGTCCCACAGTTTTATAGTGTCATTCTTCCAATTTCTTGGGTAAATGTTGTAATAATGCGTGTGTTGGGAGGGGGAGCTAATCTGTTTGCAGTCAGCTGTGGTCTGTTTTCAGAGCTCTTTCACCTGTAAGCGGTGCATAGAAAGCAATGGAGCCAAGGTATAAATATTATTAATATGGACAAAATGCAACAGAACAAAATATAGGGAGAGCAAGTCAAAATGCCATAATGAAAATTATTGATTCTTGAGATGCAATGGACCCTGTTGTTTTTGCTACAACAGACTTGGTGTGGGAATATTATTCGTCTTCACTGGGTTTCCAGCAAAAAAAAAAAAAATCAAGTTCCATTTCATCTTCCACAGGCTTCCTCTAGCATAGAATCGGGTGCTACTTAGTTATGCATATGTAGTTAAGCAGGTGATGTAGAGCTGTGGATGATGATGATGATGATGATGATGATGATGATGATGACAATAATAATAATAATAATAATATAAAAAATGTCTTCCTTGTAGTGTGTTCCTTGTCATAATAGCAAGCAATTCCTTTGGACTGAAGAAAACATCCAGCAAGCCCATCCCTTTGATTTTCTTGCTCATTTCATCTAAGCATTTCTCCCCTCCAGAGATGGCAACTCTATGTTCAGTGCGTGTGCGTGTGTGCGTGTCTGTGTTTTTCCAAGGAGCAGGCCCTCCTGTTGCCTCTGGTTGAGTATCTTATTTTATTTCCCTCCCAAGAAACTGCTGAAGACCCCATTTCCTTCTGAATAACAACACCTCCTGGTTCTCAGCAGCTCGGCCTACTCCTACGCTTGCAAGAGCTGGAATTTCCTGCCTGGGCTGCGGTGTGGTTTTGACTGCTTTGGGGCTGCAGACGGGTTCTTTAATCTCTCGCCAGCTGGGCCCGTGCATTAGCATGGAAGGCAATGAGGTTGCTCCTTTGCCAGAAATCTCACCAGCGGGCGGAACACGGCCTCCCCCCCCCATTTTGCTTCTCTGCCTTATGCTCCTTCTCTTCCTAAAGACCAGCACTCCATGTGAAAGAAAATATAATGTGTCTGCCCTTCCTTTCTTCTTGGGGTTGGCTCAGAGTCAGGACTTCAGTTGTTATTTTCATAGCAGTGTGGCTGTTGCTGCTGAGGCCGTGGTCTCCTTGAGCTGGCTGGGCTCTGGCTAAGCTTAGTGTAAATGGGGAAGTAGGGTTTCCAGATCTCAGACCCTGGATACGCTTCTCTGATCCTCAGGGGTGAGGGAGAGGAATTTCAGGGAGAGAGTGCTGCACTGAAGTGTGTGCTTGTGTATATTTCCTCCAACGATTAGACTTGGTGGCACAGACCCTGCATCTCAGACTACAGTGTGTAACCTTACAATGATGAAGTAACTACAGTAAGCATGTCCTCCCTATTGGGTGTGAAAAACAGTCACCAAAAAGCAGAGTCCCACAGACTGGGTAGTTAGAGGGATTCATGAAGAAAGAATTAGAGAAAGACTCTAGAGAAAGTTACTTGCCCTGATGTATCCAATCCACAAATCTGGATACTGTGATTCCAGCCATTTCTGCTCCGCAGTCTTCTCACGTCTTGTACCCCTCTTCCCTGATTCAGTTCAATTTTCCTGAATATGATCAGTTGTTCCCTATGCTCAGTCCTTGTTTTCTGCCCTGCAGACATGTTGGTGAAGAAATAACTTGTTGGTGATCCATGTGCAATACACATGGATCACTGACATGGAACCAATGTGCAATGCACATCCATGCCAAATGCCCAATACAATCCTTGCACAGCAAGCATGTGCACAAAGGTACAATGAGCATCTGGTACCCTGTGTGTGACTTTGCTTCTGCAACTGTGAATTGAATGTGGACATTCTGCATTGAACAAAAATGACCAATTTACAGAAGACATCAGCAGGGTTCTAGCCATTGAGTTCTACTACTTACTTCCAGCAATCACTTCATTCTGCAGAGTGTGTAGATTGGATCTCAGTGAACAAGAAGAAGCACCACAGCGTCAGACAGACCCTTTCTTCCTTCTCTAAAAAGGGGACCAAGCAAGCACACGGAAAGTTGGAGGCAAAGACAAAGAGCCAACGGCTGGAAAAATGGATGAAAACTGTCACTTTCTGCAAATCCCAATTACGCATGTTTTGCTTAAAGAAGCAACTAGGCTTTGAATATGTTTGTTAAGCAGCTGTCATTAAGGCTGAAGGAGATGTCTCAATAATGGGGCAATTGCCATTTTTATACATCCACATTCCTCCCAGCAATTTGTGTGTTTTCCACTACGTTAGCTGATCATGCAGTACAACTGGAGCCTTCAGAAATAAATGAGTTCTACATATCCTCTCTTCTTCCAGCTTCCACATGTGGTTCTGACTACTTCCATGGGACTGAGGGAGTATTTTTAGCCTTCTTTTGTGTGTAACAAAAATGTTTTAAATCAGCAAGATAATTATGATGATAGGAAATCCTTATGTGAAATGGAAAAAACCCCCGACAACCTTAAGTTGGGTAAGGCGAGTGCATTCTCAGGGAAAATATGGAAGCTGCCTTTATTGAGCAAAGAACTGACAAAGCGTTAAATAAAGCCCAACACATGACATGGAAAACATGTTTATGAAGAAAGAAGATGGCAGTAGCAGAACCACTGATAGCCTAGGAATGAACTCATGGGGAATAGAACCATTACAAAGTTGTACTTCTTGGGTCAACAGAGCCAGCAAAAATTTTTCCTTGATAGGATGCTTTGGATCAATCACTGATTGATAGTAGATTTTTTTTTGTCATTTCAACTGTAGCAGTTCCCTTAAAACCAAATCAGATGCAGATCTGAGATCAATAAAGCCAGTAAAAAGCTTACCATCAGGAACTGAAGTATACATCTCAGCAAGCTGGACCAAAACACAGCAATAGTCTAAAACTGAAGAGCCAGCTTTAAATCCAATCAGTTCTTCACCTCTAATTCTATTATCCTCCACCCAGTTAAGAAGCTTACCTTTTAGGGACGGTGCATGGAATTTCTCTAGAAATAAAAGAAGACTAATAGGATGGTAATTACCTGATTCAGTCCTAGATGTTTCTGAACATTCAGAGAACTTCGCATAGATTGGCCAAGAGTCTATAATAAGAAGAAAGTATATAAGGTTATACTTACAGAGTTATGCAGTTATTGTGGAACACCACTTCACTGGTGAAATATGACGTTGCATAAGCCAATGTGCAAACCAATGTGTGTCTGTATCTGGATGCCCAATGCACAATGTGCTTGTGCAAAGGGCACTGCCTATGCTGTGCCACTTGTGCAACTTTGAACTCAATGTGGCTAGTCCACCATGAACAAAAATGCTCAATTGCTCCTGTCAGGGAACTTGTACAGGTGTAAGGCACCAACAGGATTCCACTTATTATCATACAGCCAACTGGGAAAGTATATCTGTGTTGTTTTCATTCCTGCTTTGGGCATGAGGGAGTGGCAATGAGCTGAGAAGAGGCAGGGGGCAAGATTGATGAAAGATCAGCCCCAGTATAAGCTTCCTGTGTTTCTCCTTATCACAGATTAAAGTATTGGGCAAACTTGTGTCTAGTGTCTGTCTTCAAGCTCGTACAAGATCACAGATTAAGGGAGAGGGAGATTCCCAGCAGACTGAGCTGCAGCTTCTGTCTTTAGAGTGAATGAAGAGGCAGGCTGGCAGAGGTTTGGACTGTGACCTCTTTCTGTCTTGAAGGCTCAAAGGACAGAAGGCAAGGGAAAACAGCTCAGAGGAGTACTTGATTGTGACCCTTTTGTGACTGGAAGGGGAGGTGAGAGATGGTTGTGAAATGTTTGCCGTTTGCCTTTGGAAAGGTGTCGGCCAGCCTCCAAGGCTGCTTTCCTGCCTTCTTGGCTGCCCAGATAAGGGACTCTCCCTAGACAAGGGGATTCCCCAACTGTAACAACCATCTTACATGGCCTGTTCCTTTTGCCTGCCCATGGGATTAGTATAAGAAGTCAAACATCCCCCATTATTCCCCACCTATCACCCCATTTATTTAATAGGCCATTCCTTCTTCCACTTGAAAACATGTAAACACAAAGACTGTTTCCCTCCGCTTATCATTGAAGCCAATTATTGATCACTGGCAGATGATATATATTTAACACAGAAGAAATAATCCCCAAAAGAAATCTAAATGCTCTAATGTGCAAACAGAAGAGAGAGCAGACCGTGTGGATTGGGCTGTTCATTGTTGATGTCAAAATTGTGGTGTATTCCTGCATGGCAGAATGGGGTTGGACTCGGTAGCCCTTAGGGTCTCTTCCAACTTTATGATACTATGATTTTCAATGCTATAGCTATTTCCATAGCCTCAGCTGTGGCCTCAGCAAACTACAAACCCCAGAATTCCACAAGATGTTAAAGATGCAGTAATAGCACTAAAACAGTATAGGGCAGAAAGACCCTATGATTCATCAAGTTATGGAATCTAGACTGTGATAAGCCATCTTAGATAATATTTCCTACCAAGAACGGAGTTCTTTCTCAAGTAAACAGAAGGAGTCTTTCCTCCTAGCCCTGGATAAGGCAAGGTGTTTGGGAATTGTAGTCCAAAACACCCCCCTTTCCCAAGCTCTTGGGCTTCTCCCAGACTCAGCCACTCATAGCCAAATGCAACAGAACAGACAGATCTTGCATTGCCCTAGGCCATATTACTAAAGGGCAGCTTTCCCATAATTCCACAGCTTGCTGTTCTTCGTGATTCATGTAGGCCCCACTCTTGGAAGGAGAGATGGTGAGTTCCATAACAGCAAAACAGGGTTTTAGTTCAGAAGTAGTTTCCTGGAACTTTGCTCTCTGTTTTTCACCCTAGATGAGATAAAGTCACTCATTGTTTGGCTTGGCTCCCTGTAAACCCATGTTGCCGACAGCACACTTTGATCACAGGGCTATCGAGATGCTGACCCTTGACAGCCAACCCGCTCCCTCTTTCCCAGTACTGCCAGACCAGTCTCTGCTATAGAAATGGGATTGTGATTTTTTTTCCCTACCAGGAGTAGGAAGGTGGGGGGAGTGGAGAGACCAAACCTAAATCCCACCACTCTTAGAAGTCATTTGAAACTGTTCTCCTAATTAGTCTGCAAATTAGATTTCAGAGTTCATCCAGTCAACCTTTTTTTCTCTGCAAATGAACAGAAATTTCCCAAAGCTTGCTTGTGGCTTGGCTTTATTTAGCATCAGTCATAAGCAAGAGACTGTACAGAACATTGCAGTGAAACCTTCCTATCCAGAATCCAAGATAAGAAAAGGATAACCAATCTTTAGATAAAATAAACATATTTTTAAAAATTGATTGCATTTTTATCCAGCCTTTCCACCAAAAATATAGTGCTCAAGGCAGCCAACAACTTCACAAAAAATAAATTAAATAACAAGCCTGAGAAAATCAATAATCCATCAACATCAGATCTGCACCAAATGAAGAGTATTTCAATCTAGCTGGGGCAGAAGTACCTTTACTTTCATTTGGTTTTCTCCATTCTCTAAGCTTTGCAGGTGAGGAGCTCACATTTTGCACACTTGAGGTCCTTTTGTTTAGCCTTTTTCTGTAAAAGCCTTCCATTTCCAAGCACACCTTTGGTCTGCACTCAAGGTGGGAGGTACACACACACACGCACTTGGGGACTTTAGGGCATTCCCTTATTGCCAGGGATCAGGCTACCTTAGTGCGAAGAAGTGGCTTTTCTCTGCTGTAAACATCCACTGCATCCATTAATTGCCAGTAAAGCCCTCCTTTGAACCAGAAGCCTGGATTGGGTCCAGTTTCAGCTCAGAACAGTGTACTATATTTAAATTAAGATTAAATGTAGGTGGTGCACTAGGAGAAAAGAAGAAAGAGAGGGACAACATTTTCACTGCTATTCCCCTCCTTGTTGCTAGTTCTTTCCCATTAAATTCAATGGGGAAAAAAATGAATCTCTACCAGCTTCAGGATTGGCATCATTTTTCAGCTGGAGTGGAAGGTCCAATTGGGGATTTTTCTGAATCCACCTTGCTCCAAGTTTGTTCCTCCTGACATGATCCCAGCATGCCTCTATTATGTCCCCATCAGAAGAGTCCTCTTCAGTTGACACAAGAGCTTCCCACAAATAGCGACCTCCCCCAGAAATGTCAAAGCCTGGAGTCCAGCAGAACCCAGAGCCCTCAGAAGGAAAGGTGAATGGTTTTCTCACCCAAATTAGGGGTATTCTGCAGCAAAGGCAAGGCAGAGTTACCCCCAGTCTCCCAAGAATGTCAGTGTCTAAAGACACATGCCAGAACCTTCAGGAGAAGGCCAAGTGCCTGACTGCAGTGAAGGACTCTTCAAGGGAAGAACTCCTTCTACAAGCCTCTGATCCACTGCAGCTATAACAATTAAGCTCCTGCTTAAAAAGCTTCTCTGAGAACAGAGAAGCTGATGAAGCAACATCCATAACTGGATCTTATCAGACGACTCTGCATTCCTTGAATACCCAGACTTCTGTTGTGTTTTGATCTGCCGCATCTAAATCTGGACTCTTATCTAACTTCAGTTTTGGATCCGTCTTACATGAAATGCCTGACTTTCTGGTAGGACTCTGTTTTAACCTTGCCCTTATTCTCAGACTGTGCCTCTGGAAACTCCTTGCCTAATATGTCTGCTGATGGTGTGTTGTGCTGATGGTGTGTACCTTTGCACAGGAGACCCCACACTAGATCTTGTCTTCATGCAAAGAGTGTGGCCTCTCCCTCAAGCCCCCAAATCAGAATTTCAGTTCTGCAGCACTAAGAGCCATGACTGGCTGGGACCCTGTTGGCCTCTTATGCACATATAGATTCCCCTATGGAAGCAACAGAACATTTTTGCCCAACATGGCACAGATGTATTTAACTCAAGATGACAGAAACAGAGTTTAACTTGTAGTGCCATTGTGCCTGGTCATGCAATGCACATGGGTATGCATGTGCATTGTGCACGGTTGCATACAGATGTACATGCCCCATAGGTTGTGCAACATCACAATTTACACTCTGTTTCTTCAATGTAGGATCTTGTTATCTTTTTTGTGTGTGGGGGAGAGAGGATCCATAGTCATATCTGCCCCTGTGGGAGTGGATTTCTCTCCCTGCCTTGAAAGTGGAAATCCTCTCTTTCTTATGGCTTCTGAGAGCCCATTCTTCTAGGCCAGTAGTTCCTTCAAATGTCGGGCTAAACTTGTTTCTGGATTTCATGTCTTCTTTTCCCACTTGTGTTATGGTTAACTGTGGTGTTGGGTTGAGTTTCCTTCCCTCTCGATCATCCCCTTCATGAGCCCGACACCCCCCTTCTCCTTCTGCAGTATCCACATTCCCTTTCTCTTGCCTTTATTATTTTTTTTTTAAAAAAAAAACCTTGTTACAGTCATAGCACTAAAGTGGTATACAGTGTTAGCACTTCACTGTAAGAGAAAGGGGCAAAAAGGAGAAGAAGAAACGTTCAGTCTGGTAACCAGAAATGTAACATGGGAAGTCAGGTCAGAGGAAATCCACCTGGCACAAGGGCAGTGAGAGGAACTGAGACAATCGAGGCAGATGTGGGAATTTACCCTGCCTGTGTTGAAAACTCCAAGAACCAGGGGGAAAAAACCCAAAACCCACCAAACAACCTGTGCCCTGTGTTTAAAAAACAGCAGCAAGTCCCAGAAATCCACAAGAAATAGACTGGGATAGGAGATATGTAGTAAGAGATTTTTAAAAATCCAGGCAAGGCCAGGCACAACTCCTATGGAATCCCAAGGTTTTTGACCAGTCTGGATGAGTCCGGAGATGTCTTTGCAGGCAGCATTGGGTTGCGAGTACATGGCGGCATGTTCTTTGCTTTCTTCCCCTCTCCCCCATCTGCACCCGCTAGGGATGAGTGGGGAAAGTAATGTTTCTCTAAGGGAGAAAACATCCTGGAACAATCTGACGTGACCAAGTTTGCAGAATGACTTAGACCATGGGCATATATTCTCAGTGATTTGGGTATGCACATGTTTTTCTCGTTAGAAACTGCCTCAGAGTATATGAAACAGCCCAGGGAAACCGTAAATAAGAGAGCACAAAGCTACTTCAGGTTGATGCTGACATGACCAATCACTCGCTCACCCCACCCCCTTGTACCAAGTTGTCAATGGGGCTTCTATTTGCAAGCGCCTTGCCATGTTGCCTTCAAAACCACAGTTGTCTCTGGAGTTCAGGGACAACTGAGTTGAAACCTCCGTTCCCATCAGGTAACTGTTGCAAAGGAGAGAAGGGGAGCTCATCCTGTGGGACAGGACATCCTTAAGCAGACAAGTTAGTGCGTTGAATTTCCCTTGGTTATGTCACAATCTCTTTTGCGAGGTGAAATGACTAGGACATATGCAATCTGTGAAAAATAATGATGATTCACAAGAAACAGGAGGAGGAGTGGGGGGAAATGGTATGGAGAAGGGAGAGTTTGTATGCCTTGCAGGCAGAGGAAGAGAGCTTGCCTGTGTCTCCAGGTGGCACATTACAATGCAATGTAGCATTTCTCCATCCCTCTTGCACTTCCCTCAAATGCCAGAATGGCTAGTGGGGAAGCCTCTGTAAAAGATCTGGAAAGCTTGTGGCCTACATCCTCTGCAAGTCATCAGTTCACACTTCTGGCTGGAGATGTCATCTGTTCCTTCCTTAGGAACCCACCAGGCAGGGAGGGAGAGGAACAGAAAGGGCATTGGAAAGGGAGACAGGGAGGAAGGGGATGTTGAAAAGAGAGTGAGAGAGAGAGAGAGAGGAAGAGAAAGAGAAGGTACTGGAAAGAAAGAGACAAGGAGCAGCAGGCAGGCAGGCAGAAGGAGGGGAGGGAGAAAAAGAGAAGGAAAGATGGAGCAGGAAGGAAGGAAGGAAGGAAGGAAGGAAGGAAGGAAGGAAGGAAGGAAGGAAGGAAGGAAGGAAGGAAGGAAGGAAGGAAGGAAATGGCAGAGAATTAACAAGAGCTGTCCCTACCAAACTGGGACAGTTGGAGGATACGAGGCTGGCATCACCACAACACCCTGCATATCCTCCACCCCATTTAATTTGATTTTGGAAGCTAAGCAGGGTTGGGCCTGGGTCTCTGGTTTGAGATGCCGCTGGGTCTTAACCAGGGGAATACAATAGGCAGGGCAAGGAAAGAATGCTGCTTGAAACCCTGGCACGCTGCTGCCAGCCACAACTGACAAGATTGGGCTGGATGGACCAGTGTAAGCCACCTTCCTGTGTTCCTGCTGCTTGGGGCTTTGAGGGCAAGGGGAAAACATAGCACAGTTTCAGACTACAGAAGTAGAGCAGTTTGACAGCACTTTAGCTGCTGTGACTGCATCCTATGGAATTCTGGGATTTGTAGTTTGGGGAGGCAGAGGATTTTAAACACACCACACAACTACAAATCCTGGAGTCTATAGGATGCAGCCACGACAGCTAAAGTGGTATGAAAGTGCTGTAAGTGTGTGGTGTAAATAAAAACAACCAAGATAGATGCTGAAGTTGCACCTGTCAGAATCTTTCCTGCTATGCTATGGCTAGGAGAGGTTAACGTGGCACCTAACCAGTAGCTGTCAGGAGCTCTTGCAGAAAGCGGGCCCCTGCATTCTCCATGTACTGTGCAAATGGCACAAAATAATATTTCTGTTTGTTCATTACTTGGGCCCATCACTTTCAACAGGGCAAGTCTTTGGCTCTAGTGCTATGAAAGATGTTCACTGTCTGCTCTCTCTGTACCATGCATAATGTTATCATCTTCCGTCATGAGGCGGCTTAGTCATACTCCATACAGAAACGGGGCAAAGATAGATTGCCAGGATAATGCCCCATCAATTTTGATGGGGCAATTCCCTTGCTCTAGCATTATGAAAGACAGGAAAAGATGGTCACAGTCTCCTCTCTCCATACCATACATGATGTTATCATCTTCCATCATGAAGCTGCTTAGTCTTACTCCCTACACAAATGGACAAAGATGGCAAAGATGAATGGGCTGGGAGTATTTGATGGTTTCAGAGCTGATTATTTGGATTTCTGACCAATTCCTGGTGATCCTGCCCATTTGAAGACCGTCTGGACCAAATCCATACATGAGGTTGGATCCAGGCATAGTCATGCTGAGAGGCCACCCATGGAAATCAACAGGATTTAAATTTGGATGGTGAGTTGGTGTTTTTATTGTGCCTCCTCTAAGCCATTGCTGACTTGTCCGATGATTTCATCTTCATCTGGAGAAGAACAATGTCAAAAAAGGAAAAGAAAAGAAAAGAAAAGCACCTCTTCACGATCCCAGTTCCATGGAGCTCTTATTTGTACAGCTCTTGGACAGGAACTCTTGCAAATGGCCTTTGATCTCTAAAATCCTTGCTCTGTTTCCATGGCGATGGCTGTAGGCAGCACAATTATGAATGAACTCTATTGTGTGTAGCCCTCTGACACACTCCTTCACCAAATTACTGGTATTTGTTCATGGGAGCATGAGTCCTGACTTTGGCTACCTTGGCAGGGAAACTTTGCTGGGGTTTATTTATTTATCACCCTTGTTTAAAATACTCTACGCTGTTTTGACATCAAAACTTCCACAGTGGTTCACACACACACACACACACACACACAGATAGAGAGAGAGAATGCTTACAATGCATAAGACCAATTAAAATAGACAAACAACTCTCATCAGTATAGAAAATAATGGGAATAACCATCAGCTCAAATCCTATTTGGAAAAGATAGGCTTTTGGAAAGGCGGTAGATAGGGCTTTGGGAAGCGATGGGGCAGCCACTGAAAAGTCCCTGCTTCTTGCAAAACATTGGAAGGCCACACACTACCTTCCCACCTCACCCCCGCAAAAAATTCATTGTTTGCCTCCGAGTGCCTTCTAGGGAGCGCACCCAAAGGTGACTTGCCCAAGTCACACTCTCTCAGCCTCAGAGGAAGGGCAAAGACAACACCCCCCTGAACAAATCTTGCCAAAAAAGCCCGGTGAGAGGTTCATCTTAGGGTCGCCATAAGTCAGAAGTGACTCAAAGGTACACAACAGCAGCAGCAGCAGCAACAACAAGAACAACAGCAAGTGAATTTCAGGCAGAAAATAACATGGAAAATAATATGCATTTTTTTAGACAACACACTAATAACAAAGCCAATTATATGCATTGGCATATGCAAAAGTATTTTTATATGTATTTATTTAATGAATGTATATCTTGCCTCTCCCCTGAGGTGGAATTCAAGATGGCTTACAATAATTTTAAAAAGATTAAGCTAAATCATTATTTTGCAAAAGTGAAAAAAGAAGTAAATAAGAACATGATCTAAAAGTATTTAAAGCATAGTTAAAACGTCATTTCCAGTACAAGATTAAAAACACACTTCTTCTCTTGCACATGCATACTACTGCTCCATGATTAAAATTCAAAGGCCTGCCAGAATAAATAGACTTCTTCTTCCTTTCTTAATTTGCATCTCTTTCATCATCAGTCCATTGCTTTCAAAAGTAACACAGTGGCTTGAATACATGGTTCGTTTGCTACTAGAGTAGACCGATTGACTCAATAGGACTTATCTACTTGTTGACTCACCATTCAATATTTGATTCAGTGGTTTTTCTTTGGCTGGGACTAGCCGATAGAATTCGTAGCAATATTTTCCTTGGACCTACTCATAAGTATTTTTGCAAATTTTGAGGGTAGTGGGTTATTCACTCCAAGCTGCAGATGTCACTGAGATGAAGCAGTCTGGAATTAGGAAATTGCTGCCCCTGCAGAATAGGGACAATCCAGGACCAGTGGATTCCATGGCCGATTTGACTACTGTGCAACTGTGTTTCTCTTGAGAGGGAAACTGGGCTTCCCTTCCCCATCTCAAACTTATCCTGCATCATGCTCACAGGTACACACGAAGGTCCAGACTGACAGACATATCTAGATATTGGCATCGATCCTTCTCGCCACCGTCTGGAGTGTTTTTGTTAGCAAGGAGGCTGAAAAGGAACACAAACGCTCCCATCCTGTTCCTCCCCTTCCTTGTAATAGAATGATTTGGCCTGAAAGCCAAATCTCCCTCAAAGAACCATTGGACACAAATGTCAATAACAATTAGATTTTCTTGGGAAGCCAGTCACTTAGGACTCCAGTTGGCTGTCTGCGGCAGGCAAGCTGAGGTCCTTGGAGTTCTCATCTGCAAATCAGGTTTGGCATCAGCAATGAAAAGACATCCAGTATAATAGCATTAAGAGGCTGCTGGGAGAACAGGAACAAAAGCCCCCCCCCCATAATGTGCACTGTAGGAGTGATGCTGGTGTTTGGGTTTGTGTTGGGGAAAAGAGAGTGAGAAAGAGCTCCAGCTGTGTCCAAAATTCATTGTGGATATGAAACATGAGGAACTGGTTTTGGTGCCTCGTGGCTACAATGTGAGATCCTGGTGTTCCAAGATGTTTTCAGGTTGAAGACTTTTTGAGTGGCTTAGGCCAGAATCCTGTCAGTGTCTTATACATGCATCAGCTCCCCAACAAAAGCAGTTGGATCATTTTGTCCAATTTTGAATGGTTATATTTCATTCAAGGCAATGGAAGGGAAACTGTGCGTCTGATGCCATTTTGCATAAGTGTGCATTGTGCATGGAAAGAGATGTGCATTGTACATGGGTGCACATTGGTGTTGTGCATTGCTGTTCACTATGGATGGGATGCCCATTCTCATTGGGCTGCACATTCACTTGTGCAATGTCACAATTCACTCACAGTGAACGGAATTCTCTTAGGGGCATATGCATGTGTGAGTGCCCCTTACATGTGCAGATGTACTTGTTCAGGTACTGCAAGGGCTCCTATTCCCTTCTGCAGCACCCAAAGGCCCTCCTGACTTACTATACAACTTTGGAAGCCTCCTCACATGGCAGAAGACTAAGGACAAAGGGCAATAAGGGACTAGAAGGGGAGTGTCCTCTGCCAGCATTGAGATCCCTCAGAACCAGCTTAACTGACAACAGAGGAACATCTGAGACAAAATGTAGACTTCAGAACCAAAGTGGGAGGACCAGTGTCCTGGGAGACTTCGGCTCAAATGCCTCCAGTTGAACCTTCTGTTGTGGTAGCCATTCTTTTCAATTTCTGATGATTAGGAAACTTGTTGCAGTAACTTTAGGTGGAAGAATGCAGCACAGCCTACATGTATGGATAACATTTCTAAAAATACTGGCAGAGATCTCACTTCACAGTCATAACTTTACCAATCTGTAACTATGTTTCAGGAATGCAACAAACCCCTTTTAGTCAATGGCAAAGTTGCAGATCCAGGCACTGACAAGAATGTTCCAATGCCCATCAGGCCCTTTGATGCCCACTGGGCACTTCTGATGTGCATCAGACACTCCTGTTGTTTGGATGCACATGAAGAGTGCCCCAGTGTGCACTGGGGTCCATAGCTTATCAGCCACTCCACCACTCCTCTGTGGATATATGGGTTTTGTAACATCACAGCAACCCAAGGTGAATATGGCCACCATGAAACAACTCAATTCAATTTTGCATACACACAAGGCCATTTACACAGGCCATTTACAAAGACTTCAGTTCCAAGGAGAATGTCAGTCACTATTCATTCGCTAGTTCAAGAAATGAGCCCAAAGCACCTATGTTTCATGATTAATTTTACAAATGCATATACTCATGCTGGCCTGAGTTTAGATGCTTTGAATGTTTTGCAAAAGGGACGTACAGAATTTTACTCTTAGGAAATGCATGCCCAAAATGTGGACATCAGAAAAATGAGTACAGAAATATGTAGTGTTTGGGGGGGGAAATGCACACAAAAAGATAACTCAATTTCTATGCAAGAAGAAAGGGGAGAACGTTTTGCAATCCGATTTAGTTGGAATAAAATTCTGTTGGGATTCTAAAAGATACAATGAGACCAAGACTGATTTTTTTAAAAAAAATATTCTCCCCAGACACCGGTGTGACTCCAGCCTGTATAGCTGTTCTGAAAAGCAAGTTCTAAATTTTTATTTCAAGGGAATGTATTCCATCCTGTGTGCAGGGTTGTATCTTGAACATTTTAGCCCAGATTGCTTTTAAAAACACATCACCACCTTGAATCCTGCTGTTTCCATTCCACTTCATGCTTTTGCTCTTGTTTCCTTTTCCAAATTCTCCATCGAGCAAATAAGCAAGAGAAACCACAGAGGAACCGCGTGTCCGTCCCTTTGCTCCAAAATGGTAAATATGCAGTGGAAGGAAGAATGCCCAATCTAATTAAGACCAATTGAGGCGTATGGAGACAGGACCCTCCCATTGGGAATGCTCTGGGTTAAGGAGGTTAAAAAGAGGAATGTCCTGCCTAATAAGAGAAGCTCAGTGCTGTGGGCACACTTTCTCCATCCGGCATTTGAGGCAAATTAGTTGATGGGGTTAAAGAGCTACAGGAGGCAAGGTGGCTGCCATGATGGGAAAGGCAGTGGGAGTGTTGAGCTCGTGTGTCTGTTATTATTTGCCCACCTCTGGAATCAGGATCAACAGGAAAGATGAATGAAAGTGAAGATGCACAACCAAGTCCACATTTACACCCATGTGAGGTGCACATCTGCATTCATGTGCCATGCAAATCCACTGGCACCACATGGGCCAGTCCACTTCTGCCACCTTAAACTGAATGCAGTCATTCCACACTGGACAAAACTCTCCAATTCTTTCCAAAGGGGAACTTACATGTGTGTAAGACATCCACAGGATGCTGGCCAGTAACATTGCTGTGCTATACTCATGTTGTTTTGCAAGGGGGGGCACCTATACTGATTACAGGCAGCACATAATAAAACCAAGACAACAACAGCAGGGAAAGGAAAAATAGTACAGCACAGAGAAGCCAAACAGCAACCTCTACATGGAACGCTCTCTCAGCAACACTCAGGAAGAGGGCTAAAATATAAATGCATCGGATGTTCTTCAAGTCCCTGGAAAATGTAAAACATTTTCACCTGGTGCCAAATGCCCACCTTAATCTAGGTTTCAGATGAGCCTCTCTGGGGACAATGTTCTACTGATAGGGTGCCACCACCACAAAGGCCGAAATTCCTACACTGCCCTATTTGGACAAGGAGGGGTGGGAGAAAGTGGAAAGCTACTAAGGGAGAAGTCATTCTCTTTGCTCAGGAAACTCAGCTGTTTGAACAAGAGTGCTAAACCCATTCCTTAAAATCAGGTCCATCTGGATGCAGCCTGAAAGGACACCGGTGACTCCCATCCTCTGCCAGATTCATGCCAGCACCGAATCTTTTGGAAGTGGTCATTGCAATTAGCCATGGTGATCAAAAGTTTCCATTCATCTGGCTAACTGCTCTCTTGCTTGAGGAAGAAAATTAGCTGGAAGTGCCTCCTCCGTCACTGCCATGAAATAATGTAACCATTATTGGGGGAAAAAAACTTTTCCGTCTTTTGGGAGGACAGGCGGGGAGGGGAAATGCATACCACATGACTTCCAAAGAGGAGCCCGACTGGTTTACAAATTCAGTCAGTTAATAGCTTTGTAAACATTTATTCAGGGTGACAGCTGACAGCAACATGTGGCATTAATTAGGAGGCTCAGCAATGTCACATATTAAGAGCTAACTTAAATCTGAATTAGCTGGGTTTGCTGAGACTAAACACCCATGGGGCCAGCGCTTGGATCTAATCCGTTATGATCCCTTTGACGCTAGGGGCCCATGGGCTTCCGGATATGCTCAATGGGCTTCAGCTCTTCCATCAGCTTGAGAGAGATGCTGCCACCCCAGGGGCTGCAGTGGTGCAGAGGATGGAAGCTGACAGCAAAGTGGGGCACAGAGGAATTGTGGGTACTTTGGGTGATGCTTTTGGCTGTGAGGTCCAAGCGGTCCTTGTGTCAAATTCCCAATGTCCCCATAACCCTCCATCTCAGCTCTGCTGTGACATAGGCCCATTCCTGTATATTTGAGTATGAGAGAAGCTGTGTGGGTGAGCCTTGGTTCATCCTCTCAACTAAATATGAAATACAGGATTGTTGTAAGGAGAAAATGGCAAGGAAGAACCATATCCACCATCTTGTGTAGAGACAGAGGAGGGGGTAGAAGTGTTATACACGAGGGCCTGGATCCTGCACTGAAAAGACCTAGCATGACATTATGTTCACAGTTCCACTGGAATTGTCCTGCACCACCTTAGTAACAGTGCACAACCAAATGGGCAGTGTGCATTGATGTGCACTGGGCCACTATGCACAGACATGTCCTCCCTCTGCAATGGGCACCAAGGTTCACGATACAACATGCCATGTGCAGTGAGGTACAATGGCACCGCATGTGGAACTTTGTGTTACTCAGGCAACACACAGGGTCATGCACAACATGAAATGAGTTTAGTCCTCTTTGTAAAACATAAAAAGTAGTTGTACACGTATACAAACATTTGCTCCTCCTGAATACTGAGATTTCAGTATCCATTAAAAATGCACATTTTTTTGCAGGGAGGGGTATGCATTTCTCTTAATAAATGCAGTTTTGCCCAGTGGACACATTTTCACAAGGAATTTTCCTAATATAACACACAGACATTTTTGTGTGCCTCTCTCCTTTCAAATGCATTTTGTACCTGTGATTGGACTGGATAACCTGAGTGCAAAATTTGGGTAAAAAGAGTTTCAGTTTGCCCATTGGTGCAAAAATGCAAAATTTCATACTTCCACAGAAATCCGTGTGAACTAAACAAATTGGCCTCTGTCTCTCCTGTCCAGGTTGCCCAAGGTCTGTGTGCCTGTGTCACCAGCCATCTAACACCTTTCTTAAAATAGCTATGTTGAGCCCCATTTCTTTCTGAGACCAGTTCAGACTGCTAGTTGTCACCTTGAGTTTGGGCTATCTGAAAGAAATATGGATTGGAATCCAGTCCTTCCCTTCAAGGTATGTGTGGTCCTCTTAAACATCCAGTGCAAAGGCCATTTTTATCTTTGTGTTTGGCAGAGAAGATTTAAAAAAAAGTTCAGAGTTTCCTCTGAAGAAGAAGAAAAATGAGGAAGCAAAGGATAACTGTGCTGTAAATGTTTTCTCACTCTTAAACAAACCACCTGCTCCTTAAGATCTCCAGCATCCCATTAGAAGCTTTTATGCCTTGACGTGCAAGATGCCTTTGATGGGGTGAGTGAGTCACAGGGAAAGTGATGTGCGTTTCAGGGCTTGGGGTGGTGATAATGGGCTCTGGAAACCTTGATTTCTCTATCACCTACATGCTGTTGCACTCATAATGGCATTGGATGTAAACAGAGTTCTGAGGAAGGCCAAAGAGAGGGGTGGGGGGAAGGAGGGAAGGAGAGAAAGAGAAAGAGAGAGGGAGAGGGAGAGAAAGAGAGAGAGATGATGTGACTGCAAGGGGTAGAAAGGGAGTAGCAATTTAGAAAGCTCAAGAAGTGGTTTATTCCAACTTTCTGTCTGTAAATACAATGACAAGCACGAGATAGATTCATGTTGCTCTATGGGGGGAGGGGGGCAAAATGAGGACATTGCCCTCCAGAGAAGAATTCTGTACTCCCAAATGAATTTTCTTTGACTGCCCAACTTTCTGGTCTTGCAGCAAAGGAGACATTGAAAATCGTTCACACTCAGAACTCTAAGATTTTGCTGTGCTTGCAGGATCTGGGTAAGCTTTGTTGCTGTGTGCCTTCAGGTCGTTCCCAACTTACTGGGATCCTCATGTGAACCTATCACAAGGTTTTCTGGGAGCAGAGAGTGTGCGACATGCCCAAGGTCACACAATGGGTTTCCATGGCCAAGTGGGGATTTGAACCTTGGTTTCCAAAGTGCTAGTCCAATGTTCAAACCACTACACCAGGCTGCCTTTCCTGGGTAACTGCCTGTACCTTTTCTTTGGATGCTAATACACTAATAAGAAATACTGATACTGTAGCTTAGCGATATATGTGTAACTAAGTAATGTCTCCCGGCTTGGTCCCTTCAATGACCGGCAGCCATATTTACCAAAGGATGTCTGCTCCTCTGCTGATCAGGGTACAAGGAGGATGCCATTTCCAGACCCCTCCTGCCAGCAAATAAGGCTGCAGTGAGGACCTGCAAGTGGGCTCCTGCTTCTGATTGTCACAGTCTCACCCTCTGGTGGGAGGGGGCAGGACATGTCATCCCCCTTACTTCCTGGTTGGCAGCTGAACGGACTCCCTTCACTGGGTGAGCTAAGCTGGGCTGGGGGGCCATTTATGATAGTGGCAATAATGCCATGGTCGTGACTATGTACCGTTATTGAATATGAGCCATTATGGATCCATAACTCTAGGTGAGGAATCCATAACTGCAATACAAGATGCCACCAAATAAATAACTCAGCTTTCATGACACCTCAAATTCTTCTGCCTGCTAAGTTGGAAACCTCATTCCACCTCATAGTAGGTCATAGGGATCAGTGAAAGAAGAAGGAGAAGAGGCAGAAGTGGAAGCACTTAGCTGTTTCACATGGCTGAAACTTCAGCCTTAATAGGGCCCCAGTAAGGCATCCAAGCTACTACAACGGCATTATTGGACCCCATTAAAATTCTGTTTACAAATGGAATGTGCCAGATCCACAGAAATAATGATTAGCAACAAAGCTATTTGATCGTTTTTATGACCCGGTGAGTCATGCTATGTAATGGATTGGTGGAAAGTAAATAATGCAAACCTCGGGCTTTGTGATGGAGCTCGATACAGTTGTGTCCAAAACCCCAGGTTCTTTAACCTCAAATGGCCTCTTAAGTGTGATTCATCATCAGGCAAGAAGGCTATCGTGTATCTTTTTCAACCCACCCCTCTCTCCTTGCTTCAGGGTTTAAAGGGCGATCTGTGGAACGATTGAAGAAGGGGGTATTGGCTTTGGCTCCCAGCTTGGGGGCTTCAGTGTCCAAGTAAAAGTCTGGGACAGGTCTTAGGGAAGGTATTGCAAAAGCTGAAACAAAAGTAAAACACGAGTGGACCTCAAACTACTGTTTGTGATAAGTCCAGGTACCTTTATTTTGTGTGCTTGTCACTATTTCATGACTTATTTATCCTATCTGGCAATCCTATGATACAATGGCAAGGTGGATCTCAAGAGAGTATGCCCTGTGCCATGGGCCAATGGCTTGGAGCATTCAAAACTTTTGTGTAGGCAACCGAAAGGCAATTGTTTTAGTTACTTTTGAGAAACAGTAATGTGCACCTTTTAAACAGTGTAACTCTAATGGTAATGAATACCTTGTGGACCCCTGTAACTATAAAAGTGACAAATTACTTTTTTTTAAAGTAACCTTTTGAATGTAACTTTTTAAAAGTTTCAGATCACTGACTGAACCAAGGGTTGCATGCCATCAGATCCCAAGAACGCATTATCTTTGTCACCTATGGTCATAGCTACCTCTCTTTTCTTGCTTGCTTCAACAAAGAGCTGAACACAAGAGGGAATGATCAGTAGATCAAATGCTATACTCTGCGAAAGGCCTTGAAAGAGTGCCTTTGCTTCATTATTCTCCCCTCGTTATGCATTGTTATGTGCACAATGGATATGTCTCAAATTTTTACAGTCCAATTAAGAAGGCCGTTTTGGAGACTTCACCTTCCCATTCAGTTTATTTGACCTCGTATGTAGGCATGTGACTCTAAATGAATACCAAGAAGTAATTTAAAAATGGGGAATAAGTCTGTAAAAAGCAAGCAAGCATGCAGAGCAAGCTCCTCCTCCTCCTCCCTTTTGCAACTTAAAAAAGATCTCATTTTAAAGCCATTTGACCATTTCTGTAAAACGAAAAATCTCACATCAGCAGATTGCAGATTTTTAACTGTTGATGGATCTTAATGATAGGCTTTGTAGGTCAGAGCCAGAAATTTAAATATTGTCTGGAGATGAACCACTAGCCAGTGAAGCTGTTTGAGCAGTGGTATAGCAATGAATTGGGCCTCTACCCAAGTAAGTCTCATCAAAGAGCTTATTGCAAGATAGATGGGTACCAGATTGGGACCTGATTACTTTTCTTTTTAAAGGAAGAGAACCATGAGAACTGACTGGTGAGAGATGCTGTATAAGTATGAACATAGTTTGGATCATGAATTTAATATGGATTCAGATTCCCATCTCAAACCAAGCCTTTTTTTTCTAGATGCCCTCTCAGCAGGAAATGGCCTGTGCTTCCGAAACTATGCCCAGCTCAACCAGTTGCCTGCTGGGAAGAAATTTGCAAGACCATCTGTGGTTTCCTGGTCCATGCAACTCTTCTTTGTCCCTTTTGGGCCATTTGTGTCAACAGTTACATTTCACATTGCCCTCCTTCGGGGTGTACTTCCCTTTGGCAGTCCAGAGCAGTTTTATACATGTATGAGACCAGCAGTAGAAAGCACAACCATTGGACCTTGCTGACATTCATCCTCTTGGCTTCAGATCCTATTTGCATTGCTCTCACAGTTGCCCAGAATGCATGTAGACAATTTGCAGTTGGAAAAACTGTATTCTGGTTTGCCAATAATCCATGCCACTAAAGACTGTAATTTTCAATTCACAGCTGGATGTAAGACCCTTGAAGTTAATGAGACCAATAGCTGAGTAGACAGGCCTAAGACTGCACTCTTAGACTGGCAACCCATCCAGTATTTATAAGATCATAAATTGGACTTATGATTTTATAATTTTGGGGATTTACATTTACAGTCATTAATGACCAAACATGACCCCCTCCCCTAAACCTGCCTCTTGAACCAGGCAGAACCTCAGCTGAAGGGTTTCCAAGGCTCTGCAATTCCAGGTGCTGGGAACTGACCACTGCAGCACTCTCCCAGTTGTGGGTCGCATTGAGACAAGAAGCTCTGGCAGAACCCTGAGGGGTCTTTCCAGCTGCCCATCACAAGGTGCTCTGCAACACAGAGAGTGCTGTTGTCATTGTTCCCCAGCCTCCCAATCTCTGGAACCTCTGCAACTTTGGTTGGGGCACTTCCTGACATAAGAGGTGAGTTTTTGAGAAGTGGCATGGGCAGAAATAGCTATGATGACAAAATTCCATCACTGGAGCTATGTCTCATGATATAAGATTTTGGCCATAGTTTTTAGGGGAGATCAGAAGGAAGAGCAAATCCCTCACTCTGATTTTGCTGGGAAAATGCAATTGGTGGTGTTCTTTTGCACACCAGACTATTCTCTGTTTTCCCAGCTTGCATTGCTAAGTCCTCTAGATGCATTGGACTCTTCTCCAGGGAGCACAGCATTTCACATACCTAGTTAGAAGCCAAGGTGACAGAGACAGCCCCTCTTCAGTCCTATGCTGATGCTCTAACCAGTATATCACACTTGAGGCTCCTCCCCACCACTTGCCTCTTTGACTTTGACAAGCAGCACGTTCGCAAACACTACTGCCATGATGATAAGCTGAATGTGTGTGTGTGCAAGGGCTGCTGTATTTGTTCATATTTGCGAAGGTTTGCCAAAAAGATCACCTAGAAAGCACCACATTGTAAAAGCTACCTCATAAAAGTCTGCTTTGAAATTCACTGCTGACTTTCCTTTCTTTTTGAATTACCTTGAAGCATTCATTGGGTGTTTGGAATCCATTTTTTTAAATAGACTGTAAAGTATGAAACCTATTTGAGCAATGTAATGATGGGGTACGTGTGGAGCCGAAACGGCTATTCCTTTCTCCCATGGATCCTCCATCTTAAGTGGTATTCCTTGTGTATGCATCCAGCCACTTGATTAGGTACCTAAAGATAGACTGAAGTGTCTTGTTTTACTTTCAGAGCTTAGAGGAATGCTCACTCTCTCTCACTCTCTTTCTCCATTTCCCATTCCTTCTCTTTTTTCCACAATAAGACATAAAACAAGAGAATCAGCTGCTGGAATGCGTCTTGGCAGGAAGAACAAATACAGGCACGAAGCTTTATTGGTTGTTTCCTTGGAAGAGGGTTTTGGAGGCCAAACTCATATATTTACTAATGCCTGTAGCACTGTGGATGACCTCAGAGCAGAGCAGGCAGACTGACTTCTACTATGTGTTGTCTGCCGTTTCATTTTATTTCATATGCCTCCAACTGTCCCAATTTGGCAAGGACAGTCCTGGTTAAACCTCTGTCATATCACCCCACTTTTTCAAGTACTTTTCAAATGCCCCAGTTACTCTTTCCTTCTACTACTTTCTCCTTTTGTCTTCTGCTTATTTCAGTTGCTGCAAACTAAATTCAAAGTGCAAAAGCAGTTTGTACTTCATTAACTCAGCAGGGGGAGACGGTGGAATCTTGCCCTTCCCAGTGGGCTCAACCAAAAGGAAACTGCTGCTGCCTCTCTTACTTAGCCTGTGTGTTCTTTCTCATGAATAACTTTTGCCAGCTTGATGTTGCTTGGCCACACATATCCTGGTTTTCATCTGTAAAATGCTGGAGGGTATGACATTGGTTGATTATGAACAGGTTAGATGAAGTCTCATCTAGGTCCACACTCTATTGTCCTTCCACTGTCTTTTTGGTCTCAGTCACAGCACACAACTATGACAATTTTGTCCCACATTAACCACCTGAGAATGCTCCATGAAATATAGAGACCAACCATTATTCATGGGCCAAATAGGGCCACTTAATCTAAATGTGTTGACTCACCATTCAATGGTGAGTCACCATTTAAACTTGAACTGCAAAGGCGGGACAGGGGAGCAGCTGGTGGGATTTGCTGAGGCAGGGACGTCACCACCCAATCCTTTCCCCATCCACCCTCAGGTGAAACACTTGAGCCTCAAGACGCCTCCAGCTTATTATGTTGCTGCCCAGCCTGCCCTGTTTGAAGAAATGCCCCAACAGTTAAACTCCTTCCCTACCCCTTCCCATGTCCTGTGACCGAAAGGGGAATTCCAGAGACCTCCACTTCACCAAGCGGTGAAGGTCAAGCATCTTTTGGCACTCACTGATGTTCCAGTTGTTTGTGCCTCCACCACTCACCAAGTGACCACCTGTTTAACAGCCCCACCCTAGCCAATCATCTCATATGCCTACAGGATGCAGTACAGGATGGGGGGAAAATGAGAAAGAGGAGATAATTCCCATTTGTTGCTTACATCACCAGCAAGTACCTACAGTACACAATAGGGTGCGAGGGTGGGCTGAGTGTCTTTTTCAAAAGAGGGAGGTCAAAGGGCATCATAGACTTATATACCATTTGCTCCACCTCCATGAACCTGTTCCAAGGCATGCAATACTGCAACTCACTTCTTCCCTATGGGTCAGCAAAACCTCCCCTCCCCACAGCTGTATTAGGTGATCCAGCTATTGAGATACATTTTATAACAACACTCTAGTAACCTTGTGAAACTACAGATGTCCATATTCCATGGGACGGAGCCACAGCAGCCAAGGTAGCATCAAAGTGCTACAACTGTGTAGTGTGAAGGGGCAGTCCCTTGAGGCAGGCTTTTAGTATCTAAGCTTGATTGTTACTGAAAGAGGGCTACCATTACATTTTACAGATTGTTTTTAATTGTGTTCCCCCATGCTTCCATGTTTTAATTGTACATTTTTAAATGGACATTTTACTTTTCTTACCTGCTTTGCAAGTAATCTTTTTGGAGGGGCAGAAAGGCAGGACACAAATTTAATCAATAAATAATGAACATTTTTTTGGGTTACTAACTTATTGTCCCTCCCTTCTTAAAGGCAGGGGTGAAGAAAGTAGTCTTCCCCAAATGTTTTGGGTCTGCTCCAGGTCACAGCACATGTTCACACATGTCTTCTGTAGGTAACCCCCTTCCAAAGAGTTACCTTTGTCTAAGGTACTTTAACACCCCAGTACATTTTTACTCTCATTGTCCTGTTGCTATACAAGCATCCAGAAATGTCATTTCAAACATTCACTCCCAAGAGACCATTGTAAATGGTGCCCTGACTTCTTGGCTCCTCTCTGTTCTCCACACTTGCCATTGTTTTCTTCAGCAGGATGT
Organism: Ctenosaura bakeri; assembly: GCA_948474755.1. Lineage (NCBI taxonomy): Eukaryota > Metazoa > Chordata > Lepidosauria > Squamata > Iguanidae > Ctenosaura > Ctenosaura bakeri. Next base: position 62,065 of record CAOLHI010000066.1, on the reverse strand, counting down.
TGGCTTTGCTACCTGGGACATCAAGTGCTCTGTCCAAAATTATGGAAATAGTTAATACAGTCACAGAACAGGCAGGAGGTGATGGGGGAGACATCTGGAACAATGTGCTGTTTTGAAGTCCTGTGCCAAAGTGGAGGGGGCCGGGGAGATTAGCTGTGCCCCAAAGCTGTGTCTATTTCAGCCAAGAAAAAAAAATCCCTTTACAAAGAAAACTGTAGTTTGATTATGAAAGCTCTACAGGCCAGTGGAAAGATCACCTTCTTGGGCTGGAACAAATGAAAGAAGGGCTAGAAGAGAGGGGACACAGAGAATCTCTGTGTTCTGTGCCTCACTTTCCCTCTGCCCAATTAGATTCTAAGCCTGGTGTCAGCTGTTGGCACCAAAAGGTACCCAGTGAGGCCCATTAGTTTTGCAGGGGCCCCACTACAAATCCTTCAACTGGGCTGCTCAGCTGTCTCTGTCTCTGTCTCTGTCTCTTGACATTCCCTCTCCAAGCAAGTGAGCAGTGACAGAAGCAAGGAGAAGGCAGCGTCCTCTGCTTACATAGCCCTATCACACCGTACTGCAGGATGTGGATTGAGCTCAGGAAGAAGATGACCTATTCCTGTTCCACTGCAAAGTAGTGAATTACAGCCATGGCCATTACAGGCAAAAAGTAACTCTGTCCCAGCTAAGTCATTACCATAGTAATTGATTAGACAAGGGAGTTATTTCCTAGCTCTATCAAAACCTGGAGCCAATACTACTGAGTTCTCACATTATGTAGACAAACCAGCACCAGTAATGTATTCTACCTTAGCTGTGATACACAGTAGGGAAGCTGCCGTTAAGACTCAACAAGAAAAGTTTTGTCTTCAGTGAAGAGGAAGATGTAAAAGAGAGACCTACGTTTTAAGGAGAAAGAGAGGCCGATGGGCTCTGTTCCCAGTGGTTATATGACTGAGAGGAAGAGGAGCGTGGGAGGAAGTGAAGTCAAGCCTGGAAGTATCAGTCCATAGGTGAGGAAGCCGCAGACTAGACAACGTAAAGTGGAGACACAACAGGCAATCCTATCCATCTGTCTCTACTTCTATTGCCCCTTGGAGGCACACAGCAATTTGAGCAGGCATGGCTGCACATTTCTGCACTTCAAACAAGCGATTGGGAAAAGGAATCAAGCCTGTCTCTACCATGAGTCAGAATGAGGCCGTTGCCTCAGGTGGAACCTTAGGAGATGAACATGCACCACTCCCTCTGTGCTTAGGAAATGCCCTGCTGGTGCCCTGTGCAGCTCTCTAGCACCAGCTGTTTCCTAAATGCCTGGCTGTGAGGGTCCTGAGAGCCAGGCCCTAGGAGAAGACTGACCAGGCAAATCACCTGTGCCATGGGATAAACCACGTTCCATGTTGCTTCTTCCATAAGACCTGGCACTCAGGGCTCTCAGATAGCTGGCTGGGTCCAGAACCAGCCTCTGCTGGAAAGCAGGAATGGGTGCTGCCATCTCCATCACTTTCACTGTTTCTGTTGCTCCATCCTCCCCCTCCTCCTCCGCTGAAAGGATGGTTTCTTCCTGTGACAACACTTCACTTCCTGCCTCAAGCACTGAGGGAGTTTCGGCCACCCTCAGGAAGGAATCTCTTACAACTCATTAAAAAAAAAAATTGCTATTGGTTATTTTGAAGTCGCTCTTCTCAAACTCTGAGCCAGGTCATCTACTAGCTATAGACCAGATAGGGCAGTTTCACCAAAGTAAGACAGGGTAGGAAGGGAACATTCTGTGAATAGCTGCAGCCTCAAGCGAAAATCTCATTTTATGTTTCAGGTTTCGTATGTTAAGCTAGCAAGAGTGCATTGTAGTCACCCTACAACTGTTGCTGTCTGGTACAGCTGCAACAGACCAGGGATAGCTTGTGGTCATTCAAATATTCTTGGGCTCTAACTCCCATCACCCCTCAGCATTGGATATGCTGGTTAAAATAGATGGGATTTGCTGTCCAGAGGGACATCTGCTGTCAACTTCTGCAATAAGTAGTCTTTTCAGTGTGGATGGAAAACCCAGCCACCCTGAACTGAGAAAGAGTCAAAAGAGAAAGGCAAATGGAGTACACTAACATTGCAAGAGCATTTTTTTTTTTTACTTTTCAGTAGCAAGCAAGTCACTCCAGCACTGTCTGAGTATAATTCTGATGAATTCCATCTCCAACAGTCTCACAAGAAGCCTCTTTGGAGACCTTTCTACAGAAATAGGGCTGCTTTCAAGGCTGTTTATTGGAGACTGAAACATCCCACTGTAGTTTTTGAATGTTTCACTATGCCAGTGATGCATTGTGCATATGTGGAGGAGATGTATTTTAAATTTCATAGCCACTGACCTTTGCTCATCTTCCAGATGAGAAGAACATCTATTTCCTGGAAACAATGAGGCCTAGTCCTTTTGGTAGTCCCAACTAGAATAGACCCATTGAATGGTGAGTCAACACGTGTATAAATACTGTTGATTTAGTAAATCAAATCTAGTTTATTTGCACACATGTAAAGAGACAAGCAGGGCCTGTAGCAAAACCTGACAGTACAATCTCATCATCTGACAGGACTTCTTCTGCTTGATCTTCTGGTCAATCAACTGGCCATGTCTTCTGCCAAGAAAATATAATACGGGGCTCTACCAGGATATTCTATCCCATTTTCTGTTTTCTTTCCATTCTCGCCATTCCTCTCCCAACACTCTTTCCATCTTTGAAGCACCCACCACCAGCCACTGTCCCCTTTTACTCATCGTGTAGTGAGTTGGGGCTTGTATCAATGGGTGAACAGAGAAGCAGAAAGTGTTATTCTTCCTGCTGTCTCTTCCATGCCCTGGCATGTTGCTGAGTATTATTGCTTCCAGAGCAGGCCAAAGATCTCAAGCATCAAGTGAGAGAACACTCTAGAAATCTGAGTGTTTGGTGAGAAACTAGACATCGCACTCATGAAGCAGGTACATTACGTTCCTGTGGGTCTCACTTAAAGTGAGAGTAAACGCCAAGGCCTAATTGTGGTTTCACAAGAGGGCTTGGAAAACAACATGTTTACTGCCTTCTTTGGTTTTTTCCTCACCAACGGGTTTCTCAGACTTATGTGCCCACTTTCAGCCTTCATATCTTATTGCCACATCCTTGACAGAAGTGAAAAGGCTGAAGTTGCCCAGTGGAGGCGTCCTACTGGAGCGGAGGTCTTTCAGGAAGACTGCCGCAAGCAAACAGTCATGGTTTTCCTTCTACCATCCCTCCATCCTCGAAGCCCTCCCCCACCGTCCTCATTTACTCATCTTTAATTAAGCATGGTGCGTTGGCGCTGACGCCAAGGAGGGAGCAGCGAGGTAGGAGGATGTTCTCTTTCTCAACCTTTCTCCCTTGCCCTGACATGCCACAGAGTGTTATTATTTCCAGAGCAGGGCCCTACTCTCTAGTGGCAGATAAATGGGGAGTACACCATAGAAAGCTTCATGTTTGGTGAGAAGGTAAGCATTGTACCCATGAAGCAGGTACATTTAGTTCTTGTGGGTCTCACCTGAAGTGAGACTGAATGCCAAGGCCTAATTGTGGTTTCACAACAGGTCTTGGAAAACAGCATGTTTACTGCCTTCTTTGTTTTTCCCCCCACTAATGGCTTCCCCAGATTTATGGGCCCACTTTCAACTTTGCAGCCTTCATATCTTATTGCCACACCCCTGAAAGAAATTAAAGCTGCCCAGTGGAGGCATCCAACTGGAGCTTAGGTAACTTTGAGGTTGATTGCCACAAGCGAACAGTTATGGTTTTCCTTCTGCTAGGACGTCGTACACTTCAGTTCATCAGCATGAATGAGACCAATGAGAATTGGTTCCAATGCCTGTTGGTCACTTTACCAGCTTCTGCATGTTGTAATGCAAAAGCAGCTCTTTACTGAATATGGATGTTATTGAACTGCCTATTTCTAATTCTACTTCCAAAGATATAAGTCCCCAACAGGACTTATATCTTCCATTATTGGTATCATCATCTTGCCTTGTTCCCAGTCTAGGACTCAAGGTGGCTTACAAAATAGATACAGCTCAAATGCAAAAGTTAAAAATTCAATTAAGCTAACAAGATAATTGAAAATGTTTAAACACATGACCATCAAAAAGGAAAAACAGATAGCAAACACTATTGGTACAGTGCATTATGAAAGGCACTTTCCCCTTGAGCCAGTACCCCTTCAAGGCATGCTGAGACAAAGATCTTCATCTGACTATGGACTAACCAGGAAGGCACCAGTCTAACCTCTGTAAGAAAGGAGTTCCAAAAGTATGAAGAATATGTGTAGGAAGAGTTGAACTTTGCATTGAACCTTTTCTCTCCCCTTTTTCCTCCAGACCGATGCTGCTTTGCTTGTCTAGGTTCTTTGAAGTTTATCCATGAGGCCAATTGTGGCCTACATCCAACTGTTCATCTCAACTACAGTAGACTCACTGAAGCAGTAGGATTTACATAGCTAAACACTTACCATTGAACAGCTAAGTCAGTAGGTGTACTCTAGTTGGGATTAGCACTTAAATCGCTCCCAAGGAGAGATGAAGTTTTGTTTGCTTGAACTTCACCCTAAGAACCAGTCTTGGCTCCCCAAGGAGCTTGTCTCTTGGTCGCAGTAACTGTTAGGACCCTTCCATAGGAACAGCAGTGGCTGGAAGAGCAAAAATAATGGTTCTGAGACCCAACAAGAAGGCCTTCTGACTGTGTCTTGTGACATAGTTGGAAAACCCCCGACCTAGATATGTTTTCAGCTCCTATCGGTCTAGCAAATCTGCCAAGATAAAGTACCTGCTGAAGCAGAACAGACAATCACTCACTCCCACCCATACAGCAGCTATGCAACTTTGGCATTGACTGTGTTCAGACATGAACTTGTTGACACCTATTCAGTCAGGAATGTCAGCCCCTGCCATTTGGTGGCTGGGCATAATTTGCCTCTTTTGCTATTTCACATTTTCACAGCAATGTTCTAGACATATATCTAAGTTACACAAGAGTACCAAAGAACTGATTCACTGTGAACCTCATGAGACCTGATACAGATTGATGATGCTGGAGGAAGGTAGGAAAAAGAAAAAAATCGGAAATTTTAATAGAAAAACATCTTCAGAGAGTTGTCGGCTTGACTGTAGTTGCAACACCACAGAGTTTCAGTAACCCCCTGTGGCGTTTCTTCTATAAATGCTGGAAAGTGGATCCAGTTTGGCTCATGTCCCCTGTTGGAGACTCCAGGGCACAAATCAGGAACAACAAAGCTCAGGCCCTGGAAGTAGTCAGAATACTATTTTTTAAAGAATGAAAATATTTGTAAATCAATTATATTTGATTTGAACTACCTAGCACAAACCAGGTCTGAATCCTAACGTTAGTATCAGCTGGATGAAACCAACTAAATGACGGGGGTTATCTTGCCACTCAACAGTTAGATTCAATGGGTCTACTCTAGTTGGAACTAACCAATAGGATTCCTCCATGCTACTGTGCCTTCCCCTTGCCATCCTTCTTCCTTTGTCTTTAATTTTAAATCCCCTGGAAAATGTGGGAAATGTGAGAAACTGAACTCATTGATGCCTTTCTCAGCTTTATCTGCTCATTCCTGCTGCCTGCTACCATCTTGTTCCTGGGACTGAGTCAAAATAACTCCCCCAGGAAGGTAACACTGACTCAATCTACTCCAACCTTGTATATTACCATCATTCCTTGTTGTCCATCTCTCCCTTACTGGTCTAGAATGGCAAAATTGACGGCAAACTACTTTGTCATTTTCTGGCAGTTGTTTTTCCCCTTCCAGTGCCTGTCTTATTCCTATCTAATCTGGGAGATGTTTCCTGTGTTTGTTCTCAGTCATCCATCCTCCAGAAGTGATAATGATCATCATGCAATGCTGGCTGGATGAGAATGCTAGGAAACAGCACCCACCAAGTGTGTAGCTGGGACACAAGGGAGTGAAGAGCGGAAGGTTCCTTGGGGAAGCTCAGATGGTAGAAGTTGGCATCTGTTTGCTTTTCCCATCTTTAAAAATAGATTGGAGCATCTAAACACAGATGGGCTCAGTCTAAAATTAAAGAACTTGTTTTCCCATTAGCTTCCTTCCATCTTCCATCCACTACTTTGAGCTATAGATAGGAACAGCATAGTGTTGTATATATTTGGGTCTACTGACGTCATGCATCAGAAGTCTGCCTTCAGGACAGAGGAGGTGGGGCCAAATCCCACAGGGCCCAGACCTCTGGAGAACCAAAGCCTATTGGGGTCTGGACAGTGAAAAAAAGTACACCAGACAATAAAATACAAATTTGGGGGAGAGGAGAGCTAATCATGCATCTTAACCTAGGTCCAGTGCTGGTTGTCTGAAGCCCTGTCTGCCTTAGCTGTAGAATTACATGATAGAAAGAAGACAAACAAGGAATAGGCTCTTAGGCATGAACCTATAGAAAACAGGCACTCTGAAGAGGGCAGGTAAACCATCCTCCTGGAAGAGAGGTGAAAAACCATCCACCCAGTTTCATCCTTTTCTTTGAAACCAACCTCCATTTGAATCCCACCCTTGGTTCTTATCGGGTGGTGCCATCAATGCTGTGATTGTACATCACAGTTTAACATTTTGTCACTTATCTATTTAACTATTTAATTGATATCCTGCTTTTCTCCCATATGGAACCCAACACAATTCTGTTACCTGAACTACAAAGATCCACATTTTGTTGCAGGTTGTACTGGTCTGATTATGTAATGAAACCTTCCAGTCCTAATTATCTCTCTGTAGGGGAAAGGGCATGTATAGAGGAGGCAAATAGGCATGATTCATCGAGATGTTTCTACTGAAACTTTTCTGGGTTTTTTTGCATTGCTCCCTTCGTTTGGGCTTTCTGAGCAAATTCCTTTCATTCTGCATAGAGGTGAAGTCACTGATGAACCGTGGTTAAAAGAAAGCCCATCAGGGCAGTTTCTTCTGTGTCATCTTCTTTTGATGAAACCAGTTTCCAGATTTAAGCAACATGGGAACTCAACAAGGTGAGGGGTGGAGTGTTCCGGCCCACGTTGGGCTCTGGTCCCACCCACTGCTGGCATCCAACCCTTGAAAACCTTGCCTGGAACCAATGTGGCCCTCAGACCAGAAAAGGTTTTCCATGCCTACAATACTTCCTGGTCTGAAAATTATGAGCCATCCCAACTGAAGGGGACCTCCCAGACTTGGACTGGCATTCTGCTAATTAATTCCAGATTGAATAGATCCATTCAATCAACAGTTGAATAATGAGTCAACTCCTAGGTAAATGCCATTGAGTCAACAGGGTCAACTCTGATTGGGGCTACCAACAGGATCAGGACCAGTGTCATCATCTTCTGATGTCTCCCCTCCCATATATGCATGGGCGTTGAAGTTACAACAGTACATTTCTATCCCTCTTTCAATATGGGCCGCCATCCTATTTGTGTTTTACACACATGTAAGTTCCCTTACACAGTTTGCCGGGGGGGGGCAGATTGACGCTTTCTTCCACTGGCCACTCTGCCCTACCTGTCCCATTGAACACCAGCCACCACTAGACAAAGGTTCTCTACTCCTGATGTAGTAGAAATATCAGTTGTCCATCTGTGGCCATTAGCCTGGAATCAAAAGACAAGCCATCTCTGATTTTTGTTTTTTCTTATGGAACCTTCAGATGTGTTTTTTCTTTTTTTAACTGGCAAAAGGTGGTCATTTTTCACTGTATTTCCTTGTCTCTATTCCACCACTGTTTCTTATAGTGTTAAAGATTCTTGACAAAGCAACCCAAGGTGGTGCCCTATAGCCTTCCCCTCTGTTCTCTTCTGCGCTGTACACCCATTCAGGCCTTTCAGTTAAATGTGTCTTGAGACTACAAGCCGGCGCATGTACCTTGGTTCAACAGTTAGAACCTCACGCTTCACATCCGCTTATAAAGAGAAGGCATCCATCCAGGTCAATGTGATGCCAACTGCTAGCCTGAGAAAGTGTACTTCCAGCAAACAATGGAACAACCCATCCATCCACCGTGTTTGGATCCCATTCCAGCCGAGAACCCTCCTCCCTCCAGCTACCAAACGCCATTGCAAAGGCCATCAGAGGGCATTGAGGAATATGCCAGGGACAGAGCAGGATTTATACACAAGCAAGGAAGTGACAATTTAGGGTCTCAGATTATGAGGGATCTCTAAATAGAAAAGCAAACTAAAATATAAAATTTCAAGGTCACACAATGAATTTTGTTTTGAAAAAATAAGTAGGTAAAACGGAGTCACAAAGTCCATCCTTTTCAAGTTATCCCAACCCTGCTTCATGGATGCATTTGGGCTCTACAGTTGAGGTCTGCGTATTAAAGAATGAACTGGAATTATTCTTTCCTGTTTTTCTGCATCTATGCTTCTATTAATACAAGATACTACAGTGCACGTATACACACATATATACACACAATCACATTTACACTTTTGTTTATATATCTCATTTCCACAGTCTGCCATTAAGTAGAAGAAGCAAGGGCATGCCCCAGTCCAAGGCATTAATAAGAGCTCTAAAATAATTAGCAGTAACCCCCTCCCCCAAGTTCAACGAGGGTTCTGCTCAAATAATCCTGTGTCAGAATTGCAGCCTCAGGGGCAAACAATCCAGACGTCCAAGTGGGTGTTTGTGTGTGTGTGTGGGGGAAGAGTTCGACTGAAATCAACCCCGGAGTATTTAAACACACGTTATTGTAGTCAGGTCTTCCAGCTGAACTTCCAGTTCCTATCAATAGTGCAGCATTGTTGCGTATCCATTTCTGCCTTTCCAGCCCTGCTGAGTTTAAAAAACAAAGGTGTCTTCATGCCGGACAATGGAGAACTGTTTCCCGTAATGAGGAACAGTTGAGAGCTATGGAGACAGCACCCACTCAGCAGAGGACCCAAGACTGCAAGCCGAAGCAACGCATTTGGGCTAATGAAGACCAGTTGAGAGGTGCCGCCAGTTCCTAACAGGAGCCTTTTATTGCTGTCGTCGTCTTCTTCTTCTTCTTCTTCTTCTTCTTCTTCTTCTTCTTCTTCTTCTTCTTCTTCTATAAGAGGCAGGAGTTTTACCTTCTTGACAAGGGACACCAATCGAGGTGGAGAGCGTTGTGGTTCATCTGTCATCGTGATGGCTCCTGACCTGACAACCTCTCGAGTCACGCTCTTTGACCTCTGAGGCCAACCTCACTGAGGAAACACTGATGCTCAGCCAAAGGTTCTTTATTGACTACCTGTCAGAGGGCACCTGCTTAAAGAACCCTCAAGGAATTAGTTGCCAAATGGGTCACTGGGGACTCCTTTGCTGGGGAGTCAACCATTGAGATGCCTCTTGCTAAACCAATCCCACTAATTATCCAATTGAAGAAGCTCACATCTTAGGATTTGCCTTTTCTTGTACTTCTCCCGTGCTGTCTTTATGCTCTATTCCTTGTTTCATTATGAGGCTCAGAAAGAACAGAAAGTGGCTGAGCAAAGAATGAGAAAAGAATTTGAGAGAGAGAGAATGAGAGAGGAGGATAGGAGTTTGTTCTTTTCTTCCTTTCTCTATCACTGGCTTTCATTCAAAGTTTCAAATCAGAGGTGGTCAGCTCCATGGAAGCCAGGATCCAATTTCTTCCCCAGCCCCCTGATCTTGTGAGTCACCCCACCCTCCCCTAGCAGACCCAGATTCCTCAGTTGTCCTCTGCAATCCTTCTTGAAATGACAGGAAGCTTCTGTGGGCAAGGCAGGGGTATTTTCATGTGTTTCCGTGCCATTGGGGAGGTTCTGTGTGGTTTCTGGGGGGAGGTAAATGCCTGTAAATAATGCCGTTTTTAAAAAAAATAGGTTTGGGAAGTTGGGGGTATTGGGAGCATCAGAGGTTATATAAAGGGGTTCAGGGACTGCATGCAGTTAGTGGGTCACAATTTGCCCACCCCCATATGTGCCTCTATGCTAAAAGCAACTTATCCTGAAACTGGTCTGATCAGTGACTTGAATGGGAGATCATCTGAAAAATCCATGAATGTCACCTTGAGTCTCAGTATGGAAGGAAAATGAGAGATGAACTGGTGACATTGATCTTCACCAGCAGAATTTTCCAGAAATATACCTGTATGTGTGAACAAAGATCCTGAATCAGAGTGACCATACCCCATAAGCAAACTGTGTAGCTCTTGAGGTGGGTGGGTGAGTGCCTTGCCCCCTCGAATAAGGATTCTGCCTCCTTAGATGAACTTGTCCTTCACTCTTCAAATTTCTAGCATGGCAGTCACTTAATACTTCAGCTGAGCCTTTAGGAATACAGTTTAGACATCCGGAGAATAGCAAATAGTGGAATTATAGGTCTGAACGATTTTGAACGTTCCACTCTCTGGAATGTTAGAAATTTGAGGACTGAGAGAAAATTTCCTTCAGGGAGCAGAAACTTTATTAGCAAAGTCCTCATTTTGTCTCCTTCTCATAGCCAAAGTAAGCAAAGCATGTGCCTTCAAGTTGCCTGTTGACTTATGGAGATCCCATGAATTTCGTAGTGTTTTCTTAAGCCAGGAATCCTCAGAGATGGTTTGCCATTGCCATCTTCTGATATAGTCTACATCCCTGACAATACCTACTCATTTTTCCCAATTTTTATTCGTGGCTCCCTAATATTCTCTCGGACAAAAGAGAAAATTATTCCAGCCGCTCTGTTTACTTTCTCCTCCTTCACACCCAAATGCAATGTAGTTAAATTTGCAGATGTAAGACGGACACCTTTGGGGCAAGATCTTCAGCATACGGTCACCACACTTGTCTCACCTGACAAAAACTGCTGAGCAATGGAAAGATAATCTAGAGCCAGATCTGGGAGCTGCCAAAGAGAGAATGGTATTGAATGTCATAGAAGGATACAGGGCATCGTGTTCATTGAAAGGCTTCTCTGTTTAAAATAACTTTCTGTGGACATTTTCAACATGTCCTTTGCCCTAGTCAATGGCCAGATTTTTCCAGGCTGCCTTTCAAGAGATTAATTCCATCTCTGTTTCTGGGCACATCTCCGTCATCTCCCTTCTATTAGTACAGATCAGAAAATGTCCAGCGAAAGTCTTTTTCCCAAGGAAAGACTCACTTTTGGTCAAAAGTAGAATTGTCTGTTGGGGAAGGGACAAAACTGTGCAAGCCTATATTCCTTTAACTGGGTACCTTGCACTCCAGGATTTACTTTTAAATAGGCACATATCAATATAATACTGATGTTTGGTCTTAAAATACACTTTTGCCCACATTTGCAGTGTAGGAAGTGTAGATTAAGATGGCTTGCTCAAAAATATGAATTAAGGTGGGGGGGGGTATGTTCAGCCATCTGTGGCCATGTCACAAGTGGGGAGGAAAGCTGTTTTCCCGGTATGGGTTTCAGCTAACCGGTTTGTTAAACATAAGTTTACAGCCAGCTTGTAGCTGGAGGAAGGTCTTCCTGAGTTTACGCATGACTTAACCTGCTAGGTTCTCTTGGGCCATTGAATCCACCTTACATTCTCCCATTGAGGTATTCAGATGAGACATTGGCCCTTTCCGCACGCGGCAAGGGAAACGCTCCTTGCCACTACTCACTGGCTTTTTGGTGGGTCTGGGCGAGTCCGTAGGGACGAGGAGCAGTGCGAGCTCGTCGCTCCGCACTGCTCCAGCATCCAAAATGGCGGCTTCCGGTTGGGGGAGGCTCTCCACCAACCGGAGAAGCTCGCCAGCCGAAAGCCCGCCCCTGGCAGATCTGCAGGCAGGCACTAGTGCACGCCTGCAAATCTGCACCAGAGCGCAGGGACGGAGCGACACGGGGTCACTCGCTCCGTACTTTTAAAAAACCTCTTGAAAGAGGTTTTTAAAAAGCACACTGCGCAACCAGTTCCGGTCGCTCTGGAGCAGACTGAGGTGCAGAACTACAAAAAGTAGTCCGCCCCAGTCCACTCCACGGTGCAGAAAACCTCTGTTGGAGGTCGCTCTGCACCGTTTTAATAGGCCCATGCAGAAAGGGCCATAATAATCATACGCTTGTTGGCACTGGAGGACTGCATGATATGTCCATCTAGAGGAACTGCCTGTTCTATTGGTTTTCCTACATGTCATAATTTATCACTACTGCCAAGAATCTGCCACAAGCGTCCAGAGGTACACCATTCTGGGTACCACCAAACCTTGAATGAGATTACAAAAAATCACTCAGTCATGTCTGGTGGCTTCCATGTCAGAGAGTAATGAACCCACCCTGGGTTTTAGTCTGAACTTACTGCCATAGCAACATGGAAGCCACCAGATGCCAATTGTGACCCTAATAGCAAGATAGATTGACACAAGAGTAAGCATTCCTTGAGGTATTTTGCTTCCAAGTTCCCATGGTTTGAGTATATCAGAAAGCTGATTATCTTGGTCTCATCCCACCTGACTTTACTACCCTTACCATGTATTGTAGGCTTCAACAATGACTTCTTTCATCCATCTGAACCTCTCTTTACTTCCATTCCTTGCTGAAATCTGACTCTGTATGTCTCGACTGAAGGTTTCTTCCTGCAAGTGCAAGGATCTTCACTATATCTTTAGAAAGGGATGAGAGGCATTTTGTTGTTCTTATTTCTACTAAACAAATAAGCATATTGGAAATGGCTGTCAATACTCAGTGTTTGACATCTGTACCTGGAGAGTTTTGAAGGGTCCCTGCTTTGTTAACCAGATTTGCACCAATGTTGTAAAACATTTTAACAGTCATACACACGTGGTGCTTTGCATTGGCTCCCAGGCAGAAAAGGGAAAATAATCCAAAGCAATTTAGAGGGGGAGGGCAAAGGAAAGTGCTCTCACTCTCCCCATCTATATCTATCTCTGTATAGAGAAAATGAATACATGAATTTTCCTCTCTCCCTCTTTTCTAATATATTTCTAATATTATGTATTTTGTCAGATAGATAGACAGCCTTTCCCTCCTTGCTGATTTCCATGTCGCTCCCCTCTTTTGATCTTTCTTTTCACCCCAATTCTTTTTTCCCCCAGATGGCAACTGTCCAGAGGGCTTTCTTCAGTTCGCCTAGGTAGGAGGGAGCTGTTCCTCCTTCTCCAAGACGGAGAAAGAGCAAAAGAACATGACGTCCATTCTCAAACCCAGAACCCTGGGAGTCATCTGCATTGGCGGGTGATCAAAGGCCCCATTCCATTTTTATCCTCAGCCTTGCCCCACCTTAAGACTCCAGTGCATCCAAGCATGTTTTCCCATCATTTCATTGTGTGCCAAAAGATAAACAAAAGCCACCCGCTCTGTCAGAGGGAAGAATGCCTTCTTGAGAACAGCAAACCGTCCTCAGTAGACAAGTGACATTCCCACTGTACGCTACTATAAACCTTGGAGGAGCCAGCTTTCCTGAGCATTTATGACATCATTGGTGCCAAAAGGAGATGGATAGCTTTATTTTTGTTCAGAACAAACTTACAGATGTTGTCGTTAATGGGAAAAAAATCTGTGTGTGTGTATGTAAGAGAGAGAGGGGAGGGAACACATGCAGACATGAGACAGGGAATGAGATGCAAATAACAGGAAGGAGGAACACATTTAACTGAATCAAAATTCGGATGAGCTCCATTGAGAAATGACCAATCTAACAGTGTAATCCATGGCACACATACTCCAAAGTGAACTCCATGGCTTGCATAGTGCATATCTGTTTGTTGTGTGCCTTCAAGTTGTTTCTGACTTATGACGCCCTATGGCAAACCTATCATGAGGCTTTCTGGGGCTGAGAGTGTGTGACACATCCAAGGTCACCCAGTGAGTTTCCATGGCTGAGCAGAGAATCGAACCCTAGTATCTAGGGTCATAGTCCAGCACTCAGACCACTATACCATGCTGGGTCTCTAGTGCAAATCAACACTCACATAATTACACCGTGGTTATGCTACCCCACGCCTCTGCTGAATACCAACATAGTGCAATCGACTGTGCATGAGCCAGTGTGCCTGCTTATGGTCCCATTGGGCAGCAGAGAATGCACTGGGGAAGTTTCTGCAAGAAGAACATGTGGAAGAAGAGGAGGCTAGGAATGCCAGCTTGGCTTCCAAAATCCAACAACTTGTTGGATCCTCCCTTTCCCACAACTGAAAGGTCTAAAGGGAGAACTTTCATGCATTCAGCTGGATGTTCTTTAAAATGTCTCCAATAGATTAATTAAACCATAGGATTGTATAGTCATCTAGTCCTGCTTCCTGCCAATGCAGGAATCCACAGTTAAAGCATCCTTGACAGATGGAAGGCTGTGCAGGCTCTGTTGAAGAAGAATCTACCAGTTTCTAAGGAATCCCTTTCAGTTTCATTGCTTTGGATAGAAAACAGCATTTCTTGCAGAGGAAACAGCTTTTTCTGCATGGAAAATACTATTACTTTACAGAATTATTATCTTCTCCACATAAAATGTTGTTTCTTGTGCAGAAAGCACGGTTTACTGTGCCAAACAACCAAGTGTGAATTTTGCACAAAATAAGATCTGAATTGCGAATGGGATTCAAAAACTGCATGGTTGTTCACAACTTTCTTGCAGCAGGAAAAAAAATGCTAAAATTACTCTTCGATTCCTTTGAGAACATAGGTCATTTCTGCACTACACTGTTATAGTGCTATTATTCTACTTTCAGCATCCTGTGGATTCTGGAATTTGTACTTGACTGAGGCCCAAGAGCTTCCTGGCTGCGAATTCTAAAGGCCCCTCTCTAAACTGCAAAAAAATAAATAAATTTAAATTTAAATCTGATTTAAATGCTATCATCTGCATTTCTAGGGTCTAGGAACTTACTAGTACGTCTGCACTGGGAAAAAAAGATCAGAAGTAAGCAAGAAACAAGTCAGGACTTATTTTTCTGAAGAGGCTGAAGATTTCAAAGGGCTTGGTAAACAGAGATTGAGATGTATGTCAGGGCTCTCCGCCTGCAGAGTCACACAAAAATTGTGTTGCACACCCCTTGTGATGAATGGCCATGTTGCACAAGAATTGTGCTGCGTAGCCCTAGTACTGAATGGCCACATTGCACAACTGAACCAAGACACCAGATAATCCACCAAATGCACAATCAAAGTTGCAATTTGCATCCACGTGCAAGGCTCAGCCTCCTGAAATGCACACCCATCCTATGTGAAATTCATGCACAGTGTATATCTGCATGTACAATGCCGCTTCCACAACCTTGAACTGAAGGTAGATGGTATGCAACAGAGAAAGACATCCTACAGTTCCATGGAGAGATATGTGTAAAAAAACCAACATTACCATGCTGTTCTGCCCTCACCAACTGCTTTTGTTGGCTGTCTTCACACAGGAATGGTCTAGCACTCCCCCCTCTGCCCCACCTTTGCTCACAATTACTGAGTCTTACATTGATCAAAAATCCATTGATCTGAAAAGGGTTTAAGGGACCTTGAACACAGTTAGGATACCACTTTCATCTAATTTTTCTCATCCCACCCATAGAGTTCTTATTAGAGCAGGAGGGCAAATATATGTGGCAGGAAGTAACATACCATTTTATGGACCCTTTGGAACGTAAGGATGGAATCATGCAACTTACACCCTTCACAAGCTCTAAGCAGAATTCAACCTCACCATTCCAAAACCTGGTATTGCAATGTCACAAAATCAGCCTCCACCTCCACCCATCTTACTCTTAGTTATCATAACCTGTCAACTGGTGGTACAGGTTTCTGCATGCTTTTTGCATCACATATTGAATGTTCAAAAATGATTCCAGTTTTGCTGTAATTACTTACACATCACCCCCTTCAGGAAGGCCAGGAACCAGTGCCTTCATCTGTTAGAAAAGGGAGGAAACTGCCATTCCATCAGTGACAGAGGACAACTTCATCACAGGCAGTCCTATCAGGGGTTACTGGCAGACACTGCAGCGAATGAACCATACCTGTTTATTTCAGTATATTTGAACTATCCTTTTCTTTGTGATATACTCAAAGCACCTAGTGACAGGATGGAAGCAGTTTTCTCAGTTCTTTCTTTTGATATGAAAGCTATTTCTTTTAATGTTGTTAATGCTACTAAGTGTGAGCACTGAGTCCTGATGTACTCATGACATGAGGGTGCCACCAGTACTGTCCCTAGTATATGAATATTATCCCATAACGAAGGGTTCCCCTTCCTTCCTCCCTACAGCTCTCCATGCTGCCTGAAAACTCAGCCCTTCTGAGCTGGTTTTTGGGGTAGATGGGAGGCAGGGGCATAACTATAGTGCAGAGAGAGGTTCCATCCTGTGGAATCTGGGGACTTTCAGTTCAGGAAGAGTTGTATAGAATTCTCAGCTTCCCCAAACTACAGACCCCAGGATTCTATAGGATGCAGGCATGGCACTTAAAGTGGAATCACAGAGCTGTAACTGTGCTGTCTATGCCCCTACCCCACCCACCCCCGCTGCTGCAGTTCTGCAAGAGTCTAATGGAAGAGGAGTCTCTCAGATGGACTTTGATGACATGGTGTTGATTACAGCCAAGAGGCTTCCCGTGTCTTCACCTTTGGTGAAGTAAAGCAAGCATTGGGTCATCCTTGCCGATAAGGGGCTTGATGTTCTGTGTGTCCTTTCATTTATCAGGTGAGATAAGCTCTGATTGACGAGGCTCCAAAAATTGAGAAATCCAGGAACTGTGATTTCTGGGTCTGGTTCTTGCCAGGGCTTTGATGCTCCCGAAGGTGATTTGGACGGGGGCGGGGAAGGGGGAGAAAATGTTAACAGATAACCGAGAAAAACAAACACAAACAAAAATCCCTCACACATGAAGGCTGCCTGGCCATGGCCAAAGATCTGTGGAGTCAAAAGGACACAGATGTCAATATCTGAAGCTAAACAGAGAACCTGTCCTCCTAGGTTGTTGTGGACCTATGAGAGTATGGTGTTAAACAGGGGTGGGAAGTGTATGGCCTTTCAGACGTTGCTGGACTTTAACTCCCATCAGCCCTGGCCAGTATAACTAATGATGAAGAAAGGTGGAAGTTTGAGTCCAGGTTGAAAAAGGACAGCTCCCAGGCCATTTTTTCTGGACTCAGAAGGAAAAAAGAATGGAAAGGAAATTATCCCCATAAGCCTTCCAAGGGGTACAGCTGACATTTTAACCATGTCCCCCTCCATCTCATTTTAGGTTCAGAGACACTATTTTCTAAAACAGGAAATCAATGAGACCACTTCCTGATGCTAAAAAAAAATCTCCTCTTGGGCTTAAAATGGCCCAGAGGGCCCCAGAAATATGGCAGAAATGCTCCCTCCGCTTTGTAGAAGGCTTGGGGTGATGGAGGGGGGTAAAAAGGTGGGGGGGTTAGTGCAGGGCATGACCCTCCAAGATCTTCCAGGAAGCAATGCCACCCTCTAGGCTCCCACAGTTGCCCACCCTGGAACTACAACATCTGGATAGCCTCATGATTTCCACCTCTGCTCCACAACAAGGGAAATGATTGCAGGAGGAGAGGTTCCCTGGTACAACGATTGGGTGGAAAACCGTGTTCAAAGAGTTCTCAGCAATGGAGGAAAGTTTTTTGAAGGAGGAAAGTTTCAAGCAGAGGGCTGCAGGGTTCTGTCCTAGGGCTTATACTTCTCTGTATTTTTATCAAAAATATCAGAAGACTGGGAGGGGTAGCTACCGCATTGGAAGATCAGGACAGAATTCAACAGGACCTTGACAGTCCAGAAAACTGCACTGAAACTGATAAAATGATATTTGACAGAAACAATTGCAAAATCCTACATTTAAGCCATAAAAACCAAATACCAGAGGTATAGGATGGCGAAAATTTGGCATGGCAGTAATACATGTAAAAAGGACCTTGGGATTCTTGTTCCCGTATGTGTCCCGCAGGCCACAGTTTGCCCACTTCTGACTTCAACTGTGTGACATTCCCCTTACCCTATTCAATGAGGTCGCATCTCCCCCATCCCTCACTGCAGCTTCTGGCTGTGCAGGTGGGTTTGAGAGGGTCGGCCAAGAGGCGCTGCTTAGCTACACATACATAACTGAGTATGATGCAGAATATGGGCCTTCATGATCACCCCCTTAAATAAGATCAGGAAAAGGGCCAAGCTCACATCCTTTGGGAACGTATACTGCAATCAGATTGCTTCTGCAGCTTAGGTTACTCCACCACCACCCATTTCCAGCTGCAATCAAAGACATTTTAAACCCTTCAAATAAGCATTTGAGTCACCTGTTGCCTAATTTACCGATGGTTTGCTTTATTGCATTTTGTTATTGTCTTGATGTTGTTTTTAGCTTGGTAATTTGTATCTTAAGGAAAGATGATTACCATTGTATATCTGGTTGTCTATTTTGTAAAGTACTTGGAGCTGCTTGTTTTTGAAAGGGAAAAGCATGGTAATTTTTTTTCTTTTGTAAAAAATAAACACAACATTCAATAATAATTAGAAAGGGGGAAAAACAGAGCAGCAAGAGATCAGGGTAAAAAAAACACAAATATTTCCCCAGCGAAGACTCATTAGCAGAATTATTTTCTTCCTTTCTTTCTGCAAACGCTGCTTCTGACATGACAGCTTAAAGTGGGAGAATGTTCTGCACAGTCTTAATTGTATGTAATAAAATTCCGAAGGTTATATAAAGCATTACACTCTTCTGACTGTAAAATATAGACCACCAGATGTTAAAAGTCACACGTTAACTATCACTTGGACTTGTAGCTATGTCAAATACATTGTTGTTGTTGTTGAGTGCCTTCAAGTAATTTCTGATTTTATGGCAATCCTAAGGAGAACCTATCACAAGGTTTTCTCAGGCTGAGAGAGTGTGATGTGCCCACGATGATCCAGTGAGCTTCCATGGTCAAGCGGGGAACTGAATCCTGGTCTCCAGGGTTGTAGTATAATGCTCAGACCACTACCCCATTCTGGCTCTCTCCATGTAAGTACTGTACAGGTACATCCTCACACATTTCACAGATGCACATTACAGGTGTCCCTCCATGTTTTCATTTGACATCAGCCAGTAATCAAAGAATCTTAGAGTTGGAAGGGACCACAAGAGCCATCTAGTCAACCTCCAGCCATGCAAGAAAACACAACCAAAGCACTCCTGATAAAGGCCCACCCAAACTCTGTTGAAAGACCTCCAAAAGAAGGAGAATGTGAGAATTCATTAGTTTCACCAGTCATTTTTAATCAAGATCCTACAAGGGAGCTGCACGGTCTTAATCTCCACACACAGAGTCACACATTGATTGTGCTACATCACCTTTGTGTTGAATGGCAACTGCGCTGCAACCACAACAATGAATCTCAACCTTGGCCTGGATATGGACATTCTGATCTGGACAAAAAAATATCCAACCATTTCTGTAGGACAACTGGAGCCTGTGTAAAACACCATAGGATTCCAGCAATGAGAGTTTCATCAAGATAGATCTTTAAGATGAAAGAAGCTCTGTGCGTGTGCCTGCACACATCTGTTCTTGCTTGCCTAGTGAACTGGTTTGGCTCCACTTCTTCTTTTATATGACTTCATGTTGGAGAAAAACATTTGTGAGATTTGACCAAGCATGGTCAACTCGACACCTTGGTGTCCTGAATCAGTTAAGTATGAATTCTGGCACCATTGCTCTTGATTTTTAAGAGAAGGGTAGATTTTTGCCCCTTCAGCGGCTCATGAAAACGCTCATTATTATGGAGTTTTGCAACAATCTCCATCTGCTGAAGGGAAGAATCAGTCAGTTGCAGAATCATAACAGTGAGATGGATCTCTCTGCTAAAGAAACAGCTTCATAAATCAAACACCAAGACCGGTTTTGGAAGACACAAACTGGTTCCCAGAAATCCAAAGCAAGCACGCTGCAAGTGGAGTTGGAAGAATTGTGCCATTGGTGAAGGTACGGGGCATACATCAGTAATCACACAAAACCACATGTACCAGACTAACATGACCAAATACCCAGAGCGGAATGGGCAAGAGTCAATAATCACCCGCCTGCTGGGGAGAAGCAATTCATCATTGCTACCAGGCAGGAAGTTCTAAGCTGGCCACCAGGGTGGGGCAAAAGTTGCAGCAGGAACCCTGGGAGCTTAGCTTCCTGGAGCAGAGTTCAAGCCATACTTCTGCCCATGCTTTTAAGGGATTTAGCAACAGAAAAAGACAGAAAAGAAACAGGGAATCTCTGGTCCCCTGATTTGCAAAGCTATAAGGAAACAGTAGGCATATAATATAACAGCTACTCTGTAAGAAGAAAAGTTCCCACTGCCTTCCAGTTTTCTGGCCTACAAATTCAGAAGTACTATAAGCATTTAGATTTTTTTTTTTAAAAAAAATAACATCTTAATTTTTTAAAAAAAGATTGAGTAGTCTTTTGCTCTGATAAGAAGTACCAAGGACAACATAGTTGGGGTTTCTTGGACTCTACACTACGTTAGCATTTTCAGTCTCCTTGAGTTGCCCTGGCTCCAACCTGTAGAGTCCTGGGATTTGTAGTTTTGTGAATTACTTAGACTCCTCTGCTGGAGAGCTGCTCTAGTGCTAGAGCTAGAGCTGTACATTTCATTACACATGGGGTTTGTGCATAGATCCACATGGATGTTGATGCTCACGGCACATGGTTTGTGCAGTTGCACATGCATGTTTGGTTGTGCATTTAGCTGCACAGCTTCACAACCTACAAATGAGGTGGTGTCAGGCAATTGTCATGTAACCCTTCCCTCTGAGTGTAAAGTTTCATTCCTTGAAGTGGGAGCTCAGCCACATGTTGGACTATCTGGAATTAACACAGATTTGTCAGCGCTCAAACCAGGCGATGCAACAATTATTGGCATTTTCTACAGCGTCTCTCCACCTCCACCCACACACCCATGCTTTCTTTTTAATCTCTTCCCGTCCATAAATTCTCTCTCCCGTATATTTAAATGTAAGCACCCCCTTTCATCTTCAGTGCTCTCCCAGAGAGATAGTCATTTGCCTGCAGTAAATACTGCTTTGCACGGGTCTTGTGGTTCAAGGAGCCTCGACTGATAAAAAAGATTTCCTTATGGAATTCTCTCCTTGCCCCCTCTTTTTTCTGTTTATGAAAAAGACAGGAGAGAGCCAAGGGCATCCAAAGGTAACATGTGACCTGGGTGGTCAACCATAATCAGCCATCGCTATGTGAAGATCCAGAATAACCCCCAAGTTAACTGGTGAGAATAGCAAAGTTTCAAAATCATCTGCTGAAGCCTACTAGGAAAAAAAAGCATCTCTCCAGCACACACATACATACTTTGATATTTATGAATTTTCCACTTTTTCAGGGGTCCTGCAGCCCAGCCTTAGCAAATGCAGAGGACCAGCTGTATCTTAAGACAAATCTCAGCACTCTCAGGCCCTTTCCACACCTTACCGTTTTCCGGCACTGTGGTGCAGGGATCATGTGAGCAGCCTCCAGCGAGAGGGTCTTGTGTCCAGGGTCCTTCGGCTCCACACGAGCTGTCTGCTCGTGTGAGAGCCCCCCTCTTCCTTCCACAACGCAGCCTGGGAGTTTCCCAGGCTGCACTGGGACAGAAAACACAACCGGCACGGTTTTGGAGGCTCCGAACACCAGGTAAGTGCACGCGGGGCCTGGGAGCAATGTGCAATCGTGCACCATTTTCGGCTTCTAGCCAAAAATGAAAAGGTGCGCGATCGGCACCTGCTGGCCCCTGGAGCGTCGCGCAATTGTGAGTGTGTTGTGTGGATCGCTCCTTACAATCGCGCGACTCTCCAGGCCCTCTTTCACATGGCAAATGCCTTGCGAAAAGGTCCTCAGTTGCAAAGATACGACTAAAGTAAAAGCAACTCCATATAGTGACAGCAACAATTAACATGATAGCTTCTTTATACTGATATTACCTTTATGTACTTGGTTGAAAACTTTTGTTCCAAAAATATCAGCCAAGATTCAAGATCAACTTCTTAGGTAAGTATAACTTTAGTCGAGTATATTTAACTTAAGTAAATTATATTAAGCTGAGTTAAAGAACCAAGTTAAGTATGATTAACTAAGTAGCGTTTCCCTGACCTGACATCACTAATCTCACCCTCATGGGCAGCAGCCACTGTGATCAGTGGGAGTCTGCTCTCCTGTTGATTGGGGAGGCAGCAGACTGACATTTCACCCTCATCCTGCTGGTGATCTCTGCTGTGACAACCAGAAGCAACATCCTGTCCCTGAATTCTGTCCTCCCCATCAAATTTTCCTTCAGTCTCCAAATTTCTAACATTACAGAGAGTGAGAGGTTCACACTTCAGACTCTTTTATTTGTCCTTGTTTGCATTCCTTTGATCACTTTGCCTGCCCCTGTTCTTTGGAAGCCTAAACTATATTTCTAAAGGCCCCAATGAAGTTTGAAATTCATTTTGGTTCCTCTGTGACTACACACCTGTGCACAGGCTATAAGTTAAGAACACATTAAAAAGACAGTAAAAATTGCAGCCAATTTTCAAAAACAACCCAAGAAAGGAATTCAACTGTTCCTTCCAACAAGGGAATCATTGACCTGGGAAAATCTGCTGAATTTGTGTGTGTGTGTGTGTGTGTGTGTAGTTGCCCAACATAAGCAGCTAAATACAACTCATAGAAACATGACTCATTTGTCAATTGCTTGGAGCTCGAAGCATTTGGAGGAAGCCCAGAGATGTACACCTTTCTTATATTTGTGAGCCCATCATAACCCAAGAAGGCTAGGACTTTCCTCCAGAACTCACAAGCCACTTCTTTCTTTGTTGTTGCATGACCCCCCCCCGTTTCTTCCCCCGCCCTCCAAAAAATGACCTCTTTCCCCTGCCAGTGTAGGGCTTACATCATAACATAATTGCACCATGCATAAACAACATTTGCCATTAAAGGATACTTTTAATGAGAAACAGAACTGCCAACGAGAAGCATCAAAGTGGCTGATGGGAGGAAACCGCCTGGAACCAAATCCCACTTGATGCCCCAATTAATATGTCCTCTAATTCTATTTCCTGCTTTTGTCGTCCTGCAGCCGCCTTTCTCTAATTTCTTGAGGAGGAAGGAACTGGGAGATGGAGAGCCTTCGTGGCTGGCTTGATGTTGAGGCAGTGAGCAGATTAGAACAAATTAGGGAATTAGACAAAAGACAACTGATGACAGGCTAAGGAAATGTCCTCCAGCAATTATAAAATTAAAGGAGACCTGGGTTCGCGATGCAGATGGAGTTTCACGAAAGCAAAGAGGAGGAAGAGGAAGAGAAGCAACAGACACAGCTCCAGACAGGAAGGCTTGGGTTCTGCCAAGCTTTCGCACTTCCCTTGGAAGGAAAAGTGTGAAGTGCCACACACTGTATCACACACTGTATTCAGACCCAGAAGGTGTTTGTTTTCCTAGCCTGAGCACTGAGTTCATTCTGATACTTTCTACAGATTTTCGTCTGCTCCAGATGTTTGGGGCAACAATTCCCCCCCCCATTGGTGTTTCTGGGTGAGACTGATGGGAAACGTAGGTCAGAATCTGTATCTTGATCTATATGCAAATAACATCCTCTCTGAACAGATGCCTATATAGGGTGTTACATTGTGCTTTAAATAACCAAGTACCCTCAGAAATCTATAGCAGGGATGTGGAGCTCTCTAGATCTCCAAACATTAAAAGGAATTTCTTGACAGGGAGAGCAGTTCAGCAATGGAACCAATTTCCTGGAGAGGAGATAGAGTCTCCTTCTCTGGGTGTCTTAAAAAATAGGTTAGACAGCTACTTGCTCAGAATGCTTTAATTGGAGATCCTGCATTGAGCAGGATCCAACAATATGATTCTGTGGTCTTCCAGACATCAGCTCTCAGAAGACCCAACCATGATGGGTAAGCTGTCATCTCAAACATCTGGAAGGTCAAATATTTCCCAGCCAAGATCCACAGTATGGTAAATTGGTCTTATCTCTGACCACAGGCCACTGCTGCTGGTCCTGGAAACCTAGGGCTGGATTGTAATCTAATATTTTGAGGGCCACATGTACCACAGCTCTGCTAGACTAGCATTACCTATACCACCAACAGTAGCCTTACTTATTTATTTAGTATTTATTTAGAGCATTATACTCCATCCTTCAGCCGAAACAGGTCCCAAAGTGGCTTACAATCTAAAAGGACATGAAATACAACACCTTCTGCATCTGACTTGGTGATCCAAATAACCTCCAAGGGAGACCAATCAGATACCCACTTAAGGCAACTTAATCCAGTAGTGAACAGCTCTTACTCTTAGTAGGTGCTTTCCCAGAATTAGGAAAGCAATTGTAAAAGGGTTCTTACCCTTAAAAACTGAAGTACATGCATTAATTGTCCTTTTACATAAATCATTTGAATCATTTAGATGTTACAGTCATAATGATGACGATGCTGCTGCTGATAAATCTTCGAGATCATTTTACAGGAAACTAAGAATACCTTAAAATATAATCCCCTGCATATTTACCTGGAGCTAAGCCCTATTTTGTTCAGCTCGGCTTACTCACTTGTAAGCACATGTAATGTTGCAGTCTCAGTTCCATTTAAAAAAGGATGTATTTTTTTAAAAAAAAAAATCTATATGGTATCCAGCAAATAAGATCACAATTCGTTCTTTGTTCCAGACCATAATTACTATTCTTAATGTGTTTGCATATGTGAGTGTGCAACCATATGCACAAAGAGAGAGAGAGAGAGATTGAAAGAGAGAGTACATATTCATTCTTGCCTCCACCTCCTGTAATTTTGCTTCAGTTCAAGACAAGTTGAAGGGTCAAAAAGGCAAGGGGTGTTTCAGAAGTTTAGCAGACAGGCAATTGGAGGAAAAAAGTGTGAGCGGGAAGCAGGCTGGTAGTGGTGGTGAAGAGGTCTGGTATATATTATTTTGAAAGCAACAAAGAGTCTTGTGGCACTTGAAATACCAGCACATTTATTACGGCATAGGCTTTCATGGACTGGCCCCAGTTCATGCATCTGATGAAGTGGGCTATAGTCTACAAACACTTTTTTAGTCATTTACTGCACTGTTTTCTGCAGAAGATGAAGGCACTGCCCTTTTGGATATTACAGTTTTCCAGGTATCCTTTCTCCGTAGACTTACTTCTCTCCATCTCTCTTCTCCTCTTAGCTGTGCTGTGCCAACCCACACATACTCTCGTAATTTGTGTGCTGGGGAGTAGGTTGTCCCATATCATGTCTGTGTGCCTTTCTGTCTGTCTATGTGCTTCTCCCGAGACTGTCCCATGCCTTTTATGCTGTAAATAGCACATTGAGACAATGACAAATAGAACAAGACCGTCTATGCCTCTAGGAATGATCCATGCATCTACAGTATCCTTAAAGTTAGTTGCTGCTAACCAGAGATCTTCCATCTTCTCGGTCAATAGTTACAAATCGCAAGACAGGTTTGGAAATCACAGATAGAATAATGTATGTTTCTAGATGTCCTTGCTCAGCTACCAAGATTCAAATCTCCTTCCTTTCATTTTAAATGGTACATTTTATCCCAAGCTGAAGACATTGTCCACCCTGGCCCCAATATTTTCAACAAATATATTCACTTTAATGTACCAGTAACTTGCATATGGAGTCCATTTTGTTTCTCAAGCATCCACTGGCAATTATGATTTAATTATTAAAGGTGTATATTTTCATCGATACAATGCTCAACAGATAAAAATGTTCTGTAAGAACAGATGAAAAGAGTTGAAGCAAACAATTAAAAAACACACACAACTTTCTTTAAGAACTGATCAAATCAGCAGAGTACTTGATGTTTAAGGCTGAAATTCTACCTCAAGGAAAGAGAACATACTTTGATGCTCATGGAATTATGCAGTGATGGTGCAACACACTGCCCCACTACCAAAAAGTGCCACTGTGTGCCACATGCATGTTCCATATATGGAACACCACTTCCATTACCTTGAACTGAATACAACCATTCCTCATCAGTCACAAATGTCCAACAATTTCCATAGGGGAATTTGTGCATGTGTAAGACACTGATGAGACAGTGCGCTGTAGCCATGTGAGAGTCAGACTAGAGACCAGGAGTTAAATCTCCACTCAACCATGGAAACCCACTGGGCAACTTTGGACAAGTCACATTCTCTCAGCCTCAGAGAAAAGCAATGGAAAAACCTTCTCTGAAGAAATCTTGCCAAGACAACTCTCACTAATTCAGAATCATCCTGAAAGCACATCATATAACATGGGAAGTCAGCATGGTGTAATGCTTGAGAGTTAGACTAAGGCCCTTTCCACACCTTACCTTTTCTGGTGCTGGAGTCGGGGGGGTCGCGTGAGCAGCCTCTGGCAAGAAGGTCTCGCGTCTGGGGTCCTTTGGCTCCACATGAGCTGCCTGCTCGCGTGAAAGCCCCTCCTCTTCCTTCCACAGTGCAGCCTGGGACCTTCCCAGGCTGCACTGGGGCAGGAAGCGTGACCGGTGTGGCTCCGGAAACTCTGCACGCCAGGTAAGTGCACACGGGGCCTGGGAGCAATGCGTGATTGTGCACCATTTTTGACTTCTAGCCAAAAACGAAAAGGTGCACAATCGGCGCCTGCTGGCCCCTGGAGCATTGAGCAATTGTGAGTGTGTCGCGCAGATAAGTCCTCACAATCGTGCAACACTCCGGACGCCCTTTCGCATGGAAAATGCCATGCAAAAGGGGCCTAGGACTTTGGGAGACCAGAGTTCAAATTCCCCATGCATATCATCACCTACACCTGAGCACGACACCAGCAGGATACCAGCCACAGTGCAGCAACATGTCCTTCAAGAAAGATGATATATTTTGGGTTGAGTCACTATTCCATCTGGCAGTGAAAATGGGGAAGAGTTCAAATATTTTCCAGGGAAGGTTGAACCTCTTTAACCATTGCAGTTTGCAAAAGAAAAGAAAAGAAGAAAAGGAAAAAGAAAATGCTATTCTAAAGTATTAATCTCAGTTTTTGGCTTAGCTGGCTCTTTCTACTTTACTAAGTGTGCTTTTGATGTTATATAGTGTTTTACTGCTGCTTTTGTCCATGACTTTGAGTGCCACCTGGCAAAGACTGTGACCTATAAATGATTCGGGGGCGGTGGTGGAGGAATGTAAATGTGTACCTTTTGCAGACTAACAAATGTGCTGGGAGGCTGCTGACCCAGTGCTGAGATAGCTCCCCAGTGCTCAGCCAGGGTGATAGCCTTGGACATGTCACTTCGGAAATGGGGACTTTGATGTTGACCTCTTACTTAAATTCAGAAAGTTTGCCAAATGAATTCCCACCCTTCGCCCTAGTGTGCCTGCACACAGGCAGGAAAATTGGCACCCACTCTATCCAGTCCTCTCAAATGCTGACAGAGAGCCAGTGTGGCATAGTGGTTTGGGTGTGGACAAGGACTCTGGAGACCAGGGTTGGAATCCCTGCTTGGCCGTGGAAACCCAGTGGGCATGTCACCTTGGGCTAATCATGCTCTCTCAGCTTCAGAGGAAGGCAAAGGTAAGCTCCCTTCGAACATATCTTGCCAAAAAAAACCTGTGATAGGTTCACCTTAGGGACACTGTAAGTTGGAAATGATTTGAAGGCACACAACAACAACAACAACAACAACAACAACAACAACAACAACAACAACAGCAAACTCTGAAACTAGTTAGGTACTGATCTCATCATCACTCTCCCCTTTTCTTTCTTCTCCTCCCCTTGCTCCCCCTCTTGCTCTTCCTTCTGATCTCCCCCCTCCTCTTTCTCTTCTTCTCACACCTCTCCTCCTCCTCCTCCTCTTCCTCCTCCTCCTCCACCACCACCACCATCTTCTCTTTCTCTCACTTCTTTTTCTTCTTCTTCTTCTCCTCCTCCTCCTCTCCGCAATTTCCCCCCTGCTGGTCTTTGCAAATCCCGAGGGTCCCAGTATCAGAAACCTGCCCCTCTCAGACCCACCGCAGTTGCCCACCCTGGCACAAGAGCTGATAGCCTCCCTTGAGGAGCTTTGATTTGGGGCCTGCTTGATGGATGAGTCCAGCTAAATTGCCACGTTATCTTCTGACATGAAATCTCGGAAAGGCAATTGGGAATGGTGCTTAAAAAGCGCTCATTTGTGGTACATTCAGCTGGCATGGCTTTGAGGGAAGGAGGATGAGTCATGAACAGAAGTCCTCCATTGAAATCTTAACTGCCCTGATCTCACTGGGTGGCTTTAGAGAAGTCTCTGTCTGTCAGCCTCAGCATTATAACTCTCCCCCCATCTGTTCCATAGGGATAATGACACTGATCTGACTTTGTAGGGCTGTGGGAAGAGTTACTATGAGAATCTATGTGAAGCAATTAGCTCCCAGCGGGAAAGGTCTGCCCCAAGTATTGTCACTACTGAGAATTTCTTTCCCTGCCTTCTTCTTTCAGGCATCACTCTCCAGCACCATGTCACTAACTGTCTGACCAAAGGCTAGCTGTCTTGGAAACAGCCCAAGCTTGATTTTATCATGATGCTCCTGGCAATGAGGGCTGGTTACCCAGAAGCCACTGTGTTGCCCCAGAACCACATTTTAACGTCTGAGGTTGAGCAATGGAGGGGGAGTGTTGTTCCCCAGAGGGTCCTTTTCTGTGTGTCCTTTCAGACGGCTGGCTTGCATTGGCTTACAATTTCTTCACCATCCTTGGCTTGGTCTGTGGGGCATTTCAAGACTCGTTCTTCCTAAAACCAGTCCCTGTTTTTCCCCTGGAGACCTTGCTCCAGACCCCTGGTCTTCAGACTATGAGACCTTATGATTTACCCTGAAACAAACCATCCCTGGACTTCTGAAACTGTCTCACGGAGGGCACTGCTTAACGGAACAGCCATTTCCCTTCTTCCTGAAGGCACTTGACAAGTACTGCCAGTCCTATCGCCTCACCAGACCAGGAGGCTGGCTTGTCCCTGCCTCTACTTCTTTCGCACTGCCTAGAGTGCTAAGGGAGAGCTGCTCTTTCCTTTTTTTTTTTTTACTCTTCCTTGTGTGATTTATCAAGGAGGATTCTTTCTGATGGCTCAGAAGAGACAGGAAGGGCAAAAAAAAAAAAAAAATCTGTACAGCTGTAGGCTTGCTGGCAGACTTGTTGAAGGGAATGGCGAGACCCTCCAGGCCCATATGCTAGCCGTCCTAAGAAGCCAACTTGATTGTTCCCAGCTGTTGAGGGGACAACAGATCTAAGAAAGCTGAGTGTCCCCAAATGGTGCTGGAGGTTGGAGCCACCAAGGGGGTGGAAAGTAGCTCCTATTTAAAGCACATCCTATAAATTAGTGTGTGTTGTGTATATGTCTTCACATCAACTGTTGACTTGTGGTGACCCCATGAATTTCAGAGAGTTTTCTTAGGCAAAGAATCCTCCAAGGTGGTTTTGCCAGTTCCTTCTTCCGAAATAACTCACAGCACCTGGTGTTCGTTGGCAGTTTCCCATCCAAGTATTAATCAGATCAGATGGGCTTCCAAAATCAGATGGGATCTGCTGCCTAGACCACATTCCCCTCCCGCAGGTTTTCACAGTGAAGACTTTTTTTCCTCTGCCCTCCCTTTTTTTTTTTTTTTTTGGAAAGATTGGGTTAAGACCTAGGAATTCTGCTTGTTTCTTCTTGTCTCTGTTACTGGATATCCATGAAATGGCAAATGACCCCCATGTAGTAAATAGGTATTAACCCGGCATTATTGTTTCATCTCAACCATGAAAATGGATTGTTGTAACCAGGGATATTGCAACGAGATTTATAAAATATTCAAGGAGTAGGTGGAAATTGCTGGAGACCAGTCGCAGGAGAAGGGGGCAGGGGGAGGGAGAGAGAAATACAGAAGAGGGGGACAGAGGGAGACAGAACAAGAAAGTGAGAGGCAACGAGAATGACTACTTTCTTCAAAACACCAACCATAATAGTGTAAATCTATGACTGTTCAATTGTATGGGGTTGTCGTCTATCCTGTTCTAGAGATATTGGCTGAGATTGAAAATACTTTACAACTTTACAAATCCATAGCTATGTTGCAGGTGATGGCATGGCAAAGTTGCATTTTTGGACTACATCTCCCAGAAATTCCTCCACCATGCTGGCTGAGGGATTTTGATAGCCAAAGGGTCTCTTTTCCTATATCCTCCAGCTGTTCCAGTTTGGCATGGACAGTCTCAAGTAATCATCTGTTGTCTCATTTTTTTGGCTGCTTTTAAAATGCTCAGTTTTCTCTCTCATCTATCCTACCATCCTCAGCTTGGAGAGGGAAACCCATAATGAGTGTCTCATCCAACCTACTTCCACTCAACCCCTGACACCAACACAGGCCTGATGTCTGGAAAATGTAAGGTGAGAACTTACACCAAGGAGATGGGGCACAACTATACTTATGGCCATTTTCACCTTTTCAGTGACTTGTGACACTGAGCAACCCAATGCACGCACTCTATGCAGTCTGCACCTGCAATGCACACCACTTGCCCAGCTCCGCTTCTGTCACCTGAAAATGAATGCAGCCATTCTTCTTTGAACAAACACGTCCAACTGCTTCCACAGGGGAACTTGAAGCATACACACGACACCTACAGGCACGGAAAGATCTTCCACTTCAGAGTGGATCTTTCTTCCATTCATCTGGTCTCTCCCTCCTCCCCCATTTATCTTGTCTCACTCCAGTTTCCCCTCCTTGTTTTCTAATAGACGGCAAACCCTGTGGGCAGCAGCTGTCATTAATTGTAATTATTCTATAGCACTTTGTTTTGAAAGTGCTTTAGAAATGCAATTAGCGTTAAATCGCACCTATCATTAAGTCTCTCTGGTGCTCCACCAACCTCTCCCACCACTCCATTAAAGCACCATGATTGCTATCATCAGTTGCTCCCTTCAACAGGACTTTCAAAACTGTTACATATAAATCTTACGCCTTGAGGTATGCTTTGAATGTTGCTTCCCTTTTTCTCCAGCAGTTTTCACCTCAACAAATAACAAGCAAGGCCTCTTTGTACTGGAACAGGAAGATCCCACTCTGTCCGGAAAACCTGATTAGGTCTCCATAGACCTGACATTTGAGCCACGCAATCACTAGAAGTACCTTCCTTTGCTCCATCTTGGTCATTTGCTTTCTTAACTTTCTACCTGCATGATCCCCTTGGGAAGCCAAAGCAGATGAGGTCTGGCAGGCAGGTGTTAAACTGGAAGGACTAGAAGTACAGCAGTTTACAATCAACCTTTGGAACTGAAGAGCTGGTCACTTGCTTTCAGTTCTGTTCTCAACTTTGGGAATGAAACTTTTACTTCTGATACTTGCTTATATGATACACAGTGCACAACCATGCAGCCCTCCAGATATTGGTGGACTGAAGTTCCCAGCAGCATGAGCCACTATAGCCAATGGTGAGAATCATGGGAGTTGTGATCACACAAATTCCACCCCTGATATAGGTGCAACTAGGGCTGACCATGCTGCACAGTGTGGTACAGGATACCTCCTTGCGCAACATCATTCCAACTGCATATGCAGGCATCAAGGGTTATATCTGTTTATGCCACCAACAGGATTCAATCTTTAATGTTTATATAATTTGGGGACAAAAGACAGATATTATGTTGCACTTAATCATGATTTACTGCAAACTCCAAGTCTATATTCTACAATGAATAGAGATCTGGTAAGTCATGATACCAAGGTTACTCAAAATATAATTCTGGGAATTGACTGAAAATCTCGGCAGCATTTTCCACTGCAGATCTCTCATGTCTCTTTCCCCATTTTGACCTTTTGCAGACCTCCATGGCTTCTCTTTATCTCTATCTCTCTAGCTCTAGCTCTCTAAGCAGTTTCCTGCCCCATGGTTCCCCTGCCTCTCACCCTCACTCGGTATGAAGCTTTGTGTGAGGTTTCCACTTAAAACTGAACATACATTGTCTTCATAGTAGCATCACTGATCATTATCATCCTGGGACTGACCCTTCTCCTTCAGCATCAGCATCCTCACTTCTCCTCAACATTTGGTAACTTCAGAGCAGTTCAGCTACAGTTTGCAAGAGAGATAATTAGTTTTTTTCCCCTTTGTTCATTGCCTGTATAAAACTGGGAAGTTGACAAATGTTATTTGCCTGATTTGCTTCCAGCTCGCCCTGCAGGTTATGGCTAAATTACAGGGATCACGGGAAATTCAGATCAGATGCTTGTAATGCGTGAGTCTGTTCAAATGTGAAAACAAACCATCACCCTGTGCCTTCTCCCCTCCAGCCTTCTCTGTATCCTCTGGATTTTGAATCTATTCATTAGGTTGGCGTGTCTCACATCCAAACTGATGCAGGCCCCTACAGCTCTGTCCTCTGTTGACCTGGAGCCCTTGGCCTACGTCTTCCCCTGAGGCAAACCGGTTTCCTGCAGAGGGATGGCAAGACCTGTGTGGCTGATCCCCTAAGTAACAGATGGTGGCTTGTAACTCTAACCCCACTCAATTTCCCACCCCCTGCCTCCACTCTTCCTCCTTCCTCAGGCGCCTGGAGCTTACATGCCATCCAATTTGTTACCTACAACAAGAAGGTCAAGGTCTCTCACCAGCTGCTGGTCTTCTCTCTCAGCTTGGGGCATTTGGCTTGAATTGTTGTCCACTGGAGATGAGAAGGGGGAAAATGTAGAAAGGATAGGTAAAGGGGGCATCGAGGGGGATAATGCTTGGATATTGTCCGACTTCTTGCCTTTTTCAGTGGCATTGGAACATGCTTCTCTTGTTGTTGCTGCTGTTGTTGTGTACCTTCGTGTCATTTCTGACCTATGGTGACCCTAAGGTGAACCTATCACAGAGTTTTCTGGGCCGAGAGTGTTGAGACACCCAAAGTCACCCAGTGGGTTTCCATAGCTGGGTAGGAAATCAAACCCTGGTCTCCAAGGTCACAATCAATCCTCAAACCACTATACCACCCTGGTCTCTATAGGCTTCTCTACCTGCCAACATTTCACATGTGCAAACAGAAGCTGAGATCCCAGTAGCTCCACCAGAGGCATACCCATGCTGGCAGAGGCCACCTGGACAGCAGTGACAGAAAAAAGATGGTGGCAGTGGTAGTGAAGAAACGAGAGAAATCATGACAATGGTGGTGATGAATGGAGAATGATTGCTGGCCCTGTGTCCTGGTTTCTCGCTTAACTATGTAGCAAAGGCATTAAGAAACCCAGTTACTGAATTCTCATTGATGTCTCGATGCACATCGGTCCCTTTGCTGGCTCTGCTACATGGTTACAAAGCAGCAGTCCTCTGCTCAATATGGACACTGAGCATATTCACAATGCTATTTCCTGCACCCACAAGTCCACTAGATGTGAGCACACAACACTTCAACAGGATTCCAACCATGAATAATAATAGTAATATCATCTGGGACTCAAAGGAGCTTACAACAGTGAAAAGAAAAGTAAATAATAGACCAAATACAAAAATTTAAAAATACCATTCACCAGTTGTAAATGAAAAACTGTTCAAAACCACAGCTGTTAGAAATAACAGATAAAGCACAGATAAACAATCTAACACAATTCTGCAACTCCTAGTCCCTTCGTAGAATAATGTCATTGTGTAGATTTTTTTTTAAGTCACAAATGGATGTGGAAATGGGACAGAACGAAGAGTGGATGGAAGAAAAAAAAAGACACTGATAGAAACTGAAATGGACAGATTTATCCCGCTCTAATTCCAGCCTCCTGACAACCCAGAAACAGGTTCATTGTATCATCTACCCTTTGTGCAAAGTGAGCCTCATCTTAAAGGCAGGAAAGGAAGAGAAGGGATGAGTGCATCTGTTCAATCCTTCACTTGCCTTTGTGGCACAACCAGTCCATTTGTTGACTTCAGGAATGTGAGGACCTGAATGAGAACTGCTGTCATTTCACTCTTCACCCCATGTGATGAGAGAGAGAGAGAGAGGAGAGAGGACTCCCTTTGTTGTTGTGTGCCTTCAAGTAATTTCTGGCATACAGAGACCCTAAGGCAAACACATCATGGGGTTTTCTGGGCAAGATTTGCTCAGAGGGGTTTGTCCTTGCCTTCCTCTGAGGCTGAGAGAGTGGGACTTGCCCAAGTTTACCCATTGCTGAGTGGGGATTCTAACCCTGGTCCCTAGAGTCCTAGTCACTACACCGTGCTGCAGCCTCCTACACTCCCCCCCAAATCCACTATTTGATTCTCCTGGATTACAAGAAATATGCAGCCTTAGAAGCATCTGTCCTGCTTTGAATAAAATGGATTGTTCTTAGAATTAAACTTTTCTGTTTGCCTGCAAATCTTTTCCCGCTTATGGTGACCCTACAACAAACCAATCACAGGTTTTCTTGGAAAGATTTGTTCAGAGGCAGTTTGCCTTAGACTTAGAGAATGTCTGTGATCTAGCACGCTCCACTTAGCACGGACTGGCTGGGCCCAGCTGCAGTCTTGGGAAGTTGCCAGAAGGGCCAGAAGAGCATAGGCTAGCATGAATCTAGCTCTCTCTTCATCTAGCTCTCTCTCTGGATTTTGGGCAATGGCCCAGCCACTGGAAAAATACACATCCCCTGGCAGAAGAACAGGTGATGATGAGATTGATGGAGAAGATCATTTTCTTCATTCCTGAGCTGCAAGGAGAAGGAAATGGCAGCTCTCAGAGTAAGAGGGGCCTGGAATGTGTTGATTGCATTTCCTAGCTCTGCCTGAGAGAAACTGGGGAAGGGGGAGAGGGAATAAAAGATTTTTTTTTCCTTCTTTCTTTCTTTCCTTTTTTCTTTTCAGAGTAGAAATCAACACTGTTGCTGAATAGAATCAACACTTCAAAACTCAACATGAACTTCAGTCCAACTTCCCCTTAGCACAGCAGAAACATCTCCACACATATCTATGCCAGGTTTAGCCATCCTCCCCTCTGACTTACTGAAAAGCCCTGAAACCATCTTGCACAGCCCTTCCGTGTTTTGTGTTGGGCAGTCGGGATTGCAGAAGTGTCTGGCTATGTCCCCATTGCCAGAGGCAAAATGATGAGAGCAGTGGTGAGACTCTGGAGGACACTTGTGGCTCACCAATGCTCAGTCAAACCAACTGCCCTAAAAGACTGAATTCTTAAGGTCTTCTCTGGTTCCATGTAGCAGGGGATGAGATCACAATTCAAATAACTATGCTGAGAAAGGGTCTTCATCCTCCAGCCAGTCCCACCAACTGGATGACCAAGATCTCTGCCATCTGGGTGATTACTTCCCTAGAGTTGGAGTGACCCGTCCCACAATGACAATATTTTTGAAGGGGCTGTCTTGGTAAACAAGATGTATGCATGCCGATTACCCTTTAAATAACAAGGCAAACAAATTGAGATTAGCTACAGCCATACTAGGCAGGCTTGGCACGCAAATATTGAGAGCCTGACTTGATTTATCATGATGTGTGGTTGAATTCCATGCATTTTGGGTCCCCTTCAGTAACCTTTTCACCTCATTACTTTTTTTTTGAAGGTGGCTGACTGGCTGTTATAATTTATCATGAGCGCATCTTACTTCAGTCTTGGCTCCTGTGACAGAAGGCGCAGCCGGTCTCCTGGAGGTCAAACACATTATTTTCCTTCCATCTTTCTCAGTTTCCAGTATATATTTGTCACTTTCAAAAAGCATGAATTCAAGATTTGATGCCCTTTAATTGATTTCATCCTCCACAAGTCTGAATGTCCATCATTCCCTCTCATCATTTGCTTCTTTCTTTAGCCTTTGTCCTTCACTTTTGGGTCATGCTTTTTCACCCATCTGCAAGCAGAAGCTGACACGAAACCCATGGCCCCAGCAACGTTGACTGTCACGACCGATTTTATCGTATTTCTTGGACTTTCAAGAAGAAAAGAGTATGTAATTTAGGAAGATCTGCCTCCATGAGGATATCTATCCTTCTTACTGGTGAGCAAAGGATGGGATTATGGAGAAACATAGCCCCGAATGAGTCTCATAGCAAAGCTTGCCAATTGTCAGAAGTGAACCATAGGAAGCCATGAAGTGCAAACCAATGACAGCAAATACCATTGTTGTTAAGTCAAAGTCTCAGTCTGATTTGGGAGCTCTTATGGTTCTTCTAGGTCAAGAGGAGCCAATTGCTCACCTTGGATGGTGGAACTAGCCCTACACCAGGCTGGCTTAGTAGAGAAGTACCCAGGTACAATTTGCAAAGCTTAACCAATCTGCTGCTTCCACTTGCAAAGACTCTCTAGAGGGTTCTGTGTATTTATTTACTTAAATGCGTTCTTCCCTCGCAGTAGTGCCAGGGCTCACTCTCCACTCTGCTCTGCATCCACCCTCTGGCTAGAAGCAAGTAGGCCAGATTAAATATTCCTTGTCACATGTCTCTAAGCAAGTGGGAAGGAATAATCACATTTTTTGACTTGGGAACAGCCCCTTACATAAAATTTCTGACTCAATTTCCAAACAAGAAAAAAAGTTCTCTTTCGCACTCACTCGCTTACTCTGTGTGTGTCTGTCTGAATGACAAGCTGTGAGCAACTGTGGTTGGGACTTGATGCATCACACTTAATGACACCCCAGGTGCAAGCTCTAGGTCTCAGGTTTCAGCCTGGAAATTTCAGGGCCTGGGACAATCCTGAACTGGTAACTCTAGGGTCAAGACATTTTGCTGCCCAAGGCACCATGGAAAACTGTTTCCTTCCCCGTAAGCTGAAAAGAGCATAGTAACCAAGGCTGGCCAGTTCATTTTGACTCAAGGGGAAAAAAACTCACAAGTGCTTCTCCTTGACTGTAACATAATAATGAATTAAGTAGCTCAGAATATGGCACCCTTCCATATCATCCTAAATCAGCTACCTGGAGTGGCAGCCTCACTCTGTCTTATGTGCAAGCCAACCCCCAGTTGTGATTCTATGTAGTCTGAGCTGGATTCAAAGAGTGCCAATGCTGATCATTGGGTCCTGCCTTCCCCCCGCCCCAAAAAAGGCACCGCTAAGCCTTTTAGTAGGCCTCAAGCCTTTCGCTCACCCTGGCTGTTACATTTCTCTTTGCTGCAGCCCTTTCTGGTGGTCTACCCCCCCCCCCCAAAAAACAGCATGATTCTCTTGTGGAGACAGGAGCTCACACATCAACAAATTGCTGCCGACACTGCCCTGCAGCACTCCTGCTCCAATCGGCTATTCAGAGTGATTGGACACACTAGTTAGGTCTCCCTGCATGTTTATCAATCCCGTCTCTGCCACTTCCCCGCACACGTCCATCCGAAGGCCTCCTTTGAACCAGGCAGCGGCTGCAGCTCACGAGCCATCTCCTTGGAGGTGCCTGCCTCGCCAACTGCGTTTGATAATGCACGTGGCAGAAGTTTGGCTTGTCGTCTCAAGAAATGTAATCCAGCCCGCTGGACATGGAAGGGAAAGAAATCATTTCCTGCACTCTTTGTGCCACTTTCAACACGCAGAAGTTGCAAATGTGGAGATGAGGGAGCTTTTCTCCTTCCCCACCACCACTTGGAGAAGAGAGCAATCTGGTCAAACTGGGACACAGTCCTGTTGGAGATGAACCCTTGTGTAGCTGGCTAGCTGGGCAAGCCTTACTGGCTTGTGCAAGGAGGTCTCTGGAACCTCCTTATACATGTGTTCCCCTGGAATGAGCAAAAGTCCACAACATTCCTTGAAAGTTAACCCAGGCTCAGTTCCACCCCACTATACACACACGCACTATGAACCCAGACACCTCAGGTCACTTGCAATTCCATAGGTTATGCTTGTGCAGTGTTACACAGAATCGACTCTTAGCAGGATCCCAGTTGTATTCTCCCAATACTGTCCACCAATATTTATTTACTTACAAACTCTAATTCTGATTCTATGAACAAATTCTTGACCTGTTAATGCACTTTCTTTCCCTTTTCTAGGCCGCTCATTTGTATCAGATTGATGAATCTCAGCCTTCTAGGTCATTCTAAAGCCCTGATGCTTGAGGCTCATTTTGAAAGTGGAGTTAGTCAATGGCGCTCGAGCCAGTATTCAAAGTGAGAACAAGTGAAGATTATGAGTTCATTCAGCCTAGAATTTATCTCCACCCTCCAGCTGATTGTACCACTGAGAAAACCACTCACAGAGTTCATGCCCCTTGCACACTTTGTGGGTCTCCTCCTGCCCCTGCTTTTCTGTTTCCCTTGTCAGTCCTTTGAGCATGACGTGATTGCTTTCCCTGCAAAATGCCAGTATAACACCTAAGGAAACTACTGCTTCATCTGCAACTTACGTTGGCTAATAAGTTGCATTGTGAGAACAACCTTCCCTTCTCTAAAATGCTAGAAAATGCAGGGATATCATTCTGACATTTAAATGTAAAAATATTGGGCATCCAGGAAGATGGAGGAGAAAGAAACAGATCATCTCCGGGGAAATGTTTCAAAGAGGGTTTCACTGAATCTGTCTTATTTTTTTCCCCCCAATTCAGCATGCTTGTTCCAACTTTCCAGATTCTGAATACTGAACTTTTACCAGTCTCCTCAAACTCCCAGAGTCCCAAATTGCCTCCCCTTCCTCCTCACCCCCTCCCCATTCTAGCTTCCTATCCTACCCCTGTGGGGCATTAAATCTTTTCAGTTGCCATTCCCCCGCAGTCCAAAAGGATATGCATTTTGTAACTCTTTGCCTGAGCTGCCATCGAAATGCATGAAATACTGCAGGAGGAGAGCAGGGAAGATGAAGCGGACCCACATTCTCTCCGTGCGTGGTAACACAGGAGGCCAAAACAACCCACTAAAGAGGCAAAGAAATTATTCAGGTGCTACAGTCTGGAAGGGGCAAAGACATGAAAGATGAAGATCTAGTTGTACCTAGGCCAGGCATGTATCCAGGCCAGTAGACAGGCATGTGTACTGTCTCCTGCAGAGGTAACCACAGAATTTGCATTTTAGGGCACACTATTCCCAGGAATATGCATTTAATTGCCAGGTATCCAATTTCACCTGAAATGCACTTTGGTTGGAATCCTGTTGGTTAGTCCCAACCAGAGTAAGCCCAGGCAAACAGCTTGGGACCTTGATACTTGATACAAATGTAGGCCAAACTACATCCTCTGGCACTGGGAATTTAAATGTAATTATTCACATAGATGATGGTGGTGATCCCCCCATTCTTATTGCAAAGTGTTTATTGTTGCAAATTATTAATACTTCCAACTAATGGAGAAACAAAGATAGACTGGATGAGCACATGCAGAAGTAACATTGACTCGAAAGACATTGATCCATTCATTCCTAACAATGACCTCAGAAAACAAGATTTGAAGCCAAATTTCTGTGACCTCCCATCAGTCCAACCTCCCTTCTTCCCTTGCCCTCCCCTCCCCTCCTCACCTGTCACCCCTCTTGCATTTCAAATGGCTTACCAAAGCTTGCCCCCCCAACTCCTCTGCAGGCCTTTATTCAACAAAGGGGTGATAAATACATCAAGACTGTCAGTATCCTGTTGCTTTAGTTAGAGAGAGAGAGAAGCCCCAACTGGGCTGTGATGGCTTTCCATCCTCAGTCAGGATGGATGGTTCCTTCTTTAATGACAGCTCTCTGAGCTCTCTGACCAGCATCTAGGGCAGCCTTCGGTCTCCTGCTGGAAGAGAATTTGTTAAACGGCACTTAGGCCCCATGGCACAGATGAAAGGAGGAGGAGTGTGCCCTTATTCAGCAGTTGTTTCTGTTGTGTCAACACAGCAAGCAGTTTGTTCTGCCCATCCCATGTCCTGGATTTGCCGAGGAACACGTGGCATTGTAACAGATGATGAGACATGCAACAGGCCCATATTTTTCTTCCTCATTCCTGAGACTGGCACAACATCTGGAGACACAGAGTCATAGATTAAGAATCACAGAATCACAGAGATGGAAGGGGCTCCCTAGCCCACTGAGTCCACTCACACACACGTACCCACTCAGACCAGGAACTCCAGCTAAAGCATCCCCAACAGGAAGCTGTGTAGCTTTTTTGGAAGACTTCCAGAGAAGGAGACTCCATCACATCTCTAGGTAACTGGCTCTACTGCCGAACCACTCTTACTGTCAACAAGTTCCTTCTAAGGTTCAATCAAAATCTATGCTCCTGTAGCTTAAAATCATTAGACTTGTTCCTACCTGCTGAGGAAGCAGAGAACAGGGCTGCCCCTTCTTCTTTGTGACAGCTCTTGAAGTATTTAAAGAGGGCCATCATGTCACCCCTCAGTCTCCTCTTCACCAAGCTGAACAAGCCCAGTTCCTTCCACTTTCCCTCCTACATTTTGTTCTCCATACCTCTTATCATCCTTGTTGCCCTTCTCTGAACCCTCTCAAACTTGTCTATACACCCTTCTTAAAATATTTCCATCCCTGAAAAACAAGATGCAGCTGCACTTAGGAGACCCATATGTGAGTTCATATAAATAATATTCAATAAGTCACTCTCAGGGCTTGAACAGCTGATAATCCAGTAACTCCACTTTTTTCCACCCTAATTCTACTTTGGCTTGTCCTCTGTTTTTTTCCAGTTCTTTTAGACTCTTCTTGTTCTGGCTTCACCCCTTATCCCCTCTTTTAAAAGTAATAATAATAATCCTACCTGTGCAAAGAAAAGACTATAGTTGGCATTCCAGGCCTTTCACTGCTAGCTTTCCTACTTTCTTTTCCTCCAAGACAAAGGAAAAAAAATTAATTAAAAAGCCAAAGAAACAAGAGAAGTAGAGGGCATTGCTTTAGCATTCATGCCTCTTATCTGGCAAGTGTAACAGCTCTGTTTTTGAATGCAACTCAGTTTCATTTTTGTGACATTCTGTCCAGACCAGACACAGCTTTTCCCAACTCCCCATGTCAATGGTGATAACATAGCTTCTTATTATCCAAATATCTGCAGTCGTGCACCATCAGCTTGTTAGAAGCCTCATGGCTAGCAGACAGAAAGAACCCCATGAAATAATGTGCGTCTGGAACAAGGAGTGTGTACGTGTGGGGGTTGTATGGAAGGATGATCACAATATTTGTATAAGTGTGTAGGGAGAACAGAATCAAAAAACACTGTTGGAGTACTCTTGACCTGCCAAGGTATCCCAAGAATGAGCAGCAGGAGTTGAAAGAATCAAATATCAGATGGTTGGATTTGCTTTTATAAAGAAAAAAAAAAATATTTAAAAGTGTTCTTTCCTAGAGGTGGTGAACTGCCATCATCCTGCAGTTATTCATTATGTTAGGCATTCTGGGGTTTGTAGTTTGGTGAGGTCCAAGAGCTTTCTGGTTGAGGATTCTAAAAGAACTGCCTTTAAACTGCAGATCTCAGGATTCCATAAGATGTTGCCATGGCAGTTAAAGTAGAATATAATGCTATAACAATGTAGGGTCCTTGAATTGTTAACACACGATGCTGAGATGGTGCTAGATTCCACTTTAACTGCCATGGCAACTTCCTATGGTATCTGTAGCAGGTAAATAAGTGGGAATACCACTGAATACGTTTTTATCCCACTGTTTCAGATGAGATTCTTGACACAGAGTGAAGATGAGCAGGCTCTGGGGTGTCTGAAGAAGTGTTGCGATTATTTCCGAGGTATGTTTGAGGAAATCATTTCTATTTAAATTCTAATCAGCGCCGGGTTGCAACAACACCTCTGTTAAAAGCATAAAAGCTTTTCCTTGGCCGACCATCTGCTTGGCCGTGCCTTTCCCCCTAATAGCTGGACAATTAAATAAATCTCCTGACACTTAACTGCCCTGTTTCCCACCAGTCAGATGAAGTGGGGGGTGGTTTCAGAGCTGTTGCATTAGCAAGGCAGTGAGCAAATTCAAGCGCCAGAGGAGAAGGCACGGAGAGGTTTTCAAGGAAAGTAAAACCGCATGGCTTCTCCAGAGTCCTCAAGCCAGAGCCTTTCCCCTCTGCAGCAATGCCTTTTATGCTCTTAAGCGGGAGATTTTTACTACTGGAGCTGGTCAACAGCTTGGCTTACTGGAAGACGACTTGGGGAAAGAGGTAGAGCAAGACTGTCTCCATCCCGAAGTTGATGGACTGTTGCTTCCAACATCACTGGCAGAGCCAATGGGAAGGGGTGCAGGAAGGTGCAGCTGAAAGCACCAGGAAGGAAAGCCACATGCCCTTAGGGAGTGGATGAGAGCCCCTGCCTAAGTTGGAATGTCAGGAAGGCCCAAGCATGGTGTGTGAAGCTGCCCTTGGTCCATCTATTCCTGGTTGTCTAATGTGATTGGCATGGCCCTCTTGGATCCCAGATAGAATCTTCTCCAGCGATATCATTCAGCCAGTTCACACCGGTTCACTTAACTGATTGCAGCACTCCCAGCTGTGGGACCACCTAGATTCAATGACTGTGACTCTGGAGCAGCCTGGCAGCAGTCTCCACATGCAAAGTAGGGCACACAATCCTTGTACTATACAACCCTTGTGTTGAATGGCAGTGTTGTATCCTTAAATGCACCCTAAATGCCAAGTCTGGCCCTCAGGATCTTCTGGGCCCCTTTGGACTGCTTTTTTTTTGTTGTTGTTGTAACTCCCAGAATCTCCCAGATAACATGGCCAATTGCTATGGTACCTAGAGAACACTGGAAGTTGCTGCCCAGAGAAGTAACTTTTTTAGTTTTTAGTTCCTTCAGGGAACGCATCCACTCATGTAGGGCTCTTTCACGCACAGCATAGTTATAACACTCTGATTCCCCTGGACGCAGCTGCATGCTCTGGAATCCTGGAATTTGTAGTTTGGAATGGCACTAGAGCTCTCTGGCTGAGAACTCTAAGTATTCCTCTCTAAACTGGAAATCCCAACATTTCATTGGATGGAACGATGGCAATTTAAGTGGCATGGTGATACTATAAATGTGTAGTGTGAAAGGGCCCCTCACGTCTCTCTTCCTGGCTGTCTGCACTTGTTTGATCTGGAGTGAGGGCAATTTATTTATCTTCAGCATACTGTTTGCTCATTTGCAGTGCTCCTTGCCCTAGTCTGAAGTTTGCTGCCTGTTCCCTCCTCCACAGTCAACTTGTTTCCTACCATGCGTGGGTTATCAACGGCTGTTTCATTTCCACTTTCTGTTCTTTGCTTGGATTGGATCCATCCCTCTTCTTGACAGATGGCCTTATTGACAACTGGGATGACCCCTTGTTCCAAAGAGTGGGATGTTCTCTGTTGCTCTGGGAAGCTGCCTGATATGAACCAAGGTCAACGAAGCCACCAACAGAAAGAATTGAGAGGGGAGGGGACAGGGATATGAATCTTGGTCAAATTCTGAAGCAGAAAATGAAATACTCTGAGTACCACTCAGGCATGAAAATTGGAGGAATGAAGGTCAACTGTTTAAGATATGCAGATGACACCATACTACTAGCAGAAAACAGCAAAGACTTGGAACTATTAATGTAGCTGTTGTCTCACAAATTTGCTTCTTCAGTTGTTTTGGACTTCAGCACCAGGAAGTCTCAGGTAGCACAGGCAACAGTAAGGGATACTGGGAGTGGAAGTCTAAAGCATACAGGAAATCAAGGCTTGGGAATGCTGATAGCTCCAAAAGTTCTCCAACCTCATCTAGAGACATCTAGAATATTAAAGTAGAGATTTCTAGATGGACAGCGCATGCTCTGTCACTGAGCTCATACTGAAGCAAACCATGTGTTGCATTTTCTAAGAACATATCATGTACAATCAACCATGCGACAG
This sequence comes from Ctenosaura bakeri, assembly GCA_948474755.1. Taxonomy (NCBI): domain Eukaryota; kingdom Metazoa; phylum Chordata; class Lepidosauria; order Squamata; family Iguanidae; genus Ctenosaura; species Ctenosaura bakeri. Next base: position 18,482 of record CAOLHI010000066.1, on the reverse strand, counting down.
AAATATATTTGGGGGGGGGCTGGAATCGTGTTGGTGTCTTATGCATGTGTCAGTTCCCCTACAGAAACGTGTGGACATTTTTGACCAATATGAAACAGAGGTTTTCAGTTCCAGATCGAGGAAGCAGAGGTGCATATGCAGCACCCCCTGCATGGTTGCATGCAGGCACATGGCTGCACTGGCATAGATCCATACAGATGAGCATCATACCTTGTGCAAACAGATGCGCACACACATTGGGTTGCACGACAGCATAATGCGCTAACGGGGCAACATTGCCCAGCTGCGACACAACTCCATGAGCATAAAGTGACTCTTTCCCCCTGATTCAGAAGCCCAGTCTATGTGCCAGCATTCTTCATTCTGTCTTTCAGTGACGCTGCTCAGTCAACCCATTCCCTTTGCTTGGCAGCTCTGGCACCCCCGAGACTTATAGCCATGAGCCAATTGCATCAGCCTTGGTGTGCTAACTTCACACCCTCTGGTGCTCCAACGTTGCCTTCACCTGCACTTCCTCGTGCCACTGCTCACGTCTACGGAGTCAGAGGTTGGTGCACTGCAAATATTTGGATGATCCCTAGGGTACACTGCCCTCCAGGTTGGGGCCAAAAGTTTATCTCCTGACAGCAAATAACATGAAAGCAAAGGGGGGAAAGGGCAGATAAGAAGCATGTGGGGGTGGAAGAGAAGAACAGGAAGGGAAAAACAGACACACTGTGTCAGATGGAATCAAAGTCAAGATGGAACAAGAGGGAGAAAATGCCATTGGTCACTGCAGGAAGACCAGACAAGGCATTGAAATAAAGAAGAGATGAATTGTTTGGGATTTCCTTTCCTCTCAAAAATGCTCTCAATTTCAATTTACTGGGGACAAGCGTTAAAAAAAATTATATCCTGCTAATTCTTGCCCTTATTTTTGTCTTGGCATTGTTGTTGTTGTTGTGTGCCTTCCAGTCATTTCTGATATCTGGCAACCCTATCCTGGAGTTTTCTTGGCAAGATTTGTTCAGAGGAGGTTTGCCTTTGCCTTCCTCTGTGGATGAAAGAGTGCTATGTGCCCAAGCCCTGATCTTTCAGAGTCAAAGTTTAATACCCAAGCCACTACACCATGCTGGCTCTCAGCATTATAAATTGCTAAAAAGTGCTAAAAGTGATAGTCCTGAGGCACCCAAGACTGTGGTATAGACTGCTCCAGAAGCCAGAGAGGATGACTGTCCTGGGCTTCAACCTCCCTGTCCTCCAGTTGTTCCATCCCTCTGTGACACTGAAGCTCAGAAGTCAGCTGCAGTATAACTGCTCTCAGGCATGCAAAGCACGGTTCAAGCCTAGTTATATCTGCTTAGGAAGAAAGGGCTGGTATAACAGCATGGTTAAAAAGCTGAGTCAGTATTTCACATTTCTTCATCAATAGAATGGAAAGGGCTGGAGTTTTGCTTTCTTTTTAATGGGCATAGAAGAAAGCAGGAGGAAGTGATTCCCCCTGGGAATCTGGGGACTGAAGGGAAATTTCATTGGGGGCAGAATTTCTATTTGGAGGGTAATGCCCTAATTTTGACCACCCTTCCTGCTGTAGCTATGCCGTGCCCCCGCTCTTCCCCATCCCAGGAGAAATGCAGCAGGTCTGGGAGGCAGTTCCTGCTGCTCCTTTTTCTCTCCCCTCCCCTGGCCATTTAACAGCTGTAGGAGTGCCCCCCTTGGGTCTTGGCAAAGGAGCTACTTTATGGATTAAATCTAGAACAGGGGTGGGCAATTCTGTGAGGACCAAAAGACAATTTTCCCATGAGCCACCCCAGGCCACACCTACCCTTGAACCTGCCAAAATACCTTCTTTGTCCTCTATATCCCAGCCAAAATGGCAACCAGAAATGACATCATGTCCCTTCCAGTTGTCATTTTGGCTGGTATGGGGAAGGCAGAAGTAGGAGGATGGTTTTGTGAATTTTCACATGTTTGTGGGGCTTTGGGTATGGATTTTTGGCAATTTTTACCCCAAAATCAGGGTGTTCAGGAGGTTGAAAGGATTGACATGGACACAAGTGGGGTCCAGGGCCCACATGCAGCCAGTGGGCAGCATTCCCCACCTTTGATCTAGAAGACTCAATTGCTTTGTCTTTGTCTGACATCTCATAGTGTGGTGTTGTTGGTGGTATCATTTTGACTGTACGCTCCAGGTACAAAAATAACTAACACCCTTTTGAAAACTTTGTGCAGCTAATAGCTTGAGATAAAAACAGGGAGAGCAGGCATAATGTCCCCACTTGAGTGAGAAGTAGGGTTCTTTGATAAGGAGCTCTGACAGTTAAACTGGTCTGGAAATTGGTTGGGACACTCCAGCTCCAGACTTTCAAGCATGGATGGCTATTTTCTGGTCTACATGAGGTCTGCTGGCTGGCCCCTCCCAAAACTGCAAACCCCAGGATTCCATAGGATGTTGAAAGTGGAATCATAGCGCTATAGCAGTCTAGTGCGGAAATGGCCCTAGTTTAACACTCAAGCCCCTAGCAACATTGGCTCTTAAGATTTCTTAATGAGTTCTTTTGAGTTTAGAAAGGCCTCTCCTCCCCTTCCAGACCACCTCCCTTGCCCTCGGTTATTTGATCACCTGATTCCATCAGCCAGGTTCCAGAGGTAGGTACTTGGCAGCAGTTATCATTGGCGGACAAGAAATCAGCAGCAGGTATCAAAGAAGCAAGGTTGGCAGCTCATCACAAATATTGCAGGAGGAAAGGAAAGACAGGAGAGCATGAGGAACCCTGATTTGGAATGGAATTGGGGTAGAGATGGAAGAGAAGCAGAAAACTGTGCCCCATACACACACTCTCTCTCACATACACGATCCGTCTTCGCCTAGGCCGTCACATGGACGCAGCTCGTTTCCAGGCAATCCCACATATGTTACAAGACAATCTGTCAGAGTTCCCCTGGATCCAAAGAGATGTTCCGTATCTCCACTGTTTAATGTGCAAATGCTGAGCAGCTGGCGAGGGAGCAGGGGTGATTTAATGCAATTCCCCTCCCTCACAAACACACACACACACACACACCATTCTCACCCCACCACCATTTTGCTAAAGGGGCTGTGTGAGGACTCCAGCAAGAAGTGCCTTTGACATAGGTGAAGAGAAGCAGTGCTTTTTCACACAATTATATGTGGGTCAGATTAACCTCTGCTAGGCAGGATTCCCCTAAGCTGCTCTGCTGTTGCTACAGTGGTCTGTGTGCTGCCAGAAACAGCAGTCCGAAGGGAAGAAACCAAACTACTCCTTCTTTTGATTTCCTTCTTTATCGGCCAGTAAATACCTGAAAGACACCAGATCCCATCTGATCTTGGAAGTTAAGCAGGGTCAGCTCCTGCTTAGTATTTGACTGGGAGATGGCCAATGAAGATCAGGTGGGACAATATTTTGGAGGAAGGAACTGGCAAAGCCACTTCTGAATATTCCTTGCTAAGAAAAACCTAGGAGATACACGGGGTCACTATAAGTCCACAGGTAACTTCAAGGTGCATACACATGCATACATGCATGCATGCGCTGACGCTCACACACATCAACTTTGGAAGGTACTTCTTTACATTTGTTTAACTCTCACGCTTTGTCCTGGAAGCTGTTATTTAGGGAAAAAAGCCAAGGAAAACAGCCAGGGGTGAATTCTCAGCACCCTGGGCAAACAAGAGTGCTTCAAAGGACCTTTGACATGGAAGATCCCTTATGTCCCTCCTGGAGACTTCATCTTCTGATCATTTAGAAATACCTGGATCCAGCATTGTGAAAAATCAGGCTCGCTTGAGAGGGCTACAGATGATTCTAGGGCCCTGGTGGCGAGGGCTGTGGCTTCCCACCTTCTGAGAGATGAGGAGTTTTCCCCCATTTTGGAAGAAAGGCCATCTGAAAGATCTCCAAGCACAGGCAGGCTCATATGAGAGAATGTGGTGCTTCAGATAACCTGGACCTGGGCTGTACAGCTTGAAGTGTGAGTTTTAGTCACTTTCAAGGTACAAAAACGCTTTAAGAAGTACATTCTAAAAGGGCTACTTTTAAAATGTAGCAATATGTGACTTTTAACTATTTTTGTGGTGCTCGTAACTAAGTATGAATTGCTACTTTTAGAATGTAATTTTTGGACATTCTGTCACTCCCTGATACCATTTTGGAGAGGAAATGTAAAGGGATATGGAAGCATTTGAAAGTTGTATGAGGTGCTTATGGGTATTTTTACATGTTTTCATACATTAGGAGGGCTTTCAGTGTCCACAAGGCTTAGGGGCTGCACTTTGGCCACCCCATCCCCATAAGCACTCAAGGTTGAATGTGCCTTAAAGAAATGGATTTATAATTGATATAGCAATGTTCCCATATGCAAGCACTGAACGATTGTCCCTGAAAAAAGGAGGGGAGACTGTAGGTTGAAAAACTTGGCAAAAATTACTCCTAACTCCACCAAGGGTCAATAAATGTACACAGTTAGGAAATGGACAATACAGTACAATGAAGGTCCATGGAATTTCCTTCTGGTCTCTGGAGCCTTGTAAAAATTCAGTGAGTTCGCCTGCAGAATTTAAGTCCATTTCCACAGAACACAGCCAGCAAACGCGTCTGGTTTATGTCACACCAGGCGCTCTGGATGAACCCACTAGAGGCATTTCCAACAAACGTAGCACGCCACCTACTAACAGAATAAATCAATTAGAAGAACAAACTTTCAGGGCCCCGGAGTGGGAGGAAAATGTTGTGGAAAGTCGATCTTTGGTTGTCATGCTCTCCCTCTTGCTCTCATTGGGCTCTGAGATTAATCCATTTTCTGGGTGTGTTTCTTCAAACAATAGAACCCCCTGAAGAAAATCTTGACTTTGGGGCCATTTGTTTTTGTTTAGTGGAGTATGCACTGACTGAGCCTCCCCACCACCACCAAGGGAGGGTGGTATTTGTGTCTTTCATTTGCACGTGAAAGGGAGGGATCCGATGGGCTCCAAGAACAGATGAAAAATATCCCTTTCTCTGGTTTGTTGCTCATTTATCCTTCTCCCTACAGAAGGATGGATGCAGGAAAGTTGGCAGCTCCCATGGGAGTCACACATGCAAAGGTTAGCAAGAGAGAACACTCACTAAAGGCTCTGAAACCATGGACAGGCCTTTGATTCACATGAATCCAGAGAAGGAGCCTACAGCTCTTGTCTTGTAGGGCTGGAGTGTCATCTCATAGTGTGGGACTAGGACTCCAGGAGACCTGGGTTCAAATTGCCATTCAGCCATAGAAACCCACAGGGTGACCTTGGGCACATCACATTCTCTCAGCCTCTGAAGAAGGCAATGGAAAACTTCCTTTGAATAAATCTTGCCAAGAAAACCCTAGGAGAGAGTAGCCAAGAGTTAGAGTGGATACGGAGGACAATAAAAAACAACGAGCACAATATGGGAAGTATCCCTGGTAAATAGTGACACTTGAAGTGTTTTCCTACTATGCTCAGAACCTCTCTCTTGAGTTCAGCAAAAAGAAATGTTCTGGGGTGGGAGGCAAGTACAGTGCAACTAGCTGAAGTTCATTGAGCATGGCCAAATGCAAAACTTAAGTTAGCTTCTGACAAAGCAAAAGTCGCCTAGGAAGAGATAGTCCTATCACCAGGTGATGGAACCCAGAGGCAGCTTTTAACTGACACTGACTTTGGAGAGGAAGCAATATTGCCTTGATCACATGGTGCCCTTGGCTCACCCTGTATCATCCAACACTCAAGATTTCGCCATCCCTCACACAGAATGAGATATTGTCTCCTTCTAGTGCATCCTTCATCAAAGCACAAGGGTGTAATTAAGAGCACTAGCTGTTCCAAGAATTTCAAGCCGGGTCAAGTTGATGGAATCTCATGGATGTTCTCTCTTCAGTGATCTGACTGGTTAGATGAAATCATGACCAATAATTTTTTCATGCACCGCAGCAGATATATGACTTAGGATTTATTGTCCACCACCTCCACCCCCCAACCAAGGCTCATGCGGCTTTCATGTTCTTTGACAAGCCACAGGCTAGATTTTTTGGTCTAAGGAGGTGGTGGGGAAACATAGCACAGCATACTGCAAGAGATGTTTTTGGGTGAGTTTCAGTTATGGTTGCATGGCTTGCAACTTGGAGTGTGATGGATGTTTGTTTGTTTGTTTGTTTCCAGGAGTGAAAATCACATAGGGATAGCTGTTGGAGAGTGAGTGTGTAAAATGTGTCTCATCTCAGAGTTATGTAGTATACATTTCTGCATACACTGATTATGCCAGGCTATCTTTGGGTTGAATGGTAATGTTGTGTAGCTGAATACATACCCAAACATGCAACTAAATGCAAGCACAGATCTACACGTGTTCCATGGGCTGCTGGTTAATTTCTGGGCACAATTCAAAGTGCTGAAAGAACTGTATTCTCCTGTGTGAGTCTACCTGTGTTTTGAGATCTGTGGAAGGCCTTCCATCTGTCCCACCACGCTCACAGGTATGTATGGTGGGAATATGGGAGACAGCTTTGTTGGTGGCTGTTCCCAGTCTCTCGAACTCCCTACTGAGAGAGTTTAGACTGGCACCCTCCTTGCTATGTTTCCACAGGCAGGTTAAGACTTTTTATATTTTGGCAGGTCTTTGAAGACTGACTTAAGGGGACTGGACCTTCCGGAATTGTATTGTACTATCTATCTGTGTTTTGTTCAGTTGTTGTTTTTAATAGCTATATTTTTAACTGGTTTTAATTTTATGGACAGTTTAATGATTTTTTTTAACTTGTGAGTTTGGTATATTTTTAGCTATGTTTCTTTTACAAGTTCATGTGGGAATTATCATATTACAACTCTATTAAAATGGCTCCACTGGCTGCTAAATAGTGTCCAGGTATGGTTCAAACTGGTTTGTGATTTGGGTCCAGGTTACCGACAGGATCACCTTCTCATATAATCTGTTCCCTGCACTCATATCTTCTGGGGACATTTACTTTAGTCAGCCACAACCAAGCTGGCAAGTGTTAACCAGAGGACTTATTCAGCTGCCCCCAGATCTTGAAATGAAGACAAGAATGAGAGGTATTCATTTGCCTTGACATGTGATTTCATCTTGACTGCTTGGTAGTAGCATCACTGAAGGCTTTGAGATCTCAGGGCCTGGCCCCCTCTCTCTCAGACCTCAGGGTGAGGGACGGAATCTTCAGGCCTTGAAAAGAAAAGTTCATGATTTATTTACACTGTTGGACCCCACTGCCACAAACTTCCTTCTCCTTTGGCAGCCTGCTGTACAAGAAAGGCAAGGAAATGAAAGAAAGAACAGGTGGCAGTGAAAGAAATGGGTAGCGCCCATGGCAATGGGGTGGCAAGTCCATGCCAGGTTTTATCTTGACCTTTAAAGGAAAGTGACAGGGTGCTGATCCCTATCTCCAAAATGGTCTCAGCACCTTGGAGAGCTCCTCTGATGTCTGGACCAAGATCTGGAGTGGATTCAGAGCCTCACTGACATGGGAGTCCCAAACATCACTGGAAGAAGTAGAAGAAAGTGGTAACGGGGAAGGATGGGTAAAAGAGAGGATGAAGGAAGGCTGCCTGCTCATTTTTGGTCCTGATCTCCACTACTGCTGGCATGCATTCTCCCCAAAAATTATCTCTGAAGGCATCAGACCATCAGCAGCGAGAAAGAGAAGCAAAACAAAAGCCCTTGCCCATTGCAAGACAGGGCTTCAGCTCCAAGTGATCAGATCAGCTGTCCAAATGGGTTCTGCCCATCCCCTGACAACACCAAGGGCCCTGACATGATGTGCCTTTCAAGACACCTGGCACCCAACTGGGGTGTCATTTCAAAGACCCCCGTCCAACCCAAAGCCTATCATTTGAAGCTTTTTTCCTTGTTGACTTAATCAAGCCAGATGACAGGTAATGAGCTTGGAAGCCCAGTACTATTAGTTCTCCCCTGACGCTAATGAGAGCTGATCACAGGCCTGGGTATGTGTGTTTCCCAGCTCCGGCAAGAATCTTCCCTACGGACCACGGAGCAAGGCGAGGAAATGGAAATCAGCCTGCTAAAAGGCAATGGGGGGGAGAGAAAGAGGCTGCTGATGCAAGCATTTAGGGCTAAGGCTGGCAAGCTGGCAAATGCCCACACTCTTCCTGATTTCGTTCTGGACCCCACAGGCTCCTTCCATTCCCCCCACAGAGGCAATGGGGAGGGGGGCACTCCCAAAGGTGCTATGGGCAACTGTGTGGCTGCACAGAGGCATGGAGCAAACCGGCTCTGATTTGTGCCCAAAGGCATCAGTGTCATACTGGTCGTGATGTCAGCTCCCGAGAACGTCAAGGCAGCAGTCAGGGGGTGCTGTCACATAGAGAAATAGATATCATTTCAAACACAAAGCTCTTGAGAGAGAAGAGGAGGGAGGCCTGGATATCCAGAATGCACTGCTTCACAGGATCTTCTCTCTTCTTCCTCCAACCACCCCCACCTTGTTTGTTTTCTAGCTTCATTCTCCCTTGACTGCATAATTGGTAAGAGAGAAACTGGAAGGAAATCATAGGAAAAGCACAGGGTGCTGCATTGGTGGCACAGGTGTGGGACGGAGACTTACATCATGAAGACGTTGTCAGGCCCAAAGTCCCGTTCTAAAGCTGTAAAGCAAGGGCAGGAATCAGATGGGTCTCCAAATGTCTTTGCACTGCGTCTGCCAAAATTCCTTCCTGTTGGTTGTGTCAGCAAAGGCTGCTGGGAGATGCAGTACACCACAGCTGGAGGGCTGTGTGAGTCCCACCCCTGCTGCCAATCTGAGGTGCCAATCTGGAGTGGGGGTGAGGACAAGAGGATGGCATTTCCCCTCCAAAGAAGAATCCTGCCCACCTTGTGAAATCTTCCTTCAGTCTCCAAATTTCTAGCCTTGCAGAGAATAAAATGTGGAACGTTGCTCCCACCTAGACCTCTTGCTTTTGCTGCATTTGCACACCCTGGGTCTTTTTGCCTTCATCCTTGCCTGCAGAGGAAGTCCATACTTTTACTGTAATTGTCATGTCTTTAAATGATTTTACACTGTTTCAACAGATGGATGTTTTGCTAGGGTAGTTCAATTGCTTTCTAACTAGCTTATCATCAGGGTGTATTTTTTGCAGGAGTGGTTAGATGATTTCAGGCTGTGAGTTGCCTTGAGTCCCATGTCAGGAGAAAGGCAGGATATGATGCAAAACACACAAACGAACAAGTGTGTTGTACGACAGGCCTCCATGATAATGAGATTTCAGATGCTAAAGAAGTGTCAAGAATTTGATCACACCTCCCCTTCCTTAGTGACTCCTTTTGCTCCATTTTCCTACACTACAGGACACCGCCTCAGAAGTCATGGGGTTGCTGTAAGTCAACAGGCTACTTGAACACATACACACTCACCTCTCTGCCTTCCATCTCATCATGCCCTTACAAATCCCTTTCTGTCTGGACCTGCACTTCCAAAATCCCTCACACATTGACTCATCTCTAGCTGGAGGCAGACACCTCTCTCCTTCCTTGTCTGTGACACCAGCTCAAATAGCCACATACCTGCTCAATTCTTTATTTGCATCAGATGTCGTTATCCTGCACTGAGTTTCTCCCTCCCGCCCTTCCTGACCACTGCCCCCCTTTCTCTTGGCACGTGGAGATCTCTCAGCCCTCTCCAATCACCAGGATTCCCCAAAGGCCTTGTCTCTCATTCTGGTCTGCCCTTGTCATTGGCCTCTGCTCTTGCCGGATATCTCCTCTCCAAAGAGAAGCCAACCTGTGAGCTGAACACATTACAGCTGCAGAAATGAGAGAGATTTATGCAGGTGACCTCTGGAAGGTGAGATAGGCCACTCTGGATCCTCTTCCAACATCTGCTCTCCTTCCAGAGGAAGGGAAAGAAGAGGGGGAGATTGGGAGACTCGGCAAATGTGTGGAAAAGAAAGAAAAAGTTGCTGCCACCCCCATTTAATTGCCGGGCCCTTGTTGTGAGAACCCTTTTGTGAGACGCCAATGAGATTGGAGGAGGGCAAGTTTGGTGTTCCCAGTTGCACTGCTGTTTGCACCCTCTAATCACAATATTTTGGCACGACTTATCTATAATTTGCCCTGACTGAGGATACATATAATCTCCATGTGGCTTTAGATGAACCACTTAGTTCCAAAGACCACCCAGCAAGTAGACAATGGCAGAAGCAATGGGATCCAGCATAGATCAGAAGGGACGCCTTGCGTGCAATCCCTGGGAAAGTGTGTTTCCCTTGTATGCAGTCTCGTTGTTAACACAACACTGTGTCTAAGTGACGTAGCTGTTTGCTGAAGCAGGCCAATTAATACTAAGGGCAAGAAGACGGAATGATGGAGCACAAATCAAATTGGAATTGAGCTGGGTCTGAAAGAGGAGGAGGAAGTAATTTAATTTTTCCTAAGTCAAATAGGAACAGACCCGGGCGGGCATTCACGCTGCCCAACTATAGCAGTTTGATACTACTTTAACTGCCATTGTTTCATCTCATGGAATCCTGGGATCTGTAATTCAGTGAAGGATTTGGAATTCTGTAGTGCAGGAGTTCTCAGTCTCCAGTCCTCCAAATTTTTTGAACATCATCTCCCAGAATCCTTGACCACTGACCGAGCTGGCAGGTGTCTGGGGGCGGAGCGTCCAAAATATCTAGTGGATTGATGTTTGAGAACTTGTTTTAGTGTATTCCCCTCAACTACAGAACCACAGCTCTCTGGCAGACAATTCTAAGCACCTCCCCAAACTATAGATTCCAGGATTCCATATAATGGGAACCATAAAGTGAAATTAAAATGCTGTCATTGTGGATACACTCCTGGTCTGCTACACCTCTTAGACTAAGGTGCAGATTTACATGGGGCTGGGAGATGGTTGGGGTGGGCACTCTCTTGTCCATTGTTTCACATAGCAAAATGTCATCAGCCTGCCCTGGCCCTGGCATTCAAGAAAAGTACTGCCTGAGTCCCATTCATCTTGTGTTGAGTATACAAAGAGGTAGGACATCCCAGCTTTTCTCTCTTTCATAGTGCAGCTATTCAACACAATGATAGCTTGCAAAGTCCAGAGCTGGATACAGGCATCCCCTGCCTTTAGACAGCCTTCTTTTTGACAGTCTGTTCTTTCAACACTTTTAAATTATTACTAGAGCCCATTTATTTGAGCCGTGATCCACTCTTGTGACCACGTGTCAAATATATGGGTTCTGGTTAGCACAGAAAAGGGCAGAGGGACCAACTCTGCAAAAACGTGAGCTGGGGACAGGAGTGGCAGCAGCATCACAAGGACCAGTGGGGTTGGGAGGGGAAGGACTGGACTGGGTAGGGCAAGAGTTGTCAGGGTGCTGTAGCAACAGGCAGAACACTGGACACACATTCCCTCCCAAAGCATCATGCGAAAATAAAGCCACAGGTGATGGGGGGGGTTGATGAAAGCAGACCTCTTTCCCATCTTGCTGCTGTGTATATTTCCATCAAAAGAAGGGAAAAAAACACCCTCACCTCTGCTTATGCCACCTTCTGTGTTGTGTTGCAGAAAGGTGATTGCAAGATAAGTCTAGATGCATATTTATGGAGGCCTCAACCCTTTTCTTTCATTTTGGACACATCTGTCTCTTCCAAGAATTGACAGCAGCAGGATGGGTGACAAAGTAGAACTGTCAATCTGAGGCACCACTTTTGAGCAGGCAGTGGCGCTTGTACAGGCATCTCCTGCTTTTCTGCTCTTTCCCCTTTTTTGACACTTTTCTGGTCCCTAACCTGTCAAATGAGCAGGGGACACCTCTCTCTATATTAACAATTGCATTGCAATTGTTGCAGTTGGTACTTAACCGCCACATTCAGTGAAAAGTACACCCCCAAAGCACTTTTGTTCCTCCCTCCTGGGAGCCTTTCCTTCATTTTCCAGGAATATTTAATAAGGGGCAGACTTTGAAGGAGCCCAAGTAAGACCAGATGCGCCAGCAGAGGCTGAGTTTATAAAATAGAACCACTTTTTAAAGAAGTGGGGGCACTCTTGAGGGGTGTCTGCGTAAACATAATTTATGGGGTGTTAACACAGAAACTGCAAGATGCTCGGTTTGCTGTTCTCCAAATATTCATCCATCTTTATTAAAGGGTGTGAAAGAAAGAACGACCTTGGCCCTGCTGCTCATTGCTGACCATTGTCCTCCCAGACCTCACGGAACAGGGTTTCTTTTTCAAAAAGTTAAGAAACAATGTTTTTTTTAAAAAAAAAATGCAGTTGCAGAGAGAAGTGGAACACACCCTCTCTGTCAGCCAGATCTGGCTGCTATTCTGTTTGCAAGGCCCAAAGCACAGTTTCCAATGGATCCCTTGCCGCACATTGGGCTCATTGTTGACAAGCTACCTGTGTGGCTTGGACTGCAACGTTCCAGGCCTGAGGAAGAAATCAGTGCCTCTGGCCACTTCTGCAGCTCCACCCATCCACTGGGGCCTCAGGCAATTTGTTGCCTAAATCAGCCAGTTGTGCTCCCCAAAGCCTCTAGGGTATGTGGGGGGAAGGGGAAAAATCTGGCCCAGGATCACATGTGGCCCCCAGAGATATTTTTGCAGCCCTCAACAGCTCCAAAATCCTCAGACTGACCTTTTTCTGACCAGGAAAAGAGGCAGAACTGCTGTTGCTGTGAGCCTCTAGACCAGTGTTTCCCAAATTCTGGTCTTCCAGATGTTTTGGACTTTAGAATCCCTGATCCTTGGCCAAGCCAGCTGGGACTTCTGGGAGTTGAAGTGCAAAACACCTGGAGGACTAGAGTTTGGGAATCATTGCTCAAGACACTGGAATTGACCTTTTAACTAGGCTGCAAGGCCTTCCTGAACTATTTGACATCCAAAATCATCTACAATTTGAGGGCCCAAAGTGGAATTCCAGCCACTTTGGGGGTTTTCTTTCATTTTTCAGTACTCCATATAGCCCCTGGATGGTACCAGGACATCAAAATGTCCTGGCAACCTTTGGGAAAAGTAAGATGGAGGGCTGAGTGAAGGATGCCCTGAGAAGGATCTCCTCAGCCTTAGAATCACAGAATCACAGAGCTGGAAGGGTCCCCTTAGACCCCCCAGAGAACACAACAGAAACTTCACCTAGAGCATCCCCCAGTAGGGAGTTCTTCCAACTCTTTTTAGAGACATCCAGAGAAAGAGAACCTGCCACTTCTGTAAGTGATTAGTTCCATTGTTCAATCACCCTTTCAGTCAAGAAGGTCCTTTTTCATGTTCAATCAAAATCTGCCCTCCTGGTCCTACCCTTTGGAGCAGCAGAGGATAAACTTGCACCCTCCTTTCTGGGGCAGCCCTTTACACCCAGTCCCTGAAGCTGGCCCTGGTGGCAGTTCTTCTCTGGACTGACTTCTTGACCTGGGAGAACCTAGTCCAATCCAATAACAGGACAACTGGGAAGAACAGCAGAGATGTATTTTCCCCCATCAAGGGAAGAAGCTTGAAAAACATCTTATCTTAACAGTTCAAAAGAACCCTTTTTGCCTTGACAAGACTGCATCTGTCTTTGAATAATGTTGAAACCTCATTCTGCAAGAGCCTTGCACTCTTTGATCTCAGGGTAGCAGGTAGAGGGGAGAGAACGGCCACAAAATGTTAGACTATACAACACAAGGAGAGACGTGAAGCCAGAACTTATTTCTATGAATACATCTCAATATCTCTAATCTCAAAACGTTTATGGCTATTTTCTTTAAAAGCAGAAATATCAGCTTGAAAATCTTACACTGGAAACGGGGAGGGGGAATACAATTACCTGAGAGTGTATTTAGGCTGATTAAAATGGAAAGAATTTTGAGAACGCCAACCACTTCCCCATTCTTCTAGCTTTTAAGACTTTTGCTGAGATTTTACTTCAAGTAGAAAATGCATGACTTATCTATAGATGTGCAACACTATCTCATAAGTGAACTGCAATGCATAACTTAACATGCAACCAAATTTGCATGTGCAGTTTTTATGTGCACTGTGCAGTGCATATCCATGGATCATGGAACCACATGAGCAGCCCTGCTGCCATAACCTTGAACTGGATAAGGCCATCATGCATTGGACAAAAGTGCCCAACCACTTCTGGGGGAAGCATACACTTGAGGAAGGCACAACAGGATCCCAGCCAGAGCTGTTCTGAGAAGTGAAAAGTTGGAGAGTTGCTCTACTTACCAGCTTGGCTTTCTTTGGGAAGAAGTTATTGGGGGTGTATTGGTGTTTTTGTATTTTTCAAACATTTATTTACAAATATCCATGTTGAGCATAGGTGGAGGCACCATACCAGGTGGCCAAAAATTACTGATCCCTTTTCAGATCTCCAGAGAGACAGCTAACACCTCAAGATATTTCTATAGCCCAAACATCTGCTGTCTGGATCTGTTCTCAGGCACTGTCTACCTCAAATCACTGTTTTGCTTCATAGAATTAAAGAGGTAGAAGGAACTCTGGGGGTCATCTCGTCCAACCCCCACCCATGCAGCTGAAGCATCCCTGCTCACAGAGCAGAACGGAATAATGCCATTACTGTTGATGCAGCCTAGAACTTTATCGGCTTCCCTCCACCCCACTCCATCACACTGTTGATTCATGTGTAGCTTGTGGTCTACTTAGACCCCAGGTCATTTTGACATGTACTGTTGCCAAACCACAGGTCACCCATCTTATGTTTGTACACCTGATTTTCTCTGCCCAAATGGGGAACCTTACTTTTGTCCTTGTTGAAATATTTGTTTGTTTTGGCCCTGTTCTAAGATCTTGTGGGGAGGGAAGAGATTGCTGTCCAGAACATTCCTGAAAATAGTCCTATACTGAAAAGTAATCCATTGGTTATTTATTTCCCATTGGACTTTATAGTTCCCACCACCACTTGTTCATCAGTTCCTCAGAAGCTCACATAGTGACCTTAGGCAACTTACAGTGATAGTCTAGCTCACAGAAATCTGATCAGAAAACTCCTAACAAGGTCTTAAAACTCTGAAAGAAGCTGCCAGAATGAAACTGAGTTAGAAGGACTAGGCCAATAAAGCAGTTTTACACAATAGAAGATTCTGGATACCTAGTGCCACCACCAAAAATCCTGCTGTCATTATCTGGTGGCTTTCGTGTTAATGTAGCTACATTAACATTAAAAGGAACTACTCAATGTTTTGAACTTCTTATGAACACCAACTTCTGCGACAACCAAAAAAAAAAAAACATATGGAAGTTTAAGGTGGAATTATGCCTTGGGATGTCACTCACAGGTCCTAAATATGCTAAAGGCACCTGTTTTGGAAGCTAAGCAGGGTCAGCCTTGGTTAGTGCTTGGATGACACAGTACCAAAGAATACCAGGTGCTGTAGGATACATTTCAGAGGAAGGAACTAGCAAACCACCTCTGGGTATTCCTATGAAATTCATGTGGTTGCTGTATGTCGACAGGTGACTTGAAGGCACATATACACAGATATGTCAGTAACAGGATGCCAGCCTCAGCAAACAATTTGTCTGGCAAACTCCAGAAAAAAACCATGTTCTAGAGTCAATAGACTTTTGGAGTTGTATAACTTTGCCCACTCTGAAAGAACTTGGGCCTACCTCCTTACTTGACTATCACGTTTGTGCCCTAATTTATGACTTTCAGATTGCCAACTGTGAAATAACTCACCAGGCAGCAAGGTTGGGGGGTCAATATATGTTTAAGTAAAAAGGTTTTTCAAAAGCCTTGAGGTCAATCAGGAAAAGCTATAATTATTGCCCATGAGGGAAAATGAGGAGGAGGAGGAGGACAAGGGAGAAAAAGCTAGAAGGAAGGGTTTGACAGAGGCGGTCAATTCCTGTTAAAGAAAGAAGGTGGTTTTAATGCTACACAGCAATTGAGGAGACCCTTAACTTCACTGAGGAACTGGAGTTCCTATATAGAATCTGCAAGGCCTTCTTTACAACCAACTCTAAATAGCTGTTGTCCTTTTAAAAGGAGTGGGGAGGAGCACAGCAGCCAATGTGTATGCCAGTGAGCTGAAAACAAAGTTTCTAACATTAATAGTCTACAAAATGGTGGGAACTTCACAATGGCTTTCCAGTAAGTGAAAGAACTGAGACCCTTTTAATTATTTGTTCTGGGAATCTTGATGGAACTGTTGCAGGACCCGTTTGATTTTTACCATGATTCCTGACTGGTTGGGACAAGAACTCCAAAGATATGTCTTGAATCAGGAAACATATCACATGGGGGAATTTCACCAAAATTTTCTCCAGGGAGGGAGTGGAATTCTCCAATAGCTAGAGTCATGAAAGAAGTTGAAACAGCAGCTTCTCAGAAGACAAATTTCTGACAAGCTTGGGAAAACTGCTCGGAGTATCCTGAGAATCTGAAGCACAACATCAGAAGCATACAAAACCAAGTAGAACGTATTGTGGTCTTCTCTTGTGATCTCCATTGGCTCTTTGTGTGATTGATTTTACTGTGGTTTATGCTACTGATGCAAAAGCCATCACTGTTGATGCTGGCGGTGGTAAATTCTGAAGTTCAGTCACTGATCATGAGAGTCCCCATAGCCACACACAGTTGGCCTCCTTCCACCATATGAACAAACCACTTCTGACAGTTTGCATCTCCACCAGGAACAGGTGTTCCTGTTATTCACAGGTAAAATGAGTGTGTGTGAATTGCCCATTCAAGATCAAGCCACCCCAAAGTATTTAGCATCATAGCAGGGGCAGGTCATTGGGGAAATCCATAACCTCACAGTCCAGTCCAAGTCAAAATGAGCATGCCGGTGGAAATCAAAGAAACCTGATGAATTGAATTGTGCATCTCCAATTCTGCCTGGTAGCACCTCCCTGTGGCTGTCTTCCCCAGCCTTAGATCTCCAGATGTTGTTAAGACTACATCTCCCATCATCCACAGGCAGCCTCAACAATGGTCAGGGATGATAGAGGTTGTGGTCACAAACCTCTGGGAACCCAAGGTTGGAAAAGACCATTTCTAGTGAAATCTTTGTTCCACATCACATTCCTTGTGCACGAAGGTGTCAGATTAAACCTGAGTGGCTATTTGCATGAAATCACACCTATCCTCAGAACTATGGATTGATTGATGTGGGTTGTAGATGGGGAGTGAAGAGGTAGTCCCCCTTCTTTAGTTTAGAAACTGTCTCTTCTGAGCTTGCTCATCTGCAAAATAGGCACAGAAACAACAAGAGAGTACACAAATACATGTGCATAGTAGTAGCAATTTAACAAAATCATCATCATCATCATCGCCACCACCACCACCACAAAAGGAGGCCACAGTTGAAACCCCTTGACTGCATGTTTCCAGAGCACACAAATGGCTCCTCCATTCTCTAAGTTTCTAACTTGCAGGAAAGCTTGTTATCCCTTCCATCTTTGGAACGAGCAACCCAAAGCGCTAACTTTAAATATTTAATGCATTCTTGCGGCTCTCGGAAAGCAAAGTGAGAAATATCCCATAAACATCTATTAGTGTTAATCAAATGCTCCAACTTGATGTTCTTGGCCATTACCAGCAATTAAAGGCTATTTTCCCCCCTTCCAAGGGTCAGATGACTCCCTGGGATGATTTGCGTGATCTCTTCCCTCCCTCCCTCATTCTCATCTTTCTCGCTTCTGATGCTCGCGTTTTCTAAATCCTTTCTTGATTTCCCCTCACCTCTTGCGGCCGATTCTATGTCATTCTGACCAGTGAATTACGACACTAATGAGGCGTTTATACTCCCCGGTCGTCAATCATAGATGTGTTCCAATGAAAGTGTCCAGCAATAGCCTACCAGGAAGTGATACATGGCTTGCTGCATCCCGGGCAATGTTGGGGTCTAGTTTGGCCTTTCTGTTCTCTTTGCCTCCACTGTAAGCAGCTGAGATGGAGCAGACAGACAAGCAGCATCTGATTCCTTCCAAGTTCACCTTGATGGGAGATCCCCTGTCGTTTGGTGTCAGGTCCCCACCTGTCCTGTCCTCATTGTGGCAACACCTTGTGCATTTCATCACGTTCTCAGAGCATCATGTGGCTGGAAAACCAACTCCTTTGAGAATGTTTGAGGTCAGGTAACATAGGGTACGATCCAATGCCTGAGCTTTAGGCTCACATGCTTATCCCTACAGAGAGAAGCTGGGAAGGACCACTTAGCAGAGTGGTTATCTGGCACATTTCCCTCTGTCACCAGCTCTTTTCCTGGCCTTCCTTTTCAGAAGTCTTGCCTGTTGTTCTCTGGGACTCATCCTCTGATGCAGAAGATGAGAGTGATGATAGACTGTTGTGACTGAAATGAAGAGTCTTGACTAGTGCTGCATTGAACTTTTCTCCGGCATTTTGAAAAACAATTCTCATTCAGTTTCATAGAAAGGAAACAGCAATCAAACCAATTTTCAAAGGGAAGGTTCAGCCGAGTGACATTTCCATGAGTGGGGCGTGGGGTGGCTGAGCTTACCTTTTCTACAAATGGCCAAGGAGAGGGCTTGAGAGTCCCGTCTTTCATGAGA